>JASJOG010000003.1:5947500-6547500 GCA_030142905.1 Heliopora coerulea | reverse complement strand
TCCCAGTAAAATGGATTGGGATCAGCAAAAATAAAATAATGGAGAACTGATGCTGCCAGAGAAGAGTTTAACTAATTTGATTTACTCTTAGACTAGTGCTTTCTAATATCTATCCACAACAATTTTGATGTCCATGTCTCTATTGCTACTGTACCTTGCAAATGTTCATGGCATTGTTACACTGGTAATCCCCAAACTTTTCAGATGATGATTTATTTACAGCAACAACAATATCATCAACATCTGGAAATGCACTTGTTATTGCAGACTTGAAGATTTCCATAAGCTCTCTCAAAATATTTATTGTAAAGCAACTGGACTTTTTAATTTCAGCTTCAAGGCTCTAAAAGATAAGGTCATACTTGTATAATTACCACCTTGGTCCAAATTAATATAACATCTTAAGAAATTTCTGGGGCAAAAATATGGTAAACTGATGTGTATTTATAAATCAGAGGCACACAGAATTAAAAAAAAATTTAAAACCCATTTCTGCAGATCGCTTCCCTTCGCTGAATACTGTTAAACTGTCAGGTGTTAGCCAGAATTACAGAATGAAAGCTGTCTCAGGCAGGAATGGCATTTTACATTTACAGTACCTTCTTGAGTTCACAGATTAAATGATAAAGTACAGTAATTTAATATTTTATATTTTTACAATGTATTGTCTGCTAAATAGTTGAATGATTAAATATCAAATGGATTTTGGTGTTTGGATGCCAAGACATAGAGTCTTTGAGAACAGTGTGAAAAAAAAAAATTACAAGAATATTTTTACCCTTTCCAGTGTTCTGCCAATGGTGGGCAGCACTTGGCAATGCTGCCAACCACTTACACCAAAGCAGACCCTTCCACCCAGCACTCAAGAAGCATCAAATATATTTATTTGATAGGGGGACCCCTAGTGATCATTTTTTTTTTACTTAAACAATATTATTGACCATTATTTGGTGAAATTTGCCACCAAAATGTGCAAACAATTAACTACTAGTAATTTGGTGAATTGCACGTACAATATCCATTCAAAACCAGGGTGGTTTGTCATATGAGATTGGGGGGTATGACCCCAGACCTGCAGGTAACCAGCACTCAGATGGTCCTGGGCAAAACCCTGCCTTTCAAAAGTCAAACAACATTAAAGTATTCAAACATCAAAATCCAATTGGTATTTCTTTTATAAATTAGAGGCAGTTAAAAAGCTTTTAACTTTATCAAAAAGTTAATGAAGTACTGTAAGCAATTCTCCTGAAAATAATCTAAAACAAATCAATTACAGTATAAGAATAAAAAGATTAACCCCCATAATCAATCAATAAAGACTAATTGGTTAACAAAAGTCAAGCCACTTTACCATAATGAAAGGAAAAATGAGGAATCATTTTTAAGCTATTGAGAAGTCAAGCAACATACCAAGAGTTTGGATCAGAACATCCAATGGTAGAAAAAACATAAGGGAAACATATTCTTTTTTATTTTGCAACATGTACTTCTATGAACAATCTGTGGAAAATTTTTCAAATATTTATTGCTGTGTTTATTTGAGATTACAATTTGAAATACTGCAATTAGTCGGGTGCCACATCACTGTTTCATTTGTAGAACAAACCAAGTAGCTTGTGTTTTTTATACACAGTGCTTATGGTGTACCAGGGCTCTTCACTTTTACAAGGAAAAATTGTCTGGCATTAACCAGAGTAAAATATTAAAGTGTGCCCTAGCTCCTTAATGGGTCAAGTTACAAGGACAAAAACCACTTTGTGATAAAAATACAAATTTATCTTTGAAAACATTTTGCTATTTTATTCTAGACTTCCACATCCTTTTGCATTTTAGCCTGTATAATTATATTTAACCAAATCAATTGTAATTGTGCTCATCTGGGACGTACAAGTATGTATGTATTTAAGCACTGTAAAGTATGAATGAAATACTGTTTCATTTATTCAACTTGTTGGTAGAATACACGACAGAATTGACCTGAATAATTCCGCATGATAATTAATAGAACTACCCAAACCATTGCAACTTTTATTTTCTGCAGGCACATTAGATCTGTGGGTGCCAGTAGGGGTAGTCGAGGATAAGAAGATCCGATAACGTTGGGTGAAGCAACTACCTGAAGTATACGAAATGAAAGTTCGACGTTTCGAGCGAACTTCCTGACTAAGGGCCTTCGCTCGAAATGTCGAAGTTTCTTTACCCAAAGTTATCACATTAAATCAGTTAGGCTTTGCAATTCCTGTATCTTAAATGCACGTGCAACCAAAGTACTCACAAAGATGGTCACCCTAATTGCACAGGCTACGTGAATGTGCCTTATGTTTCAAGCTCAATGACAGGGTAGTTCATCGGTCTCTGTCAGGACTTAGAAGAGTTTTGCGGTATATTTTCAACAATGAAAAGCATGGTATGCTCCTTTTTATATGATCAAAACTTAATTTAGAATATTTGGAATATTACCTTTTCTAAATGACCAATCTGATACTTTAACTTCGAATTTTCAGTTTTTAATTGGGTCAATTCTTTATCTTCCTTTTCAGCAACTGCTTCTTTTAAATTTTCTATCCTTTTTTTGAGATTAGTTATTTCATCCTCCTGAAAACAGTCATAACACAATCTAAGTTCGATGCCTACAGAATACAGTACAAAACAAATTATGTAGAAAAAAAATGGAAAATTTAAATAAAAAACCAAAGGACAAACGTACAGCCAACTTTGCTTTCTTGTTGTAATCATCAACGTTATCATTCTCTGCCATGTTTGATATTCTCAAGCCACGTGAGATGGAAGCCAAAGAGAGGTTTATAGGAAATACTGCTTTTATATGCTCAAGTCTTCTTATGCAAACGTTTCTCAATATAAAACATGAGCGCAAGACACTCATGCGAAACCAAGTCACTTTAAATTACTGAGAATCGAAAGTGAAACTAAGTACAGTTCTTAAAGTTCCGTTCATTCACTGATCGCTCGGTGCTATATCGACATATTTATTCCAAGAGAGCAAAAAAAATCCGGAGAAAATATTCGCGATTCTTAAGGTGCTCGACCAACTTGCACCACCATCGTCGGTAATCTGTACGGCTTTGCTAGGAAGGATGACCAGTATTTTTGTTGTATGTATGGCGAGTGTAACTTCTCAAAGAGATTAATTCCTTCACAACAGTTTTTCTGGATTATGGCTAAATTAAGGAAAGCTGATATCGGTATTTCGACATTTTTGGCCTCAGTGCACCCAACTGATACTTGTGGAACCAATGGACTACCGCTCACACCAAACTCCATTGTTATTTATGGACGATTTCAAAAGCTAAGAACACTGCATCACCCTAACCTATGTGAATATCTTGATGTTGTTCGCGGTAAACACGGTATGTTTTGTAATGCTCCGTAAAAATGGCTTGAAAGACAGTATTTACCACAGAATACAGTGTAAGAAATTATTCTGTGGTACTAGTTATTCTACGAACGTTGCCCGTTGAGGTGGTCAGTGGTAGAAACGGGGGAGGTAAGGGCAATTATTGGCAAAGTTCCTAACTCTGTGTCATTTTTGGTATTTTTCAATTCTATGCGGTTTTGTTAAGTATGGCAAACCATTTTGTGAGGCAAATAGACTTGCAGAAGCAGACTAAATGAAGATTAATTAAATGAATCAAACCAGTAAACATTATACATCTCACTCCATCTTTCATTAGAAAGTTCAAAGATGTACTCCAATCTAGCTATCATAATGCATATTTAAGGGTTATTGATGTGTTGTTTTTATTAAAAATCTACTGGAAAAATGACACAAAATTAAAATTGTTTTGGAAGTATACTGTATAAAGTACAATGAAACATGGGATCTTATTCTCACAACAATAACCTAAGATGAATACTGTACGCTAGTGATCCTCAACCTTTTTTGGATGAACACCAAACTATCTCATACTGAAAGCTTTTATTGCCCCCTACTGAGCACACTCAGTCCCAGTTTTGTGCTTGCACTAGAGCCCAACCCCAGAACAATATTGAACTGAATAACTGTAATATAATTATTCAGGTAGTTATTCAGTTTGGTATTGCTGAGTGAGTTAGTGTTAGATTATAATGCTAAATGACTACTAGAAACTTAAAAATACTGTGGTGATAAATGACTGATGAGCTCCCACTGTTTGCATTCTAACATCCCCTAACTCTGCTACCTTGTGTCTGTCACTCCCTAACACTCTCTGAATGCCCACTGAGGTGAGGTTCCTCCTCAGTTGAGAAATGCTGCTATATGCTACAGCTACGATTGTGCTCACCAATTTTTGTCAATGATTTGTTTTGCAATGGTATTGTGAGGTAAATCAGTTAGTATAACATGTGCCCACAAGGCCAATTTTAGTACTGCTGAAGTACTGAAAGTTTTTCATTTGTGTTGAAAACTTGTTGGTAGGAAACCAAAGTTGGTAGGTGTGGCATACTAATCGTTGATTTGTATTGCAATCATTTGCATGAGCATATTGATTATTTACTTTTTATAACAAAGAATAAGAAGGACTAATACAAATTGAATTGTAGCTCTCATTCTACCCTGCCAAAAGTTGTTGAAGCGCCAGGTGTTTTCTTTTTGTTTGTCCAACTGCTTGTCCAAATAATCCAGTTTTTTTCTTATTTTCATTTCAAAATCTTCTAAGAGTTAAATTATGGCTACTATATATTGTTTTATTTTGTTATTAACTTGCATTTTGTAATATTATTGAGGAAGTTTTAATGCAATGTAATGCAGCAATAAGCCAATTATCTCCTGCACTTTAGTGACAAAAATCAACTGGTATAGACATGATACTGATTTTCACTGTAGCCCCACTGTGGCATGAATCAGCAACAAAAATCAATGATTGTAACCATAGGTCACATATAGATTGGAGTCATGTGTTACAGTAAAGGTTGGGTCATGACTTGCATCAGATTTGAATGCATTAAGGGACAGGGCTGATCCCTTTGACAACTAGAATCATCTGGCATCTTATTGCTATTTAGAGTGCCCTTGCCCCTTGATGGGTTAAAGAACTCCCATCAAGAAAATTTCTTTGATGAACTGGTGACTGTGAAGTCTGAAAAAACTTTCATACTCTCTGTTTAGATTAATGCAAGAATAACCAGGCCAATTAAAACGCCTTTAACTGTAATCAGACTAGGTATTTTTAGGCCTTTATGGAATGGAGATTGGATACTACCCAGCCAATATCTTAGACACTATTAAACATAACACTACCAAATTTTTGCAAAATTATCTATGTACTAAGTATATATCTCCTAGTTGGACTTTGAAATGCTATTTCTTGCAAAGTGCTAGTATTGCCAACTGAAGGTGTTTAAAACTGATATAACTATCTCTAACTCCACCTCTGACAGCCTTCCAAAACTTGTTTTGAATGTTGTATTTATGATACTGTCAATGAATTCTACCCAATATAACTTAGCCCTTTATAAAAGCAACAGTAGAACTATTGTAGGCAATCGTATGGTCAAAGACTTAGATAAACTTATACAAGATATAATATTGCACAGGTTGATTATATGAGCACAACTGGTGCTGAGTGTAGAGGTCTGCCACATCCTTGTTAGAAAATTTTGAGATTTACAGTAGGATCTTGGAAACACCTCATGTGTTTCTACAGTAGCATTTACTATGCAGGCGTTACTGTAGTTCTTAACAGAAAAAGTGATCACATACTGTAAATATCATGTATTTTAGGTACGGTTCCCCAGCAGATAGTGTCCCCCGCGAAAAATGTCTCTCCGGACACTATCCGGTCACAGATATTGACCCCCCCCCCACACACACACACAGTATCTCCTAGCAGATTCTATCCTCCAAAAATTCAAAACTAGTGCGGTCAAATTTCAGTTTTTACTTATTTTGACAGAAAATATGAAAGGAATCTCCAAGTTTAAACGATCAGTTTTGTATAACTCATAATTCATAAAGCGATATAATTCCTAAAGGCAACTTCCAAAGTCAAAGCAACTCTAAGTGGTTCCATTAAGTAACAAAAAAGCAAGGGTCACGGAAGCGACCATTGGCGGACAAAACGCAGTTTTGGTGTTTAACCGAGGTTTATATAGGATGGTAACAAAAAATATCAATTGAATAACTCATCAGTTAAAGCCCGGAATACGAAAACCCGGAATCTTTAAAAACCGAAACACGAAAACCCGGGTTCTACAAAACAACGAATGGAAAAGCTCCATTGAATTTGTTCTTTCTACATGAACGTAATCACGAAAAGTACGTTCTGGTAATGTTAATGGCCTTATACATTATCACAGTGCATTACGTTTGTTTACTGTACAGTGGAACCCCGCAATACGACCACCCCGTTAATACGACCACTTTTTTTCCCCGAATAAGAGCTAATTTCTTTTCTTATCTGAAAACCTCGTTAATACGACCACTTCGTTAATACGACCAACGACCATATTTTGCTGTCCCCTACTGTTTAATACGACCACTCAACGTGTTGTGCAATGCCTTTTTTGATATCAAATTCTGATATGCAGTGTATAATTATCTTAATCAATTACACATACGGCAAAGAATTAACACTTCAACGTTTTTCAATATTCATTTTAATTTTTTATTGAACAGACTGAACGTGATTAAATATGTTTTTGGGTCGTTTTATCGTTTTCTTGCATTCTTTTTTCTGCTACTTTCCTCTGCTGTTCTCTGTTGACCACATTCCATTTCGACTCCAACGGATAGGTTATTCGGGATGTCCAGCAATTTGATTAGCAAGTCAATGTTCTTTTCCTGTCCCATAAACTTGTAAATGCATTGAATCTCCATTCCATATCCCCCGCCCCGATTGACAGCTGTTCCAATAACTTTAGCTTCTGTTTTACTGCCGCTCTTTGCTAAAAAATGGCGAACTATCCCAGTTCCATGATTTGTAGAAGCTAGTGCCCTTGGAATGTGACCAACTACATCTCCTTCCTTAATCACCGCAATAGCGTTCTTGTCTTGTTCATTGCCGTGTTCGTGCTTTAGTTCAAGAACTTCATCACTCTTGGTTCTCCAGTATTCTTTGTAAGCATGATATCCCTTTATCCAAGAAGGAACTTCCGTCACTTTTGTGCTAGAAAATATTTTCCATCGGGCGAGACATGACTCCTTCGACGTTACCTGCGGAAATACGAGTGTATGCACGCGCAGGTTATGAAAAGCGCCGAATCTGTCATCGATCCATATTCCACCCTTTTTCTAATTCAATCAGTGCAAAATTTTCACACATGTCTTGACGATTTTCCTGATTTATTACCTTTTGTCCGCACACGCTTCGCAGCTTTGTGTATAAGCACTTTGACCAGTCACCATGTCTTCAAATTGTAAGCGAAAACGGCAGTAACTTGACTAACAAAAACGTTACGAAGTCGTGATATTTAAGCAAAAGAACCCTATTGCCAGCGCAAGAAAAATTGCAGAGCACTTTAATTGTGGGAAAACCCAGATTCAAAGCATCTTATTAAAGAAAGATGAGATTGTTAAAGACTATGAGGCCAATATTAGGGGCACTATCAAACGGTCAAGAGGTGCCCAGCATGAAGCTATCGACAACGCTTTACTCGACTGGTTTCGAAAAGCAAGATCAAAAAACATTCCAATTACAGGACCAATGCTTCAAGAAAAGGCTACAAAAATAGCAGAAGTTCTAGAAGTTCCACTAATTATGCTAATTGAAATCTGACTCCGTTTGCCATGACGTCATTTAAAAAAACATTTGTTACGTTTTTGATCCAGCCCCTTTAATACGACCACCCCGTTAATGCGACCAAATTTTTTCGGCCCAACGGTGGTCGTATTAACGGGGTTCCACTGTAATTAATACGGTAGTTACCCTTCAGAAATTTTGGAAGATGTAGGATGCTTCCTTCAAAGTGAAGTCATGAAGTATTTTTACAAAATTGCGAAGGAGAATTCACTTTTGAAACAGAAATAAATACTTTTACCTGTCCAACATGGCTTCATTTGTGTCTAATTGGGGTGCCTGGCCTACAGTCATTACAGCTATGAAGATTGTCGAAAGATAACACTTTGCATCCAATGGTATTGCAAGCTTCGATCGAGGTAATTCTTGAAACCTCATGAACTTTTTTACGAATTTAAACGGTGAGAAGGTAACCAGATCTCGTGTAAGAAAAATAAAACTGTGGTGATGTATCGTTTTCTACCGCTAAAAATCGTGTTTGAATAAGTCAGATGGGCCACATATCTTCATGCAGGCTTTGATGCATTGTTTGAATCAAAAAACCAAAACACAGACTGCTTTGGTGTGAAGATCAGTGGTTTTACCAACTTTTGTCAGTTCTTTAAATTCGACGTTTCTACTTCAACGTCCTGTAAAAGTTGATGTACATCAAGTATTTGAGCCCTGATCAATTTCAAGAAGTCTTTCTTCGGTACTTTTAACCGCAACAAAGTTAAAACCTTTCAAAATGGTTGAGAAACCTGTATCGACTTGTTGGGCTTGACAAAACAGCCATTAACAAACTAAAATGATGAACCCAATAAATTTTCAGCGAAGAGCAGTTTGCACTATTTGCGATCGCAGGAGCACACATCCCACCTTTCTGACACCGCGTTTCTCACATCTAGTATCTTGCCTTTTAATACTTGACATTCAAATTATAGTGCAGAAACAAGGTAAATATAACGGACAAAAAGTAACTGGAACGAGATAAAAACAAATTTTCTTTATTAATACTAAATTCCAGTCATTCGTGTCTTAACAGTTTTGAGGAGTAGCATTCTAACTTCTTTGACTTTTTAGCAAATAGACTACAAAATGTTTTGGTTTGTATGAACGAAAATTAAATCTACTGACAGCTGGAGAAGTAGGTGTTCCATGACGCAAGTATTAGTTCACAACGTAACGTTACAACTCCCGCATAATATAACATACAGGTTCATGTAGCTCGTCCAAAAGGAATATGTCGCCTTAAAACTAACGCAATTGTTTGATACTTCATGCTATGCAACGTAACGATTGGGGAGAGAATTATAATTGGATATCTTATGTTTGCTAATCTTTGGCGTACGTTAGCGTGTTGATGTCTCGATGTTCGGTGTCGATTACGATCTGTTAAATTCGTTTCGAAAAATATTATTTAACCAGTTAATCCATTTTCAACACCTTCATAGCTCTCCGCAGTCCGAGTGCCGCACTAAGTTTTGCATACAACATTGTTTGTGTCTTGCCACTTATTTTTAGTCTTGTTGGTAATGGAGTCAACGTTACTGCATGCAGGTAGTCCATAGTTTGGTTGCTAATGTAATTGCTGGTGCTAGGTTCAGTGGCGTACCCAAACGTCAGAGTATTTGTAGGCCCGGCAGACCTAACAAGCGCACTGAAGGCGTGACCTCCTGAGGAGCCAGGGAGCTGCTCCACTGAAAATTTTTAAAAAAGACAAATGCGGATTTAACTCCGCTGGGAATAATTTTTGATTTGATTACTGCTTTCACTGAACTGAGAAGGGTTTACCAATGGAACGCATTGCACTAACAACAACTTTAAGCTTCGGGTAACTTCAGACTTTTCGTTTCATTTTGTTTATATCAATTATTCTCTGCTTTATTTCTTTGTAATAAAAATTTCCAGGCAAGTGCCTGCAGTCCTATGGGGTGGGTACGCCACTGACGTTGGACGTATGATAGGATATATACTTAAGGAGGTTAAGCTTCACGTACGCGAGCTCCTGCAAACGTCGAGCTTGGTCATATTACTGAATTTTTCCTTGCCACTGGCAACTGAACGTTGAACTTAACTTAGTTCTCCTTGATCGAATATTCTTTTGTTGGGGTTTGGCGTATCGTTCCACGTGAAGCTGTAGGTGTCCAACACCTAACAGACAAAACGCGAAAGTTTGTGTAGCTGAAATCCTCAGAAAATGTTACTGAATTCCTGGCCCGGTTCGAGCACGTCACCTTCTGATTGAAGGCACGACCGTCTGACCATTCGGATTTCGAGACTCAGATGGACAGGGAAAACTTGAACTATTTTGTACTTGTTCGGATAGAGGGCATATTACCTAATATTACCTAAACCGTAGCCACTGTAAGTCAATACAGAAGTTTACATTCGCATTTTTGGCAAACAGTCAACGTGAAATTACCACTTGACAACGATTTTTCCCTTGTTTGTATTTCGCCGTTTACCATTGGTACGTCAAAAAGCCCACAATCAGGTTTACCATCAACGCGAGAATTCTTTTCTATTTCTCTCGATGATTTACTTGATGCTCCGTGGGAACTTGGACAGAATTATCGCTTACAGATTACATAAGATAAAACGTATTCCGAAGGATGAGTCCGACATTTATTTACGAAAGATGTTCTCTTAGTTGTCTTGAACTCCTTGGTCTTCAGTAAATTATTTTACTGTTCAACAGTGTGGTCGGGAAAAACACAAAAGAACATTCGCAAACTGCAGTGGTTGCAGAACTTTGCTGCCATAATACTAACTGGGAAGAGGAAATATGACCATATTTCACCAATTCTTAAAGACCTGAGATGGCTAACAGTAAAGGAAATGTTACAGCTTAGAGATGTCACCATGGTTTATAAATGTCAAAATGGCTTAGCCCCCGATTACCTTGTATCTAAATTGGTTAAGCGCTCTAACATTCATAATTATAACACCAGGCAAAAGGACAATATTAATATTGAGTTTAGAAGAACATCAACACCTAAGAGGTCGTTTTTTGACCATGCCCTAAACCTATGGAATAAATTAAGCGATGAAACAAAAAATTGTACAAGTATTAATAGTTTTAAACGTTCTGCCCGAAGAGAGCTATGGGACAATTTATAATTCTTCTTAATTTGTTATAATTAAGATTGTTGACTCTTGTAGTTAGTTATTTTTCTTTTTATCCCCTATCTGTTGTAAATTAGTATTGAAAACCCCTGTTGGGATATACTAATAAATTTATTGTATTGTATTGTATTGTATAATAAGGATGATGTCATGTTGAAAATTGGAGATATGAATTAATAACAAGATCAAACTTTTACATATGTGTGGAAGTTGATCGTCCAGGTTAGAGTAGTCTTGAGGAAGACTGTTGGTGTTGGTGGAGGTGACTGATGTTTCGACGGCCTCAGCGGCGGTCATCTTCAGAGTCAAGTGACCACCGCTGAGACCTTTGAAACGTCAGTCAATTCCACCAACACCAACAGTCTTTCTCAAGACTACTCTAACCTGAACGATCAACTTTCACAAACTTCTGACGGTACTTCCAGATTCAAACCATTCACTTTAAGATGAAACTTTTGTTGAACTGTGATATTTCGACTTAATAAAATTAAATACTATATCAAATTAATTATTAAATACTTCAGTCTCAACAAACATTTCGCCTTGTTGTTGATTCATATCTTGAGTTTCCAAGATTGCAAAATTCCTCGGAATATGTTTTATCTTATCAAGGGTTTTGGTTGAATTATCACTTACCTGTTACACAAGAAGAAAGACAGAGTTTTTTTTTTTTTTGGTTTAAAGCATCGCAAATACAGCGTCTTGTGATAGGTGTAGTCAATACAGGCTCGTTAATTTAAATAATTGTGGATATCTAAGTGCCACAGAACAGAGTTTCAGAGTTTATTTGATTAGAAAAGGAGAATTTTAACACATTCTTTGTAGTCTCATAGTTGGTATGAAGCTGACGTGAATCTAAAGGATACAGCATTGCGCACATTCACGGCAAACGGCAAATGGAAATTAACAAGCGTTACAGACTTTTTGTCCAAATCTTTCAGGGCAGACTCAAATTTACAATCGTCGGACTCAGGTCCGTCTATTTCCTATTGCCTATAACCCAGAGCGGATGATGTGTTGTTTAAACTTAGGAATTTTGAAATCTTTTTTTTTATGGTAGAGCGGCTGGTAGTTGTTGCTGAACATCACAGATTGAGTTTGGTAGATGTTTTAGGTGACACGAAATTCAGGTAAGTCCATGACGAACTTAAATATGTGCAGTACATACAAAGTAGCGTATCGAGGATATTCTGTATGGGGTGGAGTGACATGGGGTCTAAGTTTATTCGGAATGAATGCCATCATTTAGTAAGGATTTGACGAGTTGCATCTTGAACGCTTGATTAAATAAGTCATGTTGTACACCAGAAATGGTGGAAATTCCTAATTTGAAAGTGGTTGATGAGTACATTGCTCTACAAGTTAGGTTGCTCTTCGGATGGTACAGGATGTATTAAAGAGGTCGGGCTCCCCCCGGTAGTTACGCCACTGTAGATAAAGCAAGGTTAACCGTCGCTTTGGTCGTCAATGTAGCGTGAACCAATATCGTGTTTTCATGATCTGATGAACTCCCGAGTCCACTGCCAATTAACGTTACATGGTGTATATTGTACCCCAAACAGTGCTTATACAATATATATGTATGTGTGTGTATATATACATATATATATATATATATATATATATATATATATACGTATATATATATATATATATATATATATATATATATATATACGTATATATATATATATATATATACATATATACATATATATATATGTATATATATATATATATATATATATATATACATATATATATACATATATATATATATATATATATATATGTATTATTTATTTTACAGTAAAATGCTGTCGCTACTCAGAGTTTGCCTGATGATCGCGTACCGCGTGAAACTCTGAGTAGCGACAGCATTTTACTGTAAAATAAATAATATATTACGCTCTACGTATGGTATTGAGCGCTCTTAAACCTTACGCCTTCTGTGTGACATTTGTGTTGCATACTCTTCTTGGCATATATATATATATATATATATATATATATATATATAAATTTAAAAAACACGAGAATACTTTTCAAAGACATGTTTCGGCAAGACTTATGCCATCTTCAGTTTACAAGATGATGTTTGCAAGGCTTTAAATAAGAATTATAGTATGAATAAATTAACTAATTACAATGACGATATGTTAGATGATTAATTACAATGACAGTGTGTTGTGTGGGGATTAACGGAGGCGGTATCAGACGATAATTACTAGCAGAGGAAGGTGTTGATATGTTGCATTTGTGTGTTTAATTCTGGTTTTTTATTTTGGATGTGAATAGCTTCTTTCAATTTGAGTGTGAAAGTGGTTTTGGCCGAATCTAAAATTTTAAAGCAGTTAGGTGTGTAATGGTTTTTGCAGTTTATAGAGTTATTGAGGTGTTTAAAGATGTGAGAATTTCGATCAGTTAAAGTGTGCTCTTTGATCCGCGTTGAGAAATGGCGAGAGGTTTCACCAATGTAACGGGAATTACATCCCGCACAAGTAAATTCATAAACTACGAATGATTTAAGAGCTGTGGGAATCGGGTCCTTGAAACTGAAAAAAGTTTTGATTTTGAAAGTAGAGAACACTAGTTTGATGTTAAGGTCTTTACAGAAACGTTTACACAATTGTCTTATTTTGATTTGGGTAAGTCTAGAATAATTACCAATGTAAGGGAGTTTGAGATAGTGGATATTGGTATTTTCCGTGTTGTTGGAAACATTTTTGTCAGGGTTTTGTCTGGGTGTCCTTAAATATTGTTTTGTGATTTTGTCAATAAAGTGCGAAGGAAAACAATTACGTTTGAGAATTTCTGACAGTTTGTTGAGATCTTTGTTTAAGCCGGCGTTGGTATTGTTAATTTTGAATGTCCTGTCAACGAGAGTGCGAATTAGACCTGTTTTGTAGTTTAGCGGCGTGAAACTGAAAAAATTTGTTAAAAGTCCAGTATAGGTTTTTTTACGAAAGACAGAAGTGACACAAACTTTGGACGAATTATCTATTAAAACATCAAGGAAGGGAAGTTTACCATTTAACTGTTTTTCGTGAGTGAATTTTATGTTCGGATGTTGAGCGTTGATGTAATCAAAGAATAACATAGCGTCGTGTTCGTTGTCAAATAAACAAAAAATGTCATCAACATATCTGCGGTAAATTGAGATTTTCGAATCTTTGTAGTTTTCAAGCCAGGATTTTTCATGGTATCCCATAAAAAGATTAGCTAAAATAGGAGCAAGAGGAGAACCCATAGCGACTCCATCAATTTGGTCGTAAATAAAATCATTAAACAAGAAGTGAGATTGAGTAGTAGCAAATGAAAATAGCATTTTGAGGTCAGTTCTGTTAATAGGAAAATTAGGATTGTGTTTAAAAATTGTATTGATAGCGATGTTTATAGTTTCGTTGAGAGGAATATTCGTGAAAAGGTTTTGTACGTCGAAAGATATGAGATATTTGTTGCGTGTGTCGATATTCTGAATTTCTTGAACGAAAGAGAAGGAATCTTGTGTTGTGTATTTGTCGGAAATATGTGGGTTTAGGAGAGAACCTAGATATTTGGCTAATTTGTAATTATATGCTCCTATTGAGGATACGATCGGTCTGAAAGGTGGTGGTGCGTTTCTTTCCCTCTGTTTATGCAATTTGGGAAGGCCATAAAATCTGGCAGGTTGTGAGCCTTTAGGATAGATATCTCGATATGTAGTTTCATCTAGAGAACCTTTAGATTTAAGTTTCCTGAGGAACCGTTGGAGTTTACCTTCTCTGCTTAATGTCGGGTCTTTCACTAGATTTTTAAACTTAGTTTTGTCATTAATTATTTTAAGACAGCAGTCCTTATATACCTTGCGATCCATTATGACTATGCCATTTCCCTTGTCTGGTTTTAGAACAATGATTTCTCGATTATTTCTAATGTTCCGTAGGATGCGATGTTTCCTTAAGTCGCATCCTACGGAACATTAGAAATAATCGAGAAATCATTGTTCTAAAACCAGACAAGGGAAATGGCATAGTCATAATGGATCGCAAGGTATATAAGGACTGCTGTCTTAAAATAATTAATGACAAAACTAAGTTTAAAAATCTAGTGAAAGACCCG
This sequence comes from Heliopora coerulea, assembly GCA_030142905.1. NCBI lineage: Eukaryota > Metazoa > Cnidaria > Anthozoa > Scleralcyonacea > Helioporidae > Heliopora > Heliopora coerulea. The sequence continues at coordinate 6,532,555 of JASJOG010000003.1, read as the reverse complement.
ACATTAAGCAGAGAAGGTAAACTCCAACGATTCCTCAGGAAACTTAAATCTAAAGGTTCTCTAGATGAAACTACATATCGAGATATCTATCCTAAAGGCTCACAACCTGCCAGATTTTATGGCCTTCCCAAATTGCATAAACAGAGGGAAAGAAACGCACCACCACCTTTCAGACCGATCGTATCCTCAATAGGAGCATATAATTACAAATTAGCCAAATATCTAGGTTCTCTCCTAAACCCACATATTTCCGACAAATACACAACACAAGATTCCTTCTCTTTCGTTCAAGAAATTCAGAATATCGACACACGCAACAAATATCTCATATCTTTCGACGTACAAAACCTTTTCACGAATATTCCTCTCAACGAAACTATAAACATCGCTATCAATACAATTTTTAAACACAATCCTAATTTTCCTATTAACAGAACTGACCTCAAAATGCTATTTTCATTTGCTACTACTCAATCTCACTTCTTGTTTAATGATTTTATTTACGACCAAATTGATGGAGTCGCTATGGGTTCTCCTCTTGCTCCTATTTTAGCTAATCTTTTTATGGGATACCATGAAAAATCCTGGCTTGAAAACTACAAAGATTCGAAAATCTCAATTTACCGCAGATATGTTGATGACATTTTTTGTTTATTTGACAACGAACACGACGCTATGTTATTCTTTGATTACATCAACGCTCAACATCCGAACATAAAATTCACTCACGAAAAACAGTTAAATGGTAAACTTCCCTTCCTTGATGTTTTAATAGATAATTCGTCCAAAGTTTGTGTCACTTCTGTCTTTCGTAAAAAAACCTATACTGGACTTTTAACAAATTTTTTCAGTTTCACGCCGCTAAACTACAAAACAGGTCTAATTCGCACTCTCGTTGACAGGACATTCAAAATTAACAATACCAACGCCGGCTTAAACAAAGATCTCAACAAACTGTCAGAAATTCTCAAACGTAATTGTTTTCCTTCGCACTTTATTGACAAAATCACAAAACAATATTTAAGGACACCCAGACAAAACCCTGACAAAAATGTTTCCAACAACACGGAAAATACCAATATCCACTATCTCAAACTCCCTTACATTGGTAATTATTCTAGACTTACCCAAATCAAAATAAGACAATTGTGTAAACGTTTCTGTAAAGACCTTAACATCAAACTAGTGTTCTCTACTTTCAAAATCAAAACTTTTTTCAGTTTCAAGGACCCGATTCCCACAGCTCTTAAATCATTCGTAGTTTATGAATTTACTTGTGCGGGATGTAATTCCCGTTACATTGGTGAAACCTCTCGCCATTTCTCAACGCGGATCAAAGAGCACACTTTAACTGATCGAAATTCTCACATCTTTAAACACCTCAATAACTCTATAAACTGCAAAAACCATTACACACCTAACTGCTTTAAAATTTTAGATTCGGCCAAAACCACTTTCACACTCAAATTGAAAGAAGCTATTCACATCCAAAATAAAAAACCAGAATTAAACACACAAATGCAACATATCAACACCTTCCTCTGCTAGTAATTATCGTCTGATACCGCCTCCGTTAATCCCCACACAACACACTGTCATTGTAATTAATCATCTAACATATCGTCATTGTAATTAGTTAATTTATTCATACTATAATTCTTATTTAAAGCCTTGCAAACATCATCTTGTAAACTGAAGATGGCATAAGTCTTGCCGAAACATGTCTTTGAAAAGTATTCTCGTGTTTTTTAAATTTATAACTATCCTTTTGCTAACCAGAAGTTTTGGATATATATATATATATATATACACATATACATATACATATACATATATATATATACATATACATACGTGAACGTTTAGGTTTACGAAATGCAAAGAGGGCTCAATAACGCAAAGAAAGAGCAAATGGGATTATATCGCTTACCTCAAAAAGTCACTACAGCCTATTTATATATATATACATATATATGTATATGTATATAAATATAAATATATTTATACATATACATATATACATATATATATAAATTTAAAAAAAAACACGAGAATACTTTTCAAAGACATGTTTCGGCAAGACTTATGCCATCTTCCGTTTACAAGATGATGTTTGCAAGGCTTTAAATAAGAATTATAGTATGAATAAATTAACTAATTACAATGACGATATGTTACTGAAGATGGCATAAGTCTTGCCGAAACATGTCTTTGAAAAGTATTCTCGTGTTTTTTAAATTTATAACTATCCTTTTGCTAACCAGAAGTTTTGGAAGTATTATACATATATATATTATTTATTTTACAGTAAAATGCTGTCGGTACTCAGAGTTTCACGCGGTACGCGATCATCAGGCAACTGACAGATTCGGTTCAACTATTCTTATTTACATAGGTTGTGACGTTAATTAATTAGGTGTTTCGTTACATGGCGACACCTTGAGAAAAGTTCGGTTCGTCTGTTTAATAAGTTGTTATGTTTTCCTCTACGTATGGTATTGAGCGCTCTTAAACCTTACGCCTTCTGTGTGACATTTGTGTTGCATACTCTTCTTGGTATATATACATATATACTTAGATGTACCACAAGCGTGGGACATTTGAGTTGCCTATATAATGTAGGCTACTCCATCCTGCTCATCAGCACTACACTGATGAGGCCCAATAGGTCGAAACGGTTCCGTCTGTAGTTATATACACATATATATATATATATATATATATATATGATGTATATATATATATACATCAAAACTTTTGACAGCAAAACTTTTGTCTATTTTACTTCTTTATTCGTTCTACTGGTATGGTATTGACCGCTCTTCATTTTCAAACCAACACTGCAACCTTTCTGGTCCTCACCTTTGGTTTATATATACATATATATATATATATATATATATATATATATATATATACATATATATATATAACTACAGACGGAACCGTTTCGGCCTACTGGGCCTCATCAGTGTACTGCTGACGAGCAGGATGGAGAAGCCTACATTATATAGGCAACTCAAATGTTTCACACTTGTGGTACATCTAAGCCATGCCAGAGTGCTCTACCAAAAGAGTCAATTTAACGTTATGTGGAATCCTGACGTGTATTAAAGATCGGGGAATAAAACTATCAGCTGAATTCGGTTGGACAGTTCAAACCTCTTCTATTTCGCCGATTTATCGAGTACTGTTTTGCCATTTCTCGCTCTTCTGAGACCACGTTCCGCTCTGCTGAGCCCTGGTCAGAACTGTATGTTTACTCATCAAAATGTTGTGCTTTCTTGTGTGTAATAGAGTAATTCCATTCTTCCTTTCTTGGACGTACGTCTTTATTGATCCCACAAATGGCTTTTCAACCTCTGTTTATCGAAAGCTTACGTTTACCGGTTAAATATTTACGAATTTTGATAATCTGATTTCCTAATCTATTAAACGTGGCCTCGTCTTCACCCTATTAGACGGTTGTTATATCACGTTTTTTCTGACATGAATATTTCAAGCTGTTTACCAACTTTAGTTCACAGCACTTTGCTAACACACATCAACTTTAACGTCTTAGACAAAAGCCGCGTTCACACTATTGCCCTAGGCCTGACCAGGGCCTGGCCTAGAAGAGCCAGCAATTAGACAAACAACATAATCTAAGTCAGCTTTGATAACGATAGATTCCCAAATTTTCACCAGGTTTAAACTATTGCTGATGTAAACGCGTAAAGGACGCTTCGTCGGCAGGGTTTTTTTCGTGCGATTGAAACTTGGTAACGCCAGGTTCTTTTGGATACATTCACGTCGTTGCTTTCAAAGCATTTCAAAGCGTTGCTTTTATTGTTTGTTAAAGAATGTGCACTTGATGTCGATAAAACCGAAATGTAAAGTATGCCCCTGGTCAATGAAGTCACAAAACGTAGTAAACTTCCCTCAACTAATAACATTACCTTGAAAGCCGTGGTAAGCGTTTAACCTCAGCACTTGTTATTTGAGCGGAGCCGGGTCAGGACTAGGTAAAACCCGTTCACACGAGCAAAATTGAGGCCTAGACCAGGTCCAGGTCAGGCCGAGGCCAGGTACTTTTGCTGGCCTGATTTTCGTGACCAAGGGCAACCCCAGACCAGGTAAAACACGTTCACACTATCAAAAATCTTAGCCCAGGTCGGGATCAGGCCAGGCCTAAGGCGGTAGTCTATTCGCGATTTAAGCTTACTTACGCGTAAGTAGTATACCTTTAGCTGTTCATTATCAAAATATATATCATTAACACCAACTTCAAGCTCATTAACACAAAATTACATTCATTTTAACAAGTCCATACTCATTAACGCTTTAGTCACATTCATTTAAAGTTTTTACTTAGAAAGTGACATTCGTTAGCATAGACAGGCAACCATTTGCATCAAAAGGCATTCTATAGCGACAACAGACGACCATTAACACCAATCTACGATACATTAGGGAAATTAAAATTTCAACTACGCAAAATATTTCTCCGGTCTGTTACTGAGTCGATTTAAGGTTATATGGGATCCCGAAATGTATGAAAGTTAAGGAAATAAAACTATCATAATTTCTACATAAACTGAATTCGGTTTGACAGTTCGAACCTTTCTTATTTCGCCAATATGTCGATTACTGTTTTGCCATGTTTCGGTCAGCCGACCACGTTCTATTTGTTCGACTGAGCCCTTTCAGGACTATCTGAACTCACAACACTGAAATATGTTTTGTAGTGGAATAGAGAATAGTTCTATTCTATCTTTCTTGAACGTCTTGACTGATCGCACACACGGCTTTCAACTTCTGCTTATCGGAAGCCCATGTTCACCGGTTTGTTTATAAATTTTGATAGTTTTATTCCCTTATTTTTAAACGTGGTTTCGTCTGCACCTTCAGTTAACTGATATTATAAAATTTTTTGCATCATACCACAATTTTCCTGACAAGCATAATTTCAAGCTGATAACCAACTTTAGTTCACAGCACTTTGCTAACACACATCAACGTTAACATCTTAGATAAAACATATTTTGCAATCAAAGCTTACAATATGCGGAAGTACTGGACTGCATGAAAGCATAGATCGCGGAGCTTTATTTAGCCGCAAAACAGTTTGTTTTTTTCTGGGACGTGAAAGTTGATGTGTGTTAATGAAGTGCTTTGAACTAAAATACATGTTAAGATTCCATTTTGCCCCTGCAATAGACTGGACTACTCTCTTCAGTCGCGTAATGCAATGTTGTGAGTTAAGGCAGTTCTGAAAGGGCTCAGCAGAGCAGAACGTTGTCAGTTGAGCATTTTACATAGCAAAACAGTCAGCGAAATATTGGCGAAATAAGAGGTTTGAACTGTCTAACCGAATTCAGTTTATATACGAATTATGATAGCTTTGTTCCATTATCTTTTATACATATCCGAATTCAGTAAACCTTAAATCAACCCTCCAACGGACTGGAGAAATATCTTGTGTAATTGAAATTTTATCCTCCTAATGTATACTAGAATGGTGTTAATGGTCGTCTGTTGTCGCTATAGAATGCCCTTTGATGCACATGGTTGTGTATCTACGCTAATGAATGTCACCTATACAAAAATTTTAATTGAGTGTGACAAAAGCATTGATGAATGTCGATTCATTAAGATGAATGCATTTTGGCGTTTATGAATTTCAGGTTGGTGTTAATGATAGTATATTTTCTGGTAATGAACAGCAAAAGGTGTAGCGGTATTTCAGACAATTTCTAAAATTTCCCCTTGGCTGTGCTCCACCCAAACGATTACCATATGTAGTAAAACAATACAAACTGAACAGGGAGATAAACATTAATGACTGCTGAACGGAAGGGAATTCAAAAATTTTGTTTTTTTCTATAATGTGAAATGCATTTGGTAATCTTTCTGTCAGTAGAACCTTCCAAAAAAAGTGAGAAAATAAGATTTGATATTCTCATCAGATTATGATAAGCTTTTCGTCTGAATGTTTTGTTTAAATGAAGAACTTTAACGTGAAATATTCACTCTTTATTTGATAGTTTTATTACTTCACTTTTTCATTTCATAAATAAAGTATTACTGATATATCATTTATAACAGGTAGTTGAATTCTATAATATCAAGATTAAATTAATAAGAACTGATTTCAGTAATTTTTACCTTATTAGGGAAATTGACGTGATCAAAACAATTGCACTTGAAGTTATCCTTGCTCTAACGTATTTAAACAGCCAAGGAATTGTACATAGATCGTTATCTACAGAAAACGTTTTGCTGGATGACCAGGTATGAATTTATTCGCATACATGTACTTGTTTTGTACAAAATGAGGTTTTCGTACTTTAATATGCGTACCTTACAAGTCGGTTTAGTGTGCAGAGATATAAAAGTAGAGTGTTGCGAAGGCAACGTTGTATAATGTGTAGAAAACCAAAAGGAAGAGTGAAGTACCAGAACTTATAGGATAAGATGTTGATTTTTTGAGTGACCGGCGTCCGACACGTAGTTTTGTGTATAGTGCGGCTGGATATTTTGCGAGTTACGCCGTATTTTGGCGAGCCCGTTAGGTGCGGATAATAAGAATTCTGACAGATGTTTCATTTTAAATTAGGTAATATGAGTCGATTAATTACTGGTCGCGGGACATGTACATATTTTGAAAAGTTTCCTAACTGCACAATATTTTTACTCTTCTCTACCATGTTTATCAATGTTGATGAACTGGTCTGCATCATAATGGAAATATTTAGTCTATTTTCTCTTTCATTTTTAAACAGGGAAATGTCAAGTTATCCCAATATGGACGTTATTATATGACTGACTGTGGAGCTGCGGTAGATTTTCCAATTGGGTACTATACTTTTTACAATTGAGGCCTTTGATGCCGTAAAAACTCGCCATGCATAAACACAGTTGTCGGCAATACTCGTTGAATTGCATTGAACTTGATGTTATTTTACCCAATAAATCGCTGTTAACTTCTCACTATTTCAATGTTAGGAGGCAATCGGTTTATAGTAGAATACTTCAAGGCAATATTTGACCATTCTGTAATTGATATTACCCTTAAAGTAGAGTGTATTGTATTTCGGTATTGTCGTATCGGAATTTTAAGTATTCTTTATTTTTGAAGGTCTCGTTTATGGGTTTTTTTTAAAACTTCAAGTTGTCAAGTCTCAAAAAAATTCCTTGTGTTATTGATTTTTTAGGTGCCCAAAATATCTCGCTCCGGAAATCACGTTAAAAGGTCCCAAACATTCACTCATATCAGGAATATCAAGTCCAAAAGTGAGTATCTCAAACACTTTGTCTGGAATTATTATTAGTATAGAAGTTATTATTATTGTGGCCCGATTCGCAGAGTTTGATGTTCTGTCGGTAATCCTCAATGTCAGCCGTCTACAGCCTACTGTCTACGGTGACATTTGTCCATTCAACTTTCTAGAGTCTTTCTTAATATCCTTGCTGTTCCCAAAATCGAAGTCTTGTGGAGATGTTCTATCTTAAGTTTTATTCCTAACCTATCCATCCATTTTCTCAGCTTCTTGCTCACAGTACTGAGTGCTCCGATAACTACCGGTACTACATCTACCCTCTTCATTGACCACAATTCTTTAATTTTCCATTTTAGCTCGTCGTACTTCTAAATATTCTCCTCTTCTTTCACTCCAACATTTTTTATCGTCAGGGATGGCAATGTCAACTATTAAACATTTCTTTTCTTCTTTCCCCACAACAACTACGTCTGGTTTTCGACATTCCATGTGCTGAACACACTGTATCATAAAATTTCATAACACCTTTTTTTCATCAGATTCCACGTATCCTTTCGGGGCATGATCATACCAATGAGCTGCTAGCTCCAAGCCATATTTCCTACATAATGTCCAATGGACTATTCTTGCCACGTTATCATGTCTTCTTTTATACTCCCTTTTGAGCAAGCATTTTGCATTCACTAATCAAATGTTCCATACTTTCTTCTAATATTATTATTATTATTATTATTATTATTATTGTCATATATTTCGCTGTATTCATACTTGTCCAAACACCGGAACCCCTCCGGGGTCCAAGAGTGAGAGGGCTCTGGAAGTCTACTCTCCAGTTGGGCCAATTTTCATGTTCTTATAGATAAGGTTTTTTTGAGTATATGTGCAGTACCAATAAGAGTAAGTTTTTGCAGTTCTTGAAGCTTGCTATTTTCCGGAATTTTCTCGATATTTTTACTAATTCCCTTTCGGGTCATTCATATTATTATTATTATTTTTATTTCCTTTGATGTCTGTGTTTACATATCATCCAACCGGATCTCACCCAGAGACCTAAGGCTGGAGACAGTTTTCATGTTGGATTTCATCCAGCAGCTAAAAGACCCGTTAAAAAAAAATATTGATTGAATTTGTATGTTTACATTTAAAAACATCAGCCAGACATGCGGTTATTGATTACATAGACAGAGTCCTTCGAAGAATGTGGGCGGTGCTTGTCAACACAATTTTTTGAATTTCTCTTAGGCATGGTTGTCCAGGTATTCTATTTGTGAATTCTTCAGTGCCTTTGTTTATCACACCAAGTGCGTCTATCACTACTGGAATCATGGTCACATTCATAGTCCACATTTTTTGGATCTCTATTTCTAAGTCTTTGTTTTTTGAGAGTTTTTATTATTATTATTATTATTATTTCAATCTTTAATAACTCAGTTTTGATTGTATACTGGTAACGTCCCGTTGAGATCGAGTTGCAACAAGCATCCAAGGATCACAAGGGCATTGTCAGTTCTCTTCAGGTCTCTAGGACTTTCCTTAATATTCTCGCTGTCCCAAGTATTGCGGTTTTCTGGATATGTTCTGCCTTTATCTTTATTCCAATTTTCTCAATCTATTTGTCAAGGTTTTTTTGTTATCGTTCCAAGGGCTCCAACAACAACTGGTATCACTTCCACTTTTCTTATGGACCATATCCTTGCTATTCCTCGCTTCAAGTCTTGGTATATCTCTACTTTCTCTCTTCCCTTTTCTGCCACTCTACTATCCCCTGGTATTGCAATATCAATGATTTTACACACTTTCTCTTCCTTCTCCACAATCACTATGTCTGGTCTTCTCGCTTTGATTATATGGTCGCATTGTATGTTGAAATCCCACAGCACTTTAGTTTTATCCGTTTCTAGTACACTGATTGGTTGGCTAGAAACGGTATTCGGCTCCCGCCATCAGTTCACATCAAGCAAGCAGGTGTTGAACAGTTTCATCATGTTGTCCACATAACCTGCACTTTCCATCTGTGTCTTCAGTTCCTCCTATTGCTTTCCATTTCCAGGTTTCAACCATTTGTTCCAACATACTATTCCTGCTGTCTTCTGTGGTGTAGTATTTAAGTTCAACCACATGTGGTATTCTCTTTCGTGCTCTACAAATACTTGACTTTGCATCACTTTCACTTTTTATTCATTCTTCAGCTTTTCTCCATATCCCCTTTTCATTCCCTTCTTCAACTTCTTCCAGCAACCTCACCAATCCTTCACCTTCTCCACATTTTTAGAAATCTCTTCCTCCCTAAAGTCAACTTTGAGTCCTTTTCCCTCAATGCTTGTTCCTCTTCTCTTTTCAAGCTTTTATACTCACTGTTCTACTCTCTATTCCCTGCAACCCTTATCCAGCGACTTTGACTGAGCCCAAGCATGTTGCCACACGCACTTTCGTCTCTTATATACCTCTCTTAACCTTTTTAAACCTAACCCACCTTCCTGCCCAGTCATGTACGGCCGTTCGTCGCTTCCCTGTTTACCTAGCATTTTTTTTTTGTGTAGGGTCTCCTTCACCAACATATCAAAGTCTTGTAGTTCTTTTCGGTGAAGTGGCACACATTCATGGCATGACTCTGCAGTTGATTTTTTTCACGAAGTTCTTATCATATAGCTTTAAGTCAACCAGGTTTTTCAATCTCTTCTGCATTTCTTTCCTAGTTCTTACCATTAGTCTTCCCTTGTCAATCTGCTTTCCCTGTTTTATTCCCAGTTTTATTTCAGTATCATCAACCTTCTCTTTTGATGAGCTCTCCACGTTTAAACAAAATCTCTCCCCATTTCTTCACACCATACCCTGCTCCTGTATCATCACTGGCTCTTGCAATTATTTCATTGGCAGCTTCCATTTGCTTATGGCTTTCCTGCTAGGACTTCAAGTCATATATGAACAAGCTGTGTGTTGTCTTCGTGAATCTTTCCCGAGGAGGCTTCATCCTGTACCCTCTTGTTTTCTCCAAAAGCATTATTGGAAATTCAGTCAAACAGTAACCTACTGGTGAATAAGTATCTCCTTACATGAAGCCACACCGTATGTTTATCCATCTGCTCTGCATTTTCATTCGCATTTTTTTATTATTTAAAATGAAGTAACCTGTTACATTGACTATTAACAGGTCCTTTCTTCACCCTTAGGCAGTTCAGAGTGAATGTTCAGGCTAACAAAATTTGGTAGTTCTGTTAATAATAAAGACTTTTTAGCTGTAATAACTCAGTCCCTCTGCTTGTACTATTCTCGACATCGTCTTTCTTATAATCATTTCGCTCTCAATTAAAACTGTCTTTGGCATTTCATTGCATGTCTTTTTCATCGTATTCTCATCTGGCATAATCTTTTTCACTTGTTCCAGTACTTGCTTCATTCCTCCTCTTAGACATCCAATAACGATTGTTAGGATTTCCACTTTATAACCTTGTCTTCCTTCTCGAAACTGAAATGCTACATGTTGATAATTATTTAGCTTTTCTCGGTGTTTCTCTTTTGTATTCATCTCGTTAGGACACGCCGTATCAATTAACCATGCAGATTCTCCCCCCTTGTTATCATCGACTGTTGTGTCTGATCTTCTGACTGTCGTGGTTTTCCTCATTTTATATTGAAAGTCCCAGCAGACCTTTTTGTTGTTCTCTTCCAGTACCGTACCTTTGTTCCACTTTAGTTTGTACTGAGCTGTGTTCTTGGGTGGTAATCCAAGGTGACAGTACATGCGTTCCTATTGTTTTCTTCCTTCCCCTGATTTCAATCATTTGCTCTTGCATGTTCAAGATGGCACTAACCTTTTTGGGTTCTATATTACATCCCAACCAACCGTGGCTTTCTTCTTCTAACCCTTTATAGAATTGGCTTTGCATGTCTTTGGTCTTGGTCTTGGTCTTGGTCTTGGAGTTCAAAAAGTCGTTATTTCGTTCTACGAATTACTTTAACTACTGTACTTCGCTTTGTTCAGTGGAGTCGTCTCTGTGTTCCTCACACTCAGGTCCGTCGCACCACGGTAGATTTTCATATTCAGTCCTAGTAGTGCTAGCATGTAGTTCTTATTCCGTGATGGATAATCTCTAAATTGACACTAGCAGATGAGCAACTGTTACTGCGAGTTCTCTGAAAGAAAAATGGCAGCTTTACTTATTTAGCAATATCAGGACAGCATCCGATCCAAATATTTCATAATGCACACTCCACGTGTCACAAATTCACAATAATTTAGTGTGGATAAGATTATTCATACTCACACGACATGTAAAATTAGTATTTAGAAGGCTGCTGGCATTGCAGTCTCCAGGAGACTACCCACACCGCCAATCACGATACCGTTTAAAGAAACCCTCGGGAACATATTATAACGTTCCGAACGGCAAAATCAACAAGGTTTTGCATTTAGATCTTAATTTGAAAAGAACAACAAACTGAACATTCTCTCACAAACCAAACCAGGTTAGAACTTACAATTCCAACTGCTGTGCGCACTGGCTGAAAATTTATACGCATCTAAATCTGGAAATCGTAGCGACGCGAATAACTACCGTCCAATCACAATCCTACCTGTTGTTAGCAAACTACTGGAGAAAGCTGTACATTGTCAACTAAATAAATTCCTTACGGAACAGAATCTCTTAACTTCAAAACAATTTGGATTTAGACCTAAGCTTTCCACAGGTACGGCCCTGGCTCAATTTACAGATACGGTGTTGGATAACATGGATAAAGGAAACCTAACGGGAGCAGTTTTCCTGGATATTTCAAAGGCCTTTGACACTGTAAGCCATGACATCCTCATTCGTAAATTAGTGGGAATGGGTGTATCTAACTCGTCTGTTAATTGGTTTAAGTCCTATCTCTCGAATCGTATGCAAGCCACCGTTGTGAACGAAAGTCAATCAAATTTTGAACCATTAGAAGTTGGAGTGCCCCAAGGCAGTATTTTGGGGCCTCTACTTTTTCTTGTTTATATAAATGATATTACGAAGGTCTGTGAAAATTGCAATGTTACACTCTACGCCGATGATACCGTTCTATATTGTCCTGCTAAATCAGCTCAACAACTTCAAGACAATCTAAATTTAGACCTTTTCTATCTATCGAAATGGTTCACCAGGAGTCGATTAACACTCAACCCATCTAAATGTAAATTCATCATCTTTGGTAGTCCTGCAAAGTTGGGTAAGCTAAATGATGTTGAACTCTGTATTAACAACTATACCCTGGATCGTGTAACATCTTACAAGTATCTTGGCGTTGTTTTGAGTCAATCACTAACATGGGCTGATCATATTGAAACGCTATCAAATAAAATTGCCCAGCGTATTGGCCTCATCAGGAGAATTAAACATTTATTACCTGTTCACGCTCGAATAACCCTAGCAAATTGCTTGGTAATTCCACTCTTCGACTACGCTGATTTTGTTTGGGGCGACAAAAACAATCTAGTTTTAATGAACCAAATCCAAACAATACATAACTGTCTGGCTAAAGTCATTTTGGACTTACAGCCGAGATCCTCTGCTACCGAAGCTTTGCGATCTCTGAATTGGTATCCTTTGGTTGTCCGCAGAAAATTCCATCGATGTATTATGATGCACAAGTGCTTGAATGGGGGATTAGATTTCGACTTTAATTTTAAATATATCTCCGATGTACATAGCTATAATACACGTAATAAACAGAACTTATATCTTCACAAAGCGAACAGAAATTACGGTAAACTTACTTTTACCTATCAGGGAGCTACGGATTGGAACATGCTCCCTCCAGAGATGCATAGTATTACTGATTTTAGAATTTTTAAACTGAAATTAAGAAAACTCTTATTCGTCTGACTTACATTTTAATACTGAATGTTTAAATTTTAATTTTAATTTTAAATTTTAATATTGCATGCTGCATGTTCTCTTTGACGTAGTATATTCTCTGTATTTTAATCTAACTAGTTGTATATATTTTGTATTTTAATTCAGGGCCCCGCTGAAAATCACTATTCTGTGAGTCGGGCACCCTGACAAAATATTGTCTTAATAATAATAATAATAATAATAATAATAATAATAATAATAATAATAATAATAATAGTAATAATAATAATAATAATGCAGGCTTAGACCCCTTCCACTGTCCTTAGTTGCGTGGGGTGCGAGTTGTAATGATAATAATAATAATAATAATAATAATAATAACATAGGCAGTATTTTGTATTTGATCAAAGTACTAAGTGGCTTCATAACTACATCATTTACAGGCAGATGTTTGGTCACTGGGAATTATTTTAACTGAAATTCTTCTGGTAAGTGGCTGTAACGTGGAAATAATTGCAGTATACTTGCTGTGTAAACGCAATGTTGAACTCTGTGGTGCTAATTCACCTAGTGCTGGGATTTATATAATTAGAGATCTATATATTATATATTAATAATTCTTGAGGATATTACCTTTATCTACTTATAAATTTATATTTTTTCTGATGAAGATGAGAGGATTTTACGATCATCAATTTTATTAATTTAGAAAGGAACTCATAAAAAATTAATAACTTTAAATTACAGACTCTTCAGTACAGTGTCTAGAAATAATGACAGTCTTACGGTATCTCGTCTTGCTCTCTTCAATTTACGTATCTATTCTCATGCTGAAATTTTGTCAGCTGGACGCCACCAGTTTAGAGTTTGCTCAACGACTCACAGTTGATGCACAACGTGGAATGTGTTTTTAGTTTTCACGTCACCGAGTGCTCGACTTCTGTTCGTTGAGCTCAAGACAGGGCTCGAAATCACGACCAGTACGGTAGCCAGTGAGGCTAAAACTTAGCCCTTGGCGACTAAAAACTCTGCTCAGCTGCCAGTTTGGCCTCCAAATGTCTTTATAATATACGACTATTTGTGCTGATGTATACGATCGACTCCTCGGAGCCTTCCGGAGTTATTAATAAGACAACGTTACATGCCCAGGACGAGCAATTGTTTACGACAATCATATCATGTAAATGGGCCCTAGAGTAAATTTACTTTAATTGAGGAGCAATTGCTTTTGTCTTTAGTTTACTTTTTATGAGATAAACAAGGGTCAAAGCTCGAGAATTAATGCATGATTACCCTCCCAGTATATACTTTTTACCGTGAATTTTCCCGACACTTGGCGAGGTGATGTAGAACTCAATCAACGACCAGAAGATTCGCATTAAATAGAGGACTGGTGCTTAATAGGATAAATGGTTTTCTACTATTTAGTTAAGTCGATTGTGTATGGCGGTGCACTTCTTTGTAAACAAGAAAAGAGTAATGCTTGGAAAGTGCATGTGACAACAAAATTTCATTCTCATATTTCCGTTTGATAAAATGTATTGAGCTATTTGAATAAAGAATATAAGAATAGAATACTGCGTAGACAGTGATAAATAAGGTAAACAGTTAAAAGTTTTATAACTGCCGTGACTGGTCCATGCACGTAGCTACGGGGGTGCGAGGGGGTGCAATCGCCCCCCCAAAAAAATTTGTCCTCGCCCCCCCAAAGAAAATTCTGAAGTGGTTTCAAGTATAATTTAAATATGCCAAAATCCGATAGATTTTTAAAATATCTTATGGAAAATATTTTTTCGCTGACCATTCTGACCTATTTTTGTAACGTTATACTAAGTCCACTACATTTGACAACATGAAGTAGTCGCTGAGTAGTCTGGGTTTTCAGCTTACGTCGACAACTGCCCCCCAAAAAATAGTGCTGCCCTCCCAAATTTTACATCCTAGCTACGTGCCTGGACTGGTCTTTGAATTCTTTGAATAAAAAGTAATTTGTTGCGCTCCGGGCACACAACTGGAAGCCAAGTAATTGAAATCTAGCTGTATTGCGAAATTATTTTAATCTGTTCACTAGAATTTTGCATATGGCTACTAAATTTTTGTACTTAATCGCCACAAGGCGAGTATCATTAAAATCACGAAATTGTCCCTAAAACCAGACGTGTCGGCATCAACACAGCGCAGAAAGACTCTTTCCTAAACACCTTTAGAAATTTCACTTCAAGTTCAACTCTTTCCGTGCCATCAAGATTGGTTGTGGAGGGCGCCTTACCAGTCAGCCATCACTTACTTTCAGTCGTTCAAGATTACCCGTTCATCACGTACGTGGCACAAAACACATACACAAAAAATATTTTTGTCAGTCTTGACCAAAAGGAAACTTATAATTGTGCATTATTTTTTTCCTTTTTCTAATGTTTGGTCTAGAATAAAACATAGTTGTCGAATATGATATGTTATAGATAAGTCTTGCTGTCTACTGAACGTCCACGAGTTCATGATCGAGTGCATGTTTTTATAAAGCAATGAAAGTCCAACATTTTGGCACGAAGGATGGTCACCTCATACCGACGCTTTGATGTGCCATACTTCTTGTAACCTCTGTAACAACTACCACTGTAACATGTAGTAATAATTGATAGAGCTTCTTCCCTGAGGGAACATCTACTTTTGGAGCAGCCCTAAAATAGTTCATGATTGAACCAGCTATGTATCTTGAAAATGGTTACAATTCACTGTGTAAGCGTTCAGAAGGGAAGAAAGTTCATCATACTCAGTATAAAGAAGGAAATTCACTGTTCACTATTGTTTTAGGGTGGAAGGATTTGGCCCAGTCTTTCAAAGAAACCTGACGTGAAGACAGTCTTACGAAAAACACTGTCACTTTTCAGTACAGAGAAAGGTAGAATGATGTTCTGTTCCAGGCCTACATAAAATTTTGAAAGAAATTCCCAAGCAATTATAATGATTCATATGTTCTCCTTAGAAACTGGTCACAGTCCGTTCCATTCACTACTGGAAGAGCACAAAGCTTTGGAAAAGTTTGAGGTAGGATTTTGGTACTAAACTATTGCTGTCAGTTATACTGAACGTGGGAGCTTGGCTTGTACTGGCAATCATGGACTTTGGTCAAGTTTGTGTCTCAGAAAGGAATTTTCTGGGCTTCATTTAGACGGCACCAGAGCGAAATCATACCCGCACAAGTAAAACGGAACTAACTTGATCACACAGTAGCAGTTGAGCAAATCGTTCGTGTTAGGATAACGGACCTATGCCATTTTTCACCGGTGTCGTGTTAACGCAAGGCCTGTCTGCGGAGTTGCAGCCAGCGTCAAAGAGCCGGGTAGGCAGATCCTGAAGAGTTTCCTAAAATTTTTCTCCTCTACCGTTTTACAATAGACTAGCAAAACTCTAACCATCTCCATTAGCTTACCTGAAACTCATCAACGTTCATTACAAAGTTACAAGCAATTAATACTGGTATTTAGTTTTCTTTTTTTTTTACTATTTTTAATTTTGTTTAGTTTTAAATCGTATTTTGTCGTAAATTTACCCAATGAAATGTGAACTAAATTGTAGATCATAATGTACGGATGAATAAAATTATTTACATGAACTGTTAACTCTATAGTATGATATATATATATATATAAATCAAAGGCAAATTTTTGTTTGCTGTCGCTACTCCGAGTTTCACGCGCTTAGGCGATATTTGCGTTTTCGCTCTGCCTATTACGGTATCGAGCGCTCTAGACATCCATGCCATACCTGTGACACTTTCGTTACATTTATTCGGTTTATATATATATATATATATATATATAATATTTAAAAACCGAGCAGGAGTACTTTATCGGGATTTAAAACACGAGGCGATAGCCAAGTGTTTTAGACCCGATAAAGCACGAACTGCGAGTTTTTTAAATGTCTTCTAAAATGAACCTCCTAATACGCTAATTCCTGAAGAAAGTTTGGAAATTTATCTTTCGTAAGCCGAAAAATTCGGACTTGTTCTTCACATTATATAGGGACATGTATCTTTATCACATACATAGATCCGACACGCTTATGATTTTGTTTAGTCTTTTCCTCATGAATTAATAATGAATTTTAGAAATATATATATATATATATATATATATAGCTCGATCACACAACCTCTCTCTGCCAAAGTTTAACATTAAGAATATAAAACCATCAAGATAAACTTTTAAAAAACTTTATTCGACGTTTCGGGGTAAGCCCCTTTATCAAGAATACATTTTACTAGCGATGCAAATTCTGTATTTATACGTAAAAATACTATTCGAAACTCAAATATATTACAAAAATTCTCTTTCATGTGATTCTGAAGGCGTGGTTTACCTCATTTCATGTACGAAATGTAGAAAGAATTATGTTGGAAGTATCATTACATCGTTTAGGAAAAGGTTTAATAATCACAAAAGTGGTCTGGTTAGATATGGGAAGGGACAAAGGGGCATATCAGGTGAGCATTTGTATGCACATTTTTATGAAGAGGGGCATGAAGGCATTAAAAATATGGCTGTAAAGATAATTGATAAAACGAATATTAATGAACCAAGTATTAGAGGGATTTTGGGCATACAAATTGAACTCGTTTGTCCCAAATGGTTTGAACATTAGAGATTTTTTGTGATATATTTGAATTTTGAACAGTATTTTTATGTATAAATACAGGACTTGCATCGCTAGTAAAATGTATTCTTGGTAAAGGGGCTTGCCCCGAAACGTCGAATAAAGTTTTTTAAAAGTTTATCTTGATGGTTTTATATATATATATATATATATATATATATATATATATATATATACACATCATACTATATCCATCATACATAGTATGATAAATCGAAAATTCGATAAAAGCATATTAAAAATTATTGGAGTTAACAGTTCGAGGCTCTCGGTAATTTACTTGTAAAGAATACGGACACACATCTTGCGGAATCCTGTTGTGCAGTTGTTCATAAGCGTAGTTGGATGCTTGAAAGGAAAGCTTTTCGAATGATACCGATCTGTGATAGACTGAACTGTATAAGTTAAATAGTTTAATTGCTTCGTCATCGGAGATAAAAGTAATTTCTCCCTTGAGACATGGTTTTTGAATAATTTTTAATATTTAAACACAGTTTTTAAATACGTAGATACCATGGTGGTTGGTAATTTAAGATAAAGTAGGAGAAGATGAAGAGTAATATACGCTTTAAAGAGGTATACACAGTTACCAAAGACTGTTGGATAGTTTAATTCTTAAAAGAACTGTATGAAACTTAAAGAGGTAAAATTCTACGTAAAGAATAAGAATTGCTAGATTCGTTGGCATTTTTTCGACGAAAACTATCCTCCCACCCACTCACAAAGAGTCTCTACCTGCTTCTTCATCTAGCTGTGTTATTTACGAATTTAAATGCGAATGTGGATCTCGCTATGTGGGTAGAACTAATCAGAGACTGGGTGATAGGATCAAACAACATGTTCTTAGCGTCATTAGAAATAAAACTCAGCCATCACGTCAATAACCAGAACGACTATGCCGTTCCAGTCAATTCATCAGTTGCGACTCAGCTGTTGGCAAACATCTTTTGTCCAACAAGTCTTGCGCCGAAAACTACTCAGACGATAATTTTAGAATTCTTTACAATTGCCGTTCCGCCCTTCAATTGAAGGTGATGGAAGCCATTTACATAAAACTTAATGATCCTGATCTGTGCCGGCAAAAGGAATTTGTTTTCCAACTATCCCTATTTTGACCCTCCCACATACCGTTGGGTCGATGTCATCAGTTTTCTTTAGACTATATAAGCAGGTGATATGTTTCTTCAGTTAGCAGACGTATAGCACTTGATAAGTGGTCTGCCGAAATGCATCGTGCTTTTTTCTAATTCTTTAGGCTTATTCTTTACGTAGAATTTTACCTCTTTAAGTTTCATACAGTTCTTTTAAGAACTAAACTATCCAACAGTCTTTGGTAACTGTGTATACCTCTTTATAGCGTATATTACTCTTCATCTTCCCC
Organism: Heliopora coerulea; assembly: GCA_030142905.1. NCBI lineage: Eukaryota > Metazoa > Cnidaria > Anthozoa > Scleralcyonacea > Helioporidae > Heliopora > Heliopora coerulea. Next base: position 6,513,434 of record JASJOG010000003.1, on the reverse strand, counting down.
TACTTTATCTTAAATTACCAATCACCATGGTATCTACGTATTTAAAAACTGTGTTTAAATTTGTTACCATTTAGGCACATGCAGGCACGATAAATTTATATAATTTTACTGGAGGAAACGTTCTCTTCTTTTGTTGTTATTATTGTGATAACGATGACAACAACATCAACAATAAGGAGAATGTGGAAGCTCCCACTTTCCACAGTCTGGGGCACATTTGGCAAGTGCTTGCAAACCCATTGCCACCCTAGTTAGGTTTATAAGGAAGGGAAAATAGGGCCCTTTAGCCTTGGCTGGCGACATCATCTAGTGACGGTGTCACGATAAAAACACTCCTTTTTGGTGAAAATTAACCATAACTAACGCACGATAGAAATGTCCGTACAAGACAAATACAAGAACGATGTTAATGACTTTAGGGTCATCGATAAAGGTGACTCGCATGGGAGGGTGTCTGGGAGACAGCAGCCAGCGGCCGGTCGTAATTCTACGACTACTTAAAGAGAATGGGGTGTTAATAAGATTCTCATGGAATGTTACTTCAGGAGCTTAAAACTTGTAAAGAGAGAAAACCGTTAGCGCATGCTCGCATTTTGGAAAGAGATGGGGGATTTGAAGTTTCTCGAGAAGAGCCTGACAGATTAGGCACGGCAAATACGAGTGAACGGGTGGTTGACAATTCCGGTACATAAATATTCAGCGGAAAGTAGCTGACATTCTATTTGTCGAGGATGGTGGTGCTCCGAGTGAAAATTTAGACACCATGCAACATCTGGCTGGTAATGCAGGTTATTCGGATTTTTCCGTAGAGTTAATTACTCCTGATTGTTGTCGGACGAGGAAATGATATTATGAGGAGGGAGAAGGTGATGGAGGATACAAACAGGAAAAGATTGCCTGCTTTGAGAGGCATACAAAACAACAAATTGAAGAAATAAATTGGATTGGTCAATTTTGTAATAGGAAAGATTGACAAGTCACTTCAGTGGAAGTGCCGATCTGGAATTCGAAGCTTCAATGGTGACTAAGAGAGTAGGTGTACAAGTAGGCACTGGCAGAAAGAGAAATGAACCCAAATGGAAGAGAAAGCTAGAGGGGAAAATTAAGGAATGAGAAAAGATCTCAGTATTGTGGAAAATTTTGAGGCCGGAAGGCCAGTGAAAACTAAATTTAAGGGCCCCTGGCAAGGAGAATATTGGCTAAAGTAGAAGTGGGTTGCTGTTGTTATAGAACTCAAACAAAGAAACATCGCCAAGACAAACAAACTAGAAAGATATAAGAACAGAATAGTGCTATACAGACAAAATACGATATTCCAGACCAATCAAGGGAAGTTCAAATTTTGGGGGAACGTTTGGAGTGGTCCTGTTAAACACAGGAAAGACATAGAATAGAGTGAAAACATAAAAAAAGGAAGTGAAAATATTAAGAAAGCTCCCCAGTGGAAAGACCTGGGCCAGATCTGGTCCAAGGTTATTGATTGAGCAAAAGTACAAGTCTGCACGACAAAATTGATATGATACGTCAGTCTTAGATTACAAAGTGTTTGGACATGTTTGGTACTACAGATAACATCATGGGGTTGTTAACTGGGGCATGGAAAGCTCTCTCAAACTCTGGTTATAGCAGGAGATGAGGTACTTGGTGAAGTTGAAATCAGCAGAGGGATTTTCCAGAGAAATGCGTTCTCTCCTATTGTTTGTCGTCACATTGATTCCATTGAGTCTGATTCTAAGAAACACAAAATTCAGTTTCGAGTTAAATGGGAAAAAGATTAGCCATCTACTGTTCATGGACGAACCTTAAACTGTTCGCCAAAAGAGGTCTTGATTCTCTAGTAGATTCAGTTTGAGTATTTAGTAATGTGCAGTGTTTGTCATGCGGAGAGCGGAAATAACAACCACCGAGGGCATTCTCCTGCCAGATGGTAGTGAGATTGAGAAATTAGATGAAGGTGGAGGCTATAAGTATCTTGGCATCTTGGAAATGGATTGGGTAATGCATGAAGAAAGGAAGAAATCCCTTAGTAAGGAGTATTTCGGGGAAGTGAGGAAGTTGTTGCAATCCATGCTAAATGAATCTGACATAATGAGTGGGATCAACTTATGATGAAAAAGGAAAGAGGTGCGTCGGCAGTGATGAACGACATGTTTTGAAAAGTCAGAAGAGTGAGAGAACTGTCGGAACTTAAAAGAGGAGACACTGACATTTAGAGTGAAGATATTTCGTCGGAGTGAAACGTGACAAAGGGCCTTCTCTCGAAACTTCAATATCTCCTTCCGTAAGTTTTTGCAGTTCCCTAAACTTTTTGGATCAACATAAGGGCGGTTGTTCTCCTTAGATACTCAGAAGCCTTCGTAAATTAGACTGGAGCAGAACTGAAAGAAGTGGATCGAAGAGCCAGAAATTTCATGAACATGTCTAAGGTCCTCCCATCGTGAGATGACGTGCGTGTGGCAATGTTGTATTTGCCAAGGGAATCAGGTGGAAAAGGTTTGAGCGGTCAAAAAGACTGTTTTGACTTGGCTGCAATTGATCTAACACATAATATCGCTAAGAGGGTTGAGCGTTTCCTCATAGTAGCAAGCGATTGTACTGAATTAAGGAGACATGGAAACCACAAACCAGTTTATAAAATGAAAAAGGGAAGAAATTGCTGCTTAATTACAGGAAAAGGAATAGGTATGTAACTAAACTGAATTTTGCGTTGCTTGGTGGTGTTTTATCACGTTGTCATAGGAACTGTCGGCGAAGTGAAGTTCAATCCATTGTTTTTCAACCACGACGAAGATCGAAAACGGCGATACTTTGATAGTATTCTGAATTTTTCTCTTTTTGATGTGGCATTTAACTTCCCAACTCTGAAGGCAGTAAGATGCTGGGTGATCGGTTCATGATTGAACAGGAGATAAAATATTCTCTTCTCTACTACTTTAGGGCTGTTTATATTAGAGATGGCACGGGATGTTTAGCGAGACAGGATCTTTTTCCTGCAGCTAGTTGGGCAACAGAAATGAAGAGACATTGCTTTGATGCGTGATAGACAAAACGCTGTGTCTGTGTTTAGTGCAGCTTCAATTGACATTTTTGATCTTGGATTGGTTGGACTTTTTTAAGAGTTCGAAATCCGACTTTTAAATGACTTTAACTTTGTGCGTGACATCTCCACGCTAAGTCTGATCGGTTTATTGATCAGTGCGAACGCACTTGTCACCTGTCAGAGTCAAACTTACACAGTGAGCACGTTGTGATACATCCCAAATGGTTATAAACGTGATAATATCTTCCAAAAAACTATATTAACCAAAAAGGGAAGCAGACATTCAAGATAATATTTGGGGTACGTCAACAGACAAATCAACAAGCTCACCATCCCACGAGAGCAGTAACACGAGATTGTGTTAGGTACACGAAGCAAACAGTATGACAAACGGTGACGTTTTGAAATGGAAGATATGCCCGTTGTTAATCTTTAACATACAGAACACACTACCATTGAAATCGTCTTACCTTAGTAAAAGCCTCAGAAGAACAGCAAAACACTGAGCACTAACTGAAGGTGAGAGAAGCACACTCGACGAAACCCTTTTAGGCGATTGCCATGATGTAAACAACAGTCGTAACTTTCCGGATCTTCCCGTAACACTTTCGTGTAGCGTCAGAAAAGTCATCATTTTGTGCCACACATAAATAGTTCCTCGCTGATGGCTTAGTGTGCTACCGTTGCTATGCAACGTTAGACGCAAAATGTGCTTGTTTAGATTGTATTGGTAAGCATTCGCCAGTATCATGGTCTAGCGGTCATAAGGCGGTTACTCTTTCCTCACCCATAAAGGAATCCGAAATAGATGGTATCTGGTAAGGGAAATTTTCGAGAATCGTAATCGTATATTTTAAGAACCAGCCGGCACCACTTGCAAAAAATTCAGCTCTTGTGCCTCTGGCGGGGAATCGAACCCGCTACTTTAAGCCAACGGCAACGATCTTCGTAGCTCAGCTGGCAGAGCGCCGCACTAGATTTGCACACTTGCGAGTTCAAATCATAGCCGGAGACTAAGGGGCCACTGGTTCCTGTTGGGACTTAAAATGTACGATTTTGACATTCGAAAATTTCCTTCATCACATACAGACTCCATTTCATGTATTTGTCGAATATACTGGATAAAATGTTGTTGGTTTATCGTCCTGTTTCCGTCCTTTTTAATGACGTTTCGATACGTTTTAGGAAATTCCGCAAGAATTATGCTCTTTCATAGAAAAGTGTCTCACCATCAAGCACTCAGCAAGGTAAATGAATGAGTTCAGTTGGTCATCTAGCTATTTTAAATACTGTTTCATCAACCAGTTGGATTGTTTGATCAACTCATGACATACTCCGTAATCTTATTTTGCTGATACAGCATATTGACTTGTTTGGGAATCATGTCCATCTTTGAGATTTATCCTGCGAAATCATTCCAAACTATGGATGTGAATGCATTTTACTTAGCGACTTTCTATTAAATCAAAATGCTGGGTCAGCAAAATGACGTGATAGAACATCTCATTTGCATGTCAAACAAATCTCAACATCTCGAGAACGAAGTGAGATATGGCAGAAACGTTAAACGCCATTACTTATTACTTCAGAAGTTATTTCATGCAAAACAAACTTATTTGTTTTATTCACTTTAAGTCTTTTCAGTCTGAGAGGTCTCCCATTGATAAGTTAAAACGTCTGGCTTTAGACAGAGTAGATATAAATAAAAAGAGCTAAATAAAAACTAATTTCATCAATAAAGGCAGGTAAGTTTTTTCAGGAAATGGTAATAATCACGAATTAAGTGATACTAGTCGAAGCACAACAGTTATTTCTGACTTTGTAAGAAATGTAAATCTTATGTAGAGCATCACATCATTTTAAATAAAGTAAAGTTGGTGACAATACTCTATGTTAAACTTACACTATGGAATGTTTCATTTTACAGACCAAATCCTGTCGATCTCCTTTACCATGAACTTTTTTCAGAGATTAATATCACCGACAAGGTTTGATCCCTTCTCTTTAATTGTAGTAGTAGATATTAGCTGAAGCCGAGAACATAGTTGAAAACAGCCAAAATTGACTTGTAGCTCTTTTTGTAAAATAATGACCACACTGATATATGTTTTATTTTAGGTTAGCAATAATCCCGAGATCAATGTATTCCCTGCGGTATTTAGATCTGGTAACCTCGAAATTCCCGTTGAAGCCTTGGAAAATAATATAAAAAGCAAAGGTAATAGGAGTACTGTCCATACACAAACGCAGAAAAGCCCGCTCTTTATCAGGCGTAATATTAAGTGCGTTGAGAAAATTGTATCGATTGACGACAGCGTCGTGTCCATAGAGTACGTCCACTAAGATTTTTACGCAGTGCATGATAACAGCTGCTCGAACGATGTTAGATTGCATTGAAATGTGCCATAGCCTGTTACATCGTACTTATAGAATCGATGTGCTAACTTGTGCCAGCATATTCTGTCGTTGGTGTTTCTTGGTCTTCTTGCAGCAAACTGTTTTGTGATGAACATAAATGTACTGGCATGTCATATTGAACTGATACAGCACTGAAGAATCAAACATCAAACTGATACAACACTAAGAAACCAACATATCAAACTGATACAGCACTGAGAAACCAATTTATCGGGCAGATATATCATACAGCAAAGACAAAACTACAGCTTGCAGCTATGTGGTTGTTTGTCAGTGCTGTATCAGGCTGATATAGCCAACCGTTACATGTGCGCTCTGTCAGAATCGCTGCAGCCTATAAAAAGAGATGCATTGAAGCAAACATTCGTTTTCTATGTTGCCGTTTAGGAACTCCTGAATAATTTTACAGGGGTGGAGATATAGGGGGAGCAAGGGGGGCTTGAACGCCCCCACTTTCAAAGCTGGGGGCTTGAGCGCCCCATTTCTGTCGAAAAATGCAATATTTGTACTTTAATGGTCAGTAAGTCTTGACATCTGGAGCAAATTCGGTGGAATACCAAGTTGAAAATGTGGCAGAAGAAACCGAAAATTTATGAAGAAGACTAAAATTGTAGTCAGGTGACCACGGAAATCAGACAAAATATACAAGGCTACAAAATTTGTTGGAAAGATATCCTACGAAACCCTCCTGAACGTTATTTACCTTTTGTGCTAGGCTAAATTCTTGTGCTGTTAATCTCCACTTTTTGGGAGCCTTCTCACCTTTGTTTCACGTAGTACATGGATCCTTTAACCTTTTGGTATGCACTGACGAAAATAGCATATGACGTGAAATGTGGTTTAATATATGAACCAATAGAAGCGATGCAACGATACCTGACCTGGGACTAGTTTTCCACTATGTATTTCAATCACTTTTAACCATGAAATGGATAATGAATATGACCTTTGAATGTGAAATTATCGTGTGTGGTTGATTCTTATACTGTCACACAGTAAAGAGGGTTTTGATGTGACCACGTGCGTGAAATTGAAAATTGCGTCTAGATGCTCGCATGTGTTCCACATTTGCAGTATGCAAGCATTATTATTAAGCAGCATACAAGCATTATTATTAAGCAGTATATTAAGCATTGCGTGAACTTAAAACGTTTACGTAAGTGTAACATGTATTTGAGTGCAATAGATATTAAGTTATTAACACGTGAAATGAAATGAAGCTTACGTTTTATATATATATATATATTTTTTTTTTTTTTGCGATGCTGAATTGAGTATACATACACAAGTATGGTACTGCTTTTTGATAAAGTGACTGGGAACGTAAGGGCAGCTTTAAAATATCCATCATCCTTTAATCACTGATAATTGCGTTTGGTACAAATGTTATTAAACTTGTTATATGCAACCTTAGTAAATTAAAGAACTGATTCGATGCTTTATTATTTTACTTGTGTTTCTTTTATCAAATTCTCTTACTGTAAACTTACATTTCCTAATAGCCCATCTTCTTTTCTCTTTTCAGAAGCAGACCTTTTAAGTGAAAGGTAACTCGTAGTAAACATTCATACTATCTACTGTTAAACATGAATCGATTTGTTTAGGATTCGATTTTACTTTCCCCTCAATGTGAAACTTGATGTCTTAACTCCTAGTTATTTAAAGTTAAAACCATTGTTCAGAGACGTTAATCTGTACGTAGTGTTGTGCGTTTTTATGTAACACGCTCGTGGTGGCGAGGGGAGTATACCATCCTATTGTATATCAGTCAGCAACATCCGGTTCTTACTGGGCACAACATGCAATATTTCCTGGTGAGAAACTGGCCACTAGCACTGACTTCGACAATGATACTCTACTGTCGATGGCTTTGTGTAAATGGCGGGGAAAGGTTTTGGTTGAGGAAACAATTCATTTAGAGTAGCAACTTGTTGAATCGTACCGTCTAGTGCTTGAACTAAAACTTGAACACAGTCAGCTATTTTGACATTACAGACCGTTTGGCAACATGTTTGAACTCGTTACTTTATAGTTGTCTTGGTATTCAATTCCCGTACACTAATACATTTAGAGAGTCTTGGTTGATTGTTTTGTACCTCCTGAGAGCCCGTTATGTCATTGCCACGATAAACAGTTTTTTCGGTAATATTATGACTGTATGTTTAATTATTATTATGCTGTAAGAGCATAATAGTAATTATGCTGTAACAGCATTGATATTGTGGCATGGCCATCCCTCATAAGCAAGTTGTGCTGGCGATTATTGTATAGGTGTTTGCTGCAATAAAAGCTTGACTGCATAAAACATTACAATACAGAAATCTCTTTGTCGTCAAAAACCACAACCAGAGGACAATTTGAAAAACTAAAGGATAAAACACAGACCGAAAAATGTCATCTTGTGACTTGATATTCAAGTTAGAACAAGAAACAGACAAGTTGAAAACGGTAATATTTCGGCTCTATTTCAGAGTCATCATCAGACCAAGTGATTTACAAAAGCTCACTTGGTCTGATGATGACTCTTAAATAGAGCCGAAATATTACCGTTTGCAACTTGTCTGTTTCTTGTTCTAACTTGAATATCAAGTCACAAGATGACATTTTTCGGTCTATGTTTTATTCTTTGTCTTGATACAGTTTCATTTTGAAATTACACGACCGCAACGGTCCATATGGGTAAAATAAAATTCGTACCATGTTTCATCTGATCAACATCCATTCCTCTTTTGAACCCTTGGTTGTATTCCTGATACAACACTGCCGCTCTTTTATTAAACATACAAAAGACTCAAATTAATGCCACGTTTTCAAAAGAATTGTATTCAATACAGAAGCGTATGCAGGGTTTGGAAAGTGGGATTCCAAACAGGAGAGTGGGCATTGTTCCCGCCGGAAAAAATTTGATGTTAATATAAAAAACTCTGACATCAATTCTGAGACATTCTGGAAATGACGTATGCTACAACTGTCTGGAACTTCAAATTCAGCGACGAAAAGCTTCTTTTACAAACAACTATGAATATTATTTTCAAAATATTATGCCAATTCACATTACAAAGATCTTTTGATAAACATACATAGTTCCACTTGAAAGTAAATCACTCTTCATTCATTATATCCAGAAGGCCAGCTGCAGTCTTAAAATCTAGACGAAAGAAGTTCTGAAATCTATCCAGAACGAGTCTTCGGTTTTTGTACCGAGAATAGTGGGGAAAATGTAGGATTGTGAGATCAAGTCAGCGAACATCGGAGCGGTAGTAAGTCTTAGTATAGAGACTCTTTTGCTACGAATATTGGCAAGAATTAACGCTTCTCTCAAAAAGAATCTAAAAACAACCTAAATTAGGAATTATGACTTGTGAGGTAAGAGTGAGATACCGCCGGAATCTTTCGATTATTCCATTTCCAGCGTTCTGTGCGCGCTAACCTGATGCAAGCGAAAGAGGTTTCTGGGCAACGGGCAACCTCCTAAATATGGCCCTGTTATAACAGTTATGATATACGTTTAGAACTTTGCGAAACAAGTCGAAAACTATTTTAGCAACATTACTTGTGAATTCCCGCAGTCTGAAACGTTTTTCACGTAGCAACTGTGTGTGAGATCACGTCTTCCTTTTTAGGCAAATCCGGGAGATTTATCATTTGTGGACACTGGCAGGAGGTGATGTCTTCGGTGAACTCAAGAAACATGGCTTGGTGAAAACGTTCCCACCCGTGTGTAACATGCCCAAGTAAGTAAATTGAGAACGGCAGTATATATGATTTTGCACTGTTTAACAATAGAAAAATATACGAAGATAATTACTAACCATGATATAGGAACACTTTTCATGCATATTGAAAAGATTTCATCATTAACGAAATTTCCGAAATCAACTGAAGAAGTAACAAATTTCAAGGTTTTAAACAGCAGAAATAGGAAAACGAGGTATGAACATCTCTAGTGATTGACTGATCATGCCACAATCGGAAATTACCGATTACCGATTGTTCCAAGTCATAGTCGGTCCGATTCCGATTCCGATTATCAAAATGAGTCCAATGACGTCATTCATTCTGCCCGCAAACCTGGCGTAAACAACTTTAAATGGCTTCCTTGGCCAAAAACTTGTAAGAAAACACAATTCCTTCACATGGTAAAATAATTTTTAACTTACTGCTAAGTTAGTAGCTTTGCATAAGAGACTTGCACACGTTTCAACTTGTTAGTAGGAGAAATAGCAAAATATTTTTAACAGGTTTTTGTTCTTTTTTTTTAAAAAGTAATTTTCCGGCCAGATTGCTGACGCCTTGTCATCTGGCGCGACACTAGCAATCAATAACAACAGCACAGCTAGAGCATTCAGTGTTCCAGTGCTAGCCGACGTGCAACTTGCAGACGTTTTGAAAAGACTTGGATAAAGCAAACAACAAATCTTTATTTCCAGTTGTGTTGAGCAGTGAAGGACATATTTCCTACTCACACAATAGTAATGTCGTAAATACCAATTTGTATTTATTTAAAAGAAAGCCATTTATCTAGAAATCTGTCGAAGAATTTTCAGTAGACATCTGAAGGTTGCTCAAGCCGAACTGGACGATTAACATCCGATTATTTTTGTAATTTTATCTATTTCACATTGCATTATAAGATTGTGTAAGTGACTGGTGATAGACAAATACGCGCGTGCATCTCGCTGCTGACCGTAGAGGAAACTGATTAAAACGATGCCAATTTGTCAACTTCTGAAGAGTTGTTTTATTTCCATATTAATCAGTTATAATTGGGAAATACAGGAACTTTAACCGATTCCGATTGTCTACCGATAACGCAATAATCGGTCCGATTCCGATTCCGATGATCGGTCAATCACTAAACATCTCGAGAACAAGAAATTATTAACTCTGATGATGAAATCTTATTCAAAATTTCAGTGAAGAGTTTACCGGCTTTGAACGTTTCTGGATTAGTTGGCACACCGCCAACCTAACACATCTTTTCATGTAATATTTCAAAAATCCATCAAAAATTTGAGGAAAATACAAAGAAAACTCATAACCTTCATTAATATGTGATAAAGGGACGTGCGACTTTATATCTGAAGGAAAAGTTAATTCTTTTCAGCTCAGAAAACAAATTTTCAAATTTCCTTCGTGAATTAGCGTAATAAGAGATCCGTTTTATAAGATATTTAAAAAGCTCGCAATACGTGCTATATCGCATCTGAAGCACTCGGCCATAGCTTAGTGTTTTAAATCCGTTAAAGCATTCCTGCTCGTTTTTTAAATATTACTTGTAAAACTATCAATAATTCATGGGGAAAATCCGAAGGGAAATCATAAAAACATGCATACTCCTCTCCGATATTTTTGGCTTATAAAACAATAATTCCCGAACTTTCTTCGCGAATTAGCGTACTTAGAAGTTCGTTTATAAGTCATAAAAAAGTTTGACGTACGAGCTTTATCGGATTTCAAATACTTGGCTGTCGCTTCCTAGTTTAAATACTATAAAGTACTCCTGCTCGGTTTTTAAATATTACTTAAAAAACGGTTGGGATTATTATTATCATCACACGGTTATTATTTTCCATTGTATTTTCCTCGTGTATTATTAATGAGTTTTTTAAAGTTATTTAGCCGGTGCAGTGATTGGCTGTCATACCTTTGCGTTTCAACATGTCTGCTTTAGTGATCAGTCAAGTTGAAACAATGTGCTATCTTTAGGTCAATTTTGACCCAGGGATGCTGCGTAGGAATGTTTGCCACAATAAATTTTAAGTACCGTTCACTAGTGGCATGCTACACGCAACGATTTGTTGTAGAACATTCATTGCGTTAAAATTCGCTAAAATCAACTTTACACTCCACACTCAGCTTCACCTTTGATTATGGAAAGGAAACCGTACCTAAAGTAGGAAAAAGGAAGCACTTCAGCCAAGTTAAGGGCTGAACGTAAAGAGTGACCACGCTACTGATCATAAGTATAAGAAAGATGGTTTAATTTCAGTGCAATTTAAACTGCTATTCTCTCACGTCTACGGTCATTATTTCATGATTCGATATTTCAACTCTTCTTGATTTTTAATCTCCATGTATCGACGGGTCAGTCAAAATCAAACTCTATGGCATCTGGTTCTTTAAAGCTAATCACGAGTAGTTCATTGATCCAGTCTTGGTTCAATCAATTACGGCCGTCTATTTTAATTTTCCGTTGGCAGAAAACCGTTTCTTACACAATCTAAGGAAAAAGAGTGGTGGTGCTTAAAGAAATGATTATAGCTTCATTTATTCATTCTATTTTAGAAAATTGCAAGACATGTACGACCTGATAAAGCATAGGTCAAACTTGTAAGTCGTGTTTCATTCACGTCGAATGAAACGCAAGTGTCATAAAAACTGCTGTGCGACATAAACTGGACTTTCATGCGGCGTTTTTCAAAATTCACGATGAATCTCAGTCATATGATGCGATTGATCTGTCACATAGCACGATTGTTATACGACTGAAATGCGACTTATAAATAAGGCTTTCTTTGCAGTTAAATTCATTTCAACTGCACATAAGCGAGCCATCTAACATATAAAGAAAAACAAAGACTTAAAAAGCTGTTTATAATGCTATGTATATATGCTTTTTCTGACGCCACCTCCAGTTCTTTCTTGTGGCGATAGTTGTCGAAGGAAGGCAGATTTCTTTTACGGAGCTTGCTCGCTATTTGTCACAGTTTCACAGAGCCAGCCGCATGATGATGTATTGGTTGACACGTCCTCTCCACTTTGTCAGATTTCACTGGTGGAGTCAAATGGCGTACTGATCCCAGTTTCTCAGCTTGCATAGAATGGAGGCACAAACAGGCATTGCATGACATAGTCTACAGCTAGTGGAGGGGAATAAATATCCGCAAGCCGTGAGAATGGGTTAGTGGCACACCAGAAATTGACCGTGGCCGTTTTAAATCGTAGCAGCACTTAGGGTTTCTCAAGCGCGGGCATAGTGTACCGCTACTCTGAAGCACTGAGCTATATATCTGTATATAACTAGACTGCTGGAGGACCCTAAAAAGTTTCCCCTTTAGATGGCATCATTTATGGGTCTTTGTATTCACGGGAGTGGTCACTGACCGTCACTGCTGGCTCGAGTTACTATCACCGACCAATCAGATGTTGTATCATATCCTACCGAAAGATCGGTTTTACGGAACGAAACAATGTTAGGTCAATTCCCAGACACTTAGAAACCAAACGAGCGTTTCCCATCAAAAAAGTTTTTGGCCAAGGCAGTGAATTAAAAACTAAGATTAAAAGGACCTATAAGTTTCAATGCTGACGCCGTCCTTATGGGGACACTTCTGGTAGATCAAACGTAACGAGGCCAAGCAGTCCATTTATTTATAGGTTAGTGCTCTGAAGTTGTCAAGAAAACTGCGACATTTAGCTAGCTGCACCGTCACAGATTCACCCGCTGCGAAAGACGTTTCTCTCTACAGCACACCATTACTAGATAGTAAATTTTATTTGTCGTTTGCTGTGCATGCTTGGGTCGTCTTCACAGGCCCTTTAGTAATGTAGACGAAACACTCTCGGGAGCACCGAAACCTAGCACCTCAAGATGTGCAGTATTTTTAAACTATGTTGCTGGAAAATGACTCGCGTACCCGATAGAGTCTTCAGTCATTTTGGTAGTTGGACCACTTGCGGAACAGTATGTGGTATTGATTTTTATTATGAGCAGTCCACAAATGTCGTTGCTTGTTTTTTTTTTCTGTTTTTATTTTATAGTGTAATTTTGCATGGCGGAGATACTCTAGGTGTGGCTAAAGACAGAAACTTGCTGTTTGACGACAGTGTGGTTTGTTTGTCTCTGGACAGAGTTAGAGAGGTACAAACACCCAATGTTTTCATCGTAGATTTCATACTCGTTGAGGGTAGAGGCTATAGCAAACAAAGAAATAACGTGTGGGAAAGAGCAAACTTTAGAAAACTTTCTTGATGACCCAATTAGCGGCTAACTGCCAGCAGGGAAATTGACAACTTAAACGGGTAGGCATTTTATCTGCGCTGACCGACAAATAGTGACGTCAATCCCCTTCGATCCAAAGTTTAGTTTTCTAAGTAAAAAAATCCTAATTTTTTAGCTCGTTTTTCTGACTTTCAAGCCGATTAGCCATTATCAGGCAAGGAATAATCTTGCTACTAAGCACGTTTACTTTCCTAAAAGCAACTCCATGTTGTCATCGAAACAGGACTGGCGTAAGCCTTTCCTTTAAAAACATCACAGAATTTCCATTTGTCGCGCAAGCGAACAAAATTTTTCCAGAAATATCAGGTCGGATAAACATTTATTCGTAGCTATGTGGGACTTTTTGTTGTGGTTTTTGGATGGCGAGTTTGCTGTACTAAATTCATATATCTGTTCTGATACTGAAACTACTGTTGGTTCAATGAAAGTAGATGTAGTTTGAAGTAATAATTTTGCCCGCGTGAAACCCGTTAGCAAAATGTCATTTCTTGTAAGAATGAAAATTTTAGCTTCAATTTTTTCACAGTGTGGGTCAAAACCCATGAAGTTTCTGTACCATTATTCTAACCGAATTGATTTTTAAAGAGTACTGAAAGGATTTCATGAAGTTTATCATGTATAATCTCTCATAACATTTAAATAACATGAGAGTAATCAGCATTTTTATCGGTGTCAGACTTTGTTTTGTGTTCGTGAGATTCAACAAAAACAATGGTGAAATGTTACACGACGTGGACCATTTGCAATAAAACTATCACTTGAAAGGCAGGAGACATATACTTTCCTGCTTTTGCTGCTTCTTTTAAATAAAAATCTTGTCCACCGAAGAAAACAATTGTTGCGAAGTGCTTTAAAATAATTATCATGTTTCCGCCATTTTGGAAATGTTTACTAAGCTCGGGCCACTAGTTCACAATCCGCGCTCTTGCGTGTGCATGATCAGTACAAAATGCCTATCTTATTGACATCTTGGCATGTGGGATATGTTTCTTGTAAATTATCACGAGATAAAATTATTAATTTTTGTGCAAGTAATGCTAAGATAGTATGCATTATTCGCGAACTATGATTTGCTAATACACGTGTTTAATTTGGGAGATTCAAACAGGGAGAATTTCCCAACAAAATTTCTCTCAAGTTCCATTTTATCGAAGGAACACCTTACGGTTTATTTGTGTTTGTTTACCGTGATCTCAGTGACTCTCACAATGCTAAAAAAACGCTTGCCTAGCATGTCGTGTTTTTTATGATTTAATGAAGTCTTACAACAAATAGTTTGTTTGGACCACGATATTCAAACACAAATATCTACGAAAACTCCAGTACTAAAAACATTTCTTATCGGAAGAAATGGAAGTTTTGTTTTGTTGATCTGGCTTATGGGAAAATGATCTTCGTTCTTAACTTTTTTCCATTTTTGATAACCTTTGTCACTTCAGCGTATGTCGCACGTGGAACTTACAGCCCACTATCCTTTAATGGTTGAAAGAGAGTAAGTAGTTTTGAATTTTCGTCCTCGTGGTTGTCGATAGATTTTGATGATAGATGAAAGTAAAGTTCTGATCACACTCGAGGATATCAGGATAAAATCTAGGATAATGTTGTCCATGTCGTTATATCAAGGCCCATGCTCTCGCGACAAACGTTTGAGGCTATGGTCTCTAAAACTTTGTTTGCTGGAATGTTAGGACTGAAAGTCAGCTTGTCTTTCAAGATTCCTAGAGATACGAAAAAGATACGTTGCTACACTATACACTCACAAGAGTGTTAAGGAATTTCCGCATCATTCGAATGGAAATGCTTCAAATGCATGACCGTTCCCTTGCCCGTGATGTGCTACATATACATACTGTCCTTGGGAGCAAATCGCGTGCACCAGAATGACAAATCAGCCGGATAAGTGGCAATGTGGAAATGTACCTTTACTCTTTCCCAGAGAGGTAAGACTCCAGATTTTACTCTGGCTAACACAACACGATTTTACTCGTCAAGGCGAGAGCTTTCGGAGACAAAGTATGGTACCAATCTCAAATGTTTCTTAATGTAGCATATCTTATAATGTTCTCATCAATTTAAGGTAATTTTAAAATAGAAGATTTTTAGCCACGAATTCTCAGGCAACAAATATTGCATATTTATGAACGAATCCGGGTGAAATTAGGTTACGGCGACAGATGTTTTAGACCCGACAAAACACGTGTAATTTTTTAACAAAACACGTGCAATTTTTTAACAAAACACGAACAGTTTTCACTCTTTCTTTTTAAGTTTCTATAAAAGCTGATTTATACGTTCGCTGGCTGTACATAAATTGTTTGCCTACTGTTCATATAATTTGAAAACACCGAAAAGCAGTTAAAAACGAGGCAAATTGGAATGAATTAAAGAAAAGAGTTACCCTGAAGTTCAAAATCACAAAATTACGGAGTTTTATCTGACTAATTTTGCTCCGTTTCTAAAGTGACTTGAATACTCACCGAGATAAGGCACTGCATGGAGATATGCCATGGGTTTTGCGGAAGCAGTCCTGTTTACAAATTCTATCAAAGATTGCATTTAGTTCATAATTTGTAAAACAGGTTGCGAATGTTGACAACAGCCTACTCATAAAAATAGTAATTCTCGTTAGTTTTATGTATTTCATCGCTTCTCTTTCTCACATCTTATCTCATCGTGATCTTTCGTTTTAGTCCTTGTGCACCGGAACCTTCAGAAATGCGGAGTTTACCTGTTGTTATCCGTGAACGAGATGTCGAGTATCAGGTAAGTGTTCACAATCACTGTGGTATTTGATTTCTGCGCATGACAGTAAGCGGTGGAGATCCAGGGCGAGTATGGGGTTGCCAGAGTCCCCATTTTGAGTTTGTTCCAAAACTTGCGAACCCTTGGATAGGTTTTCTTGAAAATTTTCAGTACTTTTCTTGGTAACATACTAATACAAATAAGGATATAAAATTAATTCCAATCAGGTTCGGACTTAGTGACTTAAGGAACAACTTTCGTTAAAGGAATCGTGTCTTAAATTGGTAAATGTGGTTTCAAGTGCGCTCTAAGTGCGAGAAAAGCTATTCAAGCGATCTTTCAATTTAAAATATCACGAAGTAGCATTTCCCGGATCCTCCAGGAAATCGCGCCTTTCGAATTCTTTTTTTTATCACTTTGAGATTTTGTCTGAGAATGATGTCCCCCTGTCACGATGGTGATGGTAATAGTCAAGGTGGTATCTATAGTAAGTATTGTCGGCCGCTATGGTGCTAAAAAAAACATGTTTTTAACTTGACAGTTTCGTCGAATCGTCATCTTCCAGAGATTACTTGAGGTAAGTGCGTATTTATCTGGAAAACGATGTTTGCTGATGAACGTGATCCATGTGCAAAAGCGAAATGAAGCATTTTGTCACATTTAGGATGAACAAGCAGACACATTTATTTGAATTTATAACATGTGGTTTATATTTGTATATTTAATATTGTACCATGTTATGTTGAATTATATGTATGTGTATATGTATATGTATATGTATATGTATATGTATATGTATATGTATATGTATATACAGGGGCGTCGCGAACCCACTTTGATTGGGGGTATCCAGTTGAATTTGCCCGAATATTCTATTTTTCATAAAATTGCCCGAATTTTATTGGATGGGCATTAGGACATAACAACCACAAATGTTGCCATAAACGTTCTATCTTTAAGCAACCCCACAATTAATATAATATTAATAAAATATAATAATACACTACAATACAAATACAATAAAGTAATTGCAATGATTAGTGAATGACTTCATCAGTGAAGATTCATGATTCATCACGGTCACCGTCTTACCGATCACGCATGACACCAAAAGTATATGTACATAGACTGAGTCGTCTGAATGACTAATACACTTATAGTCATATAGACTATTGACTATAGTACATTAGTACACACATGTACATACAGTATCTAACTTTATGGCATTACTTTACTACGTTAAATTTAGATGTCCAACTTTATCGCCATAAAGTTAAACATCTAACTTTATGGCGATACTTTCTTTTCGTAGCTTTACGCTCCATTGCTTTTCAGTAATGGCGTTTTTCCGACGTCATACCGGTGGCCCAAATGATCGAACGTTGGCATTTCGCCAAAAATGGTGAAAACCGGAAAACTTCATGAAGCAAACTGCAAAAAGGTTTTCAGCGTTTGTAAAGTTGAAACAACGCTATACTCCTGCTTTAAACATCACACTAAAAGTAAGGCCACAGATTTTTTCTAAATTTCACTATCATGGACTCATAGTTTGCCTGAATCTAATACTTCTGTTGTCCATTTTGCCCGAATTTTCCCGGTTTTTAAAAACTTTGGGGACTGTTACAACCCCACACCCCCACTAGCGACGCCCCTGTGTATATGTATATGTATATTAACTTCTTATTGACCGAGCGTGAGGTCCGCGCAGTGAAATGTCGGACCGAGATTTTTTTAGTGCGGACTAATCTCATCTTTGGGAACGAATCTCATCTTCACCATATTTTAATTGCATATTCATTTCTTTAACACATCCATAATTAAGAGGTATTGTCTTTCTATCCCTTCATTTTTCACATCCTTTTATTTTCCCAAGTAACCCTCTATTTAAGCCGAAACATTGTGCATGTGAAGGTAAATCTGATACTTTTGCAGGTTTGGGAGCCAAACGTCAGCTTAATAAACTCTTTATATGTCTTCGTTACGCCTCAATTTATATGCATTGTCTTAAAAACTATGGTGGATACCCAGAGTTTCTGTTTTTACACGTAATGATTGGTGTGATGTTCATTTATTATTTCTGAATTTGGACTATATTGAACTATGTTAGAAGTATCATGACACAAGGCATAATAATAGTGCTAGATCTTTGGCATATTTACGGATTATGACATATACGACACATTTACGTTCGATTTCCTTAGGTGAGTATTAGATATTTCATTAAAAAATTACGTGGCACAATATTAGGGTAGATGGTACAGACTGATTTTTTTAAAATAAAGATAGTGGATTTTAAAAAAATTCTGTCAGATGTAAAGCTTTGAAAATTTGATATTTTGTTAAGATTACTCTGCTTTATTTGCTAAGTGTGAAAAAAATCGACCGAAGCCAAACATCCAAAGATTTTATATTTGCATCGACGCGGTCGGTGCAGTCGTGATAGAAAAAAATATTTGACAAGATCACTACAAATACATGCGTATCAGCCATATTGAATTACCGATCCCCTAAAATAAGTTACCCCAGGAAGCCGCCGTAACCCGTGTGCTTCAAGCTTGTATTCAACAACCTTAACTAATCTGGATGCTTTTTTCATGGGATTTGATTTTAACGTCAATTAACATGAGCTTAAAAGGGTAGACGAAAAGAGACAAATGTTTTCTTGGCATCTGATTCTTTTTAGAAGTGATAGCTTCATGCCATTGCAGTAAACTTGGCAGGTTGAACGTGATGAAGAAATTTACTGTTTATAAAACAAAAATGATAGTTGTTAATAGTGTTTTGAAGAACGAGTTAATTAACGGTGACGAGTGTGGTTGAGGATTTATCATCGACAACAACCTTCAACATGTAGTTTTTACCACTTAACATGGTCCATTTTAGGTCTTCTAAGAGGTTTTTAAAACCAGTCTTCGAAGAGTCATATTGTGTGCCACTTCTTCAGACGAGTCATTTTGACTCTTACGCTTCCCCAATTCTACACTTTTTCGATTTCTTGCGTTATTTGTGATTGCTTCATTTGGTTCATGCAAATACACATGGAGGCTTATATCACCATTTGCTCAGTTTCTTTTGTTCTCAGGAAGTTGATAAATAACTTATCAACCTCATGAACTTATTCATGAGGTTGATATCTACTTGCCAACCTGTAAATCTATTGATCGCTCAACCTGGCACTTTTTTGCAAATGTTAAGAACGACTTAAACGTGAAAACATGATCCATCAACACATGCAAACAAACCGACAACATTTATTCCACTAGTAAACACTATCACCATCAATATTCCTTTTGGAAACTTTGAATATTCTCTACAACGATATCCAAACATTTAGCGGTCTTATATCTGGATCAATAGTCAACTAAGATTAGCCAAACCTTGCAAAATTAGTTTTAGAAAACCACACCAATGGTGATACAAGGCGGTTATACACCTTACACTTGTGTGTTTAAGCGATATATCAATTTTAGGGCTTTGCCTTCAGGTTTATATATCGCTTAAACACCTCGGTTATGGTATATAACCTTTACATATAAACCTGATGGCGAAGCCCTAAAATTGATATATCGCTTAAACACCGAAGTGTAAGGTGTACAACCGCCTTGTATCACCATTGGTGAGGTTTTCTAAAACTAATTTTACAGGGTTTCGCTAATCTCAGTTGACTGTTGTTCCAGATATTTCCACTTTCTCGGATATAAGACCGCTAAATGTTTGGATATCGTCGTAGAGAATATTCAAAGTTTCCAAAAGGAATATTGACGGCGATAGTCATTCTCTTGAGAATGATCCTGAAATAGAGTCGAAATATCACCACGATAGCTGCGTCCATTCTTTTTGTTAGTTGAATATCAAGTTCCAGAATGACATTTTTTGGTTTTTGTTTTATTCTTTATTAACCTAGTTGTTCTTTGGGCTTTGAAGTCTAGAATTTATTAATCGACACGGCACTTGTTCTGTTGGAAATTAAAACACTCAATATGCGAAAAGTAATAAGTGTTTGCCATATTCTGGCAGTCATATGGCATACTCGTCGCCCTTCTTGTTTTACACTTTTTCAGCCATACGTCATATATTTTCTTGTATTAACTGTTCCTTTACGTTACAGGGCTATCCGTATACGAGAGACAAGATTGTAAAAGAAGCCCGAGTGGATATACCTCCGCTTTTACGCGCTAAAGTGTGGGCAGCGTTACTAGATGTAAACGTAAGTTACAGCTTTTGTGCGCGCTGTATCACAAAATGAAGCAAAACGATCATATTGACAATGTTGTGGACGATGTTCCCCTCGAGCATACATCTTAAAAACGTTTCAGGTTGTGTGGCCGCCCTGTATACAGTCTCCTGTATATCTCTTCATTCGTCCTTTCAGGGATAATAACCTCAATAAGAGATATTAAACCTGTTTTATAAGGCTGATACACACGTTACAATCCCCGCATTAAGGCGCTGTTACACTTGGGAACTTATCTTGCAGCTTATCTCGCAATTTTGTTGCGAGGCAAGTTGCATGAGAAATTGCACAGTAGAGTATTCATGACGTATTACGACATTCGCTGGCTGTTACTATACGGTAAATGTGCCTTGAAACAATAATTGCGCACGCCAGGTCCGGTGACAATCGTATACGACGATCATACTCTGTAGATATGCTCTCTGATATGCTGCTGTGATAACACACCCACACGACATAGCTAGTCTCCACCAGACTGGTGGAGTGGACGACGTCCATCCCTTATCGAGTCATTTAAACAAAAGGATCCTGATTTCATCGATATCGTTGGCGAAACGAGCGAGTTTGGATGCCTCTTTTGTTCTCAACGAACATTTGGCCTCGTTAATTTGCATGTAAGTTTTGGGCTACGAAAATAAGTAGTGTGCGTTTGATATTTTGAACTTGTTTTTGTCACAATACGCAAGACCTTCACAACTGCTATGCTAAAATAAAGAGCCATAAAATGGGTAGCCGTCTTGTATCAGGCCGTCTGGACAGAGGCGAAGCAAAGTGTCTTCATGTCCTGGCAGAGAACGAACATGAATTTTGTAAATTCTAAATTTACACCCAGCCATCTTTGGAAGACACGAAAAGTAAATGCAAATCGTTTACAAATAAAACTCTATGGGGACCCCGGTCCCTCTAAAAACTGCGAGCCATCCTGAGCGCTACCAGGCAAGGCGTTTTTTTCATTGCAAGTGTACAAAATGACATATTTAAATAATCGAGATGAGTAGTATGTAAATGCAGGTTCTGGGACATTTTCTATTTTAGACATTTTTTCTCAATTTTAGAAAAATTTTTTCTAAGGGATTTCCCCACCATTGAAAATAAGCCCCGCCCACAAATTGGTCAGCGGTCATCATTCGCGACTCAGAGTCTGTATTTACATGTCAATCAAATTATGACGTCACTTCCGGTTGTTAGGTAGGGGAATTCCCACAAAAAGTATTTAAAGAAAAAGTGAATTTATAAATAAAAGAGATATAGATATAAATAAATGGGGAACCAAAATTCTTCTTCCAACAAATCTGATAAACCAAAAATTAATAAAAATCATCATAGAACAAAATCATTTAGTATTGGATTATTATTTGGAAAAGGAATGTCATCTGTGGAAGGACATGCACAAATTGGTTATGCATCACATTCAAAAAAAGATATGGAGAAAATGCATTTAATAAAGAAGAAGAAAACATCCAGAAAAAAGATGCAACAGAAAGTATTCTTGAAAACAACAAACAAAAGTTATAAAAAAATTGGAGTATTTGATGTTTGTCCATAAGAAATGAATTTTCAAATAAAAATGATTTCTATTTAAAGGGAAAAATATATATATAATAAAAAAGGAGATGTTTAATAAAAATGATTTCTATTTGAAGGAAAAAAATATATATAATAAAAGGGAGATGTCTAATAATATTTTAAATGAACCAGTTCCAAACATTAATGTTCCAATATTAAAACCAACAAAATATATAAAAGAGAAAAAGAAAAAAACAAAAGGAAATAATATTAAACAAAAAATAATTAAAATATTTGATCAATTCAGAAAAAAACGTGGAAGACCGAAGAAAATGAAAGAAGGGTGGTTAGGATGGTTGAAGAACTCTATTTTAGATATGTTCAATAAACCACAACAACCTGACTTCAAACTAGTTCTTGAGAAATCAGCTTTGAATAAATCTACTGCAAAGTATGTTATAAACGAAACAGAGGGTTATGATCCTATCACTTTCTTAAACATGGTAAAAGAAACAATATTGGACAAGATAAGAGAGAATCCAAATTCTAAGGTTCGCGTGAATCTTCCATGTACAATGGTTTAATCAAACCCTGCTACTGGTGAGGAAATTATAGATACAGCACACTTTAGCTCTAAACAGGAAAAAATCTACGAGGGAACAGATCTTGAAGAAGTATATCGGACTATGAAAGATAAAATTCTTGAATCATTAGCATCGTATCAGAAGAATGGAAGTGGTTGGAGGTTTGAGAAAATAAGTTAGAGTTAAACATTAGTAAGAGCAACCCGCTTAAAGGTTCATCCTACATTCCATTACCAAAGAAGTTAAATGGTAAGAAAGCAATAATTAATATGAAGAACAACGACCAACAATGTTTCAAATGGTGTATTACTAGAGCTTGTAATCCGGTGGAAATACATTCAGAAAGAATGACAAAAATTTTAGAGAAACAAGCGGAGAAACTAGACTGGGAAGGAGTAAACTTTCCTGCCTCATTTTCAGATATAAACAGGTTTGAGAAAAACAACAATATGTCCATAGTTGTGTTAGGTTATGACACTGAAGATGGAGTAAGTATTCTAAGAGTGCCTAAAGAAAATAATGAGAAAACAGTTATTCTTTTATTAATAAAAGATAAAGACGGAAATAAACACTATTGTTTAGATAATAGTCTTAGTAGATTATTAGCATCTCAAGTAAGTAAAGGTAAAAGAAAAAGATACTTTTGTCACTACTGTTTAAATGGTTTCAACACTGAGACATCCCTCATGAATCATATGGAGTATTGTTCAATACATGATTGTGTAAAGACTGAATATCCAAAGAAGGAAAAGAATGATGTTCTAAAATTCAATAATCGTGGAAGAATGCATAAAGTACCATTTATTATCTATGTAGATTTCGAGTGTTTCACCAAACCTTTAAACGCTGAAGTGAGCAACGCGAACGCTGCTTCACAGCAAGATCCTAATAAGAGCTATACAAAGCAATATCAGAAACACGAACCATCAGGTTTTTGCTATTATGTGAAATGTTTTGATGATAGTTTATATGATCAAGATCCAGTACATTATTCAAAGAAATCTGACGATGATAATGTTGCTCAGATATTTGTTAACAGTCTAGACGAAACTGTGAAAAAAATTTACGAAAAGTTCAAAGAGCCTAAGAAGATGATATTCACAGATGAGGACAAAGAGAATTATGAAAAATCAACACATTATTATGTATGTGAAAAATATTTAGGTAATATTAAAATTTACAATGAAAAAAAAGGAAAATATATAGATACAGGTCGTCCAGATAAAGTAAGAGGTCACTGTCACTTCACAGGAAAGTATAGAGGTGCAGCGCATAATAAGTGTAATTTAAAACTTAAAACACCAAAATTCATACCAGTTATATTTCATAACTTGGAAGGTTATGACAGTCATCTATTCATCAAAAATTTTGGAGTTACTGAGGGTGATATTAATTGTATACCAAAGAATGAAGAAAAATACATATCCTTTACCAAACATGTTGTAGTTGAAACTATTAAAAAAGAGGAGAAGGAAGACAAAGAAGAAGAAGAAGAAGAAGAAGAAGAATTGGAAGAATCAGAAGAATCAGATGAAGAATTTGAAAAAAATGGATGAATTATTTATGAATGATAAAATTTCCGCAGAAGAATTTAAAAAATATTTAGAAAAAATAGAAGAAAATAAAAATTTAAAAATTAAAAAACAACAACAACCACCACCACATAAAGAAAAAACAATACAAATTAAAAGACAACTTAGATTTATAGATAGCTTTAAGTTTATGTCATCATCTTTAGGAAAACTAGCTGCTGATCTAGATAGAGAGAATTTTCACAGTATTAGTAAATATTTTCAAGGAAAGAAACGGGAGTTGTTACTAAGGAAAGGTGTTTACCCATATGATCACGTTGACTGTCTGAATAAACTCCTGGAAACAAAATTACCACCAAAAGAAGCGTTCTATTCATTGCTTAATGATGAAGGTATATCTGATGAAGATTATGAACATGCACAAAATGTTTGGAAAGAGTTTAGGATGAAGAGTATGAGAGATTACCACGATTTGTATCTAAAAACAGATGTGTTGTTATTAGCTGATGTGTTTGAAGAATTTAGAAATGTATGTTTTGATAATTATAAACTAGATCCAACGTGGTACTACACATCACCTGGACTTGCTTGGGATGCAATGTTAAAATTAACAAATGTGGAGTTGGAACTCTTAACTGATCCAGAGATGTATTTGATGGTGGAAAAAGGAATTAGAGGTGGTGTGTCAATAATTTCAACTCGATATGCAAAAGCAAACAATACATACATGGAAGATAAATATGATCCCAATTCTCCTACAAAATATATTCCTTATCTTGATGCAAATAATCTCTATGGTTGGGCAATGAGTAAACCCTTACCAACACACAGATTTGAGTGGATGAATGAAAAAGATCTAAACAACTGGGGAAACATTCCTTGTATATTAGAGGTAGACTTTGAATATCCACAAGAATTACATGATTTACATAATGCTTATCCATTAGCACCAGAGAGAATCAAAATAGGAAAAGTGGAAAAACTTGTACCAAATCTAAATGATAAAGAGAAATATGTTTTATATCACAATATTTTGAAACAATATGAAAGTCTTGGTTTGAAAATAACAAAAATTCATAAAGGTATAAAATTTCATGAAGAACCATGGTTAGAGAAATATATAACTCTCAACGCTAAACTACGAACGAATGCGAAGAACAAATTTGAGAAAGACTTTTTCAAATTAATGAACAACTCTGTGTTTGGTAAAACTATGGAGAATCTTAGAAATAGGGTTGACGTGCGTCTAGTTACAAACGAGGATAAAGCAAAAAAATTATAATACCTAACTATGAGTCTAGAACAATATTTTCAGGAAACTTGATTGCAGTTCATATGAAGAAGACAAAGCTAAAATTGAACAAGCCCATTTACTTGGAAATGAGCATTCTCGACTTAAGTAAAACTTCAAATAATAAAACAGCGATTTTGTCGTGGTAACAAATTTAAACACAGTTTTTAAATACGTAGATACCATGGTAAATGGTAATTTAGGATAAAGTAGGAGAAGATGAAGAGTAATATACGCTTTAAAGAGGTATACACAGTTACCAAAGACTGTTGGATAGTTTAGTTCTTAACAGAACTGTTTGAAACTTAAAGAGGTACCTCTTTAAGTTTCAAACAGTTCTGTTAAGAACTAAACTATCCAACAGTCTTTGGTAACTGTGTATACCTCTTTAAAGCGTATATTACTCTTCATCTTCTCCTACTTTATCTTAAATTACCATTCACCATGGTATCTACGTATTTAAGTAAAACTTTGATGTATGATTTCCATTATAAATACATCAAACCAAAGTATGATAACAAAGCAAAACTACTTTTCACCGACACAGACTCACTTGTTTATGAGATTGAGACAGAAGATTTTTACAAAGACATTGCTCCTGATGTTGTAGTTATGTTTGACATCGGCAATTATCCAAAGAAGCACAAGTCTGGAATTCCTACTGGAAAGAACAAAAAAGTTATAGGAATGTTCAAGGATGAATGTGGAGGAAATCAAATAGAGGAATTCGTTGGACTTACAGCAAAGTTGTACTCATACAAGATGAATGAAAAGGAAGAGAAAAAGTGTAAGGGTGTTAAGAAGAATGTGATAAAAAAGAAAATGTGCCACGAAGATTTCAAAGACTGTTTTTTAGTGGAAAACCACAGAAGAGAACGATGAATGTAATTCGTAACAGAAAACATGATTTATTCACTGAACAAGTTAATAAGAAAGCTCTCTCCGCAGATGATGACAAAAGAGTTGTTCTGGAAGACAAAATCAACACATTAGCAATTGGTCACTATAAGTTATAAAAAAATACTTCTTAATTTTTTAAAAAATTAGGAAATCTACAACCGCCCTATTTTTAGGCCGTTAGTTTTTTAATTTGAAATTTATGATTTTTTTATAAAGTATGTATTTTTACCAATCTTAATCTCACCATTAGGTTTGTTTAGTTGATAAGATATAGAACCAGGGTTTTTCCAATCGCTTTTGCAGCATTGTAGATACTTTTAAACTCTTGTTTTTCTCCTGTAGTTTTGTTGATCAGAGTTATTTTTACATTTTTGTTTGTTTTTCCTTTACAGAATCTCTCATACTTTTCATTTATGGGAGATGGTTCCATTCCCAATACTGAACATAACTGATCTTTATTTAAAGTCATGTGGTATTTGATTTTTGCTTCTTTTGCAAGTTTTTGTAATTCACGTATTGTAGTCATTTTATTATATATGTTTTTTTTCTTTAAATATAAATTAATTTATTATTTTGTAAAGTATTCCCTTCGGTCAGAGCAGCTTCGCTGCGATGCATTCACCACCGAGTCCCATAAGTGAGACAACAATCAGTTGGTATTCTTTCATTTCATCTGAAGGTTGGTAGTAATCCTCTAGTTTTGGTTCTGTTGTAATTTTTCTGAGTTCTTCTAGAGCACGGTTTGTGTCGTTTATGTCTGCATTCGCATCAGAAGCTTGTTGTCTAAGCATTTCTATTTTTTCCTTATTATTCACTTGTTCCTCATACCATTTCTCTTTTGCTTTTGTTAATTTTTCCATCGCTTCATTGTGACGTTTAATTTCTTTTTCATAATCACTGTGATTGAGTTTACTAAATAAGTATCCAGCTCCTGCAAATGCAACAGCGTTGAATAATCCTATACCTACTGCACTTGCCATTTATTTATTTATTATTAAATGGATCAGTAGGTAACCATTTTTTTGATTGCATGTATTTTACTCCAACCGTTCCTGCTCCTACAGCAGCTGCTAATTTTAGAGTTCCATTCGCAGTGGTAGGTGTTCCAAGTTGTTCACCGATAGCTTTCTTTGATAACATTGAAACTGCTACAGCTCCGATTGTAACAAGAGTAGCGTCGTAGAGTTCATTCATTACATTTCTTTCCACACTCATTTTTTATTATATAGGAAAAAAAAAATAATCGCCCTGTGAAAAGGCGGTTACAGATTTAATCAAAGCTATCTAATTTTTTATTTTCATGTTTGACAACACACTTTGTGGGTTCTTCATTAACCATTTTCACAACTTTTTCTTCTCTGTTATCACGTTTGTATGCAAAGTAGAGACCACCAACTGCGGCCACAACTCCTACACCTCCGATAAAATATCTGTAATCTATGTAGTCACTTATTTCTCTTTGTTCACTTTTCACAACTGCGCTTCGCTTTCTTGCTTTTCTTTCCTTTGCTTCTCTTGATATTGCTGCAAGTCTTTTTCCTGCTTCTACTTTTCTAGGATCTTTTATTTTCTCACTCTTTTCGACTTTTGTAATCTTTGGTGAACTTTGAACAGGGAGCTTGCTCCCTTTAGTCGCATGTGAATCACTCATTTATTTTATATATATAATTTAAGTCTACTTGCAAACAAATCTAAGTAAAACCTAAGTTACTTGAAATTTACTTGAAAGTTACTTAAAATCTACTTGCAAACAAATCTAAGTAAAACCTAAGTTACTTGAAATTTACTTGAAAGTTACTTGAAATCTACTTGCAAACAAATCTAAGTTACTTGAAATCTACTTGCAAACAAATCTAAGTAAAACTTAAGTAAAATCTAAGTAAACTTACAACAAATACTTTGATAACAAAATTCCACCAATTACAGATCCTACTAAAACAACCTGTAGATTTGAATTATGCGAACTAGCTGACAAAACTTTGTTTTCAACTAATGGAATGATTTGTGTCTTGGTTGAATCATCTAAATTATCCAAATGAGATGTTATTGTTGAATCCTGGTGAATCTTTTTTGGTGTATTTTTCCTTATCGTTGCATAATAATTTATATTCTTATTTAACCCAAATTTCATATTTTTGGTTGCTACACGAAACATATTATTATATCCAGGAATTGTAGTTTTTTGAATTATCATGTTAGATGGTAATAACCATAAACTTGGTGAAATTGCAATGTCTAAAACCACATTTGTGTCAGAAATTGCTAAATTCATATTTTGTATCCATGTTGATGTGTCATAATTTATAATGGAATCTTCTACAATTTGTCTAAACACAACTTGTGTTTCTAATGCAGAACCACGATTTCCAACAATACTTTGTCTAGTTTTACTCTGACTTCCTAAAATTGCGTAGATGTAAGCTTCTATACTATGGTTTAACAAAATCAAACCAGTACTCGTTATTCCATCTGATTTTTTAGAAATGAATTTCTTAAAGTCTCCAGTTTGATCTACAATTCTCCCATAAAAATCTGGAAAATGTCCTTGTAATTTATCTGCTTTGTATTTTTGTAAAATCCTGTTTCTTGCTTCATTATTCGCAGATCTATTTATTCCAACTGCGTTACCAACCCTGTGTTCATCACCTTTACCAACAATACTCCCGACAGCATCTTGTAATTCTCGCGTTATTCTACGGATTGTGAAATAAATGTGGAAACGTAAAAAGCTTGTAATTTGTTTTGGAATTTCAGGACTTGGTGTTAAATGTTCTATTGAAATTCCACAAACGTAAGAAGCAACATAAGCCCCAACTAAAGAATCATAATAATGTTGAGACATATCAAACTTATCTTGTTTTGTTAACCGGACGTGTTGATTAATAGTTGTGTCTAATTCTGGTAAATTTGAGTTAAAATATTTCAAATCAGAAACATAAATTTTAAATTTATTCGCAGGATAATTTAAAACATAATCTACCGGGAATTCATCCCAAAACCGTGTATTGTTTTTTACAAAAGCAAAACCCTTATGTTTATTTCCACGAGGAAGTTGTTGAATTTTTCCTCCAGACTTAAATATTTTTGGGAAAGAATCATAGTGTTTGACATTGTTAGAGTAAAGGTATTTAGTCATATTTTTGTGATTTTTAAATGTGTCACTTGCGATATCTGTTGATAATAATTCATTATTTTTGAAAAATATTTGTGAACCTAAAAAATTTCCATTTTTATCAAAATTTGCAAAAAATTCAAACTTGGTCATGTCTGCCCCATTTTTTCAAAAAATTTTTTTCATCTGTTTAACATCTTCTGCAGAATTTTTCATCACATAGTCATAGTTTTTCCCATAATAAGCTTTCTCATAATCTTCAGCATTCATTTTATTCTTTATTAAAATAAAATTTGAAAAAAATGACTGTATTTATAAAAGGAAAAGAGAAAAGACTAGACTTGGATAAAACTCTCACCATTGACAAAGATAATCCAGAGATATTTATAAAGTCAGGAACAGTATACTGGAATTACAATAATGTTTTCAGTTCACAAAATGAAACGTTCACATATGATGGAAATAATATGTCAATCAATGCGGGATATTGGGACATTTGATATGCTAGCAGAGAAATTTAAAAGTATTGGAAAAATAACTTTAACAAAGACTTCAGAAAATGGAAAATGTGTCATTGAATCTGATAAAGACATAAATCTGAAAAATCTAGGTCTTTTGCTGGGATTCACAAAAAATAAAGTTACACAAAAGATCACAAAAGTTGAGAGTGATTCTATGGTTGACATCAACCGCGGATTACATTATATATCAATATGCTGTGATGCAGTAGACAAGTCGAAAAATTTTGATAATGAAGGAAAAAGGAGTTGTATGATTGCGACACTACCATTAACCACAGATCAAACTCTGAAAGGATCGGTAACACATTTCAGCAATGTGGATAGTAGAGCTAGTATTAATAAAGGACAGTATAATTCTCTTAATTTCACTGTTATCGTGAATAATGATGTTACGCAAATAGGAAGCATACTTTTAAGATTATATATTATACAAAATAAAGATGAAAACCGAAGAATTTGTTATTGAACAAGAGTTGAGAGACATTTACTACAACCCAGAAACAGGTTACCAATCTGCAGAAAGACTTTATCAAAAAGCAAAAGAAAATGGATTGAACGTCAGTAGAAAAATAGTAAAAGACTGGTTAAAAAAACAAGATACTTTTACGAGATACAAACCAATCATTAGGAGACATAAATTCCAAAGAACACCCGTCAAGGATTTAGGTGATCAAATACAAATGGACTTGGTCGATATGAAAAAATATAAAAACCAGAACAAAGGATATTACTGGATACTGACAGCTGTTGAAATTCTTAGTCGTTATGCATTCACCATTCCTGTATACAGGAAGGATACTAAAAACATGACAAATGCTGTGAATGAGTTGTTGGAACAATTCAAAGAAAGATTTGGAAAATACCCAAAAATCGCTCAATTTGATGAAGGAAAAGAGTTTTACAACGTAGGTGTTAGAGAACTTTTAAAAGAACACAATGTTGAATACTTCTCCACGAACTCAGATAGGAAAGCAGCTATAGTCGAGAGATTCAACAGAACTCTAAAAACAGCTATGTGGAAGTATTTCTACAGCAAGGGAACTTACATGTGGGTTGATATCTTAGATGAACTTACAAATAACTATAATCAAGCTAAACACAGTAGCATATTAATGAAACCTGCTGATGTGAACAAGTCTAACAAAGACCAAGTATGGATTACACTATATGGTTATGGATTAGGTGATTTTCCTCTACCTAAATTCAGAATTGGTGATGCGGTGAGGATATCTAAATACAAGAATATCTTTACAAAAGGTTATGAAACTAATTTTACAGAAGAGATTTTTAAAGTTGTAAAAGTATTCAGAGGTGATCCAAACATGTATGAGATTGAGGATCATGAGGGAGAACCAATCATTGGAAAATTCTACGAAGAGGAACTATCTGCTGTGAATAAAAAGGATGATGTGTATCGAGTGGAGAAAATATTAAAAAAGAAAAAAGTGAAAGGTAAAAATATGGTATTAGTAAAGTGGTTAGGTTATGATAGTAAACACAATTATTGGATACCAGAAGAAAATATTCAAAATATATAAAATAAATAAATGGCTGAAGGTGGTTTTGATGACTTAGAAATGAAAAACATTAATGAAGAAAAAGAAGAAGAAGAAAACGAAAGAATGAATGAAGAAACAAGTTTCAACAACGATGATGACTCTCATAACAATAGCATTAACATAATAAACACGTCTAATCCAAAAAGTAAATATAGTAGGGTTGACTATAGAAAGTACATACTTGATGTGAAAAAAGACGCTGGATCTATAAGAAAATCATTGACTAATGATAAAAAAAAATCTTTCAAAAAGATATTTAATGTTAACCTCGAAAAGAAAAACGGACCAAATAATAGCATATTGTTAAACAACACTGTATTTGTTAGAGATCAAAAAGGAAATGTTTCCATTGTGTTTAAAGGTGAAAAGATTGGTAATGTCAACAAGAACTTAGAACCTGAGTTATTTATCAGAAAAAATAAGAAATACGTTGATGAGTTCAAAGATAATATGAAAAAAGCAATCAAAGAATATGAAAAAACTCCTGCTGCACTTGTTGATCGCAGCTTAGCTGCTCTGAGCGCTTCACCCGAACAACAACTCGGTGAATCCTATGAACCAGAAGTTGTAAGTGATATCGTTGAAAATTCTATGGAAAAAGTATCTGACACCATTGACAACATTGTTGATGACATCAAACTTAGTAAACAAGATGTAAGAGAATTTGCAGGAGTTCTAGATCCAAAGGGACAAACACCACGGGAAAAAATAGATTTTCTCGAAACACAAGCAGATCACTGGAGACTAGAAGCGCTTAGAGAAACGGATCAAGAAAAAGAACAATTGTACAAATCATTAGAAAGACTTGCAAAACTAAAAGCAGATAATATAAGACTAGAAAATAATGAAAGACCTATCCATGAAGAAACAAAATCTATCATTGATGAAGAAGCTAAAGAAAGTGACCTTGGAAGATTAGAAAGATTTAAAAAATGGGCAAAAGAAAATCTAGTAGGTTTATCAGCAGTTGCTATTGCTATCGCTGGTATTATCACAACAATAGTCATCAGAGCGAGAAAAGTAATAAAGCAAGGATCAAAGGCAGTGAATAGTTTCGCAAAAGCTATTGCAAACATTGCAAAGAAACTAGGACCGCTGATAGCACCTGTATTAAATCTAATTGCACAAATGTTAACGTGGGGAGCAAAAGGTATTGAATTCCTTGCTAAAAATCTATGGTTACTAGCTATTGCACTAGCTTACATCGCATACGATCAATACAAAAAAAGAAAAAGAAAATAACCGCCTTATTTTCAGGCGGTTACAGATTTAAATTTTTTTTTTTACTATATAATAAAATAATGGCAACAACAAGATCAAAAGAACTTGAACCAGGTTTTAGGAAATCAAAAATGGCTGAAATTAAAGGGACTAGAACACGACACGTTATAACTTTCAATCCAAACAAAACAATGTCAAGTGAAGAAATATACATCGATATACCAAAACTTAAACCAGACACTTGTTTAGTTCCAGACTCTCTTAATCTTCAGTTTGACTTCAAAAATGCAAATACAAAATCATGGTTCCTCAATAATCTTAGCAAACTCCTTTGTGAAAGACTTGTAATTAAATTTGCCAGAGAAGTCGTCTACGACAATAGAGGTGAAAGTGTACTCAGCGTCTATAGAGACCTCTGGAAGTCAAGCAGTGAAAGAGATGATATGATAGAGTATGGGATTGCAGGTGAAAATTCGTCTTGCACTGCTGATTACCTTCACTGGATAACGATGATCCTCGTTACTTTCCATATCATAAATATTTCATTAGAAGATCCCTTAAACCATTGCAATTTATTTTCATCTGTAAATGCAAAAATTTCCAAATTATTATTTTTAAAAAATTTTATATCAAGTTCCATTTCTTATTTATTTGTAGAAAAATAAAAATTTTCTTTAATCATAATTTGATTGACATGTGATTTACAGATTCTGAGCCGCGAATGACGACCGCTGACCAGTTTGTGGGCGGGGCTTATTTTTCATGGTGGGGGAAATCCCTTAGAAAAAATTTTTCTAAAATAGAGAAAAAATGTCTAAAATAGAAAATGTCCCAGAACCTGCATTTACATACTACTGAGATGGAGCCACTCATCTCTGTATTAGGTGTGTTCCCCCCAAAATTTATTGAGTTCCCATAATTGGCTCGCCATTATTAATGTCCGTATCGTTCCACGGGTCGGGGCTAAATGTGCCCACATTGTTGCACAACACCAGCCGACGTTATTGGCTCGTAATGTTAGAAAAGGAGTCAAACAATCCAACATTTGTTGCTCACTATCATTTGGTTGGGAAAATGTTTTACCGAAATCAAGCTCTCAGTAAATGTTAGCCAATATTTTACTACAATGGTCAACCGATCAAGCAGGCTTGAACAAAATACGGAACTGATTTAATGAAACATTAGTGTTGGTAAGTGATACAGAACTAATGTTTGTTGTACAATAATAGCCTGAGAACTCTAACATAAAAAGGGAAGCTACTAAATTTAATTGCCTTAAACTGAAAAAATTAATTACTTCAAAATGAATTCCTGATAACAATCATGGACAACCTCCGCAGAAACAAAGTGAACTCTATTAATGAATTTGAAGTCCTGCCTTACATTATATTTTACCATATAAAGATTTCAAGTTAAATTTCCTATAGTCAGAAGCTCTTTGACAATTTGCTACTAGTTTTGATTGGTTCAATGAAAGTAAGATTAAAATACACAAAATAAGTGAGGTGCAGTTTAGGGGACTCCCGTGAATTAATTAGTGGGCTCAACATAAAAACGGAGACAAAACCAACCACCTTGCCGACCACCACAACCACCAAAGACAAGAACAACATTGACTGGATTCGGTAAAATGCGTTACTTACAGCACCAACTACAAACAACGACTCACAGTACACTGGAAAGTTGGCATCCGAACTTAGAGCAAAACGCACTAAACCGATCACAACAACTACCGGCACCCGACAAATGACTTATTCACAACTTGACACGAACGAACAAACAATAGGCACACTTTGAACAATCCGATAACCAATATCGACAACCTCAGACTAACCACCTACGTGCTGCCATAGACCAACCACAAATACCCTAACACCCACGTGCGCAAGCATTTCAATAACTACCGTGCACTTATGACGCTCGAACCAGATCCACATAAATATAGGCGAACCTGGCATTTACCCTCCACTTGACTCTGAAGATGACCGCCGCTGAGGCCGTCGAAATATCAGACACTTTCACCAACACCAACAGAATTTCTCAAGACTACACTAACCTGGACGATCAACTTTCACAAAGATCTAACGATACTCCCAGGTTCGAACCATTTACTTTATAGTATTGTTGAACCGACAGTGTTAGCCGTTGTTGTACAACAGTGCTCTGACGTTTAGGCAGGCCTCAAATGTGATACATATTCGATTAATAAAACATCGATGTCTGTAAATGTTACCGAATAGATGTTTCGTTAGTCAGTAGAAAAAGTTTAAAAGATAATACTACCGAAAAATGGACTTAACAAGGTACTGACGTCTCAAGCGATAGCCCTTCATAACGGGAGTTAGCTCGCGTAAACAATGAAGTCCTGGGTCACGGAAAGCTTCTTATTCTTGGGGATGCGTAAACACCAGTGACTTAATATAACTCGACTGCTAGATGACCCCAAAAAGAATTCCCAAAATGATGGCGTCAATTATGGATCCTTGTGTTCATGGTAACAACCACAGGTTGATATTGTTTGATATAGTGTACGGCTGGTAGAGGGAAATGAATATCGGCCAGCCAAGGGCGTTCGCAAGCCGTGCGGAGGGCTTAGTGACACGCCAGATGTTTACCGTGACCTTTTTAAAGCATAACAGTCCTTGGGGTTTCTCGCGAGTGGGTGGAGCGAGCCGCTACTCAGAAGCACTGAGCTATATATCTGTGTAACTGGACTGCTGGAGGACCCTAAAAATTGTCCCCAAATGGATGGGATCATTTATCGGTGGGATCATTTATATTGCTGGCTCAGGTCATTGTCACTGACCGATTTAATGTTTACAACTTTTTGGCCGAGCTTGAGGTCTATACTAGTGAAATATCTGACCAATGTGATGAAGTACGGACCGAGACGAGCGCAGCGAGTTGAGATGTGTGTAAAAACAAAGGTCCGATATTTCACTAGTACAGACCGAACAAGCTAAGTCAATTAGTAGTTTATTATATGGCTTTACTGCAAAGGCACAGAACGTCAATCTGTAAACACTTGCTATTCTGCTATGGTTACTTTTTCTTTTCTGATTGTTCTTAATATACTTTTACTTCATCTTTTGTCAAGAACTTTAGTTTTTACTCGACATAGCCAAGGCTTTACATAGACTCAACATAGCCAAGACTCGACATAGCCAAGCAAACACTACGGCAAACACTACAGCAACGTCTTACAGTAACGTATTCATACAATAGAAATGGTGATTCGAAAACAAAATGAAGTATTTTCAATACCGTCCTACTTGTACACAGTATGTCGTCGAGGGCATTTCCACGGTTCCACGACTACGTTGATACACAATACATAAGACGATCTTTTCGTGTTATTTTCTCGACCAAAATTTTTGGGATCTTCCCCAGTTTTGAAGAAGACGAATGTTTACACGTATTCTTTTCATAAATACTTTACAATATCCGCATCGGTGTTGTAAATAGTACATGTACATGTATATGTATATGTATATGTATATGAACATGTATATGTACATGTACATGGATATGTACGTGCATATTTACATGCCTATGTATATGTATAAGCATAGGCATGAGCATAGGTATAGGTATAGGTATAGGTATAGGTATATGGATATGTTCATGCATATGTATATGTGAATCGTACTGCATTGAAATGTGCAGCATTTTTACAGCGAATCGAAATCGTCGATCTGGAGATGGTATTTTCGCTCGAGATTCCTCCTGTTGATTAACAGGGAAAGTTCGACCAGAGTTAAATCTTGGTTGTTCCCTCTTTTCGTTTGACAGGGTGATGTGAATATGGCATACGACAGTATTGATAAGGAGTCTGTTACTCCGACAGATCGGCAGGTATGCTCTTGTCGAGATGTTCCTAATTCATTGAAATTTTTTTTTTCACAATGCTAATTTTTGTATTGATGGGGCATTTTCGCTTATCTCGTTTATTTATGTCAACGTATCTGTTCGCGAATCTGCATTTTGGGCTGTCAAAACTCAATGTTGCAGAGTTTACGACAAGACTGTAGCTATTGATGAGAAATTTAGAAAAATTAGTGCAAGGATCGCACAAATCTTGATTTATTGTGTTCAAAAAACTGGATAATTAATTAAACGTCGATTATTCTAAATTAACTGGGAAATTGCATCTGCTTTTTTTTCCTGTTGCTTTAAAAATTCTAATCGTTACTTTTGTTTTTGCAGATTGAGGTCGACATTCCTCGCTGCCATCAATATCACCAGCTTCTAGCTTCGCCATCAGCGCATGGTAAATTCAAACGATTACTGAAGGCGTGGGTTGTGTCCCATCCTGGTTTAGTTTACTGGCAAGGTGTGTAAGAAAACTGAAATGGGAAAAATATGATTAAAAACTAAATGATAAAGGTAAAGATAGAGATAAAGACAATATTGATAAAGACCTCGAATAAAAGAAATACCCGTCTCGTAATGAACTTTTATTTTTAAATAACCTCTTGTTCTCAACCAAAATTCCATCGTTATTGGTTATATATCATAACTGTCAACCATCTTTGATCGAGTGTATCACATAACGACCTCTACCTATCGTAACAAGCCATCTTGGTTAACCCACTATCTTTAGTTATGAAAATCGTGACCACCAGTCCTGATCGAACAATCCTCGCTTTCTTTTTTTATGTATTAGGTTTAGATTCTTTATGTGCTCCATTTCTTTCTCTGAATTTTAATAACGAGGGTAAGTTCAAAGTCTTTTCGTTTTTGACGGGTAGTTCATTCATGTTGCTCTTACCGTAACTCTGTACACTTAAGGAGTTTAAGGAAACACTATACACCAACGTGTTCGTGACGTGGAATTTTTCATTCAGAACTCTAAGAATCAATAATGTGTACTCCCCAGACAATTTTCAGCGCTATCCTAGTGCTACACAGTATGTTGTCTAGAGCATTTTCACGGTTTCATGGTGACGTTGGTAAATATATTGTGGAACGTTTTCAGTTGTTTAAACATTAACAAACTGACCAGAATTGCTTAGGAAAATTTTACCAGTGTGAAAGCAACTGCAGTTAGTTACAACATCAGTGTTCTTCTGTTCAGATTTTAAAACTTGAGCTACTTCGCTGTATCAGCTTGCTTGAACTCCCTAATAATTGGGGGAAGGGAAGGGAAGGGAAAGGAAAGGAAACGAAACGAAACGAAAGGGAAGGGAAGGGAAAGGAAAGGAAAGAGAAGGGAAGGAAAGGGAAGGAAAGGGAAAGAAAGGAAAGGGAAGGGAAAGGGAAGGAAAGGAAAGGAAAGGGAAGGGAAGGAAAGGGATAGGGAAGGAAAGGAAAGGGAAGGGAAGGGAGGGGAAGGGAGAGGAAAGGAAGGGAAAGGAAATGAAAGGGAAGGGAAGGAAAGGGACGGGACGAAAATGGTAGGGAATGGATGCGAGGAATAGGGAAGAGAAGGGTAGAGAAGGAATGACAAGAGTAGGAAAGAGAAAAACGATCTCATTTATTTTTGTTCCTTAATTGATTTTTATAGCTTTGGCGTACAGTTGTTTAGCCGCCTTTATCCCCAAATATCTTTACAACTTCTTTTTGAAAGACAATTCGCATATCATTCAAGGTAACCCATTGACTCATTATCATTATATCAACTGTCAAATCATAAACTTTGGATCAGCAGTGCTCCAACTTGTTCATGAAGTCAGTACGAAACTGCATGAACCGTGATGTTAGTCTCTCCCAGCTGTTGTCAACCAAAGAATTCTACAGACGCGGCCAAAAGTGCCTGGCACAGCGATACAAATGAGTCCCAGCAAACCATACCAAAAATCAAAAAATGTTGCTTGATTCGACCATGTTCGATTATGCTGTGGCAAATTCAAGACGAAAAATTGAGCGAAAACTCGCAACATTGAAGTGGAGAAAGGAAGGGTGAAAAGCATGTTAATCTTAAGTGAAAAGCCAAAAAGGGTCAGGGAGCTGCCAAGACTTAATAGGTGAGAAACTCACGTTTGGAGCGAACGCTCTTAATCGTAGTGAAACTTAAAATGGTATAAAAGCTAGACAGTATTTTTTGTCTGTAAAAGTTATGTGACCCGAATATCACCAATAGGATTGAAAAGATAATACCAAACTAAGTAATGAGGTGTAAATGATGGTAAATCATTTGCTATTTTAAATGTCAATCTGCATACCGGAAAAGGGGAGGAACGGACAGAGGAGTCAAGGGAATGCTAATGCGTAAAGATTAAAATAAAGAAAAAGAAAAACCCAAGTGAATATAGAATGCAAGCCAATGATTTGAACTGCCTATGCTCTATAAGATCATTATCTTGTAAAAGAATATACAAAGCAAATTTTAAAATTTAGGAAATAAAGCTTCCAAGATACAAGTTAATACTTTTTTCCGTCCATGCTAGACAAAAACAGCAACTTTGTGAGGGTTTAAATGAATTAATACCATGGGGATAAATGGTGCCTAATTTGAAAATGAGACGTCTTTCCTGTCTTTTACGGACATCATTACTCCTGGAAATAAGTGAAATGACACAAATTTTCATCTGACCACGACATACTCCTTCCCGAGCGAATTTGTTCAGCCAATCGGTTGGAGAGACACAGGCTAGTTTATCCGATGTAGAGTTTACAGCATTTACTGCAGGAGAAGCAGTATATGATGTTGGAGGAAGTGTACCGTATTTACACGAATAAGCGCCGCACGTGAGACTTAAATTATCAAAATAAACGCCGCCCTCGAATAAGCAATGTTTTCAACAAGAATGCGGCGCTTATTAGTCGTGATGCTGAAGAAGCTAGTCCCCTGATGCAGGTGCTTGACCTCGATCAGATTTGAATCCGATCGTGGAGAAGATGGTGACTAATAATAACGATATTTTAGCGTGCGTTTCGTTTCTCTTTCTGATTGTTTTCGTTATTAGAAATAAAAAGTACTTATGTTTTATCCAGAATCGTTTCTTTCGAATGGTTAATAAGCGCCGCCCTCGAATAAGCACCGCACCACAAAGTCGTCAAAGCTAATAAGCGCTGCGGCGCTTGCTCGAGTAAATACCGCATGTGTAGCGATGTCTAATAATGAAGTCAGATTTATGTCCAGAAATTCACTGCATTCTATTGTATCTATTTTCATTCATCTTAAATTGTAGCCCCAGTATTGTTGGCCACTACTACTGTAGATGAGGGACTGGTAGGGAAAGAGAGACGACAGGCAACTTGTCTCTATTTTTTTCAAGAGACAACGTTTGAATATATGGGTTATAAAAGCATATAGTCTTTGGGTTTTCTCCTTTTGTGTAGAAACATTCCCATAGACGTACGAGCCGGGGGACTGGGGGGCTGCAGCCCCCCTCAAATTCGGGCATTCGTCAATTTTTTTCGGGCGGCATTTACATTTTTCGGGCCGAAATCTTTATCATCTCATAACCAGGAATCTGAGAGGAAAAGCTGAGCACTTTTAGACTTAACGTACTGTCAGTTGATATTGTTTTGTTCGCCCCCATTTTGATGTCATTTTAATATTGCGTAAAATATATAATAAGCGCAGTTTTGTTGAAGGCGTGGCTTAGTGGTTGGTTCATTTTGAAAATTCGGGCGACGCAGAAAATTTTCGGGCAACAGGCCTCAGCCCCTCCCGTTGAAATCGGTCCCGCACGCTTATGAACATTCCCCAGTGACACGCAAAATCGTCTGCCATGTGCTCAGAAAAATTGATCTGAAAGCAAACTGTTAATAAGTCTGTTGCCAAAGGCAAGACATTTGCTGTTAGCTAAAAATAGTCTTGTAAAAAATCGGGAACATCATTCAAACAGTTAAAAGCCACAACAACAGTGTACATTTCCGACGAAGAACTAAAGGTGGCCAAAGCGTGTTTAAATCTTAAGGCTGGTATATGTCAATAATTTTCACTGACTTTTGCTGCATTCTTTCAAGTTTGGCTAGCTGAGAGCGGCTAAGTATACCTCAAACAATATCACAATAGTCAAAGACAGGCAGAACCATTCTGTATAAACTGTGATAGTACCATGGCTTGTTTGGAAGGGTCGTCTTCTACTCAATGTGCCAAGGCATTTTACCACTTTCCACTTTTCCACGCGATTAATATGTTTAGCGAATTTTAGTCCTTCATCTAAGTAGACACCGAGATATTTATACTGTAGAATTTTACGTATACTATTAGCGGTCCTAGTAACTCTATTCTAAAATCACTCTATTCTAAACTCAAGATTAGAGAAAGACGTTTATGCATTGCAAACATTACAGATTTTGTTTTATTGTTGTGCGTATATAAACCATGT
The DNA here is from genome assembly GCA_030142905.1 of Heliopora coerulea. Classification (NCBI taxonomy): domain Eukaryota; kingdom Metazoa; phylum Cnidaria; class Anthozoa; order Scleralcyonacea; family Helioporidae; genus Heliopora; species Heliopora coerulea. Next base: position 6,472,487 of record JASJOG010000003.1, on the reverse strand, counting down.
TTACTCTCAACCATTCATTTATATTATTCAAAGCCCGAAAGGATTGTTGTTCAATTGTTGCATAATTCTGCATCCATGAAGGATATCATTGCATATACGCACTGCATCGTCTATGTACATCTGAGCATGATCAGAGTATGTGAATTTGTTGGGACGTTGGGGAAGTTGTTCATGTAAATTACAAACACCAGTGGACTCAAAATGGTCCCCTGTGTTACATCAACAGTTATTTCATCAGATTCAGACGAAACACATTCCATGGAACACCTCTGAGCAGGGCCCATCAAGTTTTCAAACCAATTAAGCTCTTTATCATCAAGACCAAATCGATGTAGTTTTCTGAGTAAATTCGTCTGATTTACCATGTCAAACGTTTCTTAATGTTACTATACCAGTTAAAAGCCCAAGAATATTTAAAAAGCAGTTTAAAAAATTGGAAAAGCATTTAAAATGTGGGGAAAATTTTTAAAGAAATTTTGCATTCAGTTATCTTGAAGTGAATCATTTTCTCCCTGACAAAAGATTCTGTGTTGTCAATTTCCACAACGCATTCGAGAGAAATCATCCGAGGCTCTTTCAAGCTTCGTTCATACATTGTTGAATTCAACATTTGCTTTTTGTCATGAGAAAATTTTTTTTCCAAAACAATTGTAGAGAGAGCCATTGTTTTGCTTTACTTTTAAAATTCTAGATTCCCCTCTGCCACCTGCTTACCATGAAAAATTCGTGGATCCAACCCCAACGTGCGTCATTTTACTTATGATCCTCTATATATGCAAAGCCATATAATGATGTGGAGTATTCGCTAAAATCATTGCTCAAACAAGTACCTGGAGGACTAGTCTTGCCTCATACCAAGATATTGACGTTCTGTTGTTGTATTTCTAGAATATCTTGCTGTTTTTTGTCATTTGATTGCATTCCACGACCCTGAGCTGTTTAATCACTTGGACGAAGTTGGATTTCAACCCGAGGTTAAACTTAGAAACTATTTATTAATTTTGAGTGCATTAAATGTGTACCCAAACCGTTACTCGTCAAGAAACATATTCTTGTTACGTGGATTAAGCTTTTTACTAGTAAGGTGCCAGTCAATCTAACAGACGGAAACCGCAATCAAACTGAAAATATCAAAGCCCAGCATAGCCTACCTAATAAAGCCATAACGAAATACAAAGTCAAAATAGAAAAGTTTAGTAAAGTCTGTCATCTCTTTGTTTAACGGACAACGTGTTCAGGGATCTATTAGAATATGCTAGTGAGTCCTAATGTATAATTACAAACCAGATGCTAATTACTTATTTTCACTAACAGGTGGAGAGAACGAACAGGTCGCAAACCAATTGAATTATTGATTGTCGCTTATAGTTTTAGTTCTCTCCATCCATTTATTAATGTAAGTAGTTCGCATCTCGTTTGTAATTTAATTTTTAAAGCTCAGCTCTTTTTTTGTCAGTAGATGTCTAAAGATATTGTGGGTTAAGTGATGAAGTTAGATTTTATGAAGCGTTTCTATTTCGACTCTGTATTTGGCTATGGCTTCATTAATTATCCCGGGCGTTAATGTTCCTATATTGATTAAGCTCAGATAATTTTTTCCCACAACATAGGGCAAATAAAATACAGAAGCAAAATTTGTGTTGAGAATAGTGTTGTAGGGAGGAGGTACATGTAAACCCCAATGGAAATATCGTACATTAAATTTAAAGTTTATTTACGGTGAAGCGGACCTGCGAATGGAGAGGTTGGATGGATGGATGGACGAACGGACGGGATGTGGGACAGGACAGGACAGGACAGGACGGGACCGGACCACACCGGACCATCCATATGAATGGACGGAATCGCTGGATGGATGAGTAAATGGATGCTACGGTTACGATGAATGTTACGGTGGATGGATAGGATTGCTGTAAAGATTGGGTCACTGGATGGTTGGGTGGGATGACTGGAATAAAATGGAAGGGTTGAATGCGCTGGATTGATGGATGGATGGATGGATGGAATCGATAGAGGAATCGATAGAGGAATCGATAGATGTAGAGAATCCGTGGAATGAAATGCAAGGATTGAATGCGATGGGTGGATGGATGGTTGGTTGGGTAATGGAATTCAGTTGACGGAATTGAAGGGATGGGGTGGAATTAGTAAAATGGAATTTATGGAATTGACAGATAGAGACTATTGGATTTTCAATAGAGTGGATGTTATAGATCGAAGGAAATGGAATGAATTGAATGGAATTGAATGTATGGAATAAAATTGACTCGTTTTATTATGAGTTTGTGTAAGCAATTTAAATCAATGTAACTTCAAACTCACTATTTGTCTATTTTTTAGCTTTATGCCATTCCCTGGTTTCTGACCATGTTTACACGTAAGTAATATATGACAAATAAATATCGTTTGCCCTAAATTTTTGACAGTAAGAAAGAAAACGACTAGAGGTTTAGAGGAGGAGGTAGGACTGAAAGAAAGCAAAACATCACAATTCAGCCCTAAAAATATATATGAAAACTGCAAAGCAGTGCGCAATCGATGTATATTTGCTACTGGTTTGTTTTGCTGGTAGAAAATGAATGCTGTCGGTATGTCAGTTATAGTATTCCCTCTGTTCATGGCCAAGTAATAAATATTGTCGTTAAAGTAACAATAGCTGTAGAAATCGTAGTAGAAGATATTATAAGCGGGCAAATAGCAAATAACATAAGAAAACATGTAACCGAATGTCGTATACTTAGGAAAACGTTTCTTCAGTCCCCGTTTAAATCCCATAAGGATACAACTTGTCACCTGACAGCTGTTGAGATGTTCTAAATGAAGTGTAGGTTGTAAGATTGTTCCCGATTTTACTGCAAAGATTTAGAAAAATTTACATAAATCTGTTAGAAAGAAAGAAATTTTCATTGGGCAATTTAAGGTTTTTCTCAATCGCAAATCATAATAAATGAACTATGAAAGATGTGTTCAACGAACACATGGGTTTATTAGTGTAATTTTAGTGGGTGTGAACTAGGGTGTAAAATCAATGTACTTAATTTCTTGTATTTTACCTGTAAATAGCTCATGATATATTGTGTGGTAGTGAATGGTTGTATAAACAGCCCCTTGGAAATCAGTCTCATGGACGCACTGAATAAATAAATAAATAAATAAACAAACAAACAAATAAGTAAATAAATAAATAAATAAATAAATAGATAAACACCTTTCAAGTCTTCAACTCTGCTTTGCTTGCAAACATGGACCCGTTCCGTGTCTAATTCATTCGTTGTTTGAAGAGGTTGATATGTAGTTAAACGTACTTGTACAGAAACCCGCGAAATATTCAGTCAATAGAATGCGCAAAACATCACTTGAACGACGAAGGCATAAGCAGGTACAATTCATTAAAACTCATGTCAGCGGCTACCAATTGTACTCTTTGGCAAACATTATTCGGGACACAGTTACATAATGCTTATATCCAAGAATCTTGAAAAATTCATACTGGACAATTTAAACCTGAATTTTCAATTATGGCGTCATGTAAGATTGAGAAAGACGCTTCCAGAGAAAACTTGCCAATGATTCAAAGTAACTTACCTGATGAAACCCAAAATACTTTATCCTCGATTCATGGCTGATTGTTAGACGCAAACATCCTCGAAGACGTGGTTCACTAATAGACGCTGCATTCTATTAAAATGTGGTGAAATGGATGCGCTAACCTACAGTCTGTGCCAGGTTTTTATCGAACTGTCGGCCATTAACTTTCCTACGAAAGACTAGAATAAAATATTTTTGACAAACAAACTATTTCAGGAGCTCCATATCATTTTTCAGCACATTCAAATTTATTTTTTGAACGTTTTACGCCATAGTTTTTGTCCAACTGCCATTCTCACTCATGTACGACGCCATATTGGAAATGAAAACAAAAAAAGTTTAGCATGGTGCACCTCATCTTATATATGCCAGCGTATGGAATATTATATGAAGTAACCGTATGTCAGTTGTGATACCAAACTACGGGGCAGACAAAGAAATTACTTATGGCGTATATTTTAGGTATTTTTAAAATAATTTGCAAGGCATCGATCTTCCTATTCAAATTTTGTCTACGATTTGGGAGAAACTCAAATTATCATGCTTGTATAAAGCTAGTTTCATAATAAAGTATCATCACGCAATGCTTCAGATGAGTGGAACGAAAGGTGTTTTAGATTGAAAATGTAAACAATACGAATTTAAGGTAGGCGCTATTTTTTTTGTTGTTGAACCAGTTTCTAAAAATCCACGAATATAAATTTTTCCGTTATATTTAGTTTAAAAATCGAAAAATTCGAGATTAAGTTACTTTCTGGATGAGTGAGAGAGCCTTACGGAATATTTGTCAATCTTTCTGAGACCCAATTAAGGCATCTCCGATAAAAAGTATGGTTGTTAGAAGTTCATTCAAAGGAAATCTTGCTTTTTAAGAACTGTTGAAGTATGGAACAATCTTCTTACTCTCATGTTACTTTCAAATCTGAGCATCACTGTCCATATAAGACAAAGTTATTTTCGGGGTCGCCGACAGCAATGATCGTCCGACCCGAGACAAGGAATGTTTCTGGGCCCGTACACCTCAGGTTTTGCCCCAGCCATGCGAGGACCTTAACCTTTGGGCAGTAGCTTCAGCTACCCCTCCCTTGCCTATTCTTGTTATTCATCTTCGTACTGATGTGTTTTTCGTCAGTATCTTCCATTGACAACTCTCCTTTATGTATCTCATAGTTTCTAGGAGGTAAACTGCGGTTAGAACGAAATTTCTTACTGCTGTCTCATAAACAATTTCTTTATGCATTTGTGATTCTTAATGTGTCAAATTAAGTTTGAAAATAATGGCAACAAAAACATATTCCAATACATGGGATAGATCAAAGCTAATCAAGAAGCAGAAACATGGTTTACAAAACACTTAATTTTAGCCAGAAGTCCTTTTACTAAAGGTACATCTCCACGAACGAGGGAGAGCTTGAATCAACCGCTGCTGTGTGCACATGGGTAATTACTTTTAACTCCATGCCTGGGGACTTGGGGTTCGATCTTTTGTCGAGTCACTATACAACTCTTTCCTGTCCGAAACGTCTTCCTTTGACGAGTAAAATCGTCTGGCGTTAGTCAGAGTAAGATTAAAAAGTCGGGTGCGGATCGGACAGAGTTAAGGTGTTAGAATAGTCGAGGAGAGAGAGCTGCCTTTGCATGTATCAACATGAATAAATGCTTGGAATTTTTATCTTCTCAGTTAACGACATTAAATCGTATGCTCACCGATTTTCTGTCAGTTGGCCGTTTAGCCTGTTCTGGTAATCCGCTGACCAAAGAGCGAGAAAGCCAAATTTAAAAACGGGGAAATGATAACATACACTTGTGTTTACATACTTATGCGAGATGAAATCAATAAAAAATGCGGATTTAAGCTCTGATGGTACCATACGAAAATGCATTTCGAATCATTAAACTCTTCCTTTTCTTGAACCAGTTGAATAATTATGAATTCTACTGATTTTTATTAATTTTTTCCAAAATGCTCATCGAATTTCCCGTTTCTTTACTTTTGTTTCACCGTCTCATCAGTGCAATCTTCTCTGCTTTTATCACCATTCTTCTTTTCTTTCCGATATGTTACGTTACCATCTGTTTTGGTATATTTTTCCTTCCATTTTCTTATCTTTATTTCAACATTTAGTCAGCTATCTCGCCGTGCTACTAACGTACTTGCATACTTTAGCCGATTTGCCGTTTTGAAAACGATCTTAAAATATAGACCAGTTACAATCAACAATGTGGTACTAATGTTAAGTAATGGACCTTATTCAATCAAGGCAGTAAGGCAGTCGGTTTGCAAAAAAAATTTGCAAATCTTATTGTTCGGTGGGAACATTGAGTTACTGTTTTAGGGTCGAGGGTTCGATTCCCAACTGGAAGGACGTTTAGTAGCATTTTCGTAACTCGTAAATTTACCTTAGTCAAAACATTTAACCCAAAAAGATGAAAGCGGTTAAAAATACGAGTAAGTAACTAAAAAAATTGACCAAAGATTAAAAATGAGCCACGACACATACAATACAATCCACAGTTTATCGTTAGTTACTAGTTACACAAAACCTATTTTTCATAGATGCCTCACCTTACGTTTGGAATTCGTCCAATTTTATTTAAGTGCAGAAAAATAACACCTTGTAAATATCGTATTTATAACCTTACCTTATCCATCATCTATGTTACTTTGAAAATGTTGCGCGTTAGCAACGAAACGTCAGTAAAGCTTGTCTAAACTAACATGTTTTGTTATTTGTCGTGTTTTATCCTGTTAGGTCTTTGTTCACTACGTTTTTCAGAGTGGTTCGTTAAGTCGAATGCACTCCACTAGCATCAAATATTTTTACAGCATTTTGAATCGTGACAGAAATTCAAATTACTCCTGTTCAGACGTTTCATTAAACGTCACTAAATCTCTTATTATAGTTTACCTTCACAGACAGTTATAGTCGAGATGAGGTTAAATAAAAGTTTGTTTTCCCAAAATATTGAAACGGAAGAACTGTGTAATTGGTATTACATTGCAAAATCGAAAATTTTTTTTAATGCATTGAGAATCCGGTTGTGAGTTATTGTAACTATGTAATTCAAGTGATATAACATCCACTATAACTTGTTTATTATGGTTTATATTCTAAAACCTACAGGTATGAGGATGACTGAGGTTTGAAATAAACTCGAAATATTATGGTTTTATATTCCTCTTGTTTTTCAGAACTCGAAACTTGAGTTTTAAAAATGTTATTTTTCGGACATTGTTTCTTATTTTATTTCTTTGAATTGTGGGTTGGAAATGGCTTCTATTATACATTTAATTTCGGTTATTCGCATGCACTCTTGGGACTAAGTATAGAAAGCAGTAACACAAATCATTTAGAAAGAGTAAAAACAGAAATGGTTCCATGCAAAATCGTGTGTTATGGAATGCCGCAGTTATTGGATCGACTTTATGACTTCATTCCTTAACTTTTTTCTGTCGAAAACTTAAGTCTTATCATTTGTAAATGAGTATTTCCTCTGATTCTGTCGTGTAATAGTTCAGTTAAAGGCATCTTGTGGTTGACTCTAACAAAAGCTTTCTTTGAGATCTAGAAAGACAAAAGCATTAACTGTACTTTGTTTATTTCCGATTAACAATTCTGTGTTACTTCGAACAAGGACGTTTCAGTTGAATATAGGGATCCAAACCCGAATTAGAGGGGGTTTTTTCCAATTATCTTTCGTAAAGATACTCTTTCAGTTTCTCATATGGCCTATTCTTTCCAACATTATGTCTACAATTATGTGGATCAGTGGTTCCTTTTTTATAATGAGGCTATAATTTACATTATATCATCGTTGGCTCAGTTTATTTTGTTCCCGAGAGGTTTATAACTAACTTATAAACATTCTACTGAAATTTCGCCATTTCTATACGTTTGTCGGGCTAGTTAAATACTCCTTTCGAAACTTCGTCAACGATGATATAAGTCGGTTATATACCTTGATCTCAACGTTTAAGCGATATATCAACCTTCGGGCTTCGCCCTTGGGTTCATATATCGCTTTAACACATCGGTCACAGTATATAACCTGCACACGTTGTTCATCAGGAAAAATACCTGCAGAAGCTGATATACCAAAAACTAGAGTAAAAGGGCATTAAAATTAAATGTAGGGACCTCGGAAAACTGGAAACCGGGGACCCTGTCGAAGACGATGAACATGGTCGGGATTCAGTGACGTTCGTATACTACTTCGAGTTAAAACTTGCCGACTCCTTCTTCGAAGTCAAACACGTTCAAATAGCAGAACAAAATATCTGACGTATGTGTGATCGTAATATCCGAGATTCTGTGATATTTTTAACGTCTTTTACCGGGGTCTCCTGTCTCCAGTTTACCAAGAAGTTCCTGGGAATCAGGATTAATCTTAAATTATCTGTACTTTGAAGCTTAGTTGACGGAAATATAATTTATTTTGTTCCGAAAAGTAAGTTTCTCGACTATTTATTAAGCTTTCACTGATTATCGGCACATTTTTAAAGGCTTGCAGGTAATTACAGGTCTTAATCTACGTTCACTATTTGTTTACTTTTTCCCAAATTTCTTGAATTCTAATCTATTAAACCGACGATATGTAATATGAGTATTTGTACATCTTTTGTTGTCTCTCTGGCGCACGTTCTTTCTTTTAGCTGAGATGTAGTCCATGATGTATTCGAGGACAGGATTCGTTTGGGGTGTAATGGGGTTTATAATTTCAATATAAACAACAGGTTTAAAAATATATAAAGATTACGTCATGAAAAGGGTAGGCGAACGGCGTTGAAGCGCGAGTTACTGAGATTTAGTCTATCCATGAAAAACTGTGAAAAGCGTATTTACGTTTTCAAGCGGACGAAACACTTTTCCCTCTCATAAAACGTTAGTTATGCGTTCCTGGCTGGAAGGAAAACTTCTGAAGTACGTTTTCACACGACTGGTTTATTCGCTCTCATGTTTTGTTGCTGGTTTCAGAACAGGCTTTAACGTCTTTCAAAACGTTTATGCGTGAAGCCTAAAATGTACGCAAAGAAAATCACCCGCTTAATAGTGATAAAGGTCGGCCAACGTTAAACTTTCAATTTTCTACTTTACTGCGCATGTTTGCTCTGCGTTTTACCCAAAAAAGTAAAGGTTATTATTCATTATTGTTGCTTGAGTCGTTTCATCGGGAAGGGAGTTGAAGGTTGAGGAAATACTTTAGAAGAGAGTTTCAGTGGCGCAGTGAGGGGTGGGCAGCCGGGGGCAACTGCCCCTGGGCGCCAAAGTCTAGGGAGTGCCGGCAATTAGGCGACGCCAAATTGTAATGTCATGCAAAAATTTTGTAGATAAATGCCGAGGACCCTCTTCTAATTTTCCGATGTCAAGAGTGGGCACTTATTCCAAACATATGTTCGAAAGAGGACGCTCAGAAGAAGACAGGCGCTTATGTAATTTAAATCATTTTTAATGAGGATAAAAGATTAAAAAAGTTTATATTATTGATACAAATATAAAAACCGACGATGTTTTGACGTTGGGTGAACGTCATTATCAAGTTAAATTTTAGGTGAAGTAAACTATAAATACCGAAATAAAAACAATGAATCATAGTCATAGTTTCGCTTAAGCAAAACAATTTACAAAAAATTAACATTGACGGTTTGGGATAATAAATCTCGTGGACTGACAAAATCATCATCATTAACTCTTTCACTGCGTGAGCTCTCCTCTTGACGAGTAAAATTGCCTGGAGTTAGCCAGAATAAAATAATAGAAGTCTTAAGCTGGAAAGAGTTTAAGCGAGATTAACTGAACAATGAAATAATAATACTCTTACTATAGCTAAAAGCAGGCTACTTCTGGCTGAGAAACTGCCCAAAACATAGGACAGATGGTTGCTTATTACATTGTGCTGTCTGAGTAATAAACACTGTGCTTGATTAGCTGAACATGGAAATGGATGAAAGATTCACAGACAAGTATGATAGGAGGTGGATAACAAATTCGGATTTCTTGTTGATGTGCAGAAGCTCTGAGGCTCGAGCAGTGCAACTCTGAATGAGAAATGAGACAATGGTGCCATATTTTGAGATGGGGATATCAATGGCTGTGACGTTTATGTTGAAGTTAAGGATTGCAAAATGCTATTGTTGACTCGTCCTGATATCGAAGTCATCAGCCAGGGGTAGCACCAGAGGGAGACAGAAGGGATTATACCCCCCCCATCGGGGGAACCTTAGCCCCTTTGTGGGGTAAAAATTGACAATTTGTCAGGGGACGAAGTGGAAGAAGAAATTAGCCTATCGAAAGTTTGTCTTTTTTTTCCCTGTAAGTGATATCAGGTAAAGTGTTTTCTCATTTGTACAGTATTTAATGATTGAAAAATGCAAGTATTTTCTTTGATACCGCTGATAATACATTTACACATGTAGAAATAACATTTGTATATCATACATACTATGTTCCCCCCGTTATCGATCTGGCCAATTCTCCGTATGTCACGTTATGCTGCTACTTGTCAGTTGTTGCATTGTTTTCAACTAAAACGACATGGAATTTTAAACCTTCAAATTATGAAATTTTTAAGGCGTGTGGCCCCGGACCTGTTCGTTTTGTCCCCTTGTTGCAGACCTTAGCCCCTGCGTCAAGGACGTCCTGGTGCCACCTCTTTTAAGTCAACAAAACGTGTTTGTCAGAAGAGCCACAAGTTTCAATTTTTGAGTCTGTAATCAGATACTTGTATTATTCTGTCAAATACTAAGCTGACTGAGTAGATAGACCTTTCATTCTCATTTTCCACCTTTAAATTATTAAGTTATCAAAGCTGTGTGGTTCAGGTCACTCCGGTGCAGCCCCCGTGTCGGGAACCTTAACCCCTGCAACGGGGAATTCCTGGTGCCACCCCTGTCCAAAGCAGCTGTTGAAATTCATTAATCACTAATGGAAAGGATGTTTTCTCAATCCACAAGGGACTCTTCAAACTTTGTTGCAGTGTCCATTGCCAGCTGTGACAGGTCATTCAGCATGTTAAATTTAATTTTGACTTATCTCGGTCCACCAGTGGGAAAAGGTCTTTAATAAGATACTTTAAAAGATACTTTAAAAACCAGAAAGAACAATTTTTAAGTTATTACGTACAGTTTACTCTGCACTTTCATTGAAAGTATTTTTGTTATTTTTCTACTGGGCAGTGGGTGAGGGGGCACCACCACAAGTTATGCTCGCCCCTGGGTGCCAGTGGTGCTCACTACGCCACTGGAGAGTCTTTGAAGCTTTAAAAGACTAATTTGACTGCTTGCTTTTTTTCTGTGAGGCCGTGGTGTAGTCAGTGGATGGCATAAAGTGGAAATATGGGCAAGAATAAAGTAGCTTGTTTGCCTGGTACCGTGAATCGGTCCGTTTTTGACAACTTCCACGGCTGAGTGGTATTCAAATTTCTGAAACATCCTTGCAAGTTTTTCTTCTCTCTCGTATCTGAAATGGCGAATCTGTTAACTAAATATTCTTGTCCTTTCGTTCAGCCACAGTATCTCTATTTAAATCTCCTAGGATCTAAAACTACTAGTCATCTGAGTGGTTTTTTTCAGGGAGTTTTCGACGCGATAAAACGTGCAGATTTTTCAAAGGAAAGGTCGATATCAGTAACTTTTAACTAGTAAGAACCATCAGCGCTTTAAGAACTGGAAATATTTTAGAGGAAAATATTTCAAAATTGAGGCCGAGATAAATCAGTTTTTGTGATGTAGCTAGAGCTGGATGGAACGCAGAAACCTGAGATAAGAGCTAGGAACTTATGATTAATTGCGATAGCTCTGTTTCTGGAATGGCAATGGTTACATAAGTATTTTTAAAATGTCGGCTGATTTGAAAAAATAGCTTGGGAAATAGATTGAATTTACCAGTGAACCAAAATACTGAGTCAACACTTTCACGTCGTTGATTAGCGTATTAGAACATATTAGAACGGAAAATCTTAATGCCAGTGTGAGATACAGAAGAGCAGTCACCAAGATTCTTTCTTGTTTTCCGACTCTATTCAAATAAGGCAAAATTTAGGTACGTTCTAAGCTCTTTCGTGACATCCTTTACCTGCAGATTACTGGCAACATAAGTCGCCAGTTCTCCCTTCTAGCGACTCCATCGGAACTCATTTTACATTAGTATTGTTGGCCAGTGGTACTTCTTTGTCATCAATATTACCAGCAACTTTATTCTCATCACTCTGTTACCCATATTGCGTCAGTTTTACACTCCGAAAATCTAAGATGAATAACGAATACTAGAGCAGAATATTCTAGGGTAGAATTGTGGCAGAATTAGAGAGTTATCTAGTGACGAGAATTAAGAAAATTAGAACAAACAACCGACCCGAACCATTTTCAGGTAGTAATAGGAGTAAAGTCTGATATTAAATATATTCACAAGAAATGATAGATAATAGCTGAGACAATAGGAATCAAGGAAGATGAAAAAATGGGCGAGGTAAAGTCATAAAGTAATATATTCAGAATAGTACGAGAACAATAGCACCAATAATTTCATTAAGAGGAGGTATCTATTTAGATACGAAAAGATATTCTCTGATTAGCAACCGAAAAAATTAATTGCCGGAAGAAGCGACCCCCCCCCCCCAAAAAAAAACAAACCAAAAAACAGAAAAGAGATGGGTGGCAAGTTTTAGCGGTGGAGATGAGAATACGAGATGGTGAAGATTGTAATTATTTCTTGCAAGTCAAAGGCAAAATTCCAATGTGCTGTGAAGTACCAGAGTGGTGATGAATGCTGATTTCCTCAAAACGACGCAATGTAGCACTGGCGCTTATGTTGAAAAATCGCATGTAGTATAGATACTTTGAAATGGGGCCTTCGAACAGAAAAAGGGCGAGAAACACGTGCCGCATTTAAAAAAATGATAAAGCAGGAAGAGAGAACGTTATTGATTTTAGCGAGAATTTGTGATGAATGAGGCCCTATAAGAAATAATAAAAAATATATCACATGTTCAATGCAGGAGATTTAATGACTGTAATAATCATAGTGAAACGAAACCTCGTGTCAATTGAAAGACTGGTAAAAGTTGTTGTACGGTACATGGAAGTAGAGGAGCTGTCAGTGTATTTCATGGACATATTTATGACAGGATTGGATCGGTTTAACTCATATTCACCGGTAAATCCAAAGTTACAAGGCTGTGAGTTCATTTGGTTCAAGAAGAGTTGAATGTGTTCCTTCAAGTGAAGAGTAACGAAACAGTTGTCAACTTGTTTAGAACTGTCAAGAGAGGTTTAAATTTGGCTGTTGACGTATCTAATCAACCCTGCTAAGTAACTAAGGGCCAAAGAGAAAACCGAGACAATAAATAGGACAAATTTTGGAACTCAAAGATGATAGTGGCGCTTTTATTTTTTAAACTGCCTAGCGGTATTGGTATCGTGATCTTACACGAAGCTGAGTACTATATCAAGATGGATGCCATTCTTTGATGCCCCGCCAAATCCTTGCGACTGACATGTCATCCGCTCAAAATCACCACTAGCCGAGAAGATACTTCCCTCGTAGTTGAAAGAATGAGTTAAATGAGAAACTCGTAACAAATGGCTCCGAACCTGTTTTTTTTTCAAATGGAATCCCCCAACGTACACAAAGCCAATATTGCTCCTTCTTTGTATATACTCCTCCAATATGACGTTTGACGTTTGACTGAACAAGCAAAATTAAACAGTTTGGGTCGACCTGTAACTGTAGAAGTTCGTCAGGTGAAAGGTTTGGTCTATCACCGAAGACAAACATTCATTAAACGTGTAATGTAGTCGTATTGTTGTTGATGCCAAAATCCTTGGCTAAATACAAACTGTCGCGTTATGCAAATTTGTAAATAAGAGTCTGATTGCTAAAAATTGCTGTTACCTAACGTTTTCACGCGGTTTTCCGGGTTTGGTGAAGTACTGTCGGATCAACTGTAGGGGAGGAAAGAGGATTGTCGGAGGGTTGGGTTATTTGGTGGCGGAAATATTCCTTAACACCTCTTCATATCCCCCACATACTTCCAAACAATTAATCAAGCTGTTCTATCGTTTTGATATAGGGGCTTAACTTGATTAGAAAATTCATTCTCATCCTTTCTGAACAGGAAGTTTAAGAGCAAGCGTTAAGTTTTTATGGTGTTTTGTAGTCGGCTAAAATCTTGGGCTAGTGGACACTATTTATACGGTTGCTCCATACATCGTTGATTGGTTTCGTTTTTGTTTGTGTGTGGACGTTTTGTTGTTTAAATCTGCGTCAAGGTCAAGGCCAAGTATCTATCTCTTGAACTTGGGCTTAGATAAAGAAATATTTTTGTATCAGTAGCAACGCCAACAGCTAATTCCTTTGTAAATAATGACATTATTAAACGTTACTGAACCTTTGGTTCACGCACACGATTTCACTCAAAACATGGCATTCATGACACCGGCTTTTTTGAAAACATGTTTGTCTTGTTTATACAAAACTCGTGGTGCAATTGTAATGATGTAAATTATCAAGGTCTGCCTTGTTATTTCTTAAGACATCTTTTCTTTCCTCACTGTTTGACCGTGAAAGAATGGATGGGTTACTTATTTGTGTAGTAGTTTGTTTTTGGAAGGTGCAAGTCCATCCAATATTGGCAACGACTACCTCGTTCTTGTGTGTGATACGTTATCTCAAACAATAGCGATCTCTTCTAGAAGCATTAAGTCCTTATTTTTTTATTTAAAACCTGTCCTATGGCCACCCTTCTCACGTGCTTCAACTCAGGAGCTTGATGACGTCAATGGTGCTTAAAGGAACGTGAGTATCTTTGACATTGAACTGTTTTTTGTTGAATACCCAGTCTTGTTGCCCTGAAGTTATCCCTGGTGCAATCAGGCTCAGTCTAAAATGCACCTGAGCGACTTAATGACATACGCATTTTGAAAAAGTTCTTCTTTGGGAATTTTCCCCTTTGTTTTACTCTGGTTGTAATATTATTCAAAGGATACCGACTAGTGATTGTTTGGGTGCACATTGAAAGGGTTCGGTGTCATTCACATTAACAGGTAACTATTAATTGGTAAATGTGAAGTATTTTCCCGTTTTGGATCCACGTAGTGTTACAAATTTGTAAGTCTGAAGCTATAAAGCTGAATCGATTCTCGGCAAACCGATGTAGCAGGAAAAAAAAAGGAAAAAAAAACAAAACATGGAATGGGTTTTTGGTCATATATTGGTTGTAAAGGGAAGATCACTCGAGTGCTCTAGTCACTAACAAGGGTTTTTCACGCAAAGCTTCTTGTAGTGCAGTGATAGCATATAACTCTAAAACAGTGTTCAAGTGTATATCCTTACTGTATGTTGTAGGGTGTTGTCGCAAAAACTGTTGAATCCAATAGAGCAAGTCATTGGGATAAAAAGAAAGTTGTCGCCCCAATTTGCTCCACCTAAACTTTAAGTGGTTTACGTTTTGGGAGTAATCGTGATCACTGAGATTCGTCCTCATTATCCTGTTCTTTTGTTGTGAGACTCGTCGCGTAGTCTGTCGTGAACTAAGCACGCACGTTTGTTCTTGCCCAACACAACACAGTTGTTCAGCAAATAAGGAGTCGTTCGCTGTGCACAACTTTAGCGAATCGAGTCAAAGGAATGGAATAATTAACATTTATTTTAGTGAAGTTTACTTATTGATTTATCGTAAATCCTTTTTGCTCATAATAAATGCGTCCCTTTATTTTAAAGCTGGATTTTTTAAAAATGAAAGGATGCTTGTTATAACCCTGAAACTGCTGTTGCTGCCAAGAGACCTTGGTGATGTCTTAGTCAAGGTGATATTTTAGATTTAGGATTCATACTTTTCATTTTGGTCGTTTCTTACTAAGGTCTTCATCCGTTTTCCCGTCAGATTTTATATGGAGAAGGACAGCGACAGACTAGTATTTCTCTTTTTTTCTGGATACTAGAGTGAGTGTAATAATGTTTGGTCATCTTAGCCGGAACTTCGTAGGATTGCCTACGTTGAAGTAGTGATTTGGACATGCAAACTTTGTTTAAAAGAAGGTCAAGTTCACCCACTATTGTTTAGCACGGTCAAGTTCAGCATTCTTCAGAAAAGTTAAATTTACGACAACACACCTGGTGATTTTTCTCGATTGGATTTTAATTAGATACAGAGTTACTCAGTAATTTTTCAATTTTTAAGTATGTTCTATATTGTTGATCTTCTATCTGCATTCCTTGAACCTAGAATGGTTTCGCTCAAATCCCGGGAAAAAGCGAGTGTGTCGTTATCTTGCGACTGGATTGTCATACGTTTTGCGTTTGCTGAGTACTTGGAAACAAACGCTCTTTTCGTGCTTTAAGCACTTTCACTCTAAACCATCTCGTTCTTTGTTATGTATGATTAAGGAAACTTGAATTCTTTCACAAACTTTCGTTATGTTTGCCTTGACCTTTACGAAGTCCATTACAATGTAAAGTATGAAAATCAATACACTCAGAGTTGATTTGGATACCAACGTTGGTTCTCACGTTTTTTCACTCACTTCAAACTACGCCTCTAAAGTTGCTAAAGAAGAGATTGTATCTTTCAGAATAGCTTAAGGTTGCTTGTTGAAGGAGTTGCGTTTGTGACCTTGTAGCTTTAGCCGGAAGTGAATTCAGCATATAGAGTTTAATATTAATGATTTGACGTTCATAAAGGGTACAGGGGGTTGCTTTTGTGTCTCAGTCTAAACTTGACTGAGATATCGTGCACACTGGAATCAAGCTATCCATAAACTTTGTTCGAAATCTCTCTATTCTAGGAGAGTGCGCGTTTGTTGCAAGATGCATATTTTTAATGACAGCTTTATGGAATTGTTACTTCAGAAATATCTTTCCTCCTTGCTAATCATTCTGTTTGCAGCAAGTTTGATTCTTCTGGTTTTTCGACGAATGCAGGAAAACACCGGACTTCCTCCTGGTCCGATGTCTTGGCCAGTTATCGGTAATCTTCATCTACTTGGCAGCAAACCACATGAACGACTTACAGAGCTGGCTAAGAGTTTTGGAGATGTTTACAGATTGCAACTTGGATCTCGCCGAGTTATTGTCTTGAACTCCCTGGACTATGTTAAGGAAGCGTTAGTCAAGAAGTCAAACGATTTCTCCAGCCGGCCGCCGTTGAGTAGTTTTAAAGCCTCCGATATCGGTGGACGAAGTGTGGCTTTTGGACCTTATGGACCTACGTACCTTAAAAACCGCCGACTGGCTCACCTTGCCATGCACAGCTTTTTGTCCGACCACGAGCGCCTGTGTTCCCAGATCGCGAATGGTGTGCAAAAGCTTTGCAAAACGTTTGCAGAGCACAAGGATGAATTTGATCCAATTCCACATATAAAAGACACGATTGCAGAAATGAATTTTGCGTACACGTTCGGCGAGGACATTGACACGAAAGATAAAGATCAACTCAGTCAATTGTTAACTGAGTCAAACGAATTTATTGAAAATAACAAGGTTGGTAATCTGGTGGACTTTCTGCCCTGGTTAAGCCCTCTGTTTGGAGGATCCGTCAAAAGAATCCAAGAAATGACTCAGAATCTCGTGAACTTTGTTAAGAAGATATACACCGAAAAGAAGGAAAAATTTAGCAAGAAGAAAAGAATTGGTTGTGTAGCTGATGCATTGGTTAGATGCTACGAGAGTGGAACGAGTGAAAGAGTAGTCGCGCTCGGTGAAGAACTCGACCTTGACGAAGAGAACATGGTTACGGTGTTAACGGATATATTTGGCGCTAGTGTTGAAACAACAAGTACAACTTTTGCTTGGGCAGTCCTTTATGTCGCCTCACATCCAAGCATACAAGAACGCCTGCACAAGGAACTTGCAGACGTCGTCGGAGACAATTGCATCACCGTGAGTGACAAGCACCGTTTACCGCTCTTAGAAGCAACCGTGTTAGAAACTCTCCGACACAGCACCGTTATTCCTTTAGCCTTACCACATTATGCAGAGCATGAGACCTCGGTAGGACCTTACAGAGTTCCTGAAGACACCGTAGTTTTTATTAACTTATGGGGAATAAATCATGACGAAAGAGTTTTCAAAGATCCTTTAGTGTTTGACCCTGATCGCTTTATCGATGAAGGTGGCGACGTTAACAGAGCTCGCTTTTCCTCCGTCCCATTTTCCACGGGAACTCGCAAGTGCCTTGGCCACGTACTTGCACAGATACAACTGTTTTTGCTTCTTGGAGGCCTTCTGCAGAAATTTAAGCTCGAGTCATCTGGCCGTCCTAGTCTTTCACCGGTGTTTGGATTTTCGCTTCGTCCTCAACCTTTCAGCATTAGAGTTCTTCCTAGAACTTAGAAGTATATACTATCTGTTGTACTGATCCTTGCAATCGCTACTTCAACTAGGCAAGAAATTTGCGGCTGTCGAAGCATTGATGTAGTTTTCATTTTGTTAAATTGTTAACATGTAATGAGGGAAAATGACGATGTACATTTGTTCAAATTAATTTGTGTCCTGGAATATCACTAGACATTCGGGTACAAAGTAATATAAAGCATGTTAATCTATCAAGGGTGATTTAAAAAATAAAGACTGTATTAACGGATATTAGTTCACTGTATATATATATATATATATATATATATATATATATATATATATATGTAGAAACGAAAAGACCTTTGACTTTTTTGTCGTCCTCGATAAGATTCACCTTGACTTTAAGAACATCGCGTGAGCCCAAACACATTGCTCTTTGTAGAGCCATGCTGATTTTGATACAGTATAGTTAAAGTACAATAAATCTTTTGTGTTTTTATACCCGTACGAAATTTGATGCTGCTCTCTTAATGTGTATGTATACATATTGCTGGAGCGGACGAAGATATCTATTTTTATATTATATTTAAATATTTTTCTATGTTTTTATATTATATTTTGTGAGTTGCTAGAAGTAATGAATAGTATTTTCCCTATAACCTAGTTAGCTTTGTTTATTTGCTGAACTATTTCTGATCGTAATATTCGTTGACTTAGTTGTTTCGTGCTCTTATGTAGAAGATGGTTCTTACTTAGGCAATATTGTGAGCCAGATTGGGAAGAGCCTATCGTGAAATCGGTTCTTTCATGACAACGCTTTTACCTCGCATCTGCTTCAATTAAGCATGACTTATGCCAAGGTTATGCAAACTAACTGTTGTTTTTTTTTTCTAAATCATTTGACGTTTCTCAAACTTACTGGCTTGTATATCGAAGAGAATTTTTCTTTTTTCATGTTACTCAACTTTATTTCTTAACATCAGCTACATTCCTTTTTTTCTCTCTTTGTTAAAACTCTGTCAAAGCTACATCCCTGTTTGCTCCCACTGTGTATGATAGTACCGTTTAATTAACTTGCTTAGTTTAATTTAACCAAAGTCAATAGTTTGGGTTACTCATGTGAGAATAAGCAGGGATATTTTTAGAATGACCCGTTTTGTTTTCGTACAAAACAACTGCGTCTGGCTGACTGGCCTCACCCTTTTGACGTTGTATTGTCATGCGTTTGATGGGAATGCTTCACTGTGTAGTGACCCAATCCATAAACATCCTTTGAACGTACAGCCCTATGGTAGGTTGAGAAAAGAAGCTAAGGTGTATATATATATATATATATATGTAGGGTTTTACTGATAATAAATTAGTACGACAACCGTTAAGTTACAATATTTAGACGATCTTTGACATTGAAAAAGTCCAGTTCGATTTATCGACGACCATGACTTACCGTCTACGACAAGTAGCAGGGGGGAAAGAGAGTTTGCGCAAGTGTTTTGGTTTATTTTAATTATCAATACGCTGACTTTTTTGTACCATAACTTTCAAATCACGACAATAGAATGTTTTAGATTATTTCTCCAAGTGGTAAGTGTTCCGTGAGTTAAGGTGCACTTTCGTCATACACGTGAGGTGATACGGTAATTTTTTGTGCCCCGGTCTTTTGGACATGTTGTATGAACTAGACTGACTTGCTTTATCTCAATGAAATCATAATCTGATCTTAGTCTAACCATGGCTCTAAAATATACTCAAAATGAAATTGAAAAGCTAAATTGGTTTAATTAGATTTAGGAACGACGCAAAGTTGTGTCAAATTATCTTTCACAGCCCAGGAAAATTTTCGTGTCACCAGGGTGCGTTGTTAAAATAGCTAGCCCGATCTTATTATAATCCACCACTAAACCTAATTGTTGACTGAGCTACTAAAGTGATCAAATATTTTGCACTAGAACTGTACCCTGTTTGGTTAAACAAAGTGGAAAACGAAAACAATACGCTTGCAGAAGAAGAATTCAAAAGAGGTCATGTTAATGATATTGAACCTTGTTAACCTGTAACGTCATCCGACTGTGATACCTTCTTTTTAAATTTACTCTATTCTTGGTCACGATATTTAAGTTCTGAAAACAACGTTTACATGACATCTTGTCTTCACTCCTCATTGATTAATGCCAGCTGAATTTTTTTGCCATTCCTGGGTTATTAAACAAATTCTGAGGTTATGAGTGAGTGATCTAATCTATTGTATGCATATTGACGATGATTATCAAAGCGACGATGCCAATAATGCCAAGGTCGAGTATTCGCAAGTACTAATAATTTGAAGGGATATAGGTAAGAATCGCCTAAATCAATGGTGAATTGAAATGAAATAAAGACTTTCCGTTCCGTCAGGCATGAGTCATTTATAATACCTCGTTAGACGGAATAACTTTTGCCTGTCGGTTACTTAGAGGTTTGTGAGTGCTAAATATCTCAGTTTATTTTAGGTTCGTAGTATGCTACGGTGGTAAATGTTCGCAACTTTAGGGTCCCTGAAATCTTTGCTTTCACATCACTGCTGTTTTACAAGGATCGTTTGTTTTGCTTTATAATTAAGTTCTGTATTAGGTATTATTAACGTCTGATAAAACTGTAAAAGTTGTCACGCCAAACCTCAGTTGCTAGCTGGTTTTTGTGTTTCACAATTAGCCTCAAGGTTGTTCTGTTCTTTTCATAACCAGCGGATTATTTCGTCTATATCTGAAAGAAAGTTATTCGATAAACAGGTCAAACAAACAGTTTGGTACTGGTAAGTTCTTGAGTAGGCGTGAGTACATGAACTATCGACGGCACTACTCAAATAACAACGTGAATAAGATGTATTAGCAACTATCGTCTTGGTTCTGGAATAGTGAACCAACTTGTCTCTCAACTTTCACCTGTTCCTCTCGGGGTCTGTTAAACTCAGCAATCGCTTCAAACTATGAGATACGCCACTAACTTTTAGCACTTTCGTTTGAAACATTTTTATCCATTGTAACTGTGGTTGATTCAAACGGTATAATTTTGTTACTAAGTTGGAGTGGGAGTAACAAAACTATATCGATGTAAATGTTGGTGATTATGCTAATATGTTTGTATCAAATTGTCACTGTTGATATTATTCATTTTATGTGGGCGTCATGAGACCTGCTTTGCCAAAAAGACGTTGCGACAAGTATAGTGGTTTGGTTAAATCTTGAAACGACAAGCCTGCAAAAACGTAGGAGTGAACGGCGGTATTTTGAGGATATTGACAATGGAATTATAAGTGAAAACCCATCTTCATAGTGACAAACCACTTTCGTTGATTACTTCCGCCGTGGCTTTTTAAAATACTTCGTGCAAGTTAGTTAGAGTTGCATGTATATTTTGTTCGCCATTATTAACCATTATGTTACCGACACAGGATGCACTTTTAGCTGAATCGAAACTACATTCATATTCTCTACACAGCTTACTGAATGATCTATAAACTTATTTTTTTTTATCTATGAGAACCCGTAGTCAAGTGTCTTTTGAGGTTCTTGTATGGTTTTCTGCTGGATAGCTATATAATGCCTGGAGTGTAAACACCATCACGCGTGTCAACTTAAAAATTCTCAATATCATTGCTACAAGTCCCCACTTGTACTTTCCAATTTTAAAAAATGTTTGGAGTTCGTAACTACGTTGATTGATGTTGAAGTTAGCCATTCCTGTAACATTTGTGCATAAGGTTTTCTGCGGTTTAGGATTCATTTTAGTTACAAAATCGTAAATTGTTGTTAGAATCTGTTCTGCAGTTAATACAATGAAATACTCCTATATGTTCAATTTTGTTGGCTTTGTTGAGAAGAAACTAATTGGGCGTTACTGCAAAGCCGTGGTGATTCGAACCAATTTTAAGAAAGTTGCTCAAGAAGCTTAAAAAATTAGTAGGCGCTGTCTGATAATGCCAAAAGGATAACGTGATCACATAACCGTCTTCTTTGTTAGCTAAGCATTAATTTTGGAATTGCTGAAACGAAGTGCTTAAACTGGTTCAGTAACTAACACGAGCAGATTTAGAACGGGCTCGAAGGGTTCGTGACCGTTCCTTTTCTCTGTAAACAAATTTTTGGAAAGGACGCTTAGCTCGATTACTGGCAACGAAAGTGCTGTTTTCATCATCCAAAATATCGTTACCGTTTAAATAGTGTACACTTCAAAATAATAATCTCTGCAGAGAAATTTATTCTCGCGATGGAACAGTATTTCATCAAAGGTGCGATAAAACAACTTGCATGATCGTGGTTTAGGGCTTCAACCCCGTCACTGTTTACTCAATGAATTTCGATGGCGTTCGCAACCCACCCATGAGTCATCATCGAATCGACTGACATTTACCACAATTAATGCTGATCGCAATCGAGATGCGGATAATCTTGCACCGTGTGAACGGAGTACAGCTCTAATGGTTGATATCAATATTTGTATTTGAAATTCACTTGACTGTAACAACACTCTTCATTTAATTTAGCTTAAAAACTCCCGCAGAAGACATTTTTCTGTATATTAAAATCGTCGACAGGACATTCTTTCCGGCCCTCTCCAGAATTCTTGGATCCGCCCCTGACTGGGGATGTTTTAAATTGCCAGTGATATCACAACTCCAAATGCGAGAGTGTCGTGTTTCATGTCCTGCGGCGGAAGTTTCATCTGTTATGTCCTTAATACAGTAACAAAAATATATCCAGCGTTCATTTCCATTAATTACCACAAACTAAATACAAACGGAGCTAGTGTGGTGCATGAGAGCAGAACGTTTTCGGAAACATTACTGTTTTGTTGACCTTAAGTGAACGATAGTTTGTTATCCCTTTTTCACACTAAAAGAGGTCAGCCTTATAAAATTTCAAATGCTGGCTCACATACAAATCCGTTATGTTGTATGGAAGATAAAAAATATGTTGTGGAAAATTTCTTTTCCACATCTTTATTTGAGAAATGTTTATCAAAGGTGAAAAGTGTAGTGTACTTGTGTTTTTAGAATATATATATGTATATAGAATTAATTTTAAAAGTGGTCTTGTTGGTATTAAATTTAATGACTCCTTCTAACAGTATATCAATTTATTTTACCTTTCGAAAGTTGTTGAGTTGAGATTTAAGTATGTTCATTGATTTTCTCTCTTGAACTCCTCCACCTCTTTCTTCTTTATATTCCCTTCCCTCTTCCTTCCTACATCCGTTCGTCCGCTAGCCGTTCTTTTTCTTTATTCTATTTTCAACTACCCTCTCAGCCCTTCAGTTTCTTAGAAGTGTCAGTCCCGTAATTACTAACAATCCCTGCCTTCCCTCTGCGCTGAACTCATTTCCTCTGATCCAATACTTACCCCATCTCGTTTGTCAGTGAAGTGGTCCGTCCTGTTCACAAGCTATGAGCCTTTTCTTGTTTTGATTAGATGTGCTTCCTCTTCATAAGATTTACCATTTATGGGATACATTGCTTCTTGGTAATTCGTCATTTCCATTGTTCATTGGAGTGGCGATATTGCAGCAACTTCGGACGCAACTTTTGACGTATGGCTTTAATGAATGCATTCTACTTTTTTCTGACATGCCAGGTGAGTTGAATAGTTAAAGCCCGTATAAGTAACTTTACCAAGGTTTACCGTGCATCCCCGGTTTTTTTTGGGGAGGTGTTTGTTGTTTTTTTGGGGAGTTTTTTTACCGACAAAATGTTTTGATACGTCTTTTTGATATTTTTTGCTATGGTAACTTAATGCTTAATTCGAAAGGATTACCTAAACCCAGAAACGTTAAATGGAAGTTGTTGTCTTGTACAAACCCACTTGTGTGTTCATGTCGTATTTTCCACTACCCATCCTGCCTTGAGTATACATTATTTCTCAGCAGACGCAACATTATTTTAATTAGTTCATGCAATGGTTTTCTGATTACTATCACAATTAATGTCGGCATTTTTAGAAATCTGTATTCCTCGGTTCGTCGCAATTCACTATCGAATAATCATTTCCTTGCACCAACAAAGTCTGAAATGTTCTGATGACAAACGTTCCTTGACAAGAACTAAATACTGAATTTCATTACAGAACTGTACCGAAATAGTTTCCGGTATTTCTGACATGGTTATTTTCAGCTATTGTAGTGTTGAAACGACTTTCACTTGTCATCAGAAAGTTACGGAATTGATCACCATCAAGGCTCGTGAAGCATAAAGTTGCATGTTTCATAACTAACCAATCGCGAACCAAGATCGGTTGTGCAAAGCTCGGATAAATAACAGTACAATGGATAAGTTGCTCTCCGTTTGATAAATCTTATCCGCTTAATAGTTTGCATGGTACGAAGCTTGGGTAGCACCCGCAATATTTCCTTTAATAACTATTATCTGGGTTGAAATTTATCTACTGGACCACTCCTTCCCCATCGAGCTGGTAAATTATGCCTGCAACCGGGCCCAACAACACTGACAACCTTGGCTTACTCTTGCATACTTCAAGTTCAATACCGAAAAGCTCTCACTCGTTATCAGGTGGTTGTTGGTTCGATCCATGTAGCAGATTAGGCAACGTTTTTCCGTGTACACAGGCCTGCATGAGAAAGTCAGCGGGTGTAAGAATGTTTTTGTAAAATGTGATTGGTAAAGTCGTTTCACAATTTTAAAAAATCTATCTTAACTGAGCTGATTCCTTCTTTCTCTTACATTACCAAGAACTTCCTAGGTTCATATGTTCGAAGATTCTAATTGCACCAAACCCAAATAAAATTAACGTGAAAGCAAAATTTAAATTATCAAACCCAACGGAAAGGAAGTTGGTGTCGGTTGGCATTTTAAAACAGATTTCTGCACCCTGACACTACTTCGCAGTATTTTAACAATGAAAACCGTTGTTGCCTTACCGTACAGCTGTCTCCTTGCAACTGCAACGAATTAATCATATTTAACGGAGACCTTATTAAGTGGAAGGCTTACTGCTGAGACGTGATATCACTTGATGTTCCCTGATAATGCTTGACACCAGGTACTGACGCTTGGCGACTGCCAAAACATTGCCTGAAATTATTCAAAGCATCTGAAAACTTCTATTGTAGAAGTTCATCACATCCTGTTCATAAAAATGTCTGGTTATTCTATAGAGATAGATATCGAACGCTGTGTCCAAGATTCCATCAAGATGTTTCAATCCACTCCGAAAAGTGTTGCGGCACGTCAGCATGATAAAGAACACGTGAGCCTGTCTACTGAAAAACAAAAAGGATCAACAAATACCAAGAACAAAATGGTAAATATTAATCCGGGGTGAGGCCTGATTTGTACCAGGTCGAATTTTACACTCGGGTGGAATATTTGTTTTTTTCATTTGAGCTCTCAGATGGAACTAATAAAAAAGCTGCGAGAATATTATTCTATGCGTGTGGAAAATTATGCCCAGTGGAATTGAAGCCTCGTGTTATTAGATTCCCCACGAAGAGAAACTAGATAACAATACCTGTGCCGTCAAACCAAAAAATTTAGAAATTTAGACTTTTTCATACAAATCTCACAATTAAGTAGCATTGTAAATATTTTTATGCTAAATTTTTACTACTTAAAAAAGATGGATTATTACTTGTGCTTGGGTTATGAATAATGTATATTTAGCTACTCCTACCATTATGATCAACTGGCGAGGTAAGAAAAATCCCTGATCTCAGGACGTATTCAAACCCGCAATTGGCCCGATACTCCATGAAGTAACAGTTAATTATCGAGAACCAAGTCTTTTTAAAATGAACTGGATGAACTATCGTGCTTGAAGTCCTTGTCATTTATTTGGTCCTCCAAAGATTTTGTTTTGAATATTCTGAAATATTTAACAATGTTCATCCTCTCCCAAGGATGGATGAAGCTAATATCTGAAGAGGTTTGCTAAAAAAAAAAAAATACCAAAGAGCACAGAATGCCAGTTTAAAACTCCCTAAATCTCTGTTTTGACAAGTATTGTCTGTACCTGTTTAAAACGAAATCTTGCATGAAGACCTACGTGCAACCAGTGTTGTGGTGGAACGATACCGCTTAGATACAAGTTTGATCGCGACACACATCTTTATTATGAGAATAGATTTGTTTATATTTTTGAAGCCGTTACGGGTAATAATGGATAAACGTTTCTGTTTAACGCATGAAAATTATTAAAAAGAAAGTCATAATGTAAACATGGTGAACAACAAAAACAGAGAAGCTATTAGCTATTGTAGGTGTATTGTGTCAGCAGATGAGTGATCTAAGGAGCTGTAATGCTTATTTGTGGATTCTAAACTCTTGGGTTCATGCCGTGACGGTGACATTGACTTCTTCTCATAATATTATTGTTTTTGTATTTTATGTTCTAAGCAGATTTATTTTTTTGCTTTGAAACCTGTCCATCGCAGGGATACAAGGTCCTCTGCAATTTTGTCCAGTTATAATTATTGATTTGAATTACTCTAAAAATGACTTTGGACTAATCCTTAACTTTTTTCAGTTTCCAGCAATAATAAGGGCGATTTTTAATTAAATTTAACTTTTAGGCTGTCTTATGATCTTTAAAACCCGTCAACTTCTTTCGCATTCTCAAGGGATAGTTTGAAATGATGGGCGAGGAGTGGGTGTATTATTCGTATTTCTAGTTTATTTATTACAAACCATCAAAGACGTAAATAACATACAAAAACACTTTCCATGCTTCAATTTGTTTATTTTACACGTAGTTTGATTTTCCCTTCATGCATTAAATAAGCTGTATTGCTGTTTAACGCATGCCCACGCGTGAAAGATTTTATTTCGCGTGATAGGGAAACGTCGAACGATATGTTCGATTAATTTCTATCGGTCTGCGTGAAATGAAGCATTGTCCGTGTTTTCAAGGAGGGGAAGTTTGGAAAAACGAGAAATGGAGGTAATTGTTTCTACCGCTATTTGAAATGACCTTAAAAGCACTGAAAGTTGTATTTAAAACAACTCTTCCTTTGAGCTCGTGTCGCCACGGCCATTTTTTGTCTTTATAGAATTCCAGTCGGTTTTATATAACTCGATGGAAACAACAAAATGTTTTTATATCCTAAATATCTATGCTACACTCAGATACTTAGATTAGTAGAAAGGTTGGCTGGCAAACAGGCAGACAGAAAGGAAAACAGACAGACAGTTGGGCAAGTAGCTAGGATAGGAATATACATACACACATACATACATACATACATACGTTCACACACACACACATACATACATACATACATACATACATACATACATACATACATACACACATACATACATACATACATACATACATACGTTCACACACACATACATACATACATACATACATACATACATACATACATACATACATACATACAAGCATGCATACATACATACATACATACATACGTTCACACATACATAAATATATACATAAATTCATACATACTAGCATACGCATGCACGTCCATATTCATATCCATGTGTCTGTATTTGACGGTGTATTTCGCCTTTAAGGAAAAGGAATTCTTAGCTGTACCACAGTTAAAGTCAGAGAAATGTCCACGAATATCTGTCCAGGACATGCTACAGATTCTTGGTATGAGAAATGGAGATAAAAAAGGCAGTACGTATTAATCTTTTATAATATTTTTCTAAAGTATAATAGAAAATACTCTGTGATATCTACTTCTTGCAGCGTTTACAAAATAATGTTAATTTTTAGTGGGATCACGTTTTAGTAGGAGCATAATTTGTACTATTTAAAAACTAGCTGTAGTGTTTTATTGGTTTAAACACCAGGCGACCGTCGAGCTGTTTTAATAACTACAAAAACGAACCATTTAATAAGTTTATTGACCAAGTGAGTTTGAAAATTAATGTTGTCTGCATTCAAGAACCCAACATGAAGTTTATCAAAAGCAGCAATCGTCTTTTCACAGTCCTGGTCGGAGGGAGCTGTTTTTCATTTGCCTAGCATTTGGCTTTGTTGGCTAGAATCTCGCTAGGAGAGGGGGGGGGCTTCATTACACGACAATTATGACTTTAAATATTAATAACTGACGTGAATGATATGAAAAAATATCGGTCCGGCGGCTATCGGGTGTACCGAACCGCTTCTACCGCCCCTGAATCACATAATATGTTAGTGAGTCTCAAATGATTGTTTTAGCTTAATTACCTACCTCCTAGATTCCTGCCATATGTGTTTCTACCTTTACATTAAACATCATATGTCAGTTGCCAAGCTGAATAAATTATAAACTGATTAATAAGATGCATGTATCAAATCCTTTCAAGTCATCACTGGAAAATCGACCCCAGAGTCTCAAGTTATGAACAAAACGAAAGCAAAAGCTTGGGGAATCGTTCTGGATGTTCGTCCACCAGAAGAGTATCCTTTTTGTGACGTGTTAATTAAATAGACCACAAAGCGTAGTTATTCATGAAGTACGACTGTCATCCAAAACGTAAAGTACCTTTCTCATACAGTGTACATACGATATTGCTATAAATATTTATTGATTTAATGACTGAAAAAGCATGACTATTGAACGATTTATTTATTCCTCTGTTAATACATCTTCTCATCAGTTCGCCTTTGGATATTGATCGCCGAAAGAGAGATTCCTTTTTGCCTAACCAAAACACATGTACTTGTTTGTTCATTTCGTGTATATGGAATGGTTAGTAATTTGTCGACATATTTTTCATGTACATTTGAAATTGCGAGATGTCTTGAGAGAAATTGCGTATGTGTAAATCTCACGATTGCCATTGTTTGAACATCACAATGGCTGGTTCCCCTTACACATCTGCCGTATACAACTGCCAGAATGCCTTTCGAAATCCTGTTTGTAATGTTAATCGGAGCAATTGTCTTTCCATTCGCTTTGGGAATTCCATGTTTGCATGAAAATGAAAACACCGCAAAGTATCCGCGTAGTTGTATTCAGCTGACGTAATAAGGGGAAGCGGCCATTTCCTTGGGTGTTTTTTTGGGTTTTCCCCTTCTCTGTACACTGATTTACATTTAAACCAGTAGATCCCAGATTTTTCTCAGGAAATTTTAAATTATTCAATTCAAAATTCTTTTGAAAATTTTCCTGAATGAATTTAATCTAATCTGTATATTTAAAATCGTATAGATATGATGGGAGCTAAAGGGTTAAAATAGCAAATTCATTACATCTCATTGACTATTTTCTACTGAATTTCTCATGTAATTAGATTCTTCTATCATGTGAATTTTTGCGTGCAAAATACTCGTCTAGTTTTTATTTTGCTTCTCGTTTCACTCTGAAGAAGGGCATTCGCAGGAGCTTTCGAACCGAAACGTTTGGTCTTTGATTAATTATACAACGCCGAAGTGTTGTTCGATACGGAATATTTTTAAAACTGCGTCAAATATTCTTAGCTAAAATCACCAGATATAACCGTGGCCACCTTCACGGCAGCATTAACATGCCATCCGATCAAACATTTTTGGAATCCGATGAACTATCGCCATCTGAAAGTGCTAATATATTAATGGCATCGAAAGGGAAAATAATTATTGTTGTTGGTGGACGTGCAAACAACTGTCCAAAGGTTTGGGTTATACTTCATCTTAGTCCTGTTTTACTTCTATTGTGTGGAAATATTAGATTTTATGTTCAGTATGAGGATTGTCCCCCAATGACCAATTGCATAAATACCACAATGCATGATTTTATAAACCTTAAGATCATTCTTTTGAAATATAATAAATAAAAAAAAAGATGATAGTTGTAGATGAAAAGTTAAGCTAATGCGTGTATAAAGCCTGGTTTTCATTCACCGCAATTAATCGGAATTCATCGGAATTCATCGGAATCCATGATCTACGATCAATTAGGATGTGTTCTGACTTACGGAAACCTCACGTCGGAATAGTGCGGAATCCATCATAAATGATCGCAAAACGCGAATTCCGACAAATTCAGATGAATTGCGATACGTGATGATCTCTCTCTCTCTCTCTCTCTCTCTCTCTCTCTCTCTCTCTGTGCGTGTGTGTGAAACTGGTCCATTTCCCAATCTCTCAAGCTGTTTTCTCAGAAAAGTTTTTCGACCCCCTGACGGAAATCGAACTTATAACCTTGTGATCGCCGATGAAATGATCTGGCCATTAAGCTGCATGCACTCTATTGGTGAGCGATGGTTACATTTGTACGCTGGTTTGTACACAAATGTAACTGTTGAATACGTCAATGCAGCCAACTCTACGGTGCGTAGCGAAAAAAAACCCCTCTAATTATACGTAATACCATGACATGAGGGAAATTAGTGGTTAAATGTCCCCGAAAGCCGAGGGAGGTTTGGCTAAGCCCGATGGACGTTAGCCCGACGGACTTCCACAAATTTAATTGGTATTGTTTGACATTCTTTTTGGGATGTTCGTATTGTCCATGGTGGGCGCGAGTCCTTGTATAAAATGAATTGTGCAATGCTTAAATTTAAAAGTATTATCGTTTGTCGTTTGGGAAGGAAATGGCGCTATCGCATAAAACAGTGGCCTTTTGATGTTCGCTTATGCGTGTTAATGAGGGAAAATTAGTAAAAGTATGCATGCTGATAATGGAATTTAGAGTTTAAATCTCCCCCTGAGAACAGTAGTAACACAGGTCATCATGATTTTATCTCACTAAAAATTAATTAGCATTCTTTACCAAAATCATGCGTCGATAGTACCACTCTGTTGTCAGTTTATAATGCATTAGTACAACCTCACTTCGATTACTGTTGTGAAATGTGGGATTCTATTGGTGTTACATTATCAAGTCGTTTAGAAAAATTACACAGTAGAGCTGCTAGGATAATCACTGGCTGTCCAAATGTACATGGCCAGTCGGACTTAGCTTGAAATAAGCTTGGATGGAGAACTTTGAGGGAGCGTCGTGCTTTTTGTAAGGCAAGATTGTTTAAAACTGTAAATGATTTAGCTCCAAGAGTGCTTATTGAGATGTTTCGGGCGACTGACGGTCCCAGCGTTACAATCTCGGTGGATCATCCGCTGCTCTATATATACCTATGCCTAAAAAAGTCTTAATTATAGTGGAGCTAAATTATGGAATAGCCTACCCAATGTAATTATTGTAATTAATGTAATTATTTGCATATATTGCACGCCCCTCTTGGAAATCAATGGAGCTGGCTTGCTTAAGTAAAGCTTTATTTACTTACTAACCATTCTAAATAGAAAGTAGCTGAAAATTACTTGCCATGGAAGGTGAAAAAAACGTAATACCTGTGGGAGAAAATAAGAATCAGAAACGACCTGAAATGGAGTAGTCGTGTGGACCTTATCACTAATAAAGCGGCAAAGCGCCTCTATCTATTGAGACAGCTAAAGCGTGCCGATGTGGCCATGGTGAAGCTAGTTAATTTTTGTTGTAGTTGGATTAGATCTGTTCTAGAATATGCATGTCAACTATTTCATAGTGGTCTCCCACAATATTTCTCAGATGACATTGAACGTATTCATCAAACAAGCAATGCACATAATCTTTCCTAGTCTTTCATATACCGATGGTATTTAATAAAGCTGGTCTTCACGCTCTGCACAATTGACGAGTATCTTTATCTTATAAGCTATTCTTGACATAGTTTCAGATGAAAATCATAAACTTCCAAAACTTTTACCGCCTATGAAAAGCTCTACTATTGAACGTTTACGTAAAAAGAGAATTTTTGAAATTCCACCACTATGTACAAACCGTTTTAAATACTCATTTATTATGCCTTATGCGCAGAACTATTGTAAATAGTTTCGTTCTTAAATAGTTAGGTCATTAATAATGTCTTATTTTTTTATAGTATTACCCATACTAAGATGTAAATTTTATCACACATGTAATTCAGTCACATGACTACTAGATGTAGTATTTAATAAACGAATTATCAAGAACTGAAAAACCTTTCAGCGGCAAACGAATTACCACAATAAGTGACTTCTGAAGCATACTGGTGAATTTGTATTTGCCTTTCTTTTTAAATATATGCAGAACATACAACTGTAACGCTAAGTGACCGATGAAATGTGAAGCCAAGATGGATAGCCTTGAAGGGCAACCAGTGAATTGTATTCTTTGTAACTGAAACACCAACTGGGCCATGATATGTGAGGTGAAGATGGCCGCCCAATGAGGGCAATTTTGTACGTGACTTTTATTCTTTTACCAGGTCTTGTACGTCAGTTTTTATCACCCGAGACTTCTTACCATTACCTCGAGATACTTCACACAAAAATACACGCAAAATACTACGTGAAAAGACAGAAATCAAATTCAAGTATGTCAAATATATTTCCTCAAAGTGAAGACGAGTTACCAGTCATTTTCCAAGAAAATAAACGACAAAATTAACGAAAAAGTGTTTTTTTGAGACCGTTTTACGAAATGTAAATCGTTCTCGAACAATCGCTTTAGGGAGCTGTTGTCCGAACGTTCTCTTTTATGCGTTACTTTATTATCTTTAGAAAATTTACCACACTAGTTATTCCTTTCGGATTATCGACTATGCACTCTACATTTAGTATAATTTCTTTAGATCATTTTTCCTGACTTTATAAAACTAAAACGGAAGTGCAAGGTCGTGTAAAGGGCTGGAACAGATGTACAACACCGTGTTAGGGACACTGACCTCTATAGAACTGGACGGCGTTGCCCTATTACGTTGGAATTGTAAGAAGTGTCCCCATACCTCAAAAGGATGAGGTCAGCACTGAAATTTGTTTTTTTCAGCGACCACTGACCTGTGTTTTATACAGAACTGTGGTCGACTTATGAGCCCTTTTGGTAAATATAAAAATGAAGAGAAATCGATGGAATATCATTGAAAATAACAGAAATCTCTGGATCGTCTTGTAAAATATGAAAATTCTGGACCGTAGTTTATTTAACTTTTTAATTAAAAGGGAATAAATTGCTTAAATAACAAAAGGAATTTTGCGGCTGGAAATTTTTTCCGAACAGGGCGTAAGTGTGTATGAGCGGGGGACTGCAAAAGCTTTTTGAATGGGAAGAGTTAGTTGCTAGAATCTTTGCCGTCAGCATCTATTTACATACGGGGATATTTTCCTTCCTTTAGACCGTTGGTTATCGTTTACTATGGAACTAGAGGTTTAAGAAGTATTCGCTAGAAAGTATCATTAGAAAGTAAATGATTTTTTGATTTATTTCCTTGTCCAAAAAGTCTTTGAAATGTCAAAGACTCATCTGGTTTTCAAATGTCAGGGGGTTATCCTTACATCGCTTGATACCGTGAAACGGGGCGTTCCGGAGAATAGTATACAACATTTGATAAGTCTTTGACAACCCGAAGCAGCAATATTGGCCAATGATCAGTGGTTAGGGACTGAAACTGATGTGCACTGTTCCCTTCTATGGACGGCCGTCTTGACTTCGCTTTTTTCCTATCTAATGACTAAGAGTTAGCGTCCAGTTAACGCTGCTCCCAAACGTCATCCTCATGTGTTAGCTCCGTATTTATAACTCACTATAACTGACTGAAATCGTTACGTGTGGTCTTTTACTCAAGAATCCTGGACAAGAGTATAGTGCTTTTTACGCCTGACTAGTGTTATCTTACTTTAATCTTTTTTGTATTTCAGTTTGCAGCTGAACTTCTTAAAATTGGCTTTCCACGAGTTTGTGTCCTGGATGCAGGAGGAATGTCAACACTACGTTCTATTGGTTTATTTTCAGTTCCACCTGTTTAGTTGTTTTAGGAACGAGCGACTGTTTCCTTGGATAGTTGTTTGAGAAGAAAACTGAGTGTTGTAAATCGTTATTTGAAAGTGCTCATTTATTGAAACCTGTTTTCGCGGCTTAATTCCACAATCAATAGATCATTTTCTTTATCGAGCTTATTTTATGTACCAGGTCAAACGCAATATACGTGACGTGTTGTTGAGAGTGGATGAATATTTCTGAGGAGTTACTGACCGTCACAATTGGGATTGGGGGCTCCAAGGCACAGCTGCGTGATATCTACTGTAGCTTAACAAAAAGCAATGATGGTGAACAATAGACTTTATTTATAATGATTATAATTTTATATCCCTTTATGTGTGTCTTAATTACTGTTTTCAGTGTCCACAGGAAGTAAGACTTTTTTTGAATTACCAACACATAAACTAAGTCCGAAAAGCTTGAACTCTATGTGGATCAGGGAGGTACAGATTTACTTCCAATCAAGGAGTGCAAGTCAGCTGCTCAACCAAGTTTCGTAAAAATATACCGAATAACGAAGAAATTAGGGGTGGCGAACAAAACGCTATTCACTCGGAATTTTGACACATGAAATAGACCAGCCCAGGCAGGGTTAAAAAAGCTGTCATTATCCTAGAGGTCTATGACGATACCACATATTTTTTTGATAATCACCGACGTCCTTTGAAATTTAATTAAGAGTCTTCTTACATCCGATACACTTCCTTATATTTTCATAGTTTGTGCGTGGAGACGAGAGTTACAGTGTTTTAGAGGAAGGGTAGGGTGCCACAGGCCAGCCAAAGTTGTCGTGCGTTTTGAAAATCGCACTATAATCTGCGGGAAAACGTGTTTTTGTATGTAACATCGAGACTCTGGAAAGACTTCAACTATTTTAACATTATTAAAAGACTTCATCTATTTTAACTGAAGATTAGTTGAATAACGAAAAATCTTTGAAACTTTTGTTTATAATTAATTAAATATGTCGGATTAGTAAAAGAAATTAAGCATTTATTTCGAATTGTTTTAAATCAAAACAGTTCAAAGTACGACTAACAATT
Organism: Heliopora coerulea; assembly: GCA_030142905.1. Lineage (NCBI taxonomy): Eukaryota > Metazoa > Cnidaria > Anthozoa > Scleralcyonacea > Helioporidae > Heliopora > Heliopora coerulea. The sequence continues at coordinate 6,437,800 of JASJOG010000003.1, read as the reverse complement.
AATAGACTAGAATAAATGTGAGATGAATGAGGTTGAGAAAAAATAAGAGAATACTGAGATTGTGAGTGTATGAATAACAATGATGGTGAATTTATACGTTCACAATGCGTTGTTATTTACTTCTAGCTGAGATTTATCCTGACTTGGTCCTTGACCACGAAATAAATTCAGAATTACATAAAAAGGAATGTGACGTAATCAATAGTGACTTTAAACAAACGCTACAGAAAAGTTTCGGATGACAGGTTTGCTCAAGGAGAATGCCCAGTACCACCGAATTTCGAAAAAGCGGAAGTGCATTGACGTCAAGCAAGTGCAAATAAGAAAACTGGATAAAACTTGCCGTTTTTCTTGAATAAATCCGAACGAATGCATTCAGCTTTCCTTTATTTGTTTCTATGCTTCGTGTAACAATAATTTGATTGGTTGTTATCGATATTTTTACCTGGGCTAGTTGTCATATAGCTACTGGTGGTTTTACAGACTCACCTCAGCAATCAAAACTGTAGAGCAGCTTATCAGTCTCAATTTACTTACGGTACAGGAAAAGATAACAGCTGCACATGCATCGATGTGGTTTCCAAACTTGAATCAACTTCACATAACAGCTGAAAATATTCAACGCTTTACTGATATTTAAAACCTTTTGAAAATCTTGTCTTCCTATATTTCAGCCAGATAAGAGGTTTATTATGTGCAAAGAATTATGGATAAATGTAGAAGTCGCCATCTTTTTCGGTTCGTTCACTAGTATTTTGTTTGTTTTCTCAACTGAAAGCGTCTGTAGAGAGGTTTGGATCCTGTATATTTCATAAGGGGTAACCTAATAAATTGTAGAATGTTTTTTTTGTTGGTTTTTTCTTTTTCTATTCCAGGTTCTGCGCATGAATTTTTAGTGACAGCGCTTATCATGTTTGATCTAATTAGTTTCAGACTGTTTCGTATAGTTAGAGGGAAAGGGAAGAAAACGAAGGAACGGATGAACGAAGGAACGAACATGGATCTAGGAAGGAAGGCATTTCGGATAGAAAGAATTTAAGAAAGAAGGGATTTAGGAAGGGATTTAGAAAGAATGGGATTTTGGAAGAAGGTATTTAAGAAGGAAAGCAAGGTCTTTAGGAAGAAAATGATTTGGGAAGGATTAAGGCATTGAACTAGGGGGACCGATTTACGAAGTTATTCATAAAGGATAGGATTTGCTAAAGGTAAAGGTAGAGTACCTTTATTTATACTGGATAACCCTATCAGCTACCTAAGCTGTTTTCCCTAGAGGTCCAGTGAGGGCCACCCCTCATGGGTCCAGTGTTAGCGCAGGAGGAAACCGGAGTACCTGGAGAAAACCTGCGATGCTTGGTAGTCAAAATGGACGACACTCTTCTCACACGTGACCAAGATAATTTTAATCAGATAACTGCACGAAGCAGGAATCAAGCCCTAGTCACAGTGGTGAGAGACACGTGCACTACCACTGTGCCACCAGCACCCCCAAAAGAATGTAACAAGGAAGACAATTAGGAAGGAGACGATTTACATTTAACTAGGACGGAACAAGGAGGAAATTTACAAATCTACAAAGCAATTTAGGAAAAGTCAAGACGGAAGGATTTATGAAACTTTCAGAGATTTGTCCACCCGACTTTTTAAAACTGGCTACGACACTGTTTCTACAAGAAGATGCGAGTTAGAATCCTACTCAAGTCAACTCAGTTATTACTGTTGGTTTTCACAGTGTAATCTTTCACAAATTAGCTGTAAATTTACTAAATGATCGGAAAATATTTCACTGTAATTACTGAAAGAGCGTCAGTATTTAGCCAAGCGGTGCATACGCTTGTGTAGGAACTGCTCAAGCGTCTGCACCGCAATCTAGTCAGTATTGGGCTTTAGCATTTCAAACTACTAAACGCTTTGATGGTGGCGGTGACGCTCTTATTGCTTTCTTTGAAAAAGTGTGGAAACGGTGAGAATTGCGAGGAAGGAAGCATATATTAAGCCACTGATACGCCATTCATAATCAAGGCGACCTTAAATTTTTGCGATTCACAATATTGCATAGTTATTTTCGTCGCGAGTTTATCTACAGAGGACAACGTGATCACGAACTAACCAATTCAAAATAATTTGTTCTAACAGCGAAACGCGGATGATAAGACCTTGTGAGTGACCTGTTTTGGCTGATTGGGAACTTTTCGCGTATACAGATAGTAAAGAATCAACAGATGATGGTGAATGGATGCGAACATGTCGTTTGCCACATTCACACGTTATGGCGCCTACAAGGTCACTAAGATGACCTTGACATTGCAATTGTTGAACACGAAAGCTAGCATCAATTAAGAGTCCTCTAAACAGCTTTCATCTGATGTTAATGACTTCATATGGAATGGGCTAATGTAGTGCGGAACAAACGGCCCTTGTGCTAGATTCTAGAAGATAAGGTCAGTTTTGAAGCAGAGATTACATGGACTACGGTGACAAAGTAAAGAGCGAAGCATACCGTTACTTAACAGAAGAAGCGGTGATATATTCAGCAATCTCAGACTTAGGTTCCATACTGGCATCAGCTATCCCGATTAAGTAACGATGCTGGATGCCAGAAGGTTGTGACCGAACAACACATTTCAAATCACCTTGGATTGATTTAAATGAATCTTTCACATACTCGGAAAAGATGACATATTCGACCTTGGTATTACTGATATCATCGACATTATAATGTTCGTCATTACGCAAACAATAGCTTGGGTTACTCACATCGTTAAAATCTATTTTAGAATTCGAGATTTTTTTTTAATTTTCTTAGGCATAAACAGTTAAGTAAACATGCAAGCTAAGAAAACACTTGTTCTAAGCGTTAAAATTGGATGACATTACAATTTTAAAAAGGATCAGTATCATTAAAATATTGACATTTTTTTAACTCCTTCCTCGAAGCGTTTTGTTTTCGCTTTTCACTATGCGTAAACGCTGAGGACTCAGATCAGGTGCAAACTATGTGATTATTTATAACTGACCTTAGTTGCAGCTTAGTTGGATCAACAATAACATTTAGATAGCGATACCTAAATCACAACACTACTTTCACGTGCATTACAGAAGATCAACACGTAGTTACATGTTAAACATCCTTTCGATGGAATTTGAAAAGGTATGATATCACGAAAAGTCAATAAATTTGTCTTAATTTAAAATAACCCGAGTGCTCAATGTAAGTCACACGCATCAATTTACTGCTGTCGATGATTAAATCAAGTTAATGGAAGTAAATTATCATTGTTGTAAAATGAAATGGTATTCCACACGTCAAAGAATCCAAAAATACCTCAAGGGTCGGCGTCATGCAGAATTGGAATAATACGAAAATTTTATCGCCAAACAAATGATAACATCGATATTAACTCGTTAGCAGAGCATCTTGTTGTTTTATCCTATTTAACCTTGGAACGTGAAGGTCAAGCGTATTTATGCATTTGGTCACAACACAATGGCAAATTCCCATCAAACGCTTTACAGTATTAACTAACGACAAAAGCTGGGGTCAACTTAACAGACAGGGCAGTTGTTTTGCACGAAAACGATTGTTCTCCCAAGAAACCTTAATTATTCAGACTATATGATATTATCACAGCACTACGGAAGCAAACTCGGAAACCGTCCTTTCATTCGACAAAAATTTTAGTTTAAAAAGGATTAATTACGAGACGTCAGCTTTTTAACGTTACTCATAAATTTTATATCAAGTGTGAAAAAGTTTAGAAAAGAACAGATAATTATGCGTTTGAAATAGTTGCGCTTTATTAAAACCGACGTGAGGGTTGAGATGAGTTGAAAACGCACTAGAAGTAAACATTTGCTGATCGGTTCCATACGACCTTGGCTTTCAATTCCACTTTCCTAAATTGACCTTGTTCTATATAAAAATGCACTGTGATAGGCAAAACAGACAGATTTTATCGTTTGAGAATAGCTTTACTAATAAAATTAATCAGGCTTTACGGAAATTACATTCATTTCTTCTGGCTGTTCAGAAACACATTGAATGTTTGTCAAAAATTAGTAGGAAAATAAAATTGCAAAATATCCGGGATAAAATTAGTTCATAAAAAACAGTTCATGCGCCCACGATAAAATAAAACAACCAAGTTTATGAAAAACTAAGTTCATTTAAAAGGACCGTCAGGTTCTATAAATGGTGATATGTTTGGATCATTTGATATTCTTAAAACAAGGCCAAGGTAACCGTTATGCACGACGAAATAAAGGGAGATAGCCAATAACGCGTTTATTTATATCTCTATCCTTAACTATATCTATTTGCGTATAACATAACTTCATAACAATTTTTCATTTCATGTTTTTTCAAATCGATATTTAAAGATTAATATCCACGGTGTTAAATTCGACTGTAATGTCTATATACACATGTCCCTTGATGCAAATAAACTCAAGTAAAAATGCATCGTTATTTCCTCCCGCTGGACATTAACAAGTCAACAATACGGAAACGGAGTCTATTACTCAATCAATCCAGACTTCGATACTTAACAAAGGACGATTTCCATGGAAGTGTTGGTAAGAAAGTCCCCGACGTCGCTTGACAGGATATCTTCATTAGTACATACAGTGTACTTTCACCATCTTGGAAGAACCCTAATGCTGAAAGGTTGAGGACGAAGCGAAAATCCAAACACTGGTGAAAGACTAAGACGGCCAGATGACTCGAGCTTAAACTTCTGTAGAAGGCCTCCAAGAAGCAAAAATAGCTGTATCTGTGCAAGTACGTGGCCAAGGCACTTGCGAGTTCCCGTGGAAAATGGGACGGAGGAAAAGCGAGCTCTGTTAACGTCGCCACCTTCATCGATAAAGCGACCAGGGTCAAACACTAAAGGATCTTTGAAAACTCTTTCGTCATGATTTATTCCCCATAAGTTAATAAAAACTACGGTGTCTTCAGGAACTCTGTAAGGTCCTACCGAGGTCTCATGCTCTGCATAATGTGGTAAGGCTAAAGGAATAACGGTGCTGTGTCGGAGAGTTTCCAACACGGTTGCTTCTAAGAACGGTAAACGGTGCTTGTCACTCACGGTGATGCAATTGTCTCCGACGACGTCTGCAAGTTCCTTGTGCAGGCGTTCTTGTATGCTTGGATGTGAAGCGATATAAAGGACTGCCCAAGCTAAAGTTGTGCTTGTTGTTTCAACACTAGCGCCAAATATATCCGTTAACACCGTAACCATGTTCTCTTCGTCAAGGTCGAGTTCTTCACCGAGCGCGACTACTCTTTCACTCGTTCCACTCTCGCAGCATCTAACCAATGCATCAGCTACACAACCAACTCTTTTCTTCTTGCTAAATTTTTCCTTCTTTTCGGTGTATATCTTCTTAACAAAGTTCACGAGATTCTGAGTCATTTCTTGGATTCTTTTGACGGATCCTCCAAACAGAGGGCTTAACCAGGGTAGAAAGTCCACCAGATTACCAACCTTGTTATTTTCAATAAATTCGTTTGACTCAGTTAACAATTGACTGAGTTGATCTTTATCTTTCGCGTCAATGTCCTCGCCGAACGTGTACGCAAAATTCATTTCTGCAATCGTGTTTTTTATATGTGGAATTGGATCAAATTCATCCTTGTGCTCTGCAAACGTTTTGCAAAGCTTCTGCACACCATTCGCGATCTGGGAACACAGGCGCTCGTGGTCGGACAAAAAGCTGTGCATGGCAAGGTGAGCCAGTCGGCGGTTTTTAAGGTACGTAGGTCCATAAGGTCCAAAAGCCACACTTCGTCCACCGATATCGGAGGCTTTAAAACTACTCAACGGCGGCCGGCTGGAGAAATCGTTTGACTTCTTGACTAACGCTTCCTTAACATAGTCCAGGGAGTTCAAGACAATAACTCGGCGAGATCCAAGTTGCAATCTATAAACATCTCCAAAACTCTTAGCCAGCTCTGTAAGTCGTTCATGTGGTTTGCTGCCAAGTAGATGAAGATTACCGATAACTGGCCAAGACATCGGACCAGGAGGAAGTCCAGCGTTTTCCTGCATTCGTCGAAAAACCAGAAGAATTAAACTTGCTGCAAACAGAATGATTAGCAATGTGGAAAGATATTTCTGGAGTAACAATTGTACCCAGCTATCAGCTAAAATATGCATCCTGCAACAAATCAACAGCAAGCTAGGATCAGATTTTTAACTTTTTCTTTTGATAGCTGTTCTCAAGTGTGCTTGGTAGCCTAGGTAAGGTTTGACTGAAATACAAAGCAACCTCGTGTGTGCTTTATAAGCGCAAATAATTAATATTAATATATGTATATTGAATTCACTTCCGGTTATATCTAGGTCACCAACGCAACTCATATGTCGACGTGTCTGAGGTTTCGCGAAAGACCAACTCTAGCCTTAACCCTCTTCGTACGCGTAGTTTGGGCGAAATAAAAATGCGTGTGTAATAATGCTGGCGTTCAAACTAATTATGGTTATTATCTGTAGTCCTTTACGTCGCACTAGGTTTGTAAATGTCAAGGCAAACCATCATGGAAGTTTGTTGAGGAATTGAAATTCCTTAATTATGCATAACAAAGAACGAGATAGTTTTAGAGCGAAGGTACTTAACAAATGAGAAGACACTGTTTGTTTGCAAGCACTTAGGAAATGTGCACCAGGAAATGACCATGCTCTCCCATCAAACAATTTTTTGAGGTCGGATTGAAAAACATCTTGAACTCACGTGGAATCAAATCAGCGATACGAAGCAGCGGGTGTAAAATCGGAAGGCAAATGACCTTGTAACTTTGTATAAAATTAAAATCCAGTAGAGAAAAGTGATAGGGCTTGTTAAACTCAATTTAACTTCTTATAAGGTAATTGAACTTGACCGAACCAAACAAACGTGTTTAACTTGACCTTCATTTGAACAAGTTTGCAAGTTCAAGTCACTTCCCCAACGTTGGTAATCAGGTGGAGTTCTTATTAAGAAGAGCAAAATAGCAAAATTTGTTATATCCAACACAACGTCCACGTAAGAGACAAAACCCAAAATAAATTATGGTGTTATACTTTTGCTCTTTAAAATAGATTAAAAAAATTAAAATTATAAGAAATCCTGATTCGCCCAGAAACGAAAATAGACGAAATAATCAAAATAAGGACTCAATCACAGAGTTTGAGAATCTTTCTTCATCCACATTCCTACATGGTGTTTTGCCACCAACGACATTTGAAGCAGTATTCCAATTCCAAATTAGTTTAACCTATTTAATTATTATCAATAAAAAGGATTTGCCGAGGTTAACTTCACGAATGTGTCATGATACGATTCCATTAGTTTGCTTTAACTCACTTACTGAGCATAGGCGTAGAGTTTTGTTTTTCCCTAGGGGTGCTCAAAATCCTGGACCTTGTGTCTGAGCCGAACATTAGGGACTAAAGACTTCTAATGATTAATGAATCAGCTTAGGCACAATGATCTGGTCTAACCATTTTGTCATTCCTGTGTGAAAATATGGCAACATGGCCGATCGTACGTTTGCGATACGTAAGCACGTTAAGTTACGCCGGTTATCACTCGGGCCTCCGATACACACTTCCAGAGTAGTCGGCAAAAGCTCGCCTAATCTCGACAAGGAAAGTAAACAGCGGCAAAAACAGACAAAATATGATACATGGGTGCCCGAGTCCCGGAGCCCCCCCATACTCTACGCCTACGTTACTGAGCGCCGCTGACTCTTCTTTGTTAAACTACGCTATGTAATACTGAGGAAGGGCATGCAAACATGGTTACATGGTAAAAGACGCTTGTCAAAGAGTCTCAAAATTACACATTCACCAGCGTCAACGAAGGAAAAACGAACACCGAGGGATTAGGTTGGGGAACAAGGCAATTAAGATAGATTTGGTCATTTGCACCTTTTAGGCCCAGGCTTTGTAAAAACGATAACAAGAAAGAGCAGGTATCAATTTGACGATCGCATTAACGAAAGTTTCCATTATGTATAAACCCTGCTTTACAACCGCTCACTATCACAACTTGTCAATTCGAGTGATTTTTCCTTAATTATCGATCAATATATAAAAAAATTGAAGATGTGCTGTCAGGATTATTCATGATAACAACTAAAGCGTTCTCTGACCAAAATATTTTATTAATACGAACTTTCGATTGTCAGTCTGCAATCTTCGACAGGTAAATTAACAATGATGAAATTCGAAAATTGAAGATTGGCAATCGAAAGCTCGTAGTAATAAAATATTTTGGTCAGAGAACGCTTTAGTTGTTATCATGATCAATATATAGATATATAACTATACCAAACAGTGCTACATAGATGGGATCATAAGAAACAACCGTACCCCGAGGAGAGAAAAATATAACACGACAAAAATGCAAAAACATAGACAATAGTTTCCGTCTCTCAGTTAATGGCTGTCTACTAACGTCAAAGCCACTGATCCCTTTCAATGGTTCGCCCAAACAATTGTTTGTCGGTGTGCTTTGAAAACATAATCACCATTATGAAACAATAGGAAAGAGTTACAAAAGAAGATCTTTTGCCTTCATGGTCAAATATCAAATCCAAGGCGTCCAACAGATACCTGTCAGATGAAACCCAACTGATTGCACAAGCGATCTGTTCAAAATAAAAGGATGCGATATCCAGCAAAACTGTCAAGTTTTCATGGTACTAACATTTCTTTTAGTATCAATAACGCCAAAAAGCTTCTGATTTGAAAATCGTGAAAGTTGTAGAGGTAGTATGTGAGAAACAACATACTAGACAAAAGATCATTGGTGTCCGAAAGAACTTTTCTCACCAAAGTGGTACGTCCTTTAGTTTTTGTTTTGCATGCACACCTCTTAAAGATAAACTATTAAAAAATAACCAGTCTATCCATTCTTCTGAGGAATGTCTTATAAAGAATAATGAAAGGGACGATGCCTCATCACAAGCGTATTGACCTTGGTAACTTACATGATCTCACGAGTATCAACCGTTTTTTTAAATAAAAATCAAAGTAATGATTTGGGGCAAAATCTTATACATCAATCAACAGAATCAAGTACAATCCAAAAAAGGTGATATTTTCATTGAAACTAGCAAAATTCGTTATTTACCAAGTGTAAGTCTTTATCAGTTGTGCTTATGTTCCCCGTCTGAATTCTTGGCCTTGACATCGACGCATTTCTAAACAGGTGTAATTGCATGTGCTATTAAAATAACACCAGCCAACGACATAATAAGTCAGTCTTTGACCACAGTGTCTATAAGTCAGCATTGCTAGTTGAATACAAAGACTGAAGAAAACTTAGCATAACTTACATTGAAACTTTGAGTTCCTTGAGGATTTAAACATCTACTTAAGAAAAATCGGTATTCCAAAAATGAAAGGTATTTCATAAGGGTTTGATTTAGCACAATTTGTGGTAAACACCAGATAAATTTGTAAGTATACAAGCTCTTGTCCCATTGACTATCGACTTCATCAGAGGCTGTGCTTAAGTCTCGAGAACAAACCAAGAGGACGAAAGCTTGGCTGTCTATAAACTGGAACTAAAACTAAGTTGTGCCTAACCACAAATTTGGTTATAGTTTCATCGCCATGCAGAATTGCAAAAAAATATTTGATTTATTTGTTTAAAATACCACATGCATGGGTGTCCAGAGCTATATCGAAATATTTATGCGACCGACTTATCCTTCTTCCCTCCTCCAGTACTCAAACAGGACCAACCTAAATAGCATCAATAAAGTCTGAAAATGAATTCGAATGAAAGTAAGTGAGTAATGAAAACTTTTCTTTTTAAAAGCACTGTCCCGAATGGACCTCCCCTCCCCAGAAACAAAGTTAGTCACGTGAGTAAACACGCAAAGAAAACGTTCGGAGTACGTAGGACGGCTCGAGTGAGTAAGAACTGGAGCGTGCTTGGAAATGTAGTTACTTTATTTTGCTTCAATAAAAGTTACCTTTGTAAGAAGACACAACGCACGAGTGAGTTGAGAGTGTGTATCGAGGAACAGTTCGGTACAGCACCTTTTATTCTAATCCATATCAGTACAATTTCCTTTAAGCTAAGTGCGTTTTGCTTTGGGGCAAATACATCAGTAGTAGTTGATAGATAATTTAATGAATGTTAATGTTGATCGTTATACATACAAAATACTCCCTCACTTCTCATTAGTCCATGCTCCGCATATAATTTTCAATGTCCGACAGCTCTGAAGTCGTATACGTCGGATACTCTTAATTATTCAACGATAATGACTCCTCCATCTCAATGCTGCAGGAAATCAAAATTGCCTGCCAGCGAGTATAGATTTACCTTGAAATGTCCTTCAAAAGTTTCATTAGGTGAACGTGTGTAGTCCTTGAATATATAGTAAACATTTGGCATTTGAATTAGGCATGATGTAAGGACCACTGTGTCGGTGATAAGGACTAATCTAGACCTTGGTCGTTGACGTCATCATATTCAGCCGTCGACTTCCGTTTTGCTCAATGATATTGATCTGGGTATGGATATTAGGCCCTGTTTACATGAAGAAGTTTGAGAGCAGAATCGGATTGAGATCTACCAGTCAAGTCAATCCAGGCGGATGTTTACATGGAGATTTCAATCTTCTTGGCATCAGTACCTTCTTTTGATTTTTGAACTTTTAATTTCACATTTGGGCGCCAAAAAATGAGAGGGATGACGCTTTCCGTGTTCTTTGCTCTTTCAATTTCATTGATGTTACAAATGCAATTACTGGCAATACAATATTTGATGCTGAAAGCGATAAACAGGAGGGAAAAATTGCATTGCATGTTGGCACTATCACGCAAGCGCTTCTACGAAATAAAACCGTGGAGAAGACGTTTGCGAAGAAAGCGACGATGGCAAGTGAAGCCTGGGCAAACTGAAACGAAGTTTTCGGTGACATCTTTGCTAAATGCAGCTTTCAGATTTTTGTATTTCGAGGCAACTCTTTTGTAACCTTCCTTTATAAGTTGCTGTTCCTCATTTCGGTTGGCCTGATACTTCTTATATTCATGTTTTGTCATGTCGGTGACATCTTTTTCCGGAGGAGTTAAACGAACTGGTTTGAAATTGTCGAATACAATTGCAAGCTCTTTCCTTGTGTGTTCGAAGAGAGTAACTTTGCGTTTTGTATCGTTTCAAGAGCTCCAGGAACTCAGCTGTAATTTCCTCACTACACAGCCACCTTGAATTAGCTTTCTTTTTATTTTTAATATGCGTTTCAAGAACTCTAAGGCAACTCATTCCTTTTTGGTTTTCCTCCATGTTTTCTTGACATGCTGCCTGAGATTACGCATGCGCGTCAAACCAACTCTAGTCAAACCTGGTTTACATGAAGCCGATCGCAAATTTTCGAGCTGATTCTTTCACGAGTCTCATGAGTCTCACATTCACGAGTCTCGCGAATGATGCAGTTTGTCAATAAAGTTCACTCCAAGGCAACAGATTGTGCGGAAGCCAGACTCTAACTCAACCCTGTTTTCAGTCAGTCACTTGTGTATGACTTGAATCAGATGGGAAACAGGCCAGCTAACAAACAGAATTTCAGCACCAACATTTCCCGACTGAGGTGTTTTTATATGGATATGCACCCAAACGTTAATCTACACAGCCAGACGACCATTATCTCGTCATTTAGATGGCTAAAAAGTCAAGGTTGGATTTTAAGCTGCGGTTAGATTCACCCGCTTTTTGTCGTCGATTTATGCGGCAATGTGGTGGCAGTGAAAATCGGTGTGAAAGCTACATTTGTCGATTGCTGTGGCTAACATGTGTGGCGGGCAATTTGCTTATTAATTTATATTTTCCTTCCTCGTCGTTCATTTTAAAAAGTTAATAATCGAGTGTGCTCATGCAAACGAATGGAACAAAAATCGGCGATTGGAATGCTACACCTACCAACTTCGGTTTGCGTTGGAGAATTGTGTTGCAAGGTTTTTACTCAATTTGAAAACTTTCAGTGCTTCTTCATCGCTAAATTCAGCGTTTTAAGTGCATTTTATGTTGTCCAATTTACCTCGCAACGCCATGGTAGAACAAATCGGCAACAAGAATGGATGAGTGTAACCGTAGTTTCAGTCAGCAATGAGGACTTAAGCCACTCAATACCAAAAAATGCAAACAAAAGCTATGAACTCAGGAGGATACTGGAATTTTCCATTGTGTTAAACAATGAGATAGAAATAAAATAGAGAAGCTTTTCAGCGATACGCAAATAGATGTTAAGAGATTCAACTTCAAAATTACAATACTATTGCTTTTAGCTGAAGAAAAGATTGTTGAGCAGCATTCAATGTTCTTTCGACAACCAATGTTACAGTGGGTGAACAGCTATAAGAAGACACAGGGTATTATTACAGAGATCATTATGTTACTTTATAAAATTCATTAAAAATTCATGAGGAAAAGACAAAAGAAAATCATAAGCGTGTCGGGTCTATTTATGTGATAAAGATACATGTGCCTTTAAATGTGAAGAAGAAGTTCAATTTGTATTTGAATTGACACCAACGGTGCTGTCCTGATAGAGTAACAACTTGATGAACAAGCGTATAGACAACTATCTACGTATGTGTACTAGCAATACCTATGGTCGTAAGGTAAAAATCACTTAAGTTGACAAGTCTGTCGCTGAAACTATTTTCTTTTAACTGTACATGAGACTTTTGCTTTTATAACAGAGGAGAGTTTTTTCGTTTTTTTGTAGTTTAACAAACAAAAAGGAGTTAATAATGCTTAATTCGTGAGTTGAACTTGGCCCAAAGGAATAGATGATTTTTACAAACCTCTCTTATAGTCAATCTCGGGTAAATTTGTTTTGTTGTCAGTAAATATGTCAATCTATTTTGGGTTGTTTTGTTTAGAATTGGGCTGTGTGACAAAATTCTACTCACACCTTCAAATGATGAGGAAAGAGTATTTTCCAGATTTGTGACTAAGTTATCATATTCGATCAAATCAGAAAAGCATTTTCGCTAGTTTTCATTTGCTTTACTTTTTATATTGTTTTTCAATGGGAGGATTAGATTGTTATTTATTTATTATTTGTCTTGTAAGGGGAGGCTGGGCGTGATTGGGATGTTTGGTCTTCTTAGTTAGAACTTCACTGAATTACCAACGTCGAGGCAATAATTTGACCATTCAACGTCGTCCAAGTGAAGGTCAAGTTCACTTGGCTCACCTGATTGTTTGGCGCGGTCAAGTTCAATGTGCTTTCCAAAAGTTATATTTAACTTAACATACCCCGTGACTTTTCTCTGCTGGATTTTAATTGGATACAAAGTTACAAGGTCATTTTCCTTCGACTTTGACAGATGTCATTTCATGTCAATGATTTCAATTCCAAGTAAATTTAAGATAAAGTTCAATCACACTTCTAAATATGACATTGAGTAGGAAGGTGCATCGTTATTTGTTGGCGCACGTTGAAAAGCTTTGCATTTCCAAACTTCACGTAAGTGAACGTTCGTCGCGTCTGTTCAACACTTTCGCTCCAAAACCATCTAGTATCCTGTCATGAACAATTAAGAAATTTTGAATTCCTCAACAACTTCATTTCGTAATGTTTGCCTTGACCTCTACTAATTATGGTGTGTAGAACTACAAATAATAACCCGTACTTCTTTTGGATACCAATCCTGGGTCTTACGAATTTTCGTTCCTTTGTAGGTCACATTAATGACGAGGTTAGACACGATAGTCTGTCTTTAAGAGAAGTTCAGGGACGGCAGAAGAGTGACTTTTGTTTGTGACCTTGTGGCTGTAGGTTTAACCGGAACTGAATTCAGTATTCCGATATTAATATTAATTATTTGGTGCCTATAAGGCGTACTGAGGGTTGCGTTGTGTCTCAGTCAAATCTTACCTGAGTTATGGGGCACATTTGAAAAGAGCTATCAAAAGACAAAGTTGAAAATCTCTGATCCTAGGTAGTTGTTGATTTGTTATACATGCATATTTTAACTGCCAGCTTGTTGCAATTGTTACTTCAGAAATATCTTTCCACATTGCTGGTCGTCTTGCTTGTAGCAAGTTTGATTCTTCTGGTTTTTCGACGTATGCAGGAAAACATCGGGCTTCCTCCTGGTCCGATGTCTTGGCCAGTTATCGGTAATCTTCATCTACTTGGCAGCAAACCACATGAACGACTTACAGAGCTGGCTAAGAGTTTTGGAGATGTTTATAGATTGCAACTTGGATCTCGCCGAGTTATTGTCTTGAACTCCCTGGACTATGTTAAGGAAGCGTTAGTCAAGAAGTCAAACGATTTCTCCAGCCGGCCGCCGTTGAGTAGTTTTAAAGCCTCCGATATCGGTGGACGAAGTGTGGCTTTTGGACCTTATGGACCTACGTACCTTAAAAACCGCCGACTGGCTCACCTTGCCATGCACAGCTTTTTGTCCGACCACGAGCGCCTGTGTTCCCAGATCGCGAATGGTGTGCAGAAGCTTTGCAAAACGTTTGCAGAGCACAAGGATGAATTTGATCCAATTCCACATATAAAAAACACGATTGCAGAAATGAATTTTGCGTACACGTTCGGCGAGGACATTGACGCGAAAGATAAAGATCAACTCAGTCAATTGTTAACTGAGTCAAACGAATTTATTGAAAATAACAAGGTTGGTAATCTGGTGGACTTTCTACCCTGGTTAAGCCCTCTGTTTGGAGGATCCGTCAAAAGAATCCAAGAAATGACTCAGAATCTCGTGAACTTTGTTAAGAAGATATACACCGAAAAGAAGGAAAAATTTAGCAAGAAGAAAAGAGTTGGTTGTGTAGCTGATGCATTGGTTAGATGCTGCGAGAGTGGAACGAGTGAAAGAGTAGTCGCGCTCGGTGAAGAACTCGACCTTGACGAAGAGAACATGGTTACGGTGTTAACGGATATATTTGGCGCTAGTGTTGAAACAACAAGCACAACTTTAGCTTGGGCAGTCCTTTATATCGCTTCACATCCAAGCATACAAGAACGCCTGCACAAGGAACTTGCAGACGTCGTCGGAGACAATTGCATCACCGTGAGTGACAAGCACCGTTTACCGTTCTTAGAAGCAACCGTGTTGGAAACTCTCCGACACAGCACCGTTATTCCTTTAGCCTTACCACATTATGCAGAGCATGAGACCTCGGTAGGACCTTACAGAGTTCCTGAAGACACCGTAGTTTTTATTAACTTATGGGGAATAAATCATGACGAAAGAGTTTTCAAAGATCCTTTAGTGTTTGACCCTGGTCGCTTTATCGATGAAGGTGGCGACGTTAACAGAGCTCGCTTTTCCTCCGTCCCATTTTCCACGGGAACTCGCAAGTGCCTTGGCCACGTACTTGCACAGATACAGCTATTTTTGCTTCTTGGAGGCCTTCTACAGAAGTTTAAGCTCGAGTCATCTGGCCGTCTTAGTCTTTCACCAGTGTTTGGATTTTCTCTTCGTCCTCACCCTTTCAAGATACAAGTTGTTCCCTGAAGGTAAAAGTACAACGACATGCTGTACTGAAGGTATCCAGGTATACGGCAAGAGGACTCTTTTACCAGACATGCACCCAAGACTATCTTCACTGACGAACGAATTTGGCGTGATCGAGTGATGACGCAGTTAATGTGCAGAGAGGAGAAATTGCGGTGTATGTTTACTCGAATTTCTTCGCATCGAAGAACATGTGTATATAGACATTACAGTTAATTATAGCATCTAAGATGTCAACCTTTTAATGCTGATTTTGAAAAACTTTCAATGAAACTATATAAGTCATGCAATAAATATGGATATAATTATAAATGTAGATATCGAAATAAATGCAAAGACCATATGTTTTCTTTCTTGGTATATAAGAATCACCTTGACCTTGTTTTAGGAATATTAAACGCCCGAAGTATATTGCCATTTGTACAATTATTCAAGTTCTGTTTGAATAAACTAAGCTTTCATAAATTTAGTGCTGTTTTTTATGTTTATAGATATATTTTTGAGAAAATTGTGGCCGATTTTTCCTAATTTTTTCTGTTGAAGTGGTTCAATATTCGTGAATGAAAAGAGGTAATGAATTTAATTTTTCGTCTGGCCTGGTCAGCTTTGTTGATTTGCAAAGCTATTTTTATGTCAGAAGATCCGTCTGATTTGCATGTTATTGAGCATTATGGGTTAGAAGATGGTCAAAGAAATATTGGGAGCCAAGGTCTGTTTCAATGAAGCATAACATCCACGAAACCCACACAAACTGTCTGCATTTTTCGAAACCTTTTGACTCTGTATACCAAACAGATTTTCATGTGAATCAAATCTTTTCTTTAGCCGCACTTTTCCTCCGTTGCTTACCTGTATTCGTGCCGTTAGCATCATCAACGCCATATTTCACGTTTCTTTCTTTGTTCAAAAGTTCTCAGCACTGCATACCAGCTTGCTCCCGTAGTGCTGTAATAGTATCGTTTAATTAAATTTCTCAATTTAACTTTTAAAAGTCAATAGTTTAGGTTCCTATAGTCAGGGAAAAGGCGACATTTTATTTTTATCACAAAACGCCTGCATGTCTGTGTAGATGTCCAAGCCTTTGCATAATTATTGTACTGTTAAAGGTTTGATGGGAATATACTTCGTTGTATCGTGACCAAATTAATTAGCATGCTTCACCCTTAAGCTCCAAGGTTAAACAAAAATAAAGACTCCAAGATTTTTATTTTCCTGCTGTGCCAATGTGTAAATATCGATCTAGTCAGTAGTTGTTACACACTGTAATTCTGACGCCAACCGTTATGATATTTTGGGGTCCTTCTTTGTTTGTGGAATTCCAGAAGGATTGATATCGGTAGACACTTACATTAATTTCATTTTCATGATCGGCGAACAGTAAATAGATGTGGTGACTTTATATTGATTGACTGTTTATATTATACCTTTTTAAATCCAACAAAAGGATGTTTAACATATAACTACGAGTTGAGCTTCTGTACGGCACATGAAAGTGGTGTTGTGATTTTTATAACGCTATCTAAATGTTGTTGTTGATCCAATTAACAGAAGTCTGGAGCAGCAACTACGTTCAGTCAAAAACCATCCTATGGATCAGTGTCCTCAGTACTTACACAAACAAAATGAAAAGCAAGAACAATAAGCTTTCAAAAGAGAGAATTTAAATGAGGCTATTTTTATGATATTGAACATTTTCATAATTGTAATGTCATGCAATTATTATACTTTTTTAACACGCGTATTTTCGGCAGCGATCTTCAATGATCTTATGTTTGTATGACTCGCAAAATCTGTTACCGTTTTCTTGACATGTAAAAGAAATTTTAAAGATATGAGAAACCCAAGTTATAATATGCATAATGGTGAATATTATCATATCAATGATACCAATAACTAAGATGGAATATTTCCAAGTTGTCACCCTTTCAGGGCATGTGGAAGAATCATTTTACTCAATCACCAGTGACTTGAGTGATTTTGCTGTTTTATAAGTAACTTGTGGCAGCCATTATTCCTTGCTTAGCCGGGATTGCAATTGCCTGTCAGTAAACAACTTAAAAGTCTGGGATTGCTAATTATACCACAACTTTCTGTTTATAGCTATGACGCTTAATTTTTGCGATTCACGATATTGAGTTTATCATGATGCGTTGATTTTCGTGACACTGGTTCGTGTAATTTCTGCTTTAAATCACCTTAGTTTCTATTACAAAGATCGTTTTTGCTCCATAATCCACCGTTGTCGCTTATGTCGTTGGCTCCAGATAAGACTTGCTTTGAGAACACTCATTTGGCGCTAGTTTCAATGTTTTGACAATTACAATGTCAAGGTCATCTTAGTGACATAGTAGGTGTCAAGAAGTTTGAATAGGGCCGTTTCAATAGCGGCCGAACAGTTTGATTTTCGCGGGGGCGAGGTCCAAATGCTCAAGAACTGATGGGAGACTCTGGGATCATAGTCTAAAAAGCACCAAATTCTGAGGCGTGCTGTTGCTTTAATCCTTCCTATTGAATTTTCATATTTCTAAATTTCTGTTAATTTTTTATTCCTTTTTTACAACACAACGTTAGCTTTCTTGTCAACGCCGTAAGGGGAGTCTTGCGCCAAACGGCTATAAAGATTTACATCATTTTATTTTCATTTTCATTTTATTAGTTGAATGTATTTCAGGCTTTCGGCAGCTTTGCCGCTGGTCAAAATAGCTCAAATCACATTGGATTGCTTCACACGGCTTACGGTGAGAACAATAAAGACCTTCCCTTGTGGCATTGTGGTTAGGGACCACATGTGGTTAGGGACCAAAATACATGCAAAGTAACCATACTTTTTTTGTAGCGTATTCAGTTATTGTTTAGTACATGACGTCATTAGGCATCTGATTCACACGTTTAAAACACTTGGATACGTTTAAGACGAAATGTGATATTATCAAACAAGGAATGCCATTGTTCCTTATTTCAAAGGCATTTTTAAAGAACGTCATGTCTCCGTGCCACTTTAAAACATTTCGATTATTGACTGATTTTTGACGAATTTATTCGATACAACTTATCGGATCTGACAAATCGGTTTTCTTGCATAGTCAATCGACAAATCAGTTCTTAGATAAAGATAGAACTTGTTCCCTTCTCAGCTGACAAATTGAAAGTATATCGTTGAGCCGTTCACAACGCATCAAAATATGAAAAACATGAACAAAATATCGGAAAATAATTTCGTTTTTTCTTTTGTAACAAGAAAGTAATGATTCCATCTATGTTTTCTAAAACCATAAAATAAACCATAAAGAATGAATGATAGATGAACGTTCGTCACGCTCTTACCTCAGAAAAACGATTTCTGAGCCCTAAACGGGGATCGGACCCGCAACCTTCTGATGACCGGTGAGACGCCCTAACCATTGAGTTACCAAGACTCAGATGGCCAGCGAAGGTGCAAGTTCGACATATATGCGACTTAAGGGGCAGTTTCGATATGTTAATGATGTTATTAATGCAGTAAATATGTTGGAAATGTATGACCTTGGAGATATCAAGAATGAATGATAGGTGAACGTAAGAGGTTGACGAATGACCAATAACAACGATTTTAAAAGAACAAAAAAATTTTTTGACTTGTAAGGCATTACAAGGTATGTCTTCCAGCTATCATTCAGCCATAACAATACATACAGCTAGACAAAGAAGCAATGATAGGAAGCTTTTTCTCAGCAAACGAAACATAAAAATTTTTAAAATCAAGTTTTCATATCGTGGAGACTCTGTCCTAAAATAGCTTACCACTTGAAATTATCGAAAACGACGATAATATTTTATTTCAGCTTTTCAAGACATTGATTAGAAAGCATTACCAAAACAATGATGCAAACAAATGAACAGTTCAAATGACATGAGAAACGAAGTTCGTAATATTGTAAAATAATTTTAGATTTTTATGTATTTAGTTTAGTTGTATAGTAATAGATTAAAAGAAAAGTAGTAGGATAAAAGTTATACTTTAAGGTAGTAGATACCCGCAAAAATGCCTCATTTAACCCTATATTCAATGTCCTTTAGTTGTAAAAATATTTGCAATGACAAGAATTCATCATGTCTAGTGGTAAGAGCATTGATCAAGCATTCCCTGAAAATTATTTTGAAAAAATTTAACTTAATTCCAGGTATGCCAGGGAGGCTTAAAGACATAGGCATGTTCCAGCAGTGGTTGCCATTTTGGAGCAGGTCAATCTCCATAACCAATGGTCAGATTGACAACAAATTTACCAACTTTATAGAACAAAGACTGAAGAATGCAATGAGACACTTTTCATTAAAACTTGAGGGGTTCTGGTTTCCACAGCAACAATACAAAATTAAAAATTGGAATCTTACATTTTAATTTACATCTACTGACTTATGCTTTGCTCATATGACTTTACTAACTATATCATTGCATTCTACATGCAAAAATACATATATCTACCAAATTTGGTGTCAATCTGACCATTGGTTATGGAGGTTGACCTGTCCCAAAAATGGCAACCTCTGCTGGAATATGCCTATGTTTAAGGCCCCCTAGCATACCTGGAATTAAGTTAAATTTTTTCAAAAAAATTTTCAGGGAATGCTTGATCAATACTCTTACCAGTGGACATGATGAATTCTTGTCAATGCAAATATTTTTACAATTAAAGGATATTGAATATAGGGTTAAATGAGGCATTCTTGCGGGTATCTACTACCTTAATTAAATGTAGATCAATCTGTTAGTTTTATGTTATTAGCAAAAACGGTCATTTGAAAATTAATTACTGAAAAGACACCGTGGCAAAATAAATTTAAATTAAATTAAATTAAATCTAACGCCACTTCTGATTGGCTGCCGTGTGTACTCCTTTTCTATATACAACACCGAAAAAAAAGGCGAGAAAACATTTTGAAAAAACAAAAATCGAGCTACTTCAACTTGCTTTGTGAGTAATTATTGGGGAAAAATCGATCTTCAAGATGCCAGTCAAAAGTGTTCCGACTTTTTGACTTGTGCAATCAGAAAGTCATTTTCGATCATCTCGAAATAAAGCTTGTTTTCCGTTATTTTGTCAAAAATGGAGTGCTACGTTGGTAGTTCTGAACTAACGTAGAAAGAGTTCAAAGGTAGTACCCTGCCAAAGATCGAGATAACAAGTCAGGTGCGGAGACGGCTGAACCCAGCAAAAAAGGCAAATCATGTGCCAGAGGATTTTCTAAGATATCTTCCCAACGATGGTTGCAAAGCAAATTTTAGGAGATATTTTTGATTAATGAAATATGCAACCACATGGCGACCTAACTGACAACAATTTTTATTTACTATTCGCTTTGAAATACAACAGAAATTCCGGGCCAAGACAAAAAACGATGACCAAGATCCCTAGTTAGCTACGTTTTAAAGTGTTCAAAGTACTTTTTCCTTACGTACGAAACCTCCACTGCATTGTCCAAGTCCTCCATTGCATTTTTCTACAGAAATGGGAAGCTCACGCCCCTTTTGGCCCTACTATACATTCGCCCCTGCAAAACATCATAGGATTCCCTGTGTCTTCAATTTCAACTCGCCCATGACTCTGATCAGGGTGTTCTGAGACATGTTGTTGTGTTTTAGAGCGACCTAGTGCTCTCGCGTTTTTTTCCGTGCACTCATAACTTAATAGAGCAGGCTAAATCATGAACAATTTTTCCGGAAGCTAAACGATATGTCAGGGGATAAAAATGAAAGGTAAAGTTCACTCCTGATTACTTCCATCTAATTAGGAATTCAAACCCTTTCGAGTCCATACCCAACTTTTTAGTTTTTCTCTGGCTAACGCCACACGGTTTTAGTCGTCAAGGGGAGACCTCTCGGACAGTACAGGGTTAAAAAACTTTTTTAATTAAAACGTGCTATTTAATTTCTTCTATTCAAAAGAATTAAGTTTATCTACTCGTCAGATCATTAATTTTAGTCTTATCTATTATTTTTTATTACCCTAATATCCTTGGTACCCTCATGAACTGATTGGAGAAACATTTGCATACAATTGTTCTCTCGGCATTCCCCTGTAAGCCTTCAAGTATCCATTAATACTGCTTTCGTGACTGTTGAAATGCATCCTAAAGTCAATTGTCATGTTTCCAACACAGATCTTACTATGTATAACTTGGGATAACTCAGAAAAAAAAAATAAAAAAACAAAAAAAAAAAACTGCGATGTATTGGTAAGTTTGAGAAGAATGACTTGGGTTGGAATAAAGTTTTAAAGAAAGCGGAATTAGTTTAGGATATGGTTGGCTTGTTACAGAAGGAACAAGGAAGGGAGAAGTTCGAGAGGAAAGTTATCGAAAAAGGTGGTGACATTTAATGGAAGAGAAAGATGAAGGATTGAAGAGAAGTTAAGAGAAAGAGGAACTGGGAGTCAATCAAAACTTAAAAGAGAGGAGGAGGAGAAGCTGAGCAAATTTAGTTGTAAATAGGAGACTCGGGGCATCAGAACATACGAGGTTGAATCTCAGGAAGATTTTAGAAAAGGCAGAAGTTTGTAACGGAAGAAAAAGACGAGTTATGATAACAGAAGATACGACAGAAATTGATAAAGATGGAAGGAACTCAACAGAGAAAAAAAGAGGCTTGGGCAGAAGGGACATTTGAAACAGTCGAAGAAATCGAAACAGAGAGAGGTAAAGCATCCAGATATAAATTTAGAGACAAGAAGGATGCAGATATGAATTTAGAGATACGAAGAGTACAGATATAAATGAGAGAAGAATATGTAGTACTGGTTGAAGTATTTCAAAATGTTCGAGGACATGATGAACAAGTAGCTATTTTAAACAATGGATTGAAAGTTAGTGTCTGAGATAATGTTAAGGGTTCAACTCAAAGCCCTAACCCGAGCTACAACCCAATCCTGACCCTAAACTTCGTGGGTGGCTGGCTAAACCTTACCTTTACTCAACCCGAAACCCAAACCCTAACCCTACAAGGTCAGCAGTTCATTCAACAGTTTTATTTTTTTAAAATCTATTGAGTATTGTGAATATCTAACGACTATTTTGGCGCAACATGAGTACACTCAGCATTTTCATCACAGGCACGACAAAAATGCAAAAGTAGAAATTTAACAAAATCTGGCTTCCGTACCATATGTTTTTCTCAATTAAGGCTCAGGGGAGCTGGGGGAGCTGGGGGGCTGTAGCTTTCCTCTTTTCTTTGAAATATTGCGCTGGAACTACTAAATTTTAGCATTTAATTTAGCTTTTCCAAACTTCACAAGAGTGGAAATGCAAATCTAGACAATCGGTGGGGAGAAACGTAATGACAAAGAACACTCTATCGACTTCGTGCCCTCTTATCACATATCGTTTTTAAAAGTGTAAACAATGGCAGAAAATTGTCTAACCTCATGTGAATAACCAACGAACTTTATATTTTATATCATTTGGGGTTACCCCGTCTGGCTTGCCAAGAAAAAACATAACTTGTGAACTAGTAACGTTTTGAAAGACTGATGTCGTAAAATTAAAAAACGAATTTAGCCAAAAAATAATTAATATGCTTCAGACTAACTATTTCAGAGCAGAAGTTTTAAAGTTTTTGTTTTATATTGCAGGATAGTCGATTTTCGTTAAACTATTTTAGTACGCCTATGTCCAAATGAAAGCAGGATATTCTAGTTAGATCAACACGACTGATCTATCAAGAATATCCAGTTTTTCGAGATCCTTTAATTGGATCATTTCGAGTGAAGTAGATCTAGGTGACTTTGGTAAATGAGGACAAAAACTGACAATAACCAGGCCAACATAGAGACCTCCAACAAAAGGGTTAACGTCATCACCCCTCAACCCCCCTGACTGTGGAAAACAAGAACGAATGTAATAAAATGAACACGTTCTATGACCAAATACTTTTTTATTACGAGCTTTCGGCTACCTGTCGAAGGCCACAAATCTGGTGGCCGAAAGCTTGTATGTAAGCTGTATGTCTTTCTCAGACGGCCGCGCGCTTCGTCCATATTAAGTTGGTTACTTGAAGTACAATGATTCTTGAGTTGCTGTCGCTGAGCTGCAAGCCAGTCGCTTGCATGACAACGTACCCGTCCGGCGTTAGTGTTCTTTGTGGTTCCTCAAGTGTCAAAATAGACGTTTGAAAATGAAGATAGAAGAGGTGAAGAGTACGACAAAAACTCAAAGAATTGCAGCACATAGTCATGTAAAAGGTCTTGGTTTGGACGAGAATGGACTAGCACACCAAATTGCTTCTGGTTTGGTAGGTCAAGAGACAGCACGTGAGGTTGGTAAAGGAATCACGAATGTATCACACTCTGTTAATGAAAAGTTAATCAGAGTAAATTTTACGATTTTTTCCTCTTTATCACCATGAAATTTGAGTTGATCTTGCATGTGGTGTGATTTCTCAGTTCATTTGATGATAACTTTCATGCATTTTGCTCTTTTGTGCTCTACTTAGTTTCTTTAATCACAGTAGAAAGGCGTTAAGGGACAACTTTTTTTCCAAACTTTAATATATAACGGTTGAACTAGTAGAAGCCAGAAATGGTCGTGCTTCTTGGGTGACCTAAAGTTAGATATCCAGGAATTTTCCTGCACTCATTTTTACGTCGTGTTTTCTGGTTCCCTGGCCATTCTCAATCCTTGACTTTGGAGTCGAACGCAAAGAGGGGTGTACATGTACCATGTGCTCGTGAATAGAAAAACTCAGACAAGCATTGCAGAGTAATTGCTGTGGAACTAAAGATGAATATCACCAATTAATGTTTTTCAGAGAACTTGTTGCAGCTTTAACATGTTTCTAAACTTGTTAATCAGAAATGCTAGTGGAAATGGTATGTTCTTTTCCGAATTATTGGCAATTACTGTAAGCATCAGAAAAAGAAAAAACATTAAGTAAGATCATGTCACGTGTGCTGTAATCAGTTACATATGTAGTCTCCATTTCATTGAAAAAATTGCCTTAAAGTAAATTAAAGAGCCAATATTGTCAAGTAACTGTGTCAAGTGGCTTAAACCAAAGTCTGTTCAAACTTTCTTTGCCTGCATGCTTAAGCAAGTACAACAGACAGAGCATAAAAGTTGCTCTTAAAATGCAAAACATGTATACCATCCCTCATCATGTTCCATGACAGGATATCTATGTATATCATTAGACTTTTCATTTTATACCCAAAATAGAAACCTAGAAATGTACAAAGGTAATGGTGTAGTGGTCCTTCAACTCAATCCTTCATTCTCCAGACTTGAATGAATGCTGTGCTGCTTTTTGTAACAGGCATTCTGCTAGTATCCAGTGATTATAGCAACAACTGTTATGGCAATGTCTAAGCATCTGATTTCTACCAAGTTGGCAATGGTAAAAATGAGGAAAGCAGAATTAGGAACAGGTTCAAATTAAATTATTGTAGTTAATTGGTCACTGTTATTGTTTGATGAAGCAAACATCAGTTTGAAAAGGATAATTTTATGATTCCATGTCATTGTCATCATTAATTGAACATTTTCATCAAATTATGTTTGACCAGACTTGTTGTTTCTGCACTTGTTAGAGTGCAGAAGAATTGATCAGTACCATAATAAAGCTATGTGTTCCAATAAAATGGTGGCTTTTATGCAGCTATACTTACTATACACATACTGGCCATAGCAGTGGTTGTAAGCTTGTACTTATTGCTCTAATTTCTGTAAATAATGCCATGTTTTTCCAAGTTTTCTAAATAACAAATATATTGAACCCCGATGGTGTTTCACACCGAAGTCATGGATTAGAATTATTCTTTCAGGACATCACTTTAATTAAGAGGATGATGCTTTCAATTGCTCCGTTGTTAGCAGATGTATTATAGTTATATACTTAGCAGCAATTGGCAAGAAATTAAGGAATTAGGAATATAATTGACAAAATGTCCTGCTTCAGCAATTACTTGTGATCATATATATGTTCTCATTCTATTGCCAGAGTCAATATCACAAATATAATTACAGTATAAGAAATCGGGGACTTTTTGATTGTTCAATCTGATTCCAGTCACATTGTGCTTGTGCCCCAGTATACATCAAAACTCCAGTTTTTGCTTCTTGTTGAAACTAAATTGTAGTACAGTACTGCTTGAGCTGCTGGTTACAATACCATTCAGAAGTTCATATTTGATAGTGCAAACTTGCAAAATGCTAGTTTTGTAACAGATCTTACACACCAATGAAAGCTTCAGTTAAGCCAAGAGAGGTCAGAAGGAAGCCAATAGATGGCAAAGAGACATTTCCAGACCTACTGAACAATCTTTACACTGAGATGCAGGAACCAACTGAATCACCAAGTGATGACAAAGATGATGAAGATGGTGAAAAATGGGTACCAGGAATCATTAACAATTTAAAGAAGTCCTGACCAACTTTGGAGTTGAGGTCATGGCCAACTCTGACATGGATACTGGCCTAGACAATTGCCAAAATGAGGAAGAATTTACTTAATCCATTGCTAATGCAAGTTCAGGTCATGGTGAACAAAGATATAAAACTGCTACACAATAAAGTTAGACTCAAAAATGGCCCATTTGGAGGGAAAATCATCATTATTATCATCATCACCATCCTTGTTTAACGTCCATTCCATCTTGTCCCACTGCTGAGGTCAAACATGATATGAGTTGTTTGCACTGTTGCCTATCATCTACCATATCTTCTGTGATGTTCAAATGTCTCAGGTCTTCCTTGATATTCAAATGTTCTCAGGCCTTCCCACTGGTCTCTTTCCTGCCTCCTCCAACTCCAAAGCTCTTCTCAATATGTGACCTTCCTCTCTTCTAACATGCTTAAACCACCTCAGCCTTGCTCTCCTCAGTCTATCTTCCAAATCCTCCACACCACATCTCCATACCTCTTCATTTGACACTCTATCATGCCATCTCACCTTAACCATGTATCTCAACATTCTATGATCCCACCTCACCAAAACATATCTCCAGCTTTCCTGTCAGTACCCAAATCTCAGCAGCATATAACAGCACTGGCCTCACACAGGCACAGTAAACCCTAGCCTGGTTGACCAAGGTATGTTCTGACTAACCAACAAGCTCACCAACTCTCTCCACTTCCTCCACACACTGGCTATCCTTGCCCTGACAGCTGCCTCCACTCTACCCACACAGCTCATGGTGTCATCCAGATAACAAAAGCTGTCCACCACATCCAACATACCACCGTTGACCATCACCTCCCAAGGAATTGCCATAAGACCCCTGGCACAAGCTGCACACCTATAGTTATCTCCTGCTCTGTTCATGTTTCTGAGTCCTGAACATCTCCTGTGACATGACCTTGAACATCCCTGGCACCAGACTGAGTTCACTCTGACCTCCTTCCCACAAACTCCATGTGGGTATCTGCTTCTTTGTGGTCTCATTGCTGGCTTACTTCCCACTACCATCATTTTTATCTTATCCATATTCACCTTCAAACCTCTTGTTTCCAACTCACTTTTCCACTCATCAAACCTCCTGACAACTTCATCCTCTGACTCTGCTATTATCACTAGGTTGTTTGCATATAACAATTCCCACAAACTTTCCCCTCTCACCTCTTCCTTTCATTACCTTCTGCATCACCACCACAAGCAACAAGGGACTCAGTGCAGAACCTTGATGTATTCCAACTCCTATCCCAAACTTCTCTGATGTTCCTGCCAGTGCCTTCACCTTTGATCTTGAGTTTACATACAGTGCTGTCACCAGTGTTAAAAGTCATTCTGGCACATTTTGTCTCACAATTAACAAGGTTAATTGTGAAGTTATCATTTCATAATACCCTGAGGATGATTCTGAAATAGAATTGAAACACTGCACATCCATCCTCATGGACAGTGTTAAGTTGTTGCGAGAATATCTCGTGCACTTAAATTGGATAAAAACTCGCCTCCAATCCCTGTGGACTCAATAGCTCAACAGGTAGAGCAGTGGACTGGTATCCTGAAGGTGCAAGTTCAAATCCTGCTCGAGTCAGCATTTTTCAGTTGACTTCAGCAGTGTAGGTTAATTGTGAAGTTATGATTTCATAATACCCTGAGGATGATTCTGAAATAGAATTGAAACACTGTTGACTTCCTCTGCTGAAAGCCAAACTGATTTTCATCAATCTCCACAATCTCTCTTAATCTTCCCTCCAGGATCTTCTCCCACACCTTCATGCTATGCTCCATAAGTCTCACTTCCCTATATTTGTCACACATCAAGGCATCCCCCTTTCCTTTGTATATTGTGTTGGTATAACTCTCTCCCCACTGTTCTTGCACCCTCTCTTCCTCTTCAATTCTTTTATACCCTTTTGTAAGTTCCTTCACTCCTGTCACTCCAGCTCCCTTCAATAGGTCACTGGTGACTCCAGATGGTCCAGAAGCCTGGCCATTCTTCATATTCTTCAGTGATCCCTTCACTTCTTCCTCAGTAACTTGCCTTATTGGCCTTTCAACTTTGCTTTCCTCTTCCAAATGGTATTCATTTGCCTCATTCACTAGCTCATCAAAATAGCTCTTCCATCTTTCCAAGATTTCTTCCTCTTTTACAATGATATTCCCAGTTTCATCTTTTATATACTTAGCTCCAGTAATATCCTTTCTTTCTTCATCTGATTTGCTATTGCAAACATCTTCCTCCTTCTCTCTTCCATGCGAAGTTCCTCACTCCATTCTTCCCAAGCTTGTGCTTTAGCAGCTGCTACTGCTCTTTTTGTGTGCCTTGCTTTCTCTCTGTACCTCCTCTTATTTTCTTCTGTCCTTTCCCTCTACCACCTCTTGAAAACTTCCTTCTTCCCTCTGATATTTTCCTGTACTTCCTCATTCCACCACCAAGTTTCCCTTTCTCTATGCCTCCCCCTCTTGTCTCTCCACAGACCTCTTGCCACTTCCAGCAATGCCATCCTCATACTATCCCATCTCCTGCCCTCTCTCTCCTTCTTCTTGGATAATTTCTCTTCAGATAATCTTCTGATGTTGGATTCCTTCAGCTTCTACACCTTTATCTTCCTTTCCTGCCTCTTCCATACCTTTTTCCTCATCTCTTTAACCAAGAGGTCAGCACATAATAGTCTGTGCTGTGTCAGGCATTCTTCCCCAGGTATCACCTTGCAACTTTTGATCTTTATCTCCTCTTTCTCTCTGTAAATATATTCAATTTGCATTTCAATGTTACCACTCTTGTATGTAATCAAATGTTCTCTTCTCTTTTTAAAATAGGTGTTCATCACTTTCATGTTGTGCTCCTGACACAGTCTCAACATCTCCCCTTCTTGGTTCCTTTCTCTCAGACCAAAACACCTCATTACATCATCAAATCCATCCAGCCTCTTTCCCACATGACCATTCATGTCTCCTGTGACCATTACTCTATCAGACCTAGACACCTCCTGTATGCAGTCAGACAACTTCTCCATGAACTCTTGTTTTTCCACACCTGGCCTTCCAGAACTTATACTCACTACCAAACATTCTTGTCCCCTGGCCTGTATATCTAACTTCCTGGAGGCAGCAGACTTCTACATTTCTTCTCCCAAGCATCTCCACTACCTCTCTGCTCCTTCCCACCAGCATTCCTACATTCACCACAGCCAGCCTCACTATCTGCTCCTTTGCCTCACTCCATTGGAGGGAAAATCATGTTGTAACTTAACTGTTATCTGATGAAATTTACATTTTAGAAGTATGAGAACTTGGAGATATCTTGATGATGGATGAATGATTGTTAAGCTCTATACATTTCATCAATATCATTAACATATAGTGGCTTCTGCTTAGGTTGCAAATATGTTGAACTTGCACCTCAGCTCACCATCTAAGTCTCGGTTGCTCAATGGTTAGAGTGTCTCACTGGTCATCAGAAGATTGCAGGTTTGATCCCTGTCAGGGCTCAGAAATTGTTTTTCTGAGGATAGAGCTTGATAATCATTCATCTATCATCTCAAGTTAATTGCTATCTGTTGCTGAAATGCTAACAAAAGATCATCTTTAAAATCAACTATTTAACTGTTGACTAATCATTGTTAACAAATCCCAGGTAAGAGAGGGAATGATGTAG
This sequence comes from Heliopora coerulea, assembly GCA_030142905.1. Lineage (NCBI taxonomy): Eukaryota > Metazoa > Cnidaria > Anthozoa > Scleralcyonacea > Helioporidae > Heliopora > Heliopora coerulea. The sequence continues at coordinate 6,408,243 of JASJOG010000003.1, read as the reverse complement.
CAAAGTTATGTTGTGTTTTGAATAACTGTCACATTTATACACAAGTATATTGTAGTTGTTTATGCAATATTCTGGCATGAGCTTTGTTGACAGTTTTGAACTGGGTAGTTAACCTAATCAGTTTTTCCTTGCAGCTCATATTTAAAGTTGATGATTTTACACCTTGATCATTAGTCCACAATGCCTGATCAATCCATTTTATTTTGGAAAAGATGTCTTCCTCTTAGGATGTAAAGCATTACTGAAGTGTCCTCATGACCATCAGAATAATTTTTTTCTTTAATCCTTCAAGCTTTATTAGAAAATTCACTCTTTAATATAATCATTTCAATTCTTTAGTTACTTTTTGAAGATGAGTTTGTGCTTGTTCTGGCAAGGAAAATATGTGTAAACAAAGTGGATTTATTTGAAATGTATGGATGTAAAACAAATTTTGTTTCATCCACAGTAAAGCGGACATTGCAGACAAAGTTTAGTTGTTGGTGTAAAATGTGGACCAGGAGACATAATGAAACCACTGCAAACATCACTCCATTGAGTTGGGTATTTCATTTCTGAGAGTGTGCTGAAACGTGCTCAAGATCATGAATAGTCTTTTTTCGCAACCAGGTGAACTATTATGCGCTTTTGTGTTCTTTTGTGTGCGGCAATTTGGAACTCGCTTGAAAGAACACAAAAGCGCATTGTCGGCAAAACGGATAACCAACTCAGCTCTAGCAGACCATAGTTTCAAAACATCCCACGAAATTGAATGGAACAATGCTTCTATTATCTCATGTAATCCTCACTATCATCAAAGGATTTGATTGGAAGCGTGGCATATTAACAGCACGGATTACATCATAAATAGAGATGATGGGAATCTATTTCCAGAAGCTTACAAGCATCTCATTAAAAAACATGAAAACGCTAGCGGTGCTATAAATACGGGTACAACTCCTGACGATTCTAACACAGTAACGCGAGTATCGAAACGTTGGGTAAAAACACAGTATTGACTAATCTCATAGTCAATACTTCCAGACAAAAAGATTCTTCTAGCTGTTCGAAAACATTACTTGTTTCTTTCTCGGTTTGCTTTCTACTGTTCTTCTTTCCTTCTTTATATTTCTGGGGAGATATCCGGTAACCTCTTATATAAGGGGAGATACCCGGTGACCCCGCTTAGTATTAATTCTCAGGAAGATACCCGGTGACCCCATATCTTTCTTGGAGAGATACCCGGTGACCCTGTTTTTTAGTCTCATATTCTTAGTTTATGGTCCTGTCTCTGTCTTTACTGTGTTTTAGCAGTAATCTTAAAGAGATATCTGGTGACCCTTATTTCAAGGGAGATACCCAGTGACCTTTCTTAAGTATTAATTACCAGGGAGATATCCGGTGACCCCTAAATCTAGGGGAAATACCTGGTGACTCTATTTCAGTCTTTAATTAAGAAATGTTTTCTAGCAACTTGCATGTACCTTTCGCTGGCCACCAAACCAGAGTAGCTCTACCTATAAAAATGACTAAGTGCTCAAGATCATTGGCCACATGTGGGCACATGCAAGATCAATTGTGTGCCTCCAGTTGAATGCTCTGCAACATTCCAATTTTTTTTTTAATTTTTTGATCTGATTCGTAAAACAGTTCTCGGTCACATCAACAGAAACTATTTCTGTTTTCTGCAAATACCTGCACGATAGTTTTAGAAGTGCAGAAATTTTCAAAATTTGTTTACTGTTCTGAATAAGGGTGTAAAGAAACTTGGCTTTTTAACAAGATTGTGTGAATGGCCATTCATTTTATGTATAGTTAGATTTAAATGGTCTAAATTGGGAATTTTTTAACATGATAAATGGTGTATTCCAGTAAATTCATTTTTTCAATATTTTTTGTGAAGGCATCTGGTGTTGTTGTTGAACTAATACGATCGAAAAAGATGGCTGGACGTGCAGTTTTGCTGGCTGGTCCTCCTGGAACTGGGAAGGTAAAATAGTGAACAATGGTGATTTTATCAAGTTATTGTGATGAAACAAAATAGTAACCAGCGATTTACCGGGCGGAAAGCGAAGTCGTAATATAAAAATGAGACCCCAGCTCAAAATTCTAACAGAAAGAGACATTGATAAAAAATTTATTTACTGACGTTTCGTCGCTAGACGCGCGACATCTTCAGAGTAGAAATGAATACTGAGAGTTTGCATGTTAAATTATATTTACATGGTATAGGATAACACAAAGCCAATGAGAAAAGAGGAAGGTGTGGGAACAGGAAATAGCGATGAGAAAAGAGATATAAATCAAAACAAGGCAAGGGGAACAGAGCGGATAGTTTCATTGAGTTCAGGCTTAAATTTAGAAATAAGAAGGCTTTCCCTAATTAATAATTCCGAAGCGGTATTGCAATGGGACATAATAGAAAAGTCGTCAAAGTTTACACCAGAACAACTTGCCACCCCATTTCCTTTGACGACTTTTCTATTATGTCCCATTGCAATACCGCTTCGGAATTATTAATTAGGGAAAGCCTTCTTATTTCTAAATTTAAGCCTGAACTCAATGAAACTATCCGCTCTGTTTCCCTTGCCTTGTTTTGATTTATATCTCTTTTCTCATCGCTATTTCCTGTTCTCACACCTTCCTCTTTTCTCATTGGCTTTGTGTTATCCTATACTATGTAAATATAATTTAACATGCAAACTCTCAGTATTCATTTCTACTCTGAAGATGTCGCGCGTCTAGCGACGAAACGTCAGTAAATAAATTTTTTATCAATGTCTCTTTCTGTTAGAATTTTGAGCTGGGCTCTTATTTTTATATTGTGATGAAACATTTACATGTATATTTTGTTTTTAATACATTGTTTGTCAGAGGTTTATTATGTCTTTTATTATGTCATTTTTAGAGTGTTCATTTTTAGGGTGTTCTTATATCGAAACATTTTCCGCGACCTCACATTTAAGAAAAATGTTTTTGACTTCACTCCCTTTTCTGAAATCCCAGTTGCGCCCGCAGTCATTAGGTACAGGTTCGACTGAGCACGCTACATCCGCAGTTGAATTGAAACTACTGACAAGAGATAAAAACGAGACACCAATAAAGTTGAAAATTAACTTTAAATGGCTCTTGAAAAATTCTGGAAAAAGTCTTTGACTACGTGCTACGTGGGCTGGTTAAAATGCTGAAGGGCTGGTGAAAATGAATGTCGTTGTATGCTAACCCATTGAGTATACTGCAGTCATTGTGGTGTCGTATTTACCTGTTTACATGATCTTATTTTTTTAACTAGACTGCCCTTGCTTTGGCTATTGCTCAAGAGTTAGGACCAAAAGTACCATTTTGTCCTATGGTCGGTAGTGAGGTTTATTCAGCCGAGATAAAGAAGACTGAAGTTTTAATGGAGAACTTTCGCAGAGCAATTGGTAACCACTGAAGTGATTTTATTTGCGTTGTCTTATTTAAATCCATGGGTTAGAATTGCATTTGCATCAATCGTTTTCTCTGTGTGGTAACGACTGACCGTTGTTATACAGTGGTTAGCATAAGTAATTTACTATTATTTACTTGTACTGTTACTGCAATTTATGCTAAACCTCTTTCAACATATAAACCTTGCGTTTTGTGGAAGATAAGCCACGCTGCAAATAATAACAGGTCAGCGGTCAATGACCGCCGATATTAGAGTCTTGACTGCAGTTTTTTTGTTTTCATTGATCATCTTGACCGGTCAAATATTTTGCTGTCGTCTCTCTATTTTTTCCTTAGTTGTTGCTTTCTTTTATTATATTCCCGGAGTATCTTAAGTGGGTTCCTCTAGAATTTAACTACGTGTTACATTAAAGGGAATTTGGTTTCATAAAGCGTTGTTCACATTTTCGACGTAAGCATAACCATGCAACATACTGAAGGTACTTCATGGAAGCTTAATTCTTTTGTACTTGGGAAGTATAACTAACTCAGTGGACCGTATAGGTTGTATACTGCGCTTGCATAGGTTGTTATGCTTATGATTATGAAGTGTGAACCAAGCTTAAATCGACACTCCGCTGGCGTATTTATTGTTAAACCAGACGCTGGTTTTCGTTGAAAGAATTTTCGCGCACAAGTAGAAAATACTTTTCTTATAAAACAAATTGTATGAATAGTGACGTCCTTGTAATGCATGACCCGGCAGGATTTGGAGTTGACCACCGGATTTTGATTTATCCTGTTCATCATGACCAGCAAGTTCAAATTATTTACAGCACCTATGAGCTGAATCGACCTTATTGATAAACGACTACGTACTTGATAGTCTCTTGTACGCATAATCAGTAAGCCCTCTCACCGCGTTCGAGAGCTAAGAAATTTCATACACAACAGTAACTCTGCATAGGTCAAGAAACATGTATCTATACTTGCTTTGTACCTCTTCCGTAAACAATTGTGCACATACTGAAATTGGCCAGCAATCACTGTTGCTCTTTTATAGTGAGGTATGTCAGCCTTCATACCAACTCCCTTTGGATCTTTTGGAATTTCGGACAAGGCATACCATTTCGATTGCCAGCATTTGCTTGGCAGTGTTGGAAGTGTCTGTGTAGCGTTTTCTGAGTTTTCAATTGAAGTACACGCAATTGTCGCTCTGTGTAGGTTTACGTATTAAAGAAACCAAAGAGGTATATGAAGGCGAAGTGACTGAACTCACACCAAGTGAAACGGAAAATCCTTTAGGAGGTAAGTACCTCCTTTTGGCGAGCAAAATCTTGTGCATTAGCTAAAGTAAAATATTAGAAGTCCTGTTCAAACAGAAAAGGGTAAATAAATTTTCGGCGATACGATTCACTTTGTGCTAGTTTACTGTATATCAGAAGTTCGGTTTCATTTTCTTCTTCAAAAAAGTTTCATTAAATTGTAAATAGGTGTCCGTATGGTAAACCGTCGCCAATATTGTGTTGACTGCTTGGATTTGTCTATTGTTCAGAGATATTTTGTTTTAGGAATTTAAACCTCTTAGTAGAAATCAAGATTTTGAGTTACTATTCGTTGCATGGTGTCTGTTGAGGACAGGTATCGTTGACTGAGGTTCCACTGTACGTTATTTAGTACTATTACACTTTACTCTGGCAATTATAAACAGTTATAGTGGAGATTATTTATTTGCATTTAGGGTATGGAAAAACTGTCAGTCATGTTGTTATTGGGTTGAAAACTGCGAAAGGGACGAAACAGCTAAAGGTTTGCTTGCAATTTTTATTAACTAATTGAAGCAGATAGAAAATACACATTGCTTTGAAAAAAAAGTATAAATTTCATTTAATTTCACACCAAACATACACTTAATTCCCTTTTACCTTTCCATATTTCCAATAGTTAATATTTAATTGCATCATACATATTTGTATACAAGTAATTATTTATTCATCAATAAGCTCACTAATTCTCTGTATTTATTTAAAAATTGATGGGAGCCATCTCGAAAGCTTTAGGTACTTTGACTACCGTGCACTCCAACTTAATATTCCTCTATATATCTGTATAAATATATATGTCCCTTTTATTTTTTTATACTTATTCAAGTGTAAGTTAATTATATAGTGTGAAATAAATTCGAATTGAATTGAATAAGGATAAGGCACATGAAGATAACTATTGCTGTTATGTGTTGTCCCCCATACAAGCTTACAAGTGCTAATCGGGTTACTGGGTAGCTAGCAATATATACATTTATGCCTGTAACATCAAATGTGACCTTTTTTGCATGTCATTTCAGTTAGATCCATCCATTTACGAAACTCTTCAAAAAGAAAAAGTCGAAGTTGGTGATGTTATTTACATTGAAGCCAACAGTGGAGCAGTTAAGGTAATTAAGAGTATGTGACAAAGATCTAAAAATTGTAACATTCCCTCATTTGAAATACGAGATTCACGTGTAGAATTTTGTGATTGGAAATTCCACATCAGAAGCTTTGATGTATGAAACACGTATTTCACATATAAAATTTTATATTTTACACGTTTTAATCCGATTCGCATGTGAGATGGCATGTGAACTTTTTGAAAAGTTCTAGAGATCGCACTACTTATTTTTTAACATTTTCAAATTGACAATACGTTCCAGTGGAGTGGATTAGAATAAAATTTATTGTACAATGTTATAATAAAGAAATGGTTTATAATTTAGCGTGCTCCATTGAGTTATGGATGCACGCGGGAGGTTGGGAGAGCACCAAAAAAACGTAAGAGTTGCTCGAGGCGATAGCCGAGAGTAACTCTTGATTTTTGAGTGCTCTCCCAACTTCCCAAGTGCATCCATAACTCACTGGAACACGCCAAATCATGAACCATTTCTTTTACAACATAAAATCAGACACAAAATAACGGAAAACGAGCTTTATTTTGATGATTAAAAATTGCTTTCTCCTTACGTAAGCCAAAAGTTCCAAACTTCTTGATTGGCCGCTTGAACATCGGGTGATTATCAAAGTCTTGGGCAACATATTTGATTGGCCGCTTTTCAAAGGGTTTTCCCGCTCTTTATTCCCGTGCTCCATCGAGTTATGGAGCACGTATAGCAGCCAATCAGAAACGGTGTTGAATTACATCTATGTTACAGTTATTTAAGAATACGAGAAACCATTGTTGTAAATTTCGTTGTAAAAAGAAACAAAACAATCTTCTTTGACCGAAATTTTATTAGCACCAGCTGTCGTTTATCAACACTATAGCCTTGTATTTTATTTAGTTTTTAATCACCTAATCTTGTCTTTCTTAGCGGCAAGGGCGATCGGATACATTTGCAACGGAATTTGACCTTGAAGTGAGTCTGTTGAATGATATAACATATTCTAGTGTAGTTGTAGAAAGAAAATGAGAGCCCCCCTCAATATCTTAAAATACGGACACAAGTCCAACAATTATGTTCTTGTGCTTTTCCTGACATATCTTTACGGTTTATCTTCTAGCCAGGTAGACGACTGTCCAGTTTCTTCCGCTTTAAATATAGAATCCTCATGTTAATGAGATCGCGTACAGTTTATCAATACAAGTGTATATGCTGCGGAGTGTTGTATTTAGGCCAAACTCCGCCGACATTTTCATACTTGAATCTCAGAGCATATGGGAGTTTCACCCTATACCGGTGAAAAGCTAAGCACACGTTTACTCTCGAGCATTCTCGCTTATACTCATCACACTCAACACGCAATCTCTCCTAACGACTTCTCCGTAATTTCTTCCGCCTGCTCCAGCTCTAACCTTGAACTGGTGATTCGAGAAAGTTTATTAATTTCTAAATTCAAACCCTCTCCAAATGAAAACATCTCTTCGATACCACTGTCTTTGTTTTAGCTGTGCATATGTAATAATCCTTTTTCCTGTACATATCACATCGTAATTTTGTCTCCTCGTCTTTATTGGTTTATCTACTAACTAATTATTCACATGTAAATAGAAATCTACCCGTTGTCCCTTCTGTAATTTTGTCCCTTCTGTAATTTTGTTTCTTCTGTAATTTTGTCCATTTTGTAATTTTGTCCATTCTGAAGATGTTGCATGTAGGAACGAAACGTTAGTAAAATTAAATTCAAACTTACCGTTTGCCTCATTTATTCATGAGTCTTCGCCTTAAGATATTGGACCGGGCTCTTATTTTCTTACTACGAGTACGTTTTCCTCCCGGAACATATATTATAGTGTACTTCATTTATTGCTTTTTTGTGTTATAGGCAGAAGAGTATGTGCCGTTACCTAAAGGAGATGTGCATAAAAAGAAAGAACTGGTTCAAGATGTAACTTTGCACGATCTTGATGTTGCAAATGCACGACCTCAGGTTGGTCAAAATATCTACTGTACTTGTCTACAATTGCATTTAAAAGACCTTGACATTAATATTACTGATTGCTATTAATTATTAATATTGATATGTTAATTATATATATAGCATATTATATTAAATAATATTATTTATAATAATTATGATCATTAGTTAACAATTATTAATTATAATAATTTTATTGATTATATTAAATTGTATTATAAATTACATTAATTATATATTAGTTATATTAATATTATATCAGTTATTAATTATTAATACTATTAATATTACATATTACTTTTGTACAATTGCATGTAAAAAACCGCAGAGTTATTCACATTGTACGACTTGAGAAACTTTTAATTTAGATTTTCAATTTTCTAAAAAAAAAATTAAACGAGAGGAAGATATTAAACCGATTGCAAATTTCGCTTTTCGTTTCCTAAAGATCGTCAGTGACAGTTTGTATCATCAAGTACGCTATCTCTCCTGTCTCTACTTAAGTGTCAGGAAGAAATTTCAACGTTGGATATTTAATCCAGTTTCCAAGCTCCTCACCATTTATACTCATCAGTACCCCATCTCTACTGTCTCTACTATCGGATAGTTGATCGAGTTTCCAAGGTCCACACCATTTGTATTCAATTTTGAACCTAAGACCAGAACAGAAATTTCTTAAACAGAATAAAGCTCGTAAGCATATTAAGCCCAATTATTTGTCCAATGTTTGTCGGTTTAAGACTGACATTTTCACGTCTTCATATCTCGTGACTGCAGTGGAGTTGTCTCAATTTCTTCATTAGTTTAACGAACCTTCGATATTCTAAATTCGACTAGAAGTCTGTAACGTTCACGGTTTCCTTACCCAAACAGCCAAAACATAAAGAAACTAAAGTTTAAGCACTTGGAACATGGTAAACATCATTCAAAAACACTAAGATACACATAATGAATATTGAAATACTGTAACACTCCCAATACTTTCTGTATTGTCAGAATATGAAATTCCAGTCACAGTAAAGCGAAATATATGATGTGCATACTAATTACATACATATTACATTGAAGCCATAAAATATGATTGATAATACGAGAAAGACAGAAGGCTGAATTGAAACAGATCAGGAAAAATGACTGCCAACCATATTCCGTCGAAAGTACTTCGATATCCATCTTTGTCTTTTATTTATTCAGCTTTGTTATGATGCTAACAACGTGCATGATTAAGGCTTCGATTCCTATGAATCAAGTGGCACATGTGGCGGTGTCGGAGCGTTTGACCGACGTACAAAAGTATTCCCAGCTTTGACGGCTCTATAACACACTGGAAATATTTTAAAGCCAAATATTCGCCGAAAATTCAGACAATTTTTTAAATAAATAAAATAAGGAAACAAACCTCGAGGATGATAGATGAATGTTCATCAAGCTGTAATCTCAAAAAAGCGATATCTGAGTTTCAGACGGGGATGGAACCCGTAACCTTCTGATGACAGATGGGACACTCTAACCGTTGAGCTACCAAGACTCAGATGGTAAGCTAAGGTACAAGTTCGACTTACGTGCTGCCTATGCGGCAGTCACGATATGTTGATAATGTTTAATGGTATTTTACGCTTGTGGGAGCTTGGAAGATATCAAGGATGATAGATGAACCTTGGTCAAGCTCAGCCATTGTAGAAGCCATGTAGCCAGCACATCCACAAAACTTGCAACGTAGCTCGCCGTCTGGATCTTGGCACCTCAATTGTAGCGTCTCACCCGCCATCAGAAGGTTGCGCGTTCGATGCCCTCCAGAAGCTCCGAATTTGTTTTTCTAAAGTATGCACTTGTCAAACTTTTGTCTATCATCCTTGATATCTCCAAGCTCCCACGTACTTCGAACATATCATGAGATAAACCTTACTGATTATTTATTTACAATTTAGTTATTTACAAATATTTTACTACGGTAGCCCTTCAAAACTCGTTGGTGTTTGTTTTTCAAGGGGCCTTACCCTAAATTCTAAATCCTAATTCTAGTAACTTTAACAAACTATTATAACTACTACAAAATTACTTGTAACTTTACTTTTAATTTATCTCTAGAATTCTACACTAATTAAAAATGTCAAAAACTTGTATAAACGTTGTTGCGTCAAATTCGCACAAAAGGGTATTTACATTTGACCTGTAAGAATCGTTTTTATCCTAAACATTATTTTAAATTGCTGAACTTAAATTGCTTAATGAAATGAGTTTGATTGGCGTGATTTGGTGTTTATAGTGGTATTGAAAACTTTCATTCCGTTTTTGCTTTCCTTACCTTTGCGTTTCTTTCCTTTCCTTTGCTTTTCTTCCCTTTCCTTCGTTCCTCCCTTCTTTCCTCCCTCCCTCTCTTCCTCCCTCCCTTCCTCCCTCCCTCCTTCCCTCCTTCCTTTCTACCTGACTTGCTTGCTAGCTTGCCAGCTTGCTTGCTTACGTAATTATTTATACACTTGCTTACTTAGGGAGGTTCCGATATTATGTCTATGATGGGACAGCTTATGAAACCTAAGAAAACAGAAATCACAGGTGAAGTTTAACGAACACGTCTAAAACTGCTTAAATTTCTGCTCACTTTGAAAAAATCTCTGGTTATTGTTCGTGGATCATTGAAAATAATTTTACGTGAGAGAGAACTTATGGAAGGAATAATGAATATTTTCTTCGTCTATTTTGTCCGTTTGATCGTTTTTATTAGGGACTTCGATTGATTCATTCATTTCATTGATTTCTGTTTATTATATGTATCAGTATTTGTTCATTTTACACATTCGTATTTTTTTGTGTTATTTATTGTTTTGCAGACAAATTACGAAAGGAAATCAATAAAGTAAGTTTTATGCAGCTCCAGTCAAAATTATTAGGTTGAAACTGTTGTGTTCTTATGAAATTACCCAATTATGTTGCACTTTTTATTTTTAAGGTTGTGAACAAGTACATTGATCAAGGAGTTGCAGAACTTGTGCCAGGAGTGCTCTTTGTTGACGAGGTTAGTTCACAGTTTGCTTGTATCACGTAAGAGGCTTAAACTAAGGTCTTGTTGAGCCAACTTTCCTGATAGGTTGCCACCGAGCAACCCAAACGTACTGTACGATCGGAAATCAAGAGTCAAGACTATAAAATTACGATGGAGATCGAGGTCAAATGGACATCGTTTCTTAAAATACGCAGGAAGTTGCCTTCAGACTCATTGATTGAATTGTATGTAACTCCAACGTTGATGAGTAGAATGCTTAAATAATCGTCAACTCAGCTCCAGTTTATAGTTTTTCACTGAAAATGAGTTTTAGCCCAGCGTTTAATTATTGCGATATTTAGTCAGTGAGTGATCACACTGAGACGAGGTTGCCTTTGGCAGAGGATCTATTCAGACCCACTTGGGTCGCGGACCAGCCCTGTATTACTAGGTAAAGGTCACATGTAATGGAAATACTTGACGTTGTAAAACATCTTAGTCGAGATGATCCAGAGGGTTGAAAGTCTTATTTCTCAATGACACAGTACTTTGATCTAAGGATGCAAATCTGCTAAAGGTCGATTGTGGAAAGCTTCTGCTGATGAGGAAGTTATCTAATGTGGATACCTTACTGGACAGTGTACTGCACTGTGAATCTACGCTACAGTGCAGTTATGCAGTACTGCCCTAGACTCGCATGGTCGCGGGTTCGGTTCCCACCCGGAGGTGCGGAGTTGCATTTTTTCCATCTGGTCTCGGTTTGGTCTTAAAATATAACAAAATGGTCTGATAATTTATTTAAAACTTTTTCAAAGAAAAAAACTCGTAAAACTTTTAAAATTTATTTTTAATTTAATTTATTGTGATTAATTAGACTGCGAAAGCTAACTCCGAAAGTTGAGTTAACCTGGCCAGAATTCGAACAAGCATTTTTGGGTTTCCGGACCGCTGCTCTTGTAGTTGAGGCCACTGAGAACAGTATGCTCGTGGAATGCAATTTAGGTGCCCAAGAGATTCTCTCGACAAGATAACGCTTATATCCATGAGGATGTGCAGGGTTTCAAAATCAAGACAATAAAGTTTGCAATTGTTTTGTTCTCAACAGGTTCATATGCTGGATATCGAATGTTTTACTTACCTACATCGAGCCTTGGAATCAACTCTTGCTCCAATAGTTATTTTTGCTACCAATCGTGGTTCTTGTACGGTGAGGTATGAGTCGAAGTCGTAGTGTGCTCGATTAAAATCATTTCACAGACTTTGAAGAATCACTAGGAATGTTTGTTTGCTTTTAGATAATAGTATATACGGTGCTATGCATTGAGTCGTACGTCTAAAGCATTTGTATCATTACATAGAAAATCTTTTAAGAGCAAGAAATAAATATGAGAAGTTTTAGTTGATATCATATGAGCAAATTTTTTTCATGCTGATTACCAAAATGGGGTCTAAAACGTAGTAGAATATACAGGATGTTGAGAAGAAGTGCGCAATGGCGCTTTATGGAATATAACGTTCTAGTGTCTAAAATATGAATATTATTAGAGTGATATGATATCAAATGTTTGGCAAATTTCTTGCTGACGATATCTGGCGTGCTTATATCCTAAGATCACTTTATTTAACAAGCAGAAAATTGCTTGAGTATCTCTGCTGTGATAGAAACATGAATAACGTCACTTAAACCGAGAAAATGACCAGTGCGTGCAAACGCAAGACATTGCCGAATGTTTTCTGATATTTTTCCGGCTGAAATGACGTCATTCATGTTTTTATCACAGTACAGAGACACGAAAGCTATTTTTGTATTTGTTTTATAAAATAACCATGGTTTTTTCGAGTTTTCGTGACGTCAGCCGTGTCTCTGTAGCCTTGGAGAGAATGCGGCTCATCCAAACTGAACGTATGTAGAAAGCGTGTTATTTTATAAATTTATTTTGTAACCACTGTTTCCTGTCTCATTTTGATGTAACAAAGTGTTTTTCAACACTAGACAGAAAAATCCGTATTTTTTCCCCCACAGAATTTTGGTTAAAAAAAATGATCAAGCACAGATTTTAATCTCAATATTGTGATATGTTTTTGCCGCATGAAACTCAGTCATTTTCGTTGGGTAAATTTATGAGTATGGATTTAAAATACTTTGTAACATTGCATACACTTCTGAAGCATTTCTGAACATTGGTCATATATTGCAAAATGTAGTCGTAATAAACCAAAATTTGAAGTAACTGAGATACATATAACGTTAGAGTCGCTGAAGTTAGTAAACTGCCCACAATTTGTCATTTTAAGTGACATTTAAGAGTCATTTAAGAGACAGTGGAGATTCTTTAAACCCGCATATGTGGTATATACATTGCAAGGGACCTTAAATACGCGAGTGTAATTTCTAGTGACGTTTTTAAATCAGCATGAAAAAATTCTGATGCTTTTTGTTTGGTTTATCTGATATGTTATTCAATATTTAACCCCTTCAATGCACGGCGTCCGATATATTGGACATCTACAAGAACAGCACAAACAAAGAACACAAAGCAAGAACAAAGGAAGAAAGTCATGAATATTAAAGTGAACGAAAGATTATGAGTGCTTTGTCGGGTTCAAAACACGGGGCGGTAGCCGAAGGTTTTAGATCCAGTAAATGCACATACTGCAAGTTTATTAAACATCTTCAAAAAAGAACCCTTATATACGTTCATCTAAAAACCACTATTTCAAAAATTAATGTCGACTGAGCAACAGAAACCAACGGAAGTTCATCGAAAGCAGTTCAGGTGTCTTGACATGTCACTGTTATGACTTTTTTTATTTTTTCTTCATGAATTATTAATGAGTTTTATACGCACTCGTTACGGATGGCATGTACAGGTACTCTGACATGTACAACCGTTTGATGTAGGATAATCACCCCAACACTCTTAATACCGATTAAGATACTATAGCTTCTAGAAGTCAGAATTGTTGGGGAAAGTGAGGATAAATGTATCTAATTAGAGGCTATATATTATACGACGGAACCACACTGTTACGATGTTACCGTTTATTTTCCTCATAAATTATCAAAGAATTTGTAGAAAATATCCCTGGCAGAGTCTTTGATATTATTCTAAATCCTATTATTAACACGTATGAGAACTCGAGCGGCCATCTATATATTACTCTATTTTGAGTGACGAGTTAAATTTACCTACTAATTACAGGCATGTAATATTTACAAAGTTACATGTAAACAACTGAATATGCCGTAAGATTTTGGTACATGAAATATGTGGACGTGCTGGGAAGAACATTAAATAAAGTTACGCTTTGACGTCAACGTTGTTAAAACTATTGGATTTAAATGGCTTTGGCACGAAACGAGAGGAGGTTAGTCTAACTAGCAGAACTCGAAGAAAAGACGAGAAAGTATAGACAGTGACCGTCGACAGGAACTGCAAAGAAAGTTAGAACAGGATCATCTTGTAAAAAGATCAAATTACAAATGGAGGAGTGATTTAATGGTCAGCGCGTAGATTTTATGTTTTGGAATTGTTTGACAATTAATATACGTCGTGCAAGTAGAACTGAATGGTATTTAACTGTGATAAACAGCAGCTATCAAGGTTCTGCCCAGGACCATCTGAGTACCGGGTAACTGCAGGCCTGGGTTTATATAGCCCCCCCCCCCCAAGTCATCACAATCTGTTCTGGTTTTGAACGGATATCAAATTTCACAGAATTACCAGTAGGTAATTGTGTGCATATTGCGGTGTTAAATTTTACCAAATAACGGTCAATAATATCATTCACTGGATGGTTTCTAATCACATATTTGATACTTTTCGAGTGCCGGACGGGGAAGGGTCCGCTTTGGCGTAAGTGCCGTGTGCCACTTCTCGGCTCCGCCCACCGTGGGCAGAACCCTGAGCTGTTTAACGTTATATCACGAAACACGCATACATTCGATATCCTTCAATATTTGAAAGTTTTTGTTGCATATAAATATTTTCTAATTAACAATTAGATTGTGAGCTGGAGATTTCTATGAGGTGATAATTGACGAGGGCGAAACCCTCGTCAACTATCACCTCATAGAAATCTCCACCTCATAATCTAATTGTTTTAGTAGAAACACACTTTGCAAAGAACATTTCAAAACGCTTTTTAATAATTTATTCGTAATAGTTAATATATTTAAACGACACACGTGAACATGAGAGGAGATGGCTGTTCGCTACTCGCTATCTATCGACGAATAGATAGCGAGTAGCGTAGCCAACCAGATTGCAGTATTTGCATTAGTACTCGACTAAGTTTCTACTAATTTCTTTTGTTCAGAGGCACAGATATTGTGTCACCTCATGGTATTCCCTTGGATCTTCTTGATCGGGTCATGATCATCAGGACGATGCCATATTCCCAAGAGGAAATCGTACAAATTTTAAGAATACGGGCCCAAATTGAGGGAATACAAGTAGACGAAGAGTCTTTGAACTCTCTTGGAGAAATTGGAACTAAAACAACCCTGAGGTACAGTTCTTACTAGTTTTTGTCACGTTAAGTAAAAAAATCTGGTATAACCTTTTCGTTTTCCTACAATTCCTTAAATTTTTACTTCGGGTTCATTAGTGCATTTCGGATGTTAGCTTTAATGCAGATAAATTAAAAATTCAACATTAAAGGAACAATTGCCAACGTGACCATTTTCCGATAGTTAACTTACTACTTGGGCTCAGGAACTCAGTAAATAGAGTGTCAAAGCACTGAAGCTGAAAATTGTACTTGTGCACTAAAGGTTGTCAAGATCTTGCCCACTTGTAGGCTTTTTCTTACCCGAGTTCTTTGCCATCCCAGCCTTTTTTAATACTTTATAGAACTATAAGGGGTAATATAAAGCAAAAAATTGACTTTTTAATATTTTTGAAAAGAACTCTGGGTTATTTAAATTTTGTCCGTCAGTCATCGAGTTTGATTGCGTTAGTGGCACGACTGATGCTGCTGTTTGGATAACGATTTATTGAGGAATCCTGAACTGAGCTAAATTAATAGTTCATTATCTAGCTATTTTTACACCACAGTCGTAGGACAGATAGTTTAAGACATTACCGCTCTATCCTTCTCAAAGAAGTGTTCTGTTTCACCGCAGGTATGCTGTGCAGTTGTTGACTCCAGCGCATTTTCTCGCAAGGATTAACGGTAGGTGTTACATATTTGCGTATTTATGTATGGCGTATTTTACATCGTATATTCTAAAATTTGTCAGTCGAATGGATGGTCTAAACATCAGAATTATTTTCCAAATGTGCTTCTTGTAAAAATAGACGTTCTCTGCATACATGCGCACACTGCGACTGATATGTGATATAAACCAGGAAATGGGATGTTTACAGTGATGTTTGCTTCAGGTTTCAACGGACCTTTCCCCTTTTAATGAAAAACGCAATGAATCATGGTTGAGTGGTAATGCTGCTCAACGAAAAGTAATGGCTGCCGTGAATCGAGCAGTTTGTATACAAGTTTTGTATACAGATTTTGGCAATGTCTTCTCATTCCGTAGTGGAACTTAATACATTATACAAGGTTAACATGTCTTTAACTATACTCTAACGGACGTATACGGTAATCAGCTTTTTTGCTCGGAAACTGAATCTGATGTTGAGTTGCTATTCGGAAACAAACGTTTTTTGTGAAAGGATCTACGAAGCATTTGCATATGAGTAGGCTCATTCGTTGATGCTGATGAAAAGATTTTGGTATACAGGTATGGCTCAACTTTCCTTTTGCCAGTTCCCTTCAAGCATTTTGCGATCAGTGTTTTTAAGATTGTTGTATATTGTGTCAAAGTCAAATAGATTGCCTTTCCTGCTCACGAAATATCTTCCAAAAAGTTTATCACTTCATTTATCTTTCTGCGACTTCCGTAATCGCAAATATTATTGTTTTCCACGAGTGAATGTGCCGATACTTCTATCATACTGAAAAAGTTATAGACTTGCTTTTAATTTTTGATTTTTTTTGGTAAAATTCACCGGTCATGCCGAGGTAAACGTCCCTAGTTTAAAATGTGTTTTTGAATCGACCATAAAGAGGTGAAAAAGGCTGACAGTGTTGAGACAGTAGTGACCACTTTGTTTTTTTATTAAGAGGTATTTCTAACTTATGAAATAAAAATCAAATAAATTGCTTTATAATGGACGTAATTTAGTTTAGAACTTTGAAGTTGCAGTATGCACTGTGTTCCACACAATGGTGTTACATATCCCGGATGAATATTCTGTTTTATAATCTTTTTTATAAATTGCTATGTTTTGGGAAATCATAACAAGTGATGATTATGTTTAGGGAAGTTTATTTCATACAAGATTTTATTTTCTGTATCATTTTCATTACAAAATGATGAATACACCCCTTTATTATATGGCTTTCTTGCATCCTGAATTCTGATTGGTTAACGCACGGTCCGTCAAAATGCGTATCCGGACCAATCCGGACCACGGTCCTTCTTTATCCGTATCCGGACCGGTGATCCGGATGTTTTCCTGGTTAGTGGAAATTTCAAAGATTTTTACATCGAAAAACACGCTTTACTAATAATTGTTTCATCAAAATAAGAAACACAAAACGCAGCATTTAGTTCTCTGAAGAGCAACAAAGCAATAACGAATAAAATGGATGAAAATGAGCAATATTCTCCTCGTGAAATTTAATATCCTGACGAGGAAACAAAAGAAAATGTAAATTTTCGTTGGAAAGAGCCAGAAGCAAAACAAGGCAGTCAAGGAGTGATAGAGGCATTTCTAATTGGTCAGAAGGCTGAAACTGCTGTTTAGTAAACGAGATAACACTTAAATATCACGTAGACCGTGTTGAGATAGATGATGTGATGATGAAGACTAAAAACCGCTCAGTCTTTAAGTCGTCCAACTATTTTCGCATAAGCCATGGTTTCTTTGAAATGAATTTAAAATCGTGAGCATATTTCTTTTTGACGTTCCATTTCTATATTTTAACCAGATATTTTTCAAAGGTTTCGAATAAATGAAACTTAAATGAAAATGCTTGGTGAAATGTCCAATGTGTTTATAACTTCGTCTGATCAGCACTACGAAAGTATAACTGATAAATGTATGGCAAAAAAAAAAGAGACAAAAGAAAAGGCCTAACTGATATAATTCGAAAGAGTGTTACTCGTGAGGTGAAAAAGGAAGAAATTAATTTGAAACACAAGAAGACCTTGAAGCTATCAGTCTTGCGTGCAAGTAACGTTAGATGGCAACATTCGGTTTGTGATTTCCCGCTGTGTGTCAAGCTTCTTATGGTTTTTGTATAATTATTGAACGATGCATGGCATAGAATGTCGTCAACGACATTGTCCGTTGTTTCGGGTGCCTGCTTGAAGAAGTCAAAATCAATATTCATTTCATTTGCGCCTTAATTTTCATATTTGATCCGTTCTTCCTATTTTGTGAAGACCGCTCTGTATCAATTAGCGCTTCCCGCTCAGGAACCGGTCAGGTTGTAAAGAAACAGTGTTAAATTATCATCTGAGTGTAAGCTTTGTACGAGAAAGTATTTGTCTGAGGTTCTCGTACAGACTGAGCGATGAAGATGAAAATTAGTAATTCGGTAATTACCTGGGCAGAACGAACAAACGAGGATAACAAGGAATTAATTATAGGGCTTTTGGTTCCTTCCTTCATCACTTTCAACGTTCTTTTTGTTTTGAGAGGTAGCAGTTTAGGTTTACTTGCTGGCTTTTATCTGACTTCGTATTTATATCAGTTCATCAAGTTTTCTGCTTAAAACCGTCGTTGAAGAGGTTTCACTACGTCGTAAACAGCTTGTTCTTGTTAATCTTTCGTAAAACCTACCTGTATCTGGTTTGTTTGCTTTTAAATCACCTCGGAAATTTTCCCTGCAAAACTTGCCGGTCTTTACGAAAAAGGTATTGCACTGCTAGGCAACCAATCGGCGTGCGCTCGTTTACTTTCTTGTTGTATAATTTCTTGTTTTTTCCCTGGACTGGATTCCTATACCTATTTTCACATTCTGAATTGCTAAAGAGTTGTCCAGATTTTCACGCTACTACGGATCGCGCAGTCTGAACCCCAACCACACACAGTCCAAAACATTCCGAAAAAGCAAACATACGAACAAAAAACGGCAAAAGTAAGTTAACAACGCTTATCGGTCCCAATTGGGAAAAGTTTGTTGAGCGATTTGTCTTGACTGCACGGACCTCGGCGTGCAACCTTGGTCGGTTCTTTCAAAGCTTTTGATAAACTTATCTATATGGACCTTCTGTTTAGTTAATAACGTAGATCTTCCTACCTCTTGTTTATAATTATTGTACGACTGTGTCACCGTAACATGCTCATTAAGCCTTTCACTTTAGGGCGAGAAATCATGAACAAGGGTGATGTTGATGAAATCAATGAACTATTTTTTGACGCTAAATCATCTGCGAAACTCCTCGCTGAACAAGAAGACAAGTATATGAAGTGAGAAAACAGCCCCACTCATAAACGCTAAAGCAAAGAGCTGTCGTAAGGTACCTTCTTTATCTCGACAACTTCAGAAGGACAGCTTCTCACTGCCAATTTGGCAGTTTTAACGGTGATGTAAGGTATTTCTCATGGTTGAATTAGAGTTTAAAACCAGTTAACTATATACCTATATTACTTGCGAAAAGGCCATTGCTTGTCACAGTGTACGTAAATAGAAATCGTGACACTTCATTAATATCTCTGAAGAAAAACATGAAGGTCGAAATAAAAGTTAGCTATCATTCTTAAATCTTTGCTATTCCTGGACTAACTTACAGTTTTATCTCGTAAAATCTAAAATCGATCACAATCAAAGTTCAACGGTTAATCCTGTATTGTTCAGCTTTTGTTCATTTGATTCAGAGTAATCATATATTATACAACATCCCTCTCCAAGCTGTGGAGACATGGCGTGGGTATCCATCGTCCACCGCTCCTTTAGTGAAGTTGAATCGATAATAGTAGTTTCCTTTAAAGAAATATGTCTGACCGTTGGACCAACGAAACACAGTATCCAGATTACTT
This sequence comes from Heliopora coerulea, assembly GCA_030142905.1. Taxonomy (NCBI): domain Eukaryota; kingdom Metazoa; phylum Cnidaria; class Anthozoa; order Scleralcyonacea; family Helioporidae; genus Heliopora; species Heliopora coerulea. The sequence goes on along the minus strand of JASJOG010000003.1, from coordinate 6,388,429 downwards.
GGAACACCCTTCCAGAAGGACGTTATCGGTTTGGGGTAACCTTTTTCGACTTGGTGTTTGAGATCGTCAAAACGAAAGTAATGAGAATCCTTGAAGAAATATGTCAAACCAGCATTTGATCTAAAGCGAAAACGAAGAAAAGTTAAACACACTTAATTTGATAAAATAAATATGTAAATATATAAACAATTCTACACGTACCTTAAAAACGCCAGAATAATGGCATCCGTCACCCTAGTTTTGTTTAGTTTTTATGTACTTGTGATTTATTTATTTATTTATTTATTTATTTTTTTATGTATGTATGTATGGATGGATGGATTAACTTGTTTATTTATTTATTATTCGTTTGTTTTATTTTTATTTTTACTTTTTATTATTTGTTTCTTTATTTTTATTTATTTGTTCGGGTTTTTTCTGTTTTATTTTAAAATAAATATTTTTATTTATTTTTTCGGGGTTTTTTATTATATATTAATAACATTTTAACGTTTCGGGGCTGCTCCTTTGTTAAGATACTAACTTTGCAAGCCTTATACGTCCCTATGTATACTGATAGAACAAACTAATTAAAGATTCGAGTTATGAACTAATTACAATAAATTACCAAAAATCTCTACTGTTAAGTCCCATTGGAATAAATGAATTTAGCTTATAAGCCCAGAACCCCTCCCTTCTTGTAGGATCTTTCACGTCAGTTGTATCAATTATCATAACACTTAAATCTTTCATACGAGATCTTTCATTCATTTGAAACATCTGTATGCACATTTCTTCCTATCTGATCATAACGGTATGCAAGATTTAAGTGTTATGATAATTGATAAAACTGACGTGAAAGATCTTACAAGAAGGGAGGGGTTTTTGGACTTATAAGCTAAATTCATTTATTCCACTCGTACTTAACAGTAGATATTTTTTGTAATTTATTATAATTAGTTTATGATTCGAATCTTTAATTAATTTGTACTAACAGTATATATAGGAACATATAAGGCTTGCAATGTTTGTATCTTGACAAAGGGGCAGTGCCCCGAAATGTTGAAATTTTATTAAAGGTTTTTAAAGAGTTTTTAACTGAATATTATTGATGATGAACTCGATCTGGTGGAGGTTGGTGATTCGGTTTATATATATATTGCAAGTACATATTCGTTTGAATATCCGTGTACATGTACTCATGTGTGTATTAATAAAACTCTACCTGTACGTATACATATACACATACACACATACTTGTACGCATACATACATACATACGTACGTACGTACATACATACATACATACATACATACATACATACATACGTACATGCAGACAGACAGACATATAATACACACATACACATACATACACGCATAAGTAGATACATACGTACATACATACGTGCATTCATACATACATAGATGTACGCGATACGTGCTGGAAGAAGTTAAAGTGGCGGGGTAGCTGCTGCGTTCCCAGATTAAAATGAAACGGGACAAGAAGTAAAATATTATATAACGAGCGGAACAATCCTGTTCAGAATTTGTCAACCATACGAGCAAAGAACACCGGTCAGAGTCATGACAGAAGAACATTCTCGGCAAAGTCTTTCAATATTTCAGATTGAAATGACAGTCATCCAGAGCAGAGCACTCAAACTGTTTACGTCACATCCATTTTATCATATCAATGGCATTCCAGCTCTTCAAATAGTATTTGACTCACTTAACATCTAACCAATTGATTTGTAGCATGATGACAAATTATAGTGTAAATGACAAAAAGAAATGTTATACAAAAGAATAAAGATAAATTTACTTTCCTTACCTGAAAACAGCGTCAATATTATTCGGCACCCCTTTCCAATGAGAAGAGATTTTCTTGGGGTATCCTTGGCTAACTGTTTGCGAAGTTTGATTAAAACGGTAGTAGAGTTTTCCGCTGAACGCATACAGATGACCATCACTCCATACAAACACGCCATCAACCTTTGAAAGTAAACGACGCCACTGACGCCATTTAGACAATGGATGTGGATAGGTGTAATCCACATGGTTCTTGAAGTCATTGTATCTCCAATACTGTTTTCCGGAGATGAAATAAGTGTAACCATTACCATTCCTTTAGCAAGTGAGAAAATAGTTACTTTTGACTAGTTTTTAATAAAACGTAAGATAGTTTCCGGTGAGACAGTACAGAAGGACCTATGGACCTTTCCCGAGTTCACTTCAAAGACACGAAGAGTGGTTGCAAGTCAAGATTTTGTTAGACTTTTTCTACCAAAATCATACTGACACCACTATAGCATTCTATTTGATTATTTAAACATTCTCTTGCACCCCGCACCCTGTGCTTCATTCGCTCTGTACACACACGCGCCTTCGCATAGATACTCCCATGCAAGCTTTCTACTTCGCTTCCTTCTTTTCTTTGTTGTTCTTACTTCTCTTATTCTTGTTTAAACATGGGTAATAATTTTGCATGGAGCACCTGAATGCTATAAAATCTTGATTTTTATGTTCCGCGCTCCACCAATTTTCTGTTGACTTTGGGTAAGGATGATTAACCGAGCTTCCCAATCCAGAAACAAAAAGCCAAAATTCAGCATCTTTGAAAAAATAAACTCCTCCGTTGTACCATGTAAACGCTGCTTGAACCTTTGTGGGAATTCCAATCCAGTAATTTTTCATGGGTTTTGGATAACCAGAGTCGACACTTGCCACCGTAGAGTTGAATCGGTAATAAAGATTATCTTTGAAGAAATAGGTACGGCCATTGTTGTATCTATTAACAAGATATAACAATATCACTTTTTGTTCTTTAATTTCAGTCAACCTTATACTTTTGAAATTATTTCTATATTTCTTGTTTTCTGGTTTACTTTCCTTCTGTCACTTATGTTTCTCATTGCCTCCATGCTTCCTCCTCTCTCATTTGTTGGGTTTTCCCCTGTTTTAGATATTTTGGCTGAACAGATTTTACTGCTCTACTATAATTAAAGGATTTTATACGGGAAAACATCTTATAGAAGTAGTTTTATAAGCCACTATTTACTTTATGGGGAATGATAGCTCCACACAATTTGAAAATCAACGCCGAAACTGCTTTAAGCCCTTTGTTATATCCATGGTAATGAATTTTGTCTAAGACACAAGGTTACATCGCAACGTGCTTCTCTGTCGTAATACGTCGCATTGCTTGGAAAAAACAATGACCTAGTCTATTGAAGGTATTGGTAAAGCCAGTTAAAAGTGAACACGTGACTTCAGAATGTAGTTTGTTTACCGCGGGACGAAAATTCTGTGACACTTTCGTTTGAGATTTGGTACCAGTTGCATATTAAATTTGGTTTATCTGTTAAAAGGTGTGTGTGGAGCAGTATACGTCACTGGGCGCAAAAATTCCAACTATTGGTAAATTGACTAGCTCCACGAGATGTTTCAGTCACCTTATGACATCGTCAATATCATTTGGTATTCCTTTCCAGAATTCTGCGATTTTCTTTGGATAACCAGGATCAACTTGAAGACTAGTGTCGTTAAATCTGTAATAATAAGATCCTTTGAAGAAATACGTGATCCCATTGGAGTAGCGAAATACCCCATCAATGGAGTTCGGAACACCTCGCCAATGTTCGTTGATAAGCCTTGGGTAGTCTGTGTCAATAGCTTGCGATGTTTCATTGTATCGATAATAACTTACTCCAGAAAAGAAGTAAACAAAACCATTGCTCCATCTGAAAACTGAGTCAATGTTACACGGTCCTGCAAATATATTTTCAATTCCTTAAAAATAATTTTTATACTGTTACATCGTATTTCTTATAAGAAGGCTGAGACTCGATCATAAAAAAGCTGGGAGGATGGAGAAACTGGTGAAACTGTAGGGAGGAGATCCTGACGAAAACTCTCCGTCGGAGTGAAACGCAGCATCTTCGTTCGAAACGTCAGTATTTTCTCTTTTAAGTTTCTGCAGTTCCCTCATCCCTTTGCTGAGACATTTTATAAGACAACAATGTTGGCTCAATGTTGGCTAAGATGGATTTTTGTATAAGGTTGTGGAGACGTTAACGTGACATGCTGACATACTCGTCATGTAGAAATTTTAATACTATTCAAAAGTCGATCGAAGTTACTTTAAAAGAATATAGAAAAGCCTTGTTGTAATGTATCACAGAATTTCGTAAACTTTCAACTTTTTTTTTTTTTTGATCAGGATAGTTGCAATTAGTCATTTTAGTATAAATCTCACAAAGTCGTGTAACTAACTGCTCATTCACCTTTCCGAGACCAAAGACAAATCAGCAATTTTGTTTTATGTTCAAAGAAAATTCCAACAAAACTTTTTGTTACCTGGTTACAGCCCCAAACCCATCTTACAGATTTAAGTGGCTAGTAGCAGTAGGGAATAGCAGTGGTACCAGTGAAGATAAATGAGGTAGCAGTATGGATAATGGCAGCATTGAGAATGATGGAAGGAATAATACTGGTCACTGAGATAATGACTGGAACAGTACGATGATAACAGTAGTAGTTGGGTTGTTGAGTTAATGCCTTCAACGACTGAGATAATTACAACAACACCAGGGCTTTAATGTTGGTGACTTTGTGGTTCAGTGGTAGTGTCAATCGACATATCACTGAACAGTAGCAGTCGTCATTTAAGAAAATGGTGGAAAGCAATGGAAGTACAATGACCGGAACATTAAGGGTATGGTTGTGGCAACAGGGATATCGCTTGGGACATAACATGCCGTAATAAAATTAATTTTTGGTGATAAATCACAAATTGTAAAGAGTTAACTAGTACTGTATGCATTTGTTTTTAATTTCTTCCGGTACTTGTTCACGATCCCTTCCATTCTTTTTACTTGACCAGCAGTGAAGTGGTTGACACACGAGTCCTGAGCAACTATGAATTCGCAAGAAACAGAAACATTTTACTGCATATAAATTTGAACCGAGGAAAGCGAACTAAATGATACAGCAAACAGGTGTTTGTTTAACCCTTTCCAGGTGGTGGATTCACTCTTGGCGAATAAAATCGTCCAGTGTTACTAAGGTCAAAATACTAAAAGGTATATGTGGTATTTACACTCGATCGCATGAAATTTACGATATTTGTATACGATGAAGTAAATTTTTGAGTGTCAGAATCTTACATTTTAAGATCCAATCACCCGACCAGGACCAGTTGCGAAAATGCTATATACTGTTGGGACCTCCGACTGGGAATCAAAACTACGTTTCTTCTGGTGTAGTGCTGCGCTCTTTCGACTGGGCTGCGAATATCATTGCCGTGAACTTGACCCCGAGTTTCGTATTAAAACAACAAATAAGTATAAAATACTGAAGGTCCATCACCTGGAAAAGGTTAATTCTTGCTAAAACAATCATGCACTGTTGTATTAATAACGAACATAGGCTGTCTTTCATAAAGCACTTTCATCCCGTCGCCCACTGCGCGAAAGCGCGATGCGAGGGTACTAATGTCGAGGGTCCCAACGGTTGTTGGTGGGAATGCGTTTATGGCCATGCCTTTGTTCCCTTTTGGGCTGGCTACAAATCAACATAATAATTCCACTGCCCTTAGTTGGGTGGTATGCAAGTTATAATAATTGTAATAATAACAATGATAATGATAATTATGGTAATGATAATAATTTGCAATGCCCTAGTCGAACTATAAAAATTACCTGATAATATGTAAGTTTGCAGAGAAATACGAAGAAACTTAGTGGATTCTTTTAAACCCCTTATTCAATAGGGCTAAACTTATAATACTGCGCTGTTTTGAGAAATAATTCGGAATGTAATACATTTCTTCTGGCATTGCAGCTTAATAGTCCTAAACATTCGAATTAGGATTATATACATATATATATAAGAACAGTTACCACCCATGTAATTGTGAATAGGATCGTTCCCACTCCTCTCTGGACACGTATCCACGGGTCTCGTAGGGCAGCCATAAGTGGGAAATCGAGCTGGAGGTGTGTCGGAGACCATATCACCTGACCCGTCGCATCCACCCTACAATTTAAAATATAGCAAACGGTTAGTTCGAATTATGTGATATTCTGTATATTATTGTTTAACATACTCAAAAATTTATTAGGCACTCGTTACAATTCCTGTATGATTCTTTTTGTTTTTTGTATAGTCTCTGCGTGGATCTGATGAACTCTTTCACTGCGAAAGTGGCTGTTCAGATTTTAGGATTTCATCCTGGTAAACGCCAGATGATTTTATCCAAAGGAAGAGTCTCTCAGTGAAAGAATTAATGATCCTTAGATAGAACATTAAGCTTTTACATATTCTAAATGAAGTGACCGGTCCAAGTTCAAAATATTTTTTTAGGCTTTCGTTAATATTATATAAAAATTTTTCTCATAAATGCTAATGATGCAACTGTCATTTTAACTCATCTTTTCATGTGCAATATTCTGATGGTAGAGGAACATGACCTAATTCATACGATGATGATACACTTGAACCTTATACAGAAGATTTTATCGAGATTTTTATTTGAATCCTGGAAAAAAGAAAGTTTTATCCCCACATTTTGCGTCACACCCATTGGAGTATGTGAAAAAAAATGTAGGTGCTACTAAACTACATCGCCTATGCCAATGAAGTCAACAAAACCAACCGTCAATTTAACACACTCGTCGCTCATATGTGTCATGCTATGGCTGTTTGAAAACAGACGACTCTGTCACGAAAAAAACCCCACTTTTTAACGAGATTCGCTTAAAGCATTTTGGACTTTCACACGCGACCTAGCAGTGTTTGGTATGAATAACATAGGCGGCATGTGTTAGAATACACAATTTAGAACCAGAGATTTTGATAAAAAGTTTTAAAATTGAGAAAATACTTCGTTCGACGATATAACGAATTTCCCCAGATGGGGAACTTACCTCTTAGCAAACATGAGGTTTCAACGGCGGTACTAACAAAGCCATCTTAAAACCTCAGAAAACTCTTAGCTTGGGCCCTCCCCCTCCGGCTTTTCCCAAATCCTGGATCTGCCACTGCTTAGCTAGACCGAAATAATAAAAGACCAGGAGCAGGCGACAGAAATGAGTGAAACAATATTATTTCTGTATTTGTGAAATTATTTTGCGAAAATTTTACCTGAAAGGTATGGTACAAACCAAAGTAATGTCCAACCTGCAATAACAACAAGAAAGGTCTCATTATATTCGTTTATTGACCTCAATGTATGAGCTGCCCTCCACAAATAAAGCTGGCATAAGCGGTATCGAGATTAGTGGGTGAGAAAAGAATAAAACAGTGGGAGTGTCGAGGACAATGTCGTTCTGATCAAAGTTTTGATGGGTACTGATCTCCGCTCTGATCATCCATTATTGAAAAAATTTATTCGGAAGATAAAATCGTGGCTATAGACTTTCCAGGCGGAAAGATAAGAGACTCGGAAGATAAAAGTTGATCATAATTGGTGACTAAAATTGTGATTTACCTTCGACAAAAAATTGTCCAGTCATACTACAAAACTGATTGATTACCCCGAACTATTTCATTTAATTCAGATTTTTAGTTAACTAATGTGTTCTACTGAAAACTCTAAGATGTTAATTGATATAATTTTAACCAACAAGGTAGACATAGTGTTAACAGGTAATTCATTCGCGTTATCGTTACCATGTACTTATTTCTTGGAACAAAGGAAATTTTAAAGCCCTTAAATAGCGAGTCTAGACATAGGAATGTTGTTAAGAGGAAATTTAAAAGATTCACGAGTCTAAATTTAAGTCAAAATTAAACGAATTGCCCTAGAATATCATTATGAAAGAAGACCCAAATAATACGTGCCGCAAATGGAAGAAAACGCTCCTTGAGTTACCTAATAAGAATACTCCAGTTGAAACGTGTTAAAAATAAACGATCCCCATCGATTACCTCAGAGGTACGAAGTTAAATTATCAGTCGGGACGCTCGTTTTTTTGGCAGAGTGTTACCTTTAAACTTTTTCTGCGTCTTATGTTTTGCGTCTAACGTCAATTCAATACTGCTCCGCAAATGACAATCTTTCGAAGCTTCTAACAATAAAATGTGCCATATCGCTATGTTCTGTCCTGGGACAAATCTTATTCCTCGCTTCCACAAACTATCTTTCGCATTGCCTTAATCACACCATTGCCAAGAATCCCTGACGACACAACTTTATCAATTTCAGCAAAAACTGTCTGTGACGTTTAGATGAAAATTCTAGGCGAAAATTCGAGATGAAAATTCTAGAAAAAACTCCAATCTAGATATATAAGTAGATATATTATGTGTATACGTATACCCATATTCAAAATGGGTGAAACATAAATTAGACGTGTAACTGAAGGTAAATTCCTCCTATTGACTGCATGTGGACGAACTACTTTTCAGGAATCCTCAAGTTAGTTAAAGTATAGAGGAGGTCAATGCAAGTATTAAAGGGTTAAAACTGATTAAGCCATTTACAAATACAGATCTTATAAGAAAATTGGACATGGCTTTGGTCCTAACACAGTTTAAATTGCGGCGGAACATGGAGTAACATTTCAAAGGTATTAACTGAAAAGTTACAGAAGTTGGAAAACGGTACTGGTAGAGTTATTACAAATAGTGGCGAGAGGGTCCAATCAAAATACATTTTAAAGGAGCTCCAGTGGGTATACCTCCGCCAGACGATCAAAGTACCAGGTCGTAACAGTATTCAAAATACAAGATACTGTAATTGATACTTTATTTACTTGAAGAATTCATGTAGACAAATATGTTCATTTCCATAAAATAAGAAAAGAGCGAAATTAATTTCTTAAACATAAATCAGAATTTGGGCGGATAAAAATATTGGCTTGGTTTTTTTCCCTTGTTTTTATATCTATCTATGGTTTTTATTTTACCATTTATGCATTTGCTTTCCCTTGGCTCCACTGTCTGTTCCTTCCTTTTTGGTTTACTGACCGACGTTTAAATTAACAAATGACTTCCCGTCATTTACATCTCTTTACTTAGTTTATTATCTACTTTTTAAACTTATTGGTCATTTTTCCCGTCACATGAAGTTTTTAGATATAAAAATATCACTTTGTAAATCATTTCACGTTTAACAACCACGAACCTTCGCTCGAAAGGACAGTATCTTTTCTCCTAAGTTTTGGCAGTTCCCTGATCCTTTTAGCTCGTATATACAAAGGATCTTCCTGTACAGCGGTGTAAAATAATGGGAAGCCTCGCTGAGAGATTAAAAATTGTATTCCGAGTTGAAAAAAATTAAAGAGAGTTTGGATAATTCCGATATCACCTTTTGCAACAGCTGTAGATAAAACCTTTCTAAATATCTATTATGCTTTTCATCCCACTTGTATAAGTACCGCTTACATGTGAAGCAATTCGTCTTTGTTTATCTTGTGTATAAGATAGAATTAATGCAACTATCATGTTGAAATCAAAGTAAACCATTCAATCAGTCAGTTTATTTATCTCTGAGTATCTTTTCTGTCCCTTTCTTTGTCTCTGTCTCTGTCCCTGCCCCTGTTCCTGTCTCTCACCGCTCTGTCTCTCTTTGTCTCTTTAAAATCAGCCAAGAGCCAAGATGCCGACCATCGACCAAACCTCAATACCGATCCCTGGAATGCTTTTAAATGAATCATAACTCAGCTCTCGTCTACAATCGCGTATACCAGAAGAAGGTATACCTTAGTGTTGACGATCTAGTATCATTTCACTCTGGAAAGGTTCTGCAAGGATCCTTTTGAAACCTCTCGGACAACCGCTGAGGTAGCGTTATGTCTTCAATGACTACAGTCATCGCAAGCAAAAAAAATGTATCCATATCAGCCTTCATCTCAACGTACATGGGATTTGGTAAAACATTTTGACATCACAAAAAGTGATAAAGAAAATTAAACATGTCCCAAAATATAATTCCCGTATATACTACCCTGTATAGACTTCCCTGTATATACTTTCGTGTAAATATACTTCCCTGTAGCCGCACGTTACTACGCCACTGCTTGTATATTTGGAGGAAAACAAACGATTTTGGATGGAGACTATTTGGGTGACTGGTCAAATTAGAGAGTTTCTAGGTATTTGAGATAGCAATATGAGCGCTTATAGTTATCAGTATGATGTATCGACAAACCTCATGTACCAGGTTGTCACCCTCGTTCACAGGCTTTAATGTCCCACCGGGTAATGTTCCTGGATGAATAGTCACTCCATTATAGACACTGTCTTCCTCGTGTAACCATGGAAAGGCAGCATTACCAATAACATCCGAATAACTGAATTCGCAGGTGTAGAGATTAAGTTTTCTATCGGTTGATTTAGCTAATATTGCTTGAAACTGAGCGAGATAAAAGAGACAATCACTTGTCCAAGTGTCGTTTACTATCCTCTCCACAGTATCCTCAAAAACAAAACAATTACAATTAAACATTACTCTTGGCCCCATCTCAATTAATGAGCGAAGTAAGATACTGACGAGTCTACCTGGTGCCCAATTCTCGGGCCTTTAACATAGGCCAAATGCTTGCAAGACCAGTTGAATACCTTCTGTGCTGCAGCTGGCTGGTAAGTTGATTGTGATTATGCCGTTTTGAAATGAGATGTTCACACATAACAATAACTAAAATAATTTAAAAGTAAGTCTTGTTCGTTGCTACAAACCTCGAAGGATGTTGCCAGGAGAGAATCGTCATGAGCAAGTGTGGTCATACTCATACCACAAGTAGGATATTCAGACGAGTCGTGCAGTACCAAATTAATGAAACATTTTAATTTTTCAGCATACACATGTATGTCCATTTGCACGAAGTTATTAAACCTCTGTTTATTAGCACGTCCACATACCTTGGAAGGAGGCAAGTGTACTTTGAGCTGTGCCGGCATAAGAATATCGTACAAACCTTTTGTGACCTTAGCAGACATTTTTCGCAACTCAAAAGATCGGCCAGCAGATGCGTTGGTTGAAGGAGTATGTAAAGTAGGTAAAATATTCGAAGTAAAATGTAAATCTCCGCCTGGCACAAAGTTATCTAATTTATAAATATAAAAAACTTCCTCTAGCCGTCGGATTATTTACATCTGGTATATGTATTGTTCTAACCTTCATAAATCTTCTATTCCCTCATGTTCCTCTACATAAAAATACGTCTACAAATGTGGACTTGCGATATCCCTCTTGCCCTTTCCTAACCATTTCTTGATACTCTTGTGATTATTGAATCTTTTAGGAAAAGATATTATTGTACTCGGAAGGTGGAAGTGTGGTAAACCATGGCGCCAAATTTGTAGATTGGTTGGTGAGGGCTGTACGTTCCAGGGAAATCTCATATACTTTATCAATTTCTCTTTTGATTGTGATTCGGTCCGTGGTGTTTACCTTTTATTTTGTATGATAATGTATGTGGAACGATTTGTTGAAAATGCTATTGCGTCTTTCAGAAAACGTTTTATTAATGACAAGGGTAGTGTTGCCAGGTACGGTAAGGGACAGAGGAGTATGCCGGGTGAGCAATTATAAGCGCATTTCTTTTGTTTTTTTTCGTTTTTTTTTTTTGGATCAAGTCAAATGGAATTGATAATATACTCTTCAAAATTATTGAGAAAACGGATATAAATGAACTGACTAGAAGAGTTTATTCCTCAGGGATTGAATCAAAGGGAATTTTTATGATTAAATTTTGTTTTTGGAATGCATTGGTTGATAAATAGTTTACTTGAATAGGAATGGACTACTTATGTATATAGGCACATTGAATCAAGGAGAGTTTGATCCGAAACAATTCTTATACATCACTTCATGCTCATGAATTATGCAACGAAGAAGACAGTCCACCGACATAAACGTGGATATATGTATAGATGTAAAAGTGTAAACGTACCATTCTAAACATCAAAGAAGTGTTTTCAAATGCTCCTGCATAGCAAAAAAGTCAAATGTTACACTCAATGAATATATTAAGGCTCACGCACATTATTATAAGACCATTGAATGAGTTATAATTTAATGTCGTTTAACTTATTCGATTCGGTGGAATTAAGTTGCTTTCCCCTCTCTTAACCGTAACGTGAGTCTTTTCCATAATCTTTATTTTCATTTTGATATATTTAACAATAAATTCTTTTTACCTGTCTCTAGGTCTCTATGATTCTTCACTTGCCTTAGCAACCAATCATCTTCTAGTTTTGTAATCGTGTAGGATCATTTAAGCAAACTTCTGGTAAATTTATATTCTAACTCTTATTACCCAAGAATTTCATGTGATTAGTAACTACTTCATATTATTAATTATATTTTCCTTTTAGAGAAAGCAATATTTTTAATTAGCAACTACTAAACTTAAAACAATCATAATAGCAGCTAAGCTGTTGCAATAAACAAACTGGCACAATAGAAAATCACTGCTTAATTAGGCATTATTTGAAGAGATAGACCAGAAATAAATTTTTTTTATTCGAGCTTTCGACTGTCAGTCTACAGTCTTCAGCAGAAGGAAGATGGATGAATAAAAACTGACAGAACAAAACAGACCATTAATGGGACAATACCACATTCTTCTACATAAATAACTTTACTATCCATTAATTGACCAATTGTCGGATGCTTTTTGCGTTTTCTTACAGCTATTTCCATTCTGTCGTCATCATACTGTTGACTATAAACTGGCAGTCGAAAGCTCGAGTAAAAAGTAAAATTATTTCTGGTCAGAGGACGTTTACTCTCCCTTCAATTATGAACAAGCCTAACCGCGCTTTTATTTAGCGTAGGCATTGTTTGTCGAAACATCTTGTTGATCATTTCTCAACTATGCTTGCACTCACAAAATTGGTACGTGAGACTTATCTTACTGTAAATGGTACTGTATACAACGTGTATTCAGTGCTCACCGTTCAGTATGTCAACTTGTCTTCGTAAAGTATCGTCAGAAGCGTCACCTTTGTTTTGGGAACCCATGATGACATGCCATACAACAGGAACAATGTATTTCTGGCGGCAAAATTTCCTAGACACGTCTTGCCCTTGTTCCTCAGACAAGGACCGAAATTTCTTTAATGGACTAAGTTCGGAACTCGAGCTTTCAGAAGGAATGTTGCCTCCATGATAATCAGTACTTATGCACTGTTTTTTTGGAATCCGAATTTCTGATCCATCTATGAAGTCCACCCAAACTCTAAAGGCAGTAATCCTGAATAAAAATCGAACAGGAATGGATAGAATTTAGCATAGGTGTCTTTATACCAGTCTTATTTTTATGCTATGCCCAAATATACACAAATTCAACTGATAATAATTCCTGTGATCTCATTGATATACCTCAGAATATGTGCATTCCAGCCTGTACATCTCGTTATTCAGCTATCGTTTGCTTGTATTGCTGTCTGTTAGTCTTTAGTTCTGCCTATCTTTCTATATGTTCGTCTATCTCATGAAATAAGAGCTGCACCCACCTTGTTAAAATTTTAAACATCAATTGGCCACAAGGGAGTCGATCGTATTTGATTTTGAACTATTTCTGATCGGGGATAAGAAATAATCGTGTGGAAGATTTACTTGAAAGTACGAATAATTGTGTCACCTATGAAAGAAATGTCTTACTATTGAAAAGTTAAAGGCAAAGGATTCTTTGGGGTTCCCGTTTATACATCAATGTTTAAGATCATTTTGAATGGCCTAAAACGTGTTCCCTCGGGTCTTCCCGACCCAGACTATCTCACGAATGTATTTTTGACAAAGATGTATCAATGGGTCCCCTGCACAACCGGGTGAGAGCGTAAAGGGGTAACGCCCCTGTACCCAAGAATTAAGTACACTCGTGAAGCCGTCTAAGGGAAGAATAAGTGAGCTGCTTCTCCTCATGAACTATCTTAAGTCAGAACTCGGAAGTTTAGCTTCAGTTAAATTTCTCAAGAAAGGTTTCATATTTTTAACGGCTATCAAGGAAAATTGAAATGCATACGTATGTTCGCGGAGCTTCTCAGAGTTAAATAATTACCATAACAACCTGCATTTGGTAAATATAGTTCAAGATGACGTCAACAATAACCTTATTCAATTAAAAAGTCTTGTTTTCAACTTTCAAGTCTTCTACAAGAAGTTACACGCGGATTTTAAAAAGTTTAAAAAACTTTTTAAAAAAAAGCTTACTTATTCTTCCATCACTTAATCTTCCTGCAATTTTTAACTGCCGGAGATATCAAATTTATTTATTTTTTAATTGCTGGAGATATCAAATTAGGCCGAAATGCTTGGATTTAATGATAATATAAGGAAGTAAATAAGAATTTCTGATTTTCATAACGAAACGGTGATGTTACCAGATTTTGTCATCAAATTAATGAAATCTTCCTTTTATATTCAAATTAATCAGGAGAAACAAATACTTTTACAATTAAAATTTCAGTTAGTGATTAGACCTTTAGCTCATAACAAATTGACTGTCAAATTAGGTGCCAAAAGGAATTGGCTATCAAGCAATGAAATGCATCTAGCCCCACTCATTTAAAGGCTGTGTTGTTTGAATTTAAAAAAATTAATTAAATGGAGTAAAGTGCTGGTAGAGAGATCAATTTGATTAATACTGCATATATTCTGAATAAAAGATAAAATCGTTTCCGTATAAATTTTATAAATTTTACAAATTCTAAATTTTTTGATCATTCGCAACGATCTTCATTAGAAAATAGCTTTGAAAGGGGAATGGGGCTAGTTCTTGAGCTTAAAATGAGGTCTCAAAGTACTTAATTAATGGCGTGAATGCCCTCGAGAAATCTTTTCTTTCGTTAACGTTCTTATTCTCAGCAGAAGGCCATGACTCCGAAAATAAGTGCTTTCGCTAATCATTCACCCTTCACTCTAGAATTTGCACGAAGTCGACGTGAATGTCGTGGTTGTTGGTTATGACCCAGTGTTTTATATATAAAATGTTTTTTGGTGTAGCGCCCGGCTTATATGTTCTAGTATGTAATGAAACAGCTTTTAAACAGCCATGGATAGGTACTATCGATACCGAATATGCATTGCCTATAATATCATATTATACATTTATTATTTATTTATTTTTCCATTTAGGAATAATATTTATAATGAGGAAACTTTCTCTTAAGGAGGTTTTCAAAAAGATCCCGCCCTTTAAGTTATACCAGTAACAATATAATCGACATTACCATGAAATAAAATATAACAAGGACTAAAATATAATCACTATTAAAATAGGTTGAAAAAATGCGTAAAACCTAAAATATTCTTTGAATTACTAATGTTTCAGCTCAAATTTTGCTGGCCTGATATTGCCTGATATTGCCTGATATTGCAGCCATTTTTTTTCTACAATTCTTCGAAACGTGGGCGAGACATATCACTTTTTCATTTAGTTGGGCGTTGTTGCATTTCTAAATACTAATTCTTTAAGGTAAATGACATTTCTAGAAATAAAATAACTATAACAAAACACTTATTCTAGTGTAACGGTGATTCTTAATTCACTCTACCCTATCTTACCCTACCATATTCTCTCCTGCCTTAGGGCCATTGTGTCTTAGTCTTCTTCGCCTGATGTTTTGCATTAGAAATGTACACGTCATCTGTTTGTAACGATCGCATATGATAGAACTATTTTGTATGTCATCTTAATTTGGATCTAGTAATGAGGTAAAGTTAAAAGCATTATTTTTACTACAAGTTTGGTAAATTATCGCATACTCTATAGTTTTCTCAATCCTAGGAGAGGCCAGGTTTAACAGGAATGACAAGAAGAAACTCGAATGTAATAAAGGTAGATTGAATCTAGGAACAAGCTGCCTGTACCTCGATATTATTGTTACTTATTAAAAAGATCTTCCAATTAAAATGGGTCACAAAAGTTAACTCGGGTCACCTTAGTTTCAATAAATTGGCCTTGCGGCCCCTGTGGTAAGTTGTTGGCTCCTCGAGGTTGGCCGTTGCTCCCCCTTTCAAGGAAAATCCTGGCTAAGCCACTGCATCCTTGCCTTATTTAACTTGTACTAATTTTCTAACTTCATTTTCAATTCAGAATGAAATAGAAGAATATTTCGGTGAAAAAATTAAACTATCTTTTAAGTAAACCTGATCAAGCTTTGCGACAATACTGTTCCCCTGAGGAATTTCGTTTAAGGGCTAGGAGTTCTACTTACGTTTTTTCGTTAAATTGTGTATATGTAGGTCGTTCTAGACTAATTTCAAGCTGCGATATCACGTAGAAATTGGAATTTCTAGGATTATTCACAAGTTTTAGTTTGACTAAACGAGATATGGGTTAGTTCTCTTTTTATAAGAGCCGTTGGGTGTTCATGTTCTAAAGCTTTCTATTTCAATTCAATTTATGTAAAAAATTATAATTTCATACTTACTGTAAAAAGAACCAAAGAAATTTCATTCTGTTCTTTCCAAGGTGACCTGCATTCTATACACAGTAATTACGGTTGGAGATTAATTTATGCCATGGAGCTACTGCAATTCAAAATAGATGAAACACAATTTACAAATGTTGTCACCTCATTCTTGTTCTGTCAATAACTTCCAAAGCAACTGCTAAGATGCAATAATAGTTTTGGGAAATTAGGTAATATAATTCTATGATCTTTAATCCCTATCCCTGAGAGAGAAGATGAAAAAATTATTTATAAACTTAAAAATCTTTCAGGTCTATTATACTATGTTAGTACAACGCAGTAATAAGAGTATTTTTCCTAACTTAAGATAAACAAGTGTTTAGAAGCTGGTCCTGCTGACATAATATTGACTCAGTGACGGTTCAGTCAATATTGCTGAGGAAAGAAAGAACCACAATAGTACGGTTGCTTTGTGTTTTTATTTCGTCTTTTATACGACAAAGGATATATCGTTCAAGCAAAGCCGTTAAAGGATGACGTCGGTTTTCTAGTCTCAAAATAATGGTGAAAATTTAACCTAGTTGATAAAACTTTAAACTGCTATTCTAAACAGGTCGCCTCAGTGTTAAAGCTACATGTAGAACTATTATTGAGGCTTATCGATTACCTTTAGAAACCTTTTTCCAAAGGTTTTTGAATTTTTGGAAAAACAAGTCGAAGACATTTAAAGGTAAATGGAGATTGTTCTTTTACATTTAAGGTGCTGTGAGTGTTAATTTTTCTGAGGTTTCGCCATAAATTATTAATATGAAGAACTAAAACAAAAGACAAATTGCTATTATTTTCCGCTTTAGAGAGTTCTTCGACGAAAAATCCGACTTTTTGAAAATAATCGAAAAAATCGACTTTTTGCAGATAAACTTAAAGATGTCACGGCAGTTGGATATTCAGTCAATCGGCTCTTTTGTTTGTTGTTGAGTACCTGCCTTTTTTATAAGTATACGTATATCTATAAGATGTGAACTACGCAGCAGTCTGCACTTTCTAGGCAATATTTTTAACATGAATTGAAAAAGAAGACGTCGCATGCTATTGCAAACTGTCTGATAGGAAGAGCAACGTTTCGAAACTAAAGAAACATGTTATTAACATGTTTCGTTGAGAAAGTTTTTCTACAAAATTTTGTTGCTATTTTATCAAACTGGGGTGATAATGAATCAAGAAACTAATGTTTTGATTCACAGATTAGAATTACTACAATGACGTGTAAGGAATTTCTAGAACTTTCACGAATCCTAAAGCATTAATACCAATCCTTGCCAGGCTTTAAGATTGTTTAGCAATAGTTTGTGCCTTAGTTTTCTCGTTCCTTTGCTCAGGAAAACTCCACTATTCTCAACCGAACCTCGGCACCCGCACTGATACACTGTACAGCTGAATATGCATTGCCAGTTTCGGCCTACAGTCATCTGCGCCATGTTACTTGATACCGTACTCAGTAAGGATCTGTAAACAATAAAAAGAACAACCTCCCCAATATCAACCGAAATACTTTACAAGTTCACAAGTGACAAAATTATACCATACGTAATTGGATAACAGAATACCACCAAAATCATTACAGTGCTCGTCACGCCTAAAAATAATGACACGCCAATGGAAACGAATGCCAAGGGAAAGGTTTGGTCAACCAAAAGGAACTGTGACTATGGTAAACAAAGACGAATGAACCTTCCATTGTTTTGTCTTATTATCATTCATATTTCGAAAATATCTTAACCACTAAAAGTGTTTATTATTAACCATTTCATCAGTTATGCAGTCGCTCACACCTAGCGAAAGAGATTTTCTATAATAGAATTTTCTTCCTTTCGTTGTTACTTCGAACATTGCTATATATCTGTATAGTTCCGCTAAGATCAAATATTCAAATTCTTTTTGTCACATGGTTACATTCCTCTCCGTTAGGCTTGTTATTGGTGCGAGGTTTTTTTACGCGTGACAAGCACTCTCATAGGCGTAGAATTTTTCTATTCCCAGGGGAAGCTGAAGCCGAAAGCGGAAATGCTTGACTCCAAGATTTTGGTGCTGGATTTAGCTCATTTTCTCAGGTGCATCATACAGTTATATTACTCCAACCAGTATCCTGAATTCGGGAACCACGTATCAATTACTGTCAAATCCCAGGGGGCTAAGCCCCCCTAAAGCTATTTCTGAGGGGACTGAAGCCCCTCAGACCCCCTATACTCTACGCCTATGAGCACTCTTCTGATTTTCGTTGTACCAACATATTGACATATAAGAGGGAGGAATCCATTCCATTCAACTAACATTTATCATTTAAACTCTGTAAATTGGAGAGAAGATAAAGAAGTAAACTTATGAGAGAGAACAATGCAGCAAAAGGCTTCGGGATGGCTAAATTGGGACTAATGGAAAACCAAATCAAATACTAATAGTTAAAATGTACAGACAAAATGTTACGTCTTCACCTTCGGAGCATAACATCTAGAATTACAGCTTTTATGGCCATGGAAGCAGGAACGACCTTCTGTAACTCATTGGCAACACAATATAACAGTTAAGATTGTCAGGCTCTCGTTGTATTTTTCGCTGAAGGCTCAAAGAGCTTGGACGTCGTCGTTTAGTTTGGGTGCTGAGGCTGATTTCCTTTGATTGTTGGCTGTCAAAGTGTTATGGTTGCAACATGTCATCATGTAGTTGCACTGTGTCCGTTGGAGTGTTTCCTTGTTATAACTTGTGCTACCAGTTGTCTTAAACGTTTACCAGAGGTCTTTACCAGTTATTTGAGATAGATCCCGACTCAATCTACGCAACTCCTTGTGATTGTAACTGCTAGCGTCCAGCTGAAAACGTAGTTTTTTGTAAAGTTTTCACTCCCTTTTCCACCCCCTGAAGCAAAGCTCTCAATTTTCCTAAGTGCTTGCTTCCTGGCCGGCATAGCCTTAGTAAATCTTACTTACAAATATTAAATAAGAATCTCCCTGGTCCTTTTTGTGAAAGCAGAATAATAAACCGAATATTGGGTTGATCTTCCGGAGGAAAAAAAGCCCAGTTCCACGTTTTTCTGGAAAAGCACCATGTATTTTATTTAAAAATGTCTTCTTAATCATAATACATCAATCAAGATCAACATTTAGTTATGTACGTACATTATACATTTCAGACAACCTCTTATTCTTTATTACTGATGCTAGCGTTCTAACTTAACCGACTGCATGTAATCTACGTTGTTAACCACCATGACAGAGTGATCACTTGAACTACAACCAAAGCTTCCTCATGGGTTATACAGCACTCCTGTCCAAGCCCCAGTTATATGGCGTGGGAATCCATCGTCAACCCGTCCTTTCGTAAAGTTAAATCGATAATAGTAGTTTCCTTTGAAGAAATATGTTTGACCGTTGGACCAACGAAATACAGTATCCAGATTACTTGGAACGTCTTTCCAAAATGAAGAGATCAGTTTGGGATAACCTGTTTCGACTCGGTGTTTGACATCATTGAAACGATAATAGTAATGATCTTTGAAGAAATATGTCAAACCATTACTAGACCTGAAGTAAGGATTAGAAAACAAATTATTAAAATAATTTCAAAACATCAACTATCACAGATTAAACACTTGAATAAAAAACTAGTCTTACTAGTCTTGAAAAAATATGTTGGCCGTATATTTAACCGGAATGGTTTGAAAAATTATAGTAGCTCTATTAGCTGCTAAAGTTAAATATGAATTAAATATGCATGATAATTAGAATATGCATGGTAGTTAAATATGAATTAAATATGCATGATAAAGACAGCAAAGCTGAGTGATGGGTCTACTGGGGATTAGTTCGTCGCCCTATCTCAGAATTCCCTTGAAAAATATTAAATATAAAAGAAAGACCCCAAAGCATCGAAAGTGTTGTTTGGTGTTTATAATTTTGTTTTCTAATTTGGTTGAAATGAACAATTATAGAAAATTTACTTTAAAAAATTAACTGAGAAGGATGGTCTCCAGCTTCTCTCTACTTTTAGCGCTACCCAATTAAAATTTCGCTTCGAGGCCTCATTAAGAGCTTTCTTCTCGCTTAATTTACTTTTATCTTTCTATATTTCACTATTAGTGCACGCATTGGATTATGGTTAAATGCACAAGTCGCCGTGATTTTCTGTTGCAGTCAGTCAGGATATTTAACGACATGGAAGTCGCAATAACAAGCTTCTGGATTTTAATCTAAGGAATCGGTGGTGCAGGACATTTGATTAAAGATTGATTGGATTTTATTTATGTTTCCGAAAAAGGCAGGGAGAACCAGACACCGGTTTCACTGGCTTACCTACCTGAAAACAGCATCAATGTTATTCGGGACTCCTTGCCAAAAAGACGCAATCTCCTTTGGGTATCCTGGGCTAACTTTTTGTGATTTCTGATCGAAACGGTAATACTGGTTTCCCCTGAACACATACAGATAATCATTGCTCCAAACAAACATCCCATCAATCTTTCTTGGTAAACCATACCAGCCTGACAATGGATGGGGATATGTGAAGTCCACTCTGCACTCAAGGTCATTGTATCTCCAATACTCCTCACCCGATATGAAATATGAATAACCATTGCAAAGTCTAAAGAAATAATCCAAACAGTATAAGTATGAACGTGGACGTATATATGCTCAGTATGATCCTCATCACGAGCTTTTCGGTGGTTTACTGTATTAGTTTCCCATGATTATACTATTTATATGACTTCAGTTTTCATTATTAGTTTCTCTGGTTATTTATCACAACACCCTGTCAATTTTTACTTTGTAATAACGCCAAAGAACCCGGCAAAAAACCTGGGTATCTGTGAGTATCGCAACTTCGGGATACCGGTCCGCCGCTCTACCTGTTGAGTTATCGAGTCCACGGGGATTGGAGGCGAGTTTTATCAAATTTAAGTGCACAAGAAATTCTCGTGACAACTTAATGCTTATCCATGAAGATGGATGTGCAGTGTTTCAATTCTATTTCAGAATCATCCTCAGGGTATTATGAAACGAAAACTTCACAATTAGCCGACGGACCGGTATCCCGAAGGTACGAGTTCAAATCCTGCTCGAGTCCACTTTTTCAGTTGACTTCGGCAGTGTAGGTTAATTGTGAAGTTTTCGTTTCATAAAACCCTGAGGATGATTCTGAAATAGAATTGAAACACTACACATCCATCCTCATGGGTAAGCGCTAAGTTGTCGCAAGAATATCTCGTGCACTTAAATTGGATAAAAACTTGCCTCCAATCCCTGTGGACTTGATAGCTCAACAGGTAGAGCGGCGGACCCGGTATCCCGAAGGTGCGAGTTCAAATCCCGCTCGAATCAATTTTTTCAGTTGACTTCAGCAGTGGGAGGTTAATTATGAAGTCAAAGAATTCCAAGGTTTCGAGCAAAGGCCCTTCGTCAGAGAGAGAAACGTGTTCTGAAATAGGAGTAGTTGTTAGTTGCTACTTCTCAGTCTAGTTGTTACTCCTATTTTAGAACACGTTTCTTTCTCTAAGACTCTGACGAAGGACCTTTGCTCGAAACTTTGGAATTCTTTGAGATCAGTCACGGCAGTTATCAACCTTTTAACTTTTTACCTTATATTTATCACCGTCTACGCAGTATTCTATTCTTAATATAAATATGTCTTCCATGACAGTTTTCCCAGAAGTGATATATATAATTACAGGAGATGCGCTGGAGGAGAGCAGAGGGAGCTCAGCCCCCCGTCGTAGAACTTTACCCCCTGTCAGAAAAAAATTAACAATTCGTCGGGGAATTGTCATTGACGATAACACATTTATATTTTGTACAAACTATGAGTATTTGTTGTTGATTTAGTCAAGAAAGATTATAGACTCTTTTCTTCATGTCAATTTCAACAGTAAATTCAAAAGTTGTTGCGAAAAATGTTTTTGATCTTCAAATAAGGAAATTACCAAGGGAGGGAGGTCCTGTCCCTCTGGTTTAGCCCCCTGTTGGGGAAATTAGCTCATTTGTCGAGAGATTCCTGGTGCCATCCCTGCATATAAATGCAGCTACTAAACAATTATATCTCATTCAAAAGGTCTTCCTTGTATTCTGTGACGTCTTTTCTGCATTATTTTTTGTTTCTTATAATGTACTTCTGTCATTAAAACTCCAATATCCCACGTGTTACATTTTCGAAACTTAAACATTGGAGACCTTCTGAAAAGTTTTGGCATGTAATGTTGAAACAAAATTCTTGGAATATTTACCATTGAATAAACATTTATTGAGCGCGTAGTTATTTCCAACGCAAGATCGTCGAGAGATTGCTTACTCAACGAAGGAGCTGCTATTTTCCCTTTCGTAAACGGTCGTTGCCAACCGGAACGGCCGATGCCAACATAATGTTCTCGCCATCCCCAAGTGTACTCTAAGGATCCTCACTAAATGATGTGATGTTTCTTAAATTGTCAATTTTAATTAGGGTCAGCTGTGCCTGCAACGTTAGCCGGTAGTAGCTAGTGCGACCAAGAGCTATCGGTGTTGAGACCCAAGATAACCCGTCGTTGAAATTAAAGTGAAGGAAAGAAAACAGGTAAAAGATTTTAAGCGTGTTTCTGGCTGATGCAGAAGGGTACATTTGGGGATGGGGAGAACATGACATTGGCATCGACCATTCCGGTTGGCAACGACCGTTTACGAAACGGAAAATTGGGTCACCGCACAGTAGGATGATATTAACCTCAACAATGCGTTGATTTTCAGGCAAAGCGATTTTCAGGCAAAATACTTGGACGGTACTATCATTTGCATGTTACACAGGACAAAGCGAATTCATTGAAAGGTTTGAATCCGGTAATACAGCAATTGTACACTTTATGTCGTTCTTCCAGATATATTGAGATTTAAAAACTTAAACTGTTGATGTGTCTGACGGCACATGACGTCTCTGAGGATGGTTTCCGTGTAGGAAGCCGAAACCTCAAACACATCAACAGTTTTAAGTTTTTGAATTTCAATAACTCTAGACGAACGAGGTAAAATGTACAGTTAAGACAAAGCGAAGTTACTTTTCGGTATGAAACTTCACACTTACTGTATCATTGGATTGCTCTAATCATGACAAGATGGGTCAATCCAAACTTTTTGTTTGTCTAAATAGGACAGTGATAAAGATCAAATTTGGTATGAATGGTCTGTAAAAAGTTTGCGATGGAAAATTTTCACTCATTCTTTGGGGATTCAAATTTCTGGTAAGCTAAAGTGAAGCGTTTAAGTATTATCGGGAGACGGCAAAGGAGAATTTGACATTATCCTTTTGCCGTAAACGTACACTTGTGGATATGTACGCACAAAATTAATGCTGGAAAAAGGCCCCATAAGAAATAACGGACA
Organism: Heliopora coerulea; assembly: GCA_030142905.1. Lineage (NCBI taxonomy): Eukaryota > Metazoa > Cnidaria > Anthozoa > Scleralcyonacea > Helioporidae > Heliopora > Heliopora coerulea. The sequence continues at coordinate 6,364,685 of JASJOG010000003.1, read as the reverse complement.
TTTAACCCGGAAGAGCACTGATTGTTGTCCGTTCTCTCATTTCTTGTGTGTTAAGTGCGCCAATGCTGATCATCTATAGTATTTTGTACCTGAAAACAGAGTAACCAATAAATTGCTGTGGATCCTTCCACCATGTTTTTATTGACTTGGGGTAGAATGGTTTTATCACATCTTCCTCAACACGTGGTGTAAAAAGCCAGAATTTTGCATCTTTGAAAAAATATACTCCTCCATTATACCAAGTAAACGCAGCATGGACCTTATCAGGAATTGCACTCCAATAAGTTTGTATTCGTTTTGGATAACCAACATCAACACTTGCCGTGGTAGTATTGAATCGATAGTAAAGATCGTTTTTGAAGAAATACGTGTGGCCATTGCTGAACCTGTATGAAAAAATTCGGTCGTTAAGGACAGATTCGATTCAATGAATAAATAACGTTGTGATGAGGTAACACACAAACTGTCGTTTCAATTTACAAAGTATGAAACATAAATACCTCTCATTAGTGCCAGGGCTATACGTATTAGGTGGAAGATTTTTAATAACTTACTTTCTCGTCTGCTCAGAGATCAAGTCGGGGAAGAACTGCAGATGAAAATACTTCATGTTCTACGATTCGGCAGCATAAAGACATTCATTTCGACACAATAAAAATTTTACCATATAATTTTGAATTAATTGGTAAACGGCACTGCAGCCGTTACGAAGTTGTGGTAAGTTTCTCAATGTGAATTCTTTTCTACATCTAATGAACTAGCAATTAAGTGTTCCTACTTGTTTAGTAGTTGCATGGCAGTTATTTTACAAATCCGGAAAAATCTGTGACATGAACAGTTGGTTCTGGGTCTGGTCTTTTTGAATTGCTGAGTATATTGTCCTACTGGATCACATTGACAGTGGATCTGGTGTAATAAGGACAATTATTCGGGGCGTGGGGGCTTAATAAGGCTTCAGTAAACTTTTGACGCTCAACATTTTGGACAGATTTGAGGTAGTTCGCCTAGAACACGTAAATAAGTTATCTTGAACATGTGCTCTTGTGAAAATGATGGCGGAAAAAATTACATCTCTCTACCAGTTGGGGTGAACCGGGATTTTGGGGGGCTTCTGGGTTCCTCCATCACCTCGGCAGTTAAGCCATTGCACACGGATGTGGTAGTATTTGGTCTACAAAAAACATGTGAACATAAGCAGTAGCCAGACTTTCGTCGCAAACTGGGCAGACAAAAAGGTTTAATCATTAAGTCTAACAACTCTTTAAATGCACTTGGTGTTAATAATTTTGTGAATCAATCAGCGTTCTATAAATTTTCTGAGGCTGGAAATGTTTCTGAGGCCGTCACAGGAATTGATCACCTGTGAGACGTTCGAACCATTGTAAGTCGATTTGTGAGCAACGGTTACATCATTTTAACTTCTTACTTCTTATTTCTTACTTCTCAGAATGCATTTGGAGCGCAAAACTCCAACCAATGTCTAACAAACTAAAACAAGGAAAAAAGATCGTAATCACCTTATAACATCATCCATATCACTTGGTATTCCTTTCCAAAAATCTGAAATATTTTTTGGATAACCAGGATCAACTTGAAGACTAGTGTCGTTAAATCTGTAATAATAAGATCCTTTGAAGAAATACGTAATACCATTGGAGTAGCGAAATACACCATCAATATTGTTCGGAACACCTCGCCAATGTTCGTTAATAGGCCGTGGATAGTCGGTGTCAATAGCATGTGATGTTTCGTTGTATCGATAATAACTTACTCCAGAAAAGAAATAAACAAAACCATTGCTCCATCTGAAAACTGAATCAATATTACATGGTCCTGTAATAACAAGAAAAAAATATTCATCCCTCGCCTTGCAGAATACATGAATGAAGAATATTCTTTTCTCCCTCCCTTTTCAAAAGGCGAACATTCTTCTGGTTAATTGATTGTTCGAATGGAAAATTTAGTTTACACACAGTTCAAAACATTGAAGATTAATTTATATTGAAGCTTTGTTAAAGAATAAATTAATCATGTACAACCAAGTGAATCTAATCGAAAAACTGTTAAGCACTGGCAAAAATTCAGATATTCGCTACTGATAGACACCTCTCTCTTCTAGCCTCAGGAGTCTATTAAAACCAGTATTGCTAGTATTACAATATTTGTTTGAGCAATGAAGAAGCTTACAACTTCCAGCTGTACGTATTTTCTTATTCTACAAAGGAGGTTTAATAAAATCGATAGTTTTGAAGAAGGTGTATACCGTCTCATTTTTGAGTCAAAATTAAACCTCTAAGTATCTAACTGAAGTCTAAACTGGAGCACAATTCCTGACAATAATAGTGGAAGCTTGGCACATTTTGAAAATCGGTGACTAGTACCGAAGAAAATTACTTAGTACAATTAACCAAGCTTAAGCATTATCGCATTGCAAGACGGTAGTATAAGTACAGTCAGAAATTTTGAGAGACGGAGGCGGTTTCCTCTGAAGTGAAGTCTTGAAACACTAAAAAATTCATTTGAAAATTCGTTTCTGAAGTAGAAATGAGACCTTTCATCTACCCTACATGGTTTGTTTTATGTCCTTTGGGAGTATCTGGCCAACAACTACAAAGATTGTCGATATATTACTCTATGTATGCATTGTATTACAAACTTCGATTAAGGTAGTTTTTCTAACTTCAGGAGCTTTTACAAACTCAAAAAGTGAGAAGGTAACTAGATTTTGTGTAAGGAAAATAAAAATACGGTGGTTTATCGTTTTCCACCGCTAGCATTACAATCGGGGTGTGGTGAATTCATCTAGCTTCAAAAATCTTGCTTGAATTAGTGAGATTGGCCACATGTGTTCATGCACAATTTGATGTGCTGAGTGGTTTGGTGCGACATTAACCAGTGCTACCAATTTTGTTTTACCTCTTGGTTAGCTTTTTGGGTGACGTAAAAGTACCTTACAAGTTTGGTTTGCTGTTATTTTTTTGTCATATTTGCTCTGTGAAATATATTATTAAAGTTTCCACTTCAAGATTGTATATGAGTCCGGAAAAATTGACTGTTAAAGTCCGATCAATTTCAAGAGCTCTTTCTTTGGTATTTTTAAACATAGCAATATGAAAACTTTCCAAAATTGGGGAAAGTGGATCGAAAAAGGACTGTCTATTTTTAAAATCAATAGCAGCAAAACAAAATAATAAATCTTCGCATAACTTCTTAAGAACTCATGCTCATCTTTTAAAACGGACATTTTACCTATCCAACTCCATTAGGGTTAAGGATGGATCTAACGAAATAAAAGTCAAAACTTTCACGTATGCATGGTGTTGCTGCATTTAATAGAAAGCCGCATGTTCTACAAGCATTTAAACATTTCCCATCTCTTTTTAATCTTAACAAGTATTGAAAGACAGCTGTCTCTTTGTTTCTCCTTGCTCATTGACATGGACTGGATGTGAACGCCGTCCAACTATGATGATTTAGAATCTTTATTTCTACCTGTTCCTTCTTGGAAAACTTGGAACTGCTGTTAACATGAGCAAAATTCGATATACTTAATTTTAATGTAAACAAGTTAAACATATCTGATTACGAGAAATTAGAAATTAACATGCCAGCAGATTTGGATATATGAACAAGTTCTTCACCTTGTCCGACTCTACTAGAATCGTAGAATTGCTGTATAGAAATATCGCGGATTTCGCATGAAGCGACGATCAATGCATTGAGTCCTTTCTGCATGTGGAGTCCTTACTAACCAAATAGTTCGCACTAATCATGTCGATGAGGTTTCGCGCACAAACTTTAACTCGGGGGAACTGAGCTGACTACAGCCACAGTGGAATTCTGTCTTTTGATGAATTACCTTCTAATTGTTTACTGAGAATGGATTTTGGAAATACATTTTTCTGCTTGTTTATACAACCGAACCAAAGTTTGTGCTTTTTGCACGCATCCTTCTCTTCTTAAACCAAAGACAGCCTTTTATCTTGGATTCTTGGACTCATTTCTATTACGTTTAGTTTTGCTTTGGTAACATAAGAGTTTTCCTTCCACAAATGGAGCAAAACTTCTAACATGGTGAATGCATAGTGCTTTCTGAAAAACTGTAGGATATATTTATCTCGTAAGTGGTGGCTCTAGGATTTTTCCAACAGGTTTCCCGACGGGTGGGCCAGAACTGTTTTGCGTGCAGCACCAAAACGAGGTGCTGAGCATCAAAATGGGGTGGCTTGGGGCCACCTAGGGCAAACAGTGGGGTCTAGGGGCAAAGCCTCCGTGTGGGGCCAGGAGGCAATTCCCCAGGAATCTCTGAGATGAGTCCATGACTCCAAAAGTCTATGTGGTCTAAAGTCAGAGATGAGAATTATTCAACGACTGATCAGATATGAATGGCAGGATCACAACCCTGAATATCCTTCAACCGGTTAGCCAGCTCGTCATTTGATTTTCATCGTTGGGGGTCATCCACAGGTTGGTCTCTGAATGTATGTCTATATTTTCTTTCAACTGCCTCTCCCCTGCAGGAGGGTAATGGTCCACCCCAGCCCACCCACAAGTGCCTTCTCTGATTTCGTATTTTAACATTAAACAACTGACTGGCTTTTAAGTCAGCAGCTGCAACATTTGATGGCAAACTGCTGGGAAAGTCATTGTAATTGGATGCCTAACAATTATTAGACTCATGCCGGCTATTTTCCCAAGTATTTGTATTGAAACTTTTACTTTTCAACATTTTGTGGCATTTTTTAGTGCGAGGTGGCTTTATTAAATTATATTTGGTCAAACAGCTCTGCACTTTTCATTATTTGTTAATTAGCACATGCCATTGTCGTAGGAGTTGAGTGCATGTTAAATCATTTTGCACATCATTAGAGAAGTAAAGCAATTGAAACAATAATGCAACTACATGCTTGCTGCAACCACGCACCACGACCCGATTTGCATGAGCAACTGGCTACAGAAACCTGCCTAGTTCTCCGGTATAAATCCGCAAATCCTTTGGCAGAAATATCAAATGTTTGTTTGCCTTTCCATGCGTAATACTTAACTTTTCTTTGGGCAACAAACTCATCCTTAAAACTCTTTGAGCATTCTGTGGTTTACCGTACATGGACAAACTATACCAGTGATTAAATGTTGCTTCAGCAACGTTAGGCTGAATGGCTGTATATTTCTCAAGTTTTCTCAAGTTTGACGTCCACTCTGTCGGTTGAATAGTGAGAAGTATCTCGCTCTCTATCTTTTGAAATTTTAAATTGTTAAATACCAAAGAAAGAACTTTTGAATTTGATCAGGGGCTTTAACTCTTTCCCGGCGGCGTGAGACTTCTATTATTTTACTCTGGCTGACGTCAGACGATTTTACTCGTTAAAGGGGGAACTCCCTCCTTGAAAGAGTTAACAGGAGATATATACGAACTACTGCAGGGACTTGAAGTGGAAGCTTCGTCAATAATGGTAAAACAGTAACTATAAACTGAAGTATACTGCGACGTTAACGAAAACGATAACAGAGGTAAAACAAAGTTGGTAAAGCCGGTTAATTTCGGACCAAAACATTGAATGTTTTGGTTTTTGCATTGAGATAAAGACTTTAAATCGTTGGTGATTAGATTCCGAGTAAATTTGGCATATAGGCAGTTTGGAAAATCAGTAAACCGAACAGTGATGAAGCCTAAGAAACATACTATATTTAATGATAGATGAAAGTAAAAAATTTCAGTTTTCAGGAGCTGGTGAATTTGTTGATGGAGATGTTACTGGGATACCAAGAACAAGTATGACTTAAGTCAGTATAACAAGTATAAGTAAGTAAACCAGAAAGTAATTAAGTAAATAAGTTAGCCAGCTAGTAATTAATTAAATAAGTAAGTACAGTCAGTAAGTAAGTAAATAAGTATGTAAGTATGTGGCTAAAGGCCCGTTGAAACGGTTTCAACATTTGCTTCAACATTTGTGCAACATTTGTTGAATGAAACGTTAGGATTGTTTGAACGGATGTTTCAACAGTTTTGAAACATGTTGAAAGTTGTTGAAAGCATGTTGAAGGAAATTTAAATTTGTTTAAACATTGCTTCAACATCGCTTCAACATTTTCTTTGTTTTCAAACATGTTGGGCCTTGTTGGCGTCGTTTGAATGCATTGATTCAACGTTTGTTGAACTTACGCATGCGCATTTCAAATTTATTCAACATCCACAATGGCGTCACACAAATGTTGGCATAATGTTGTGTGGATTGTTGGGGTCGTTTGAACAGCGTCTCACAACATTCTGGAATATTTCAAAACACTCACGCAACAAAAGAGGAAGGTAAGCATGTAAGTAAATAAGTAAATAAGTAAGTATACATAGGTTAAAAGCCTAGGAAGAGATTTTTATTCAACTGTCTTGACATTGGAATAGAAACCGATCCTGTAGCTTTTAACTCGTTATATGCTCATCAGACCATATTCTTTTGTTTTTCAGAGGTTTTTAAATCTACATTTGAAATTTAGATCTACTGTGAGTTAAATACTTTCAAAATAAAGGCAGTTTGTTGTGTCTTCTTCCATGGAGAATTACTTCTTTAATTAGAATGGCGTTAATGGTGTTTTTTTGCATGTTCGCAAGCATGCACTGAATCAATTTATGTTTCCTCTTCGTTGATTTTTTGCGAATCCTTGCTAAAGCAAGCAGCAACACCTTTTGGTATTGTATCTGTAACCTTCGATTTAACTGTGCCATCTACGTTCAACGTTTTAATGTGAGGAATATTTTATGACAACGTGTTCGAAGCTAAATTGTGGCTCTCGCCCAGGTCTAAATTTTTCCAAACCACCCTCTAGCGCAGTTTCAACATAAATTTGTAATCACTAAACCGAGACGTCCTGAGTATTAGAGAGAAGTCGTTGCCTAAATTACAACTATTACAACTATATGGAAACACAGTTGTTGTAATGGAATCGCCGACAGTCATCGACTGAACTACAACAATTACAACTGTATGGAAACCAGGCTTTAAAAAGTAATAACCTGACACGAGGTTAATAGTTGGTGTGATCCTACGGGATTTTACCAACCGAACACATGCAGATGTAGATGTATTATTTTAAAGACCTAGCTTTCAACCTCGCCTTTCCCCAAGGAATAATCAAAAGGCACCCTTTGAAAATCAGGTGATTACCCGAAAATTAATAACCGATGGGAAACAAAAGAATATGGTCTGATGAGTTTATACAAGTATTTACAGAGGACTTCACTAGTAATGTTGAAATAAACTTTTAGCCCATGCACATATGCGAAAAATGTGCAGTAAAAGCGTGATTGTTAAAAGCACAAATACACAAACTAGTTTCAGATCTTTTAACTCACTGTGCACAACAGACATAAGAGTTGGTCTGTACTGCTTAAGAATCCAACTCATTCTCTCATTTTGTCCTGGGGTAAACTCGTTCACACATGAATCTGGCGCGTCTGAAAAGGTAAATTAAAGACAAATTGTCCAGGACAAGGTTTCCACAGCGATTGCTGATATGTGAGCTAAACGTTTTGTAATGAAACAAAGCAAAATATCCTATGTTTGTTAACATTAAATTTACGTTTGAATCGAACTTATGTAAAACACCGCTACAATGTGTGCTTGGAAATCTCTCTCCAACCACGTGTAGAAACTGCAAACTTTTCTTGAAAAGTAAAGGTAGATCGAAGACAAAAACTTCCTGCAGTAGAGAGCTAAATTGGTGTTTTGAAAGCAACGGTTGCAAGCGTGAGAAGTTCAAACGCTTTCTTGACGTAATAAGACGGAATCATTGCTTTTCAAGCGTCAAAATTCTTTGATGTATGCACAGGAACGTCGATACAAATTATATGTGAACCCCAGCGAGGCGTTTTTATCATCAGATAACTTGTGACTTAAATAACTTAGAAGTTGTGAAGCAAGTTGTGATGAAAAAGGAATGCCGTGAACAAGAAATTCACACCCATCTGAGCGAATTAAACATTTTTAACTAGTTATATTGTTAGATCGGACTTTTTGCTTCTTTCTTTTTTCTTTTTTTTTCTCCAAAAAAGTGTTAGCAAGGGATTCCATGAAACAAGACCTAAACAGTCATTTAGCTCTCATACTGATACGTTCACTGAGTTAGCAACAATGTCTGCTAGTAAGGCCTCACCAAACGGCATGGTTGTTGCATACGATTTTTTTTATCTTGGTGCATATGATTTTGCTGCAAGAGTCAACAGGATGTATTGCAACAATCACGGGCGAATATTAAGCTGGAATTGAGTTCTTAAGATTGCAGTATGCGACAGTTGCGTCAGTGAGATAGGGACCAGTTAATATAGTTTCTTATAAGTTAACATAGATTCTTAATGTTAGCACGTTATTCAGTCTTGAATGTACGGAAAAACAGTAGAGCATGTCCCCATATCATCATCCAGAAAATTACGGCTGGCTGGAATAGTACTTAATTGCTTTTGAGTTACTCGTCTTCATCCATCTGTGTCATTCTTTATCCATCTGGGCGATCATTCATCAGATATTGAAATCTTAGGGCTCACAATATATATTTTCCTCATTTAATTTAAAACTAGATGGTAACAAAAATCCCAATCTACACGGTTTGCACTCGTGCGGAAGCTTATATTTAATTAATGAAGGAGATAAACAACATGATTCTAAAAAAATTTGAAATGTTTCGAAAGGTTCCAGAACACATAACTTACATCCCATGTAGTTGTGGATTGGGTCTGGGCCACTTTGCTCCGGGCAGGTGTCTGGAGGATCATTCGGGCAATTGTAGGTTGGCCTTCGAGATACTGGTGTATCGTCGACAAAGTCTGCATCTCCATCACAACTCTTCAATCCATGAAAAAATAAACGTCAAAAAGTACAAAGCTAAAATCCACGACCAGCCGACAGTTTCAAAAAGTAGAAGACAAAATATATTCCGAAAAACAGTGTCATCTTGTAAACTCAAGATTCGAGTTATATAGGAGATTAATGTGAAATGGTAGTATTTCGATTTTATTACAAAATCATCTTCAGACCAAGATGATTTTGTAAGAAAATCGAAATATTACCATTTCACTTTCGTCTCTTATATAACTCGAATCTTGAATACAAAGCTACGTTAGAAACTCTGACAGAGTTTCAACAACATTATAATGATTAGCATAATCTATGACGTGGAACTCCAGTTGTATTTCATCATTTGTGAGTAAATAATGTGGTTGAGGGAGAACGTACTAAAGACGTACGTGTCCATAAAGTTGAGCAATGGCAGTACTCAACCCACAGTGTATCCTGATCAAAAAAAAAAAAATTATTAATTAAATTACTTTATTTTTTTGTAATTAATCAGTAACGCTAGCTGTTAAAACTAACCTCTGACAATCGACATCTTGGAGTTAATATGGATTTCTATCATTCGACAATTTTTCTGCTTAACCTATGACTGGATGCCCCAAAGCTCCTATCCCGACATGTTATCATGACATCGATTTTTTTGCGACTAATCTGAGAGATTATTCCGTGCGAATCCTCACAGATAAAAACACACTAAAACAAAACCACTATTATTACTGAAGACAGGTTTCTGCCTTTTATAACAGGAAAAGGTTATACTTTAGTATTTTCTCACTTTTTTTTTTCTTCTTTCTTCACTTATTCGCTGATTTTGCACCGTATTTAATATTCTTAGAAACATCACAGCTTTCAAGAAGCTTGACATCATTGTAACACTATTTCATAACAAACGTACAAGTCGCCATGATATTAATCTGTGGTATCCATACCTCATCTCCAAAATAATGCAATAAACCAAAATAATGACCAACCTAATCAACAAAAGCAAAATATTATGATATAATTATTATTTTTATAATATATGTTATATCATGTATTTGAAAACCACAATTATATGTATACTGCATATTACATACATTATCATTTAGAGAAGTGCATTATGATTGGCCAAAAACCATAGTTATAGACCTAGAAATACACATGGAAAATCTCACGCCCGCATGCAAGTCGTCTCTCGGATATATTATCGTTTAAATCCTGGCCAAACGCTTTCAACACTTTGTTCAACACCTTTCAACATTATCGAACGATGTTGAACGATGTTAAAGTTAGGGATGGCCAAACGCATTCAACATATTCCACTGTCGGCAAGATCATTATTAATTTAGAACGCATGTTGGACAAAAATTTGAACATGTTCAAATTTTTGTCCAACATGATTCAACATCATTCAACAACGCTCATCATCACTCAACATGGGTGACCAAACGCGTTGAACATGTTGCATTTAACAATGTTGAACGATGTGGAACAAAAGGTTGAAGGCGTATGGGCAGGGCCTTACGGCATCCTGAACAGATTGAATACACGCCTTTCTAACAACAAACAAGGCCCATTTCTCCTATTTTTACAGACTATTTATAGCGCAGCAAATTGACCAGTTTTGGAGAACATGCGTAGATGCTGGCTGAAAGCTATTTTTCAATAAGAAAATAATGAAATAAGAAAAATCAGAAAGCTCCCACCATTCCATACACCATCACATGACGCATCACACGCCTCATCTCGAACACAATGCAAAATTCGATGACAAATTATTTTTGAAAGAAAACAGGGAAACGATTACTATGTTTCTACTAAGTTCTATTAACTCCAGTGGACGTTTGGTGAAACTCTAAAAGGTGAAAACAGTCACCATTCTGCCTCGTGTTCCCGCTGCCATTTTTCGTCATCACAAATGCCCAATCGTGTTTATATCTAAGAATTAGAGGCTGATCATGTGGAACGAGAGAGCCCGGCTAACCGGGCTGGCTCGCTTTATTTGATTAGTCTCTAAGTCAACGAGCCCAAGTTTCTATGAGCAAATTGTCAACGCCCCCAAGTTGACTATCGTTGATAGAAAACGAGGGTGAGTTGTCAAGTGGTTTCAGTATGAACTTACTCAATTTGTATTAAAAGTTTAAAGTTTGTAGATAAACTTGGTAAATTTGATCAGTCAACTTGGACGAGAAAAGGGATTTTCATTGACACGTTACATTTTATTATCATCAGCGGATAGCACATACATGTCGTATGATAGGCAATAAATAAAATGATAAATAATAAATAATATATAATCAATAAAATAGTAAATAATCATATATAAATAATAAGTAAAATAATCATAATAAATAACAAATAAAACAAAAAAATTAATGCGTTTGTGATATAAAATGGAAAATTTAAATTAAAACTCACTAGAAACAGGAATAATGTGTTTTCTGTTTAAAAAATTGAAAAAACTGAACCTGAATACCTGTATAAGAACAACTTTTCATCGATCAATCTCTGTAATTTCTTTACTAAACAATTTTTTTATTATTATTATTCGCCTTTTCCCCGTAAACAGTAAATGTTACGGTAGGCTTATTATTTCAAGAATAAGGTTTTCTCCCCAGTTTTTGTCTTTTTTCTTTGTGTAAAGTGGAAAAAAAAATTTCATTTTAAGAATCCACTCTCAAAGAAAGTAGCCTGGGGTGGTTAGACCTATCCTGAAACTGGTAAAGAAAATAAGCAGCATATTTAACAAGGGTCCTCTCCGTTCAGTATACTGTGGGAACTGCAGTCTAGCACTCACTGACGTCAGCTAACGTTCAAAAATAATGGGGATACAATAATAATTTTACTATACTTCATGAATAAGATTTTTTCCTTCGTTCAACTGCGGTAATGATCCATTAGGAAGTGATTCAGGATGAATGACCACACCATTGTACACACTGTCTTCCTCAAAGCTCCAGGGTAAAGCTGCGTAGCCAACAATTTTATCAAATGGACAAGTGTACACGTTCAGATTTGTCGCTGGAGATACAGAAAGAGATGACATAAACGCCGTTTTTTCTTCAAAGCAATATTTGCTCCAAATATCGTTGGTCCAACGTTGAATAGAATGCTATTAAAAGGATGAAAACGTTTTCATTAAAAATATTTACATAGTACCTGGCTGCTGATTTCATATTTACAGTTTGCGTGGGAAAACGTCCTCTACTAGTTTTTTATAGGGCTTAGCTCCTCAGATGAATACTACGTCTAGTTTTCCTGCTTGAAGTTCCAACTTGGTTGGAATTTTGATTGATTACGTTACAAACTTGGAAACTTAATCCCAGATTTTCTTTGCAAATGTTGCAACGATATCTGCAAAGTTCCTACTGAATTTTCTTAAGTCCCCAATTTCCTGTTATAATTTCTTAACTTCTTGTAATATGCTATGGGTTTCTATTGGAGAAATATCTATTTGCAGCCATCAAAATTCCAACAAAGTTGGGAACTCAAAGTTGGGATACTTGACGCAATTTTCCTGCAACACATCACAGATTTAATCATTGGGATTGCACAACACTAATAATTTAACAGGGACAACTTACCAAACGAAAATGCAAAGCACTGTTCTCAAATCCGTCTATTAATTCATAAAAGAAGATTGAATCACAAATGGTTGTTTTTCAACACAGGTGGTATCACACTTATTTGGGTTTCTTTTTGTGAAATTTTAGAAAAAATATAAACCTAGAAAAAAAGAATTTGGTCCTTTAACAGGATATCATCATCACATCGTTATCGTCAAACGTCTCTCTTCGATTTCAGCAAACATAACTTTTTCATCTTAAAAACCTTGCTAAAATAAATTTTTAAAGTAATCCAAAACTATTCCATCCAGAACTATGCTGGCAGAAAGGACAGTACTTGCATAAAAGGGAAATGGGGTAATTTTTAAGATCCTGTTCACTTAAATCGTATCAGGTAACACAACATAGGAGGGAAAAATATTTTTGGCTTACACAGCGAAACTTTACTTTTGTACGTAAACTCCAATTAGCAATTTCGACTACCATAAACTATAAAAAAATACCCTTTTAATATACTAAATGTGAAAGAATATCAGAAATGGAAAAAAATATTCGTAATCTTTTCTCAGCCACTCGTTACGAATTAACAAGGTACTATCCATGTAAAATGTTCAAGCTGTGGTGTAAATGCTGTTCTCTTATTAAGAAAAATAACTGAACGCTTGAAAAGTTTGCTCTTTGATTTTGCTCTTACGATTCAATCGGCTTCGTGTAAAGTCCAAATGTCTTCTAGTAAGAATTTATCATTTGAAGAAGCTTTCTTGAAACATGGGGGCACTAAAAACAAGAATGAAAAATTCTTGGATTTGGGCTTCTGGTTGAATACTCATTCTGTGATGTATTCTTCTTACTGACGTGTCTGATCAACCAAATACGCACCCTCTGTAATATGAAATTCTCTATCTGGACCTGGGGCTAGATTTTGCTAGATTCAAAGGATATCTACAAACACTTTTCCTGACAGTAATCGACTAACAATTCATAAGGTAAAACAGGTGGAAGATATATAGAAGGATGAAAGAGAGAAGATAGGAGAAGTGAAGTAGAGAATGTAGACATGAGAGCCAAACAGCAGCGGAAGATGTTTGACATTGAAGATGGGAGCTAATTCTTTAAAAGATAGAATAAATGCGGTCCATTCCTCTGAAGTCCACCAAAGTCTTATGCAGTTCGAAAAAGAAATCTGTAATGTACAATTTTCGTTAATTAATTCGATTGATAAAGACATCATAAAGTATAGAACTCATCCACATTGTCAATTAAGTAGGGTAACGAACATGTTTCAAGCTCCAGGTCTAAATACATGGATAGGCTTTGTCCCCTTACCTAAAATATTGGAAGGTTATAGCCCCCCTGGTCTTTTCCCTTTTCCCAGGAGGGAATGAAATGCTCATGTGTTGGTGAAAATTGATCGTCCAGGTCAGTGTGGTCTTGAGAAAGCCTTCTAGTGACTAATGTTTCGACGGCCTCAATGCCGGTCATCTTTAGAGTCGAATTGAGTGGAACATTCAGGAACAGTCAGCTTATTTATGTTTCTGGTTCATTACGCCATGTATGTAGGCGGTTATTTACAGGAAGTCTACGAATTAGCATCTGCACAGATTACAGCCACATACGCCAACTTACAACATTGACTTTATCCACATATACCCACAAAAAGCTGACTTCGCATAAGCAACCACCTACACACATGATGTAGCGAATCAGATGCGTAAATACTGCAGCCAAAACTGTCGTACATCTCACCGTTCAAAACATTCATTGCATCTTCCACGGTTTTATTGGAAACGTACCCATCCATTTTTGAGCTGGTGATAATATGCCATATAACAGGAACGGAGTATTTTTCCTCACAATTTGGCATACCAAATACGTCCCTTGGAGACTTTGGATTGCTTTTATGAACGTGTAAAAATGGAGGTTTGGGAGGTATGCGTGGTCTCTCAGGGTGATCTGCCATTGAATTATGAACCATACATTTCCGCTTGATCATGGCATTCGTGTAACATGCCAAGAAAAAAATAACGACAACTTTGCAACTCCTGCAGGGGGAAATAAAAGCGGATATTTAACAGGAAGGTGTATTAACCGTATGCTCCTTACAAAAATTTCACTATTCATTTCACATGTGAAAACCATACTTAATTGGAACATTTTCACAAATGAAATTGTCATTTCTCTTATGGAATGGAAACGTTTTCACATACGGAATACGTAACTCACTTGTAAAATGAACTAGCTCAAAATGTCACCTGTGAAATCTTGGTGTGCGAAACATTTATTTCAGATATGAAATGGAACATTCACATGACAAATTTAAAAACAATTCAAATATGAAATATTATTTTTATATGTCAAATTGCATGTGAAATTCTTATCAGGAATGGCTCAGTTAAAAGGTACATATGTGGTGGGGTACTGGTGGCACAGTGGTAGTGCACCTGTTTCTCACTACTGTGACTAGGGTTCGATTCCAGCACCGTGCGGTTATCTCATTAAAATTACCTTGGTCACATGTGAGAAGAGTGTTGTCCAGTTTGACTCTACCAAGCATCGCAGGTTTTCTCCTGGTACTCCGGTTTCTTCCTGTGGTAACACTGGACCCATGAGGGGTGGCCCTTATGGGACCTCTAGGAAGAACAGCTGCTGTAGCTGATAGGGTTATGCAGTATAAATAGAGGCACTTTAATTTATATCATAAATTAGGGGGTAAATCGTATATATAGACCAGTAATTATTTATTTATTTATTTATTGATTTATTTATTTAAACTTATTTTAAAACGGTAACGCTTCAGTGCACTTAGGCGACTGATTTTCAAGGGGTCGTTTGTTAAAAACTACATATTACATATTATATAATACATATTACAAATTACGTTTCCCACACATTATTTACAAATTAGACTACATACCAAGCATATTATGGTCCTGTTATTATTATAAAAATTACAAAAAGTTTATAGTTAAATTTAATTAATGACATTATGCATGAATGTGGCGATTGAGAATGGTCCTATGCTGCCGGACTAAAATCTGTTTTTCTTTAATTCTTTTTGGTAAATTATTCCATAACTTTGCGCCCGAATAGCTTATGCTCTTTTTCATAAAGTTTGTATTTGAATTGTAATTGCTTGAAGAATGTGTAGAAAAAGTGCAGATTTTTCTGAGTTACATTGCAAAAACTGCAGGACTTTATTCGTCATTTGAAAACATCATACCTGTATGAAATAGCCATACGAAAATTAAATTAAAACTTTGTTGGAAAAAGTGAGACTTAAAACAAGTTAAAGGAGAACTGTGGAGTAATTAGTTAATTTCCTTGCATGATTGAAAAGATGTTAAGTCTTACGTAAATAATTTGCTTGCCATTAAAGTTAAAGAAATCTTCAACTACTCCATTTGGCAAAATATTAACGCAGTTGAAGTTTCACTAAAGCCAAGCAAAGGTCGTTGAGTTGAAAAGAACTTAGTGTTAATTTCTTGTGCATGGAAAAAGACTGCTTTTGATTTACTTCAGCCGAATTCTGAAGAGAGTGATGGTATACGTTCGTTTGTGTATTTAGGAAAGTTATTAATTCACCAAATAGATTCAACAGGATCTAATCGTGAATTGTTATGCTCGCTGATTCAAAATTTAGCGAAGACAGTATACAGTCCAAAATGAGAGTCTGTAACAGCAAGTTGTTCCCACAATTGCAGATGAGGTTGGCCATTAGTAGCGTGGAAGATATGTTTGCATGTGTCTAAATCACGCTGCTCAATTGACTACTGTTGTAGGTTTCGTTTTCCAGCGGCAACGCAGATTCATTTCCTGGGTGTACCTAATGGCATATTTACTTCGTTCCTGTGCTCTCTGTGTGTTCTGGATCTCTTTCTGGTTCTCCGATAGACAAATATCATTCTTTAGTGGGGCTTTGAGGGAAATGACGTCCTCTTCAACAATATTCACTCCTCACCGGCCGACTATTTTTGGGGTCTTTGAGGTCAATCTACTTGGTATCCGATTCATTGAATACCGAAAGAAATGTCCCACATGAAGGGCAACTGGACTATTCTAAGAGTATATAGCCAAAAGTAACGCACTTATTTTCTTGGGACCCACGTACGGGTTTACCGCTGTAGGCAGAATTTAGCACCGACTAAGCTTACATTAACTCAATACCCCCTTGAGAGGTTGGGGGAGGAGCAGAGACGAGGGCTCCATTTGCTTACTTGTTCGGCCATTCTTCAACAATGTTATAACTAATCGAACGCCGATATTCAGGCGAATTCAACTATTCATCCAGCTTTAAGCCCACTTTGTTTACTTTTTAAATGATGGTGAAAAGGAATCAACTCTTTTTAACAGAAAATTAATTACGCAACAGATAATTAAAATATATTTCGACAGATGATTCGTAAGATGGCGTCATATAACCGCAATAACAAGAATGCTATACAAAAATACTTTCTTACTGAAATTTTTATACTCTAAGAGGAATCAAAAGACAACAGACAATTTTACTTTTGAGAAAATTTTCTTTGTGACGAAAGATCCTCAAAGAATTTGCTATGCTTTAGTTATTTATGACACTACCGAGCAAATCTGCCATTGAGTTATTCAACACAAAGAGGATCAGAGAAAAAAGAACTTACTGAAAAATGAACATATTTTGTTGTCTTTGGGACTCCTTCTGGCTTCTTAGTTTAAGACTTTCCCTTCTACCAGAACGAGACTAAATTGAATGACTTCTCAACCCAGACATTTAAATAAATATTTCGTCAGTTGACAAACTGGACGCAAGCGGAGGAAGATTAAGGAAATTATGTGGGCGTTGTAACGTCGTCCTTTTGGATCACTGTATTTTATTAGAAACATCGCTACTTTAGATCCTGATCTTGCTTGTAAGTTTTAAACATAAATTTAGTGCCGGATTTAGGGTACGTCAAATAAGTTAGCCGACTTAAGTGACACTCTCAAGTTATCAAATTGACTTATGTCGAATATTTGTCCTTGTGCACTTGTCCTATCGCCTTAGCTTATTCACTGCGTTGTATTGACATTTCGTGTGTTTGTCGTTTTCAGTAACATTGTCGAGCATGAGAATCACTTGTCAATTGGTGACTCAGTAAAGATAAAAAGTTTTGCCAAATATCTCGATTGTATTCTTCTCTGCAATTGGCTGGTTTAATGAAACTACTTTTTCTTATCATGAGCTGGGATTGGTTTGACCTATTTTGCTCCCTCTTTCTGAATCTTCATTTCGTTTCATTTGCTCTGATTGCCTTAACTTCTTATTCACTTTTAGGTGACAATGTCACAGTCCTTCACTATCTCGTTTACAAGATTTTGGAGGATAAGACTTTGCTTACCATCCATGACGTTTGGTCGCCAATGTTAAGTGGTTGCACTCGTTCTGGTGATGGTGGCAAGAGTTTCAAAATGAATCGAAATTTTGGCACCGAGAGCTACGTTTGCCTTCATCCACCATGAACAAGAAGAAACGCGTTGCTCTTTGGTAAAGTGCTCTTCATGTTCAGATTCTCTAGCTTAGGCAAATGAACTAGAGCATTTGAATTATCATTATTTGAGGATATAGAAAATAACGCCACGAATGGTAGATCAAATTGAACACGAGAAGATAAACTCCATATCTCCAAACGCCCATGTGTTATTTTGTTTATTTCATAAACACTG
Source organism: Heliopora coerulea (assembly GCA_030142905.1). Classification (NCBI taxonomy): domain Eukaryota; kingdom Metazoa; phylum Cnidaria; class Anthozoa; order Scleralcyonacea; family Helioporidae; genus Heliopora; species Heliopora coerulea. The sequence continues at coordinate 6,346,618 of JASJOG010000003.1, read as the reverse complement.
ACGCACAAACATGGCTGCACTACGCGACAGACATGGCTGCTAACGAAGAAAGAAATTCGATCCATACTAATCTCAAAGCATCTCGAGTCTCCGAAGGTGATAAAGTAAATACATTGACTGATGAATCTATATCGTCCTCTTCTGAGAACATATTAAACTTCTTGAGTAAAGTTAAAGATCAAATAAAATGGATTTCTGATCTTCAAACGTTAAAGAAATTTGCTAACAAGACACTAAACCTTGAAGGAGAATGGGCAACCAGTGGTGGTAAAAAGGTTCTTAAAGCGGGAGACACAACATTAGTTTGGTACTCGTCCAGCAAGAACCTGAACTTCCAAGGTCCAAATAGCCATATCCTTTACGACAAGGTAAATAATAACCTTGCCCTTGGTATTGCAAGCAACAAGGAATTAACGAATGAGAACACTCAATTGACGAAAAATGGCACTTCTTTAGACCCGAGCGTTGAGGAAGTATTAAGTTGTTCGGAATCATTAAATACAAAATTACAAGATCTACTTTTACCGCTAGTGGAAAATATTAGAAAACTTGAAGGAACAGTTGGCAAACTTGAACATGACTTTGGGGTTTTTCACAAGGCGTGTAAATGTGCAAACATCACCAAGGTTTCTGCTCGAGACCATGAAGTCAGTCTGTCACAACAAAAGATTCAAGAACAAGATAGAGAGCTTTGTAGATTGAGAGAAGAAAATTCCAGTTTATTAACTGTAATTAAGATGCTTTCTGCCGATGATGCATTTTCAGGGGAACCTGATTGTGGCAAACAATCAGGCTGGAATGAAGTTAAAAAGAAATCCAAATGTAAGGGCAATAAAGCAAATGCATCAGAACCTGTAGCGAAAGGTAGTTCACCCGCTAAAGATGAAACAAAGAAGCCTGAAAAATCGATCATTATTGCAGGTGATTCTATCTTAAAAAAACTTGCAAGGATGGAAAATATCGAAGGAGCCGAAGGTGCAAGTATCTTCTTTTCCAGGGTGTACCACAAAGGGCATGGTGGACCACGTCAAACCATTATTACAGAAGAAACCGGATGAACTAATCATTCATGTTGGTACAAATAGCTTAAGGTCCAGCAAATCTCCTATAGCATGTGCCGAAGAAATCATTAATATAGTCAGCACAATAAAGAATGAAGCGAGTAATACTACAATCACAATTTCAAGTTTAATTACTCGAACTGATGATGAGCACTTAAGGGAAGGAGTTAAAAATGTAAATAAGAAGCTAAAACAAGTCTGTGGTCAAAGACAATGGAATTTTATTGATCACAGAAACACTAGTGATAAGTATTTAAATCGTAGTAATCTTCATCTTTCAAGATCAGGAACTTCACTTTTAGCAAGAAACTTTATTTCACACATAAAGAACAATTATGGATTTGCCGTTGGGGAGTCCGATCTAGATGTCCTTCAAACAACGCGAAATTCTTTTCCCGGTAAGTCATGGCACTCTAATTTCTTTAGCCGAGGTTTTGTTATGGCATGTTTGAATATAAATAGTATACTAGTACATATTGATGAGCTTAGAGTTTTCATGACAAGTTCAAAGACTGATATTTTAGCAATTAAATGAAACTAAACTAGATTCAACTATTGACGATGACGAAATTCTAATTCCGGGTTATGAAATAATCAGAAAGGATCGAACAATTAACGGTAGATACGGTGGAGGAATATGTATGTACATGCGAAGCGGCCTAAACTTCCGTATACGTGACGACTTGTATTATAGTCAGCTTGAGTGCTTAAAATCATAGAAATAGTTAACCCTCATTCCAAGCCATTCTTGGTAGGTACCTGGTATAGGCCTCCGAAATCTTCTCCTGATTTATTTGTTTCATTTGAAGATTGAATTAATCAGATAGATGCTAAAAATTTAGAATTCTATTTACTTGGCGACTTAAACTGCAATTATTTGGCAAGCGTTCCTGACCAAAACACACTGACTCTTATGAATATATTTGAAGTATACGGACTGACCCAGGTGATTACTGAACCTACCAGAACTACCCAGACTTCTCAAACCTTAATTGATTTGAGTGTTACCAATTCTCCGGACAAAGTGTCTCGTTCGGGGGTTCTTCCATTGGGCATAAGTGATCACTCTTTGGTGTATATTATTCGAAAGGCAAAATTTTTACGCTCTGGTACGCATAAAATTGTTGAAACGAGAAATTTTAAAAATTTCAATAAAAGACATTTTTTAAATGATTTATTTAATCAAAATTGGACTGGAGTTTCTCAATATAGCAAACCAAACGAAATGTGGACTGTTTGGAAAGAAAAACTGATGATTGTCATCAATAAGTATGCTCCAATAAAGCAAAGAAGAATAGGTAACAAAAGGTCCCCATGGATTACGCCAGATTTGTTACGAAAAATGTATAAAAGGGATTTTTTGAAAAGTAAAGCAGAAAAATCAAAAGGCCCGGCCATTTGGAAACAATATAAGAATGCTCGGAATGAAGCAAACAATGCAATAAAACAATCAAAATGTAAATATTTTAAGACGAATCTACAGGGTGTCCCAAAAAAACCGAAAACTATTGAAATCACCAATAACAATTTAATTGTTAGAATTTGAATGCCTTAGCACTCTGTTGGTCCCCACGAGTGCATAAATTATTGATATAAGTAATTTTATAATTTGCTTTAAATTCCCACGGGCAAAAAGTCGCGCATTTTACAAGGCGATTTTCTTACCTAAATTTTAATACATGCACCTTGTCAATATTTTACGCATCATTACGTTCAACTTTTTCGTAGGGCATTCAAATTTTAACAATAAGCGATTTCAATAGTTTTCGGGTTTTTTGGGACACCCTGTAGGGCAAACGAAGAGTGATCCAAAGAAAACATGGAAGTTAATTAACGACCTAAATGCACGTCATGGTAAACAAAATAACATATCAGAAATAAAAATGGGCGATCGTATGGCAAATACACCAGCTGACATTGCTGAGGCTTTTAATACCCACTTTGTTAAGGTAGGCGAGCGCCTATTTGTTAAATAAGATCAATATAAAAAAGGCAGTGGGTTTAGATAACTTGCCATGCAGCCTTTTGAAAATAGCAGCAAACGTTGTGTCACCATCTTTAACGCACATATTTAACCAATCCATTATGTCAGGTATTTTTCCTGACGAGTGGAAACTGGCCAAAGTTACGCCTGTTTACAAAAATGGTAGGCAGTCAGACCTTGATAACTATCGACCTATATCAGTAATATCGGCTGTTGCGAAAATATTTGAAAAAATTGTATACAATCAATTTTATAAGTATTTGACTGTCAACAACTTACTCACTGGACATCAATCTGGTTTTCGATCCTTACTTAGTACTGTGACTGCCCTATTGGAAACGACCAATAGTTGGTGTGTAAACATTGACAACGGATATGTTAATGGGGTAGTTTTTATTGATCTTAAAAAGGCCTTTGACACCATTGATCATAAAATTATTATTAAGAAACTTGTGCATTATGGTGTCGATCAAAGTGCCCTAAGATGGTTTCAGTCCTACTTGACAAATCGGAATCAGAAGTGTTATGTTAATGGACAAAATCTGCTTCGATCTTTAGTATGCTCAACTGGGACAACTTGTTCAACATTCGAAAGAAGCATAAGGCTATACTAATGTATAAGACAATTAACAAGCTTATGGCTGACTACCTGCAACAATTATTTCATTTACGTGTAAATAACTACAATTTGAGGGATTCTGACAATAAATTAGAGTTACCAAAACCTAGGACTGAATATTTAAAACGCAGCTTCAGTTACAGTGGAGCACTTTTGTGGAATAATCTCCCCAATGATTTAAGATCTCTCAAGTTCCTTAATATATTTAAAACGGGCGTCGATAAATTCTTTTCCGGACCGGACTACTCCACGGTAATCATGTAAACCAGTACACAGGGATGTGTAGGATTTTGTTTTGTATGTATATGTCATTGTATTATTTTATTAATAATCAATTGTTATAATCATTGTATGTACTTCTTAATAATATCGTGCAACTAATGTACTGATGATTTTACCGTGGTTAAATAAAGATTACTACTACTACTACTGCACTGTCTAAAATGAGGATCAGTCATTTGGGAAGTTTTTGCCTGGTTTTTGCTCTTAAAAAAAGCTTGTTTTGTTCGCAGAAAATGAACATCCGGCCAACAAACTGAAATCAACAAATCGCCACCGAGATGCGAAATACAAAACATTGGATCTGATTGAACTAATATAATATCTTACGTGTCTTTTCACTGGATCGTTGAAATCCTGATTAAAATAGACAATTTTACAAACATCACATCATTTAGTGAGGATCCTCAGAGTAATGCGGCCAAGCCATTGCTAATTACACTGAGATGACCGTAATTGACGAAAGCAGAGGTCCTTGGCCAAACTACGGAAAGGAGGAGGAAGATAATACTTTGTATTATAAAAATGAGAGCCCCAGCTCATGATTTTTATGTGGAGAGGCATAATGACAGAAATAAAACACAAAGTATTTAAAAAAACTTTGCTAGTAAAGTTGTTTTTAAATACTTTGTGCTTTATTTCTGTCATTATGCCTCTCCACATAAAAATCATGAGCTGGGCTCTCATTTTTATATTATGTCTACGTTTTCTGCCCGGAAAATCAATAGCCACGATTTTAATACTTTGTATTATCCCATTCTACTTTCATCTGTAGAACTGTTTTGAGCCTAACGGCGAAGCCTTTTCCCCACTCGGGGACTGGATTAGAATTTAATTTTTTCTTAATGTTCTTTACACGCTCTTAAGCTATTCTACTCAGGCAAACTTTCTGAGTCCCTGACGTAAATCGAACCCGTAACCTTCTGATCGCCGGTGAGACGCTTTAACCATCGAGCTACATTGACTCAGATAGTGAGCGATGGTTACATTTATGTACTGGTTCGTATTGATGGTAGACATGTGTACTGCCAACCTGCAAGTCTCGATATGTCATCTATTTATTTTAATGCTAATCAAGGAACTCATAGATTAGCATGCAGAGGAAAGATTCCACAGTATTCTGTTCCATAGAAATTTATAAATGAGGCACATAACCCTCTGTATTCCTAAAATGGAAATTTACTGAGCAATATGTTGACGTTGTGGAAATTAAAAAACTAGTACATTCCATTTCACTGGTCTACTGGTAAAACAGAAATTATTTGAACAAAACTATAAGTCACCCAAGGAAAGATAATCTCGTATACTTTATTATTGTTGATTGCTGGCTTAAAACTAGTTAAAACTATTGAGACCACGTAGTTAAGACAGTAACAAAATAGTCAAAAGAACAGTAACCCAGTACTTCTTCATGGATTATACAGCACTCCTCTCCACGCTGCGGGTACGTGACGTGGGTATCCATCATCCACCGCTCCTTTAGTGAAGTTAAATCGATAATAGTAGTTTCCTTTGAAGAAATATGTTTGACCGTTGGACCAGCAAAACACAGTATCAAGGTTACTTGGGACACCTTTCCAGAACGAAGAGATTGGTTTAGGGTAACCTGTTTCCACTTGACGTTTAAAGTCGTTAAAGCGATAATAGTAAAAGCCTTTGAAGAAATATGTCAAACCGTTACTCGATCTAAAGTAATTAAATATAATCAAAAGGATTAATTAAAGCTGTTTAATAGTTTGTAAATAATCCAAACGTTCGAGACAAACAATTGGATGCACACCCATGTCGTGTCATGTCCTAAGGGTCGTGAGAAAACCAGCCCCCCGGTATTTTTGACTTATAATTATACAAATGTTGGTACTCTTGAATATTGAGATAGTAGAAGCTGTGAAACAGGAGCTGCACACCTGCAAGAGTCGTATGTGTGTATGTTGCATTGTTTGTTTTTTTTAGACTGCATGGTCCCATTGTTCCTAGCCCGCATGCGTAATAGAAGGGCCAGCCTTTCTGAGTGTGTTTACACGGAAAATTGTCAGCCCACCGAGGTGAGATCTCGGATAATCAGTAGTGAGACCTCGCTTAGGAGGGCTGGCTCTCTTCTCATGTAAACGACAACAAATTTTACAAGGGATTTCACTGGGTGACGAGATCTCGGAAAAAAAGGACCAGTCCTTCTAGGAGGGCTAGCTCGCTCCATATAAACACCACCTTTCAAAGCTATATTAGAACGTTCATTATGCGGATAATACTACAGAAGTTCTTAAGTTTTTCATGTTATAATCTCACCAATGTAACACGTGTAGAACATACATGCATGTAACCCAACGGGTTAATCTTTTAAAAATAGAAGCCGTGCTTATACAGCCTGATGCAAACACGAAAAGAAAGTCTGGAGAACTTGAAGGCTGCTGTGTACGTCCGGGACCGAAGGTCGAGGGTTTACACAGCCGCCTTGAGAGTTCTTCCAACGTCTCCGAGTGTTTGCATCAGGCCATATAAACACAGCAAGAGTCAGACAGTTTCTATTTCTTCTATAAAATAAGCAAGGAGCAAAGCACTAATAATTGTGAATAATGAACGTTATTTTCAATATCAAATGGCAAGTTCGCCTTATTAGTTCGTAAACCAATCAGGGTTTCCCATTCGCGCCAAGAACAAATTCTGGCGTCAAACGTCACTGTGATGTTACAACCGTGTTTGCGTAGCTTGATATTATAACTGACCAATCACTACACGTGTTTCAGGAAACTTATTTTATAGAAACTGTTTTCCCAAGTTTAAATAGCCTGATGCAAACACGAAGAGAAAGTTGGGAGAATTCGAAAGCTTGTAAGAACGCACCAGATCGAAGGCCGAGGGTTTACAGAGCCGCTTGATGTATCCCAGCTAAGCCACTGTTTCAATGCCATCATGTTATGACAGTCGTAATTTCAGGAATGAGTCAGGGGTGTTGGTGGCACAGTGTTGACGCACGTACACCATAGTGCCTAGGGTTCGATTGCAGCTTCGTGCAGGTTGCCAGATTGAAGTTACTGTAGTCACGCATTAGAAGAATATTGTTCAATTTGACTCTATCAAAGATTGCAGCTTTTCTCCGGGTACTCTGGTTTCCTTGCGTACTAACGCTGGACACATTTAACGTAGCCTGAACCATAGACAGTTTAAACTCTGGTTTTGATGGTCTGCAGCGCTGGCTAATTTCGAGTAGCCCATCCTGGATCTCTAGACAGTGTAGCTTGATGATCTAATAGGGTTATCCAGTGTGAAGAAATACAACTCAAAGACTCTTTACATTGAGGCAAAATCCCCAAATGGGTGATAACTCTCTAACAGGTGGTAAGTGATTGAATACATCTGCCAAATAGTCAACTTAATATTTCAGAGGTTTGAGAATTTCAAAATTTCTCAGTGGAAGCATGCCTTTGAACCACCTTAGAAATGCCATATGTACAGTTGATTAAGCCTCCCTGATAAGCAGAATCCTTTTCAACTCTTCCACAGCAAATTTATTGGCTAATCATATTACTTAAAAAAACTGTCGAGGTGCTTCAAACGAATACACTCCTTGAGGGGAAACCTGACTTATAACAACAGCCATTCTTGCCCAAGTATTGATATTTTTTTATTAATTCTAATTATAATTTACAAATAAAGCGAATGAAATGTAGTTCTGCATCTGTTGTACGAAAAGAGCCAATTGAGGCACGAGTGCCAAATGGGCATAGGTTGACGACGTCTAGTTTAGGCTGTGTGGTGTATAAACCCAGGGGCGGAGATATAGGGGGTAAGGGGGGTTGAGCCCCCTACTTTTAAAGTTGAGGGACAGAGCCCCCCCATTTCTGCCGAAAAAACCAAAATTTGTACTTTCATATTTAATAAATCTTGACATCTGGAGGAAATGTGGCGTAACATCAAGTGGAAAAAAAAAGTCTCCGACTAAAGTATAATAATTGATCAATAAAACTAAAACTGTGGAGAGGCGACCATGGATATGTCCCGAAATGTTCGCGCTAGTATTTACCAGCCATCAGAAAACACGCGTTTTGCGTGGTTTTCCTCGTAAACAAAAGCTCAACGGCAAAAAGACAGCGTACTTTGTTCAATATACGGTCTCTACCAGACAAAAAAAGGAAAGAAAAGAAAAGAAAAGAACAAAAAGGAAAAAGAATTTGTGGATTTGCATGATGAAAAGATTAAGTACTTTGGACATTTTAATGTTTAAAACGTGCATGTAGTACTACACTTAGGGCCTCCGTGACCGTTTTTTGTGTGAGTTTCTGTTCTATTTCAAAGCTTTATAAAAAAAAAAGATTATTGTAAGATACGTAGACATGCGATTGCATAATTTAAAAATCAAAAAGGTTTCCTAAAGTTTATGAAAACCGTACAGCTTTACAACATTTGTTGGAACAATATCCTGCAAAAACCCTTCTGCAAGTTATTTGCCTTCTGTGCTAAGTTAAATCCGATAGCCATTAGCCCCTCCCCCACTTTTTGGGGGTTGTCTCCGCCCTTGTATAAACCTTTTATTTACTAACTGAACACAACACACACTGAAGTATCACAGCCCAAAACTGAAATCGACATCGTGGCGCGATTTGACGTCACTAGTGCTCAGGACTCTACAGGCTGGTTCCCCTGTAATCTTTACAACCTGACTGCAACCAGTTTGGCAACCATTAGGACCAAATAAAAACCAGGCTTAAAGCATTGTTTGAGAAGGAACAACCTGAAGAGGGCATTTCTGATTAAAAGTTTTGCGTGAATTTTTGAGTACATTTCAAGATTGAAAATTTCGGAATTTTTGAAGTTTGAAATTTTCATTCACCAGAAATGCTAACCTAACTATCAGAAATCGAGTGTGATTGCCACAATATTCGTTGGATGAAGCATCTAACAAACCAGGTCACTTAACATTCCTTATACGAATGTGCTTAAGAGCTGAAACATACCTAAAAACAGCATCAATATTATCAGGAACTCCTTGCCAATAAGAAGCAATTTGTTTTGGGTACCCCTGGCTAACTTTTTGTGATGTCTGATTGAAACGGTAATACAGGTTTCCACTGAACACGTAAAGATAATTATTGCTCCAAACAAATATTCCATCAATCTGTCTAGAGAAATTATACCAGCCTGACAACAGATGGGGATATGTGAAGTCCACACTGCACTCAAGGTCATTGTATCTCCAATACTTATAATCCAAAAGGAAATACGTGTAACCATTGCAGCGTCTAAAGAAATAAATGGAATAAATTTACAAATATTCATACAAGGAAGAATGAAAAAAAGTATCACTGAACCCTAAGGAGATCAAATGATCAATTACTTGACATATCTGCCGAAAGCTTTATTTTAAATTCTTAATTTTCATTTCATGTTACATAAAGATCCTGATGAATGAAAATTCAGCAATTATTATTTTTACCTACTTTTATAGGCCTGGTTTCATCTGATATGTTTTTATTAGTGCCAGAGTAAGGATTTAGGGGAAATTGGTTCCATGTTTTGTTTCTTGTTTTCCTCATATGAAAGCACAATAACCTCTTTTGTATCTTTCAAATTGTAACATAGGACACTCTGGGCTTTGTAAAAGAACAAGGGTGACCTTTGTCTGCAAAAATATTATCATCACCTTACAGTTTGAGCAAATTATAAATCATCACCTTTACAAGGAAAACAAAGTTGCAATAAGCACATTTAATCAAACATAAATATTTTTCCCTCTCCAAAGTATTTTAAAAACATCTACTGCATGCTGAACATGAATTAAAATTCAGATATTTCTAAAATTAAACTAGTAGAACAGCAACCATACTGGAGATGATGGCGAACGATGCCGGGATGGTGCTAAGAGAGTGCTAGAGGAAATTATATTACAAATATTGTGGCCAAGCTCCGACTTTTGTAATAAGTAAAAATAGTGGTTTTTGGCTTTATATAACTCCGATCTGGACGTTTACACAGACGCAAAAATTGCACAACCAATATATTAGTATGGTTAGAAGTTTCAGGCCATCTGATTTTATACGCTGGTGCGATTTCACATAATCGGCATCAGAACGCATCTACCGCACAATTCGCAAAATTCCGTATAATCAATGACAAAAGCCGCATAAAGATTAGTAATAATTAGTTTTTAAGAGAATTTCGTTCATGTTTGAGCCCTGTTTCTCATGCAATTATGTTTAAAAAAATTAAAATGCGATCGGATATTGCAATCTCAATTGAAAACAGCTTTTCCGAGCGCCAGAAGCGTATAAAGAACCGAGAAATGGGAACTAGCGTAGTATGCATTGTTTGAACAAAGTTTCGTATTAGTCCAAAAATTGGCGCAACATAGACAACAAAAAAAGTAATGCAAACTATAGCTGTCAATAAAAATACAAAACCTGTTAAAATTTAGTTAACACGCTGCAATGAAAAAGAAAGCAATTGTACATATATGGTATACTTAATCCTTTTCTAATATAAATTAATGTTAATTTGGTAGCTAATGAAAAATGGTTATTAATTAAAAACCTATAAACACTTGTGAATTGTGAGCTAGAAATTTTTCTTCTGCACAATTGGCATTTTTTGCCGCACAATTTCCCACTGCAATAACGCACAATTTTCTAAAATTTAGCGCACCCAATCAGAAGGTCTGAAGTTTGTACATTAGAAGGAAAAGCAAAGTTTTGATAAATATTCAAAAACATAATTTTTCCCCTTTTTTAAGCTGTGAAGCGCACTGGAATAGCAACATAGCAATCTTCAAAATTTCTTGAGAAACTGGTTTCCACCTTCTTCAAAAGACATACGGTTCGCGGCGATATTAGATGTTCTAAACACTTTTGGCCGTCCCCTTGTATTGCCTTATCCACCTGGAAATACAGGATTAACCAAATTTCTGTAAATGAAAGATCTCATATAGTATAGTCCGGTCACGATGTTATACGATTGCAGCGCAACTCCTTCCTTTCAAACAGAGTCGTAAATGTAATTCGTAACAAGTATCTGTAACTTACTATTTGGAATCACTTCTTATTTCTATAAACTGTTACTGCAATTCGTTCCATTTTTTGAAGTAACTTGCAACTCTACCACGTTGCAGGGTCTAATCCAGTTATTTTTGTATTAGTTACTTTTCGGTCTGATTTTTGAATTTGGATTCCAATATGAGAGGCATATTTAAGTGTTTATATCAAAGCCAACACTCTGTCACAGATTCGTACCTGAACACTGAGTAACCTGTTAATTGTTCACGATCTTTCCACCATATTTTTATTGATCTGGGCCACAGTAGTTTTATCTCGTTTACTTCCACACGTGGTATAAATAGCCAGAATTCTGCATCTTTGAAAAAATATACCCCTCCATTATACCAAGTAAACGCAGCATGGACCTTGTCAGGAATTCCAGTCCAGTAAGTTTGTATCCGTTTTGGATAACCAACATCAACACTTGCCGTTGTGGAGTTGAATCGATAGTAAAGATCATTTTTGAAGAAATACGTGTGACCATTGCTGTACCTGTAATAAAAAGATTTTCATAACCGTTGAAGCAGAAGTGGGTTAAGGAGTAATGGGAAGCCACGGAGGAAATTTTGGGTTTTGGACCCTGACCACGTAAACAGTTTAGCAGTTTGTACCCTGGACATCGACTGCCTCCAGCCCCTACGGCCTTGACAAAATAATTTCGTCACATATTTTGTGCAATAAGATTGATACTATTGTACATTTCTATTCATGTACGTTTCATAGCCTCAATCTCACGCGCATGGTCATGGATGCTCACTTTGCCAGGGTAAATGCTCCATCTTATGAGAGAAGATGGGGAAAAATACGAACGTTATAAGCATCCAAGACACGCTTTACTCTCACCAACGGATTAAGGCCGGGACCACCGGGGCCTGGGCCTCAGGCTACTCACATTTAGGAACCCAACGTTTTATTTTTTATATTAAAAAATAAAAAATTGCATTTTTGATGCTTCACCTCATAGTTGGTCACTGGCTCACCATCAGTATTGCACGATATCGCGAGTTCCTTTATGATTGAACTGTTAAACATCATGCTCTGTATATATCAATGAAAGGCTGCGGCAGCCTTTCAGGCAGTTATAATTAAAAAGATACTTGACATCATATATCAAGATTAATATATTTGAGTTATCGTATAAGTAACTAAATAGTTAAAGTAGGTAATATTCTAAAATAACCTTCTTACTCACCCAATCCCTAATAATATTCTAGGACGTAGCATGCATTTCTGTCATTTGAAAATTCTAAAGACAGGTATGTTAAAGTTCTTTTGCTATCACGTGTCCTCATTAGTCGATTACTTGAAAAGATATACAGCGAAACTACAACCGGTACACAGGTGCAACAGCTTTCAATGGACAGCCGCAAACGAATTAACGTAGGGTCCCCCACAAAATTTGGCCCCGGGCCCCTTATACTCTTAATCGAACATTGTTTATGCTGATGATCCAGGATTTATTGCGCATTCCAAGAAATACCTGCATACACAAATGCACAGCCTTTTGCTGCCTGCAAAGCTTTCGGCCCTACGATCACCATACAAAAGACTAATACAATGCACTGCAGCCGAGACGCACCACCACAGATTGAGATTGTTGAAGAAGTGCTAGAAGAGTTTGAGACGTTCACTAAGATTTCACTCGATGCTGAGATTGAGGTACGACGATCCAAAGCAGCTATCACATGGCAAGACGCAAAGAACGTGGGAGAAAGACATACTAACGACAACAGCAACTAAGATAAAAGTGTATGAAGCTTGTGTCTTGAACAACGAGCTGTCACTACCGCCGAGAGGAGGGGAGGGGGGGGGTAGTGGGGTCAAATTGACCCTGGGCCCGGAAGAAATAATGGAGCCCGGTTGGCCGGAAAGCACTATATTGAACTGATACTTTTTATTACTGGAATAAAGAACTATTGTCCATGTGCCATCAATGTTTCTGAGTAAAATAAGACTTTATATTACATGACGTTTTTCGTTTATGTGACAAGCATCAATGTGCATAGTTTGACTTAAAGTAGCACTTTAGAGTATAGACAGTTTGGATTCAACATGCATGGAATACTGAATTAATTAGATATGAGAGAACATTTGAAAACCTGCTATAAAATTTTGAAGTTGGTCTTACTTGTATTTACTGATTTAAACTTAGAATTGCTTTACTGTTTTGTTCATTTCTGAAGTTCATTCGGTGAGAAATTAATTTCATTAACCTTTTAACTATTGGGCAAATTTCGGTAATTTTCATGACAACGAATACATGGTAATGCACTAATGTGTATGTCATGAAAATTACCGAAATTTGCCCAATAGTTAAAAGGTTAATGAAATTAATTTTCGAATGGAGGGGGTCTACCAACTTCTCTACCCTTCCCCTTGGAGCCTGCAGCGACTTTCGGTGACACTGCTTGTTGTACGCAAGTAAGACATTAACAGCGTATGCAAGACAAGAGAAGCAACTGGATAACTTCCACATGAAGTTCTACTTAGATGAATTCTCGGTATAAGCTGCCAAGATAACTGAAGTATACAATGTTTCGATACTAGAGAAAGCCGGCTGTGGCGATAAATACACTATGCTCACTCAAAGGAGACTACGGTGGCTTGGACATGTTGTCAGAATGGATGAAGAAAGAATCCCCCAGCAACTGCTGTATGGACAACTATCAAGCGGAAAGCGAAACAGAATTCGCCCATTTCTTCGATACAAAGACTCTAGCAAAAGAGATCTGACATCAGCAAACGTGAACATCGACCAAGTGTAAACTCTTGCAATGAACAGGAGTGAATGGCGCACCGTTGTACAGAATGCCACCACAGAACGTGAAAAACGTCACTATGAACACCAAGCTGACAAACGCCAAAGTGCAAGGGAAAGAAGAAACACAGCAGTAAGTGACAACGGTTGGATATGCTTATCCCACTCACGTCAATGCACATCAAGGACTGGTCTCTACAGCCACCAGAAAAACTGCGAGAAGAATTGACGTTCATCTTTAACGAGATTATTTCCTGATTGTGTGCTTATGTATGGTCTGTCAAGACTGACGCAGACCGACGACGATTGACGATGGGACGTAAGTAACTCTCATTAATACAATACCTTAGCAAGAGGTGGAGGAATTTAATATTTCATTCCCTGATGAATTATCGTAGTCTAAGTAGTGGAAGTATAAATTTCATTTCGACCTAAAGTAAACTGTATCATCAGTCAATTTAATATCTTAAAGGAAAGGAAATGAATAGGATCCTCAAGTTGTCTTCATAGGCGTCAAAATTTAGGGGTCCGGGTGATCACCACCTCCTTAAAAACTGACTTTGTCAGAACCAAAGAAAGTGTCATATGATATAATGGTGGCCTCATGACCTAAATAATAACACGGACATTAAAATTACAATACGAGATAGTATAAAACATTTCTAGTCATCTTCGCACTTTTAAGTTTTGTCTTATGTGACATTTTCTTGGCTTGTTCTCTAACTCAAATACGACTGAACAAATACGATGTTAGTTAAGTTAAACACCTTTCTTTTAATAACTTAGTCGTTTGACAGTTGATTCTGTACACTAACCCCAGAAATGATGTTGATTCTGTTCCAAAGGACCCTTAAAATAATGAAGAATGGTGTTTAAAGTTGTTTGCTATCTATTTTTGTGACCCAAGTAATTGTTTTCTTTATGATATGCAAATAAAATACATGAAGGCATCAATTTCAATTTTATTGTAAAAAATCTAAAAGTTGGATATACCCTCAAATTCGAAATTTTTCGCTGAAATCACTTAAAAAGTCGCACACGAATGCACACGACTAAACTGTATTGTCACCATAGTGATAAACTAGCTCCAATGCTTCTCGATTCAGAATAAAAAAAACTCTTACTTTTAGTGGAATAAACACTATTGAAATCTCTTATATTCTTCGGCACCCTATGAAGTTAACACTGTAAATAAACCTTTATCTCTCCCAAAAAGTGGGGAGGCAAAAACACACATTTGTCTCCAACTTCAATATTGTTTGTCGGAATTGATGCTGTCATATACTTAATATACATATCACAAAAAATTTTTTTCTCGAGAACAAAAGACGATTCACCATTGTTTTGTATGTCTTTTCAAGAAGAATCGAAGTAAATTTTGGGATGATGGAATTTTAATTTACCCCGCATTGAGTTCCTTATCTGGCGGATCTGATGCCTCTCACCACGTCAAGTTTCAAAAACAAATATCTTTCATAAAAGTCCTTCCCTTAAAATAAGTTATTTTCTGAGTACTACATTCAGCTATTGGGTTTTCTTCGATCTCCATCTTAAAAACTTTTTCATCAGCTTGCAATGTTGACCATTCAAGTATTGTAGATAGATAAATAGCTTGCGTCCTGAAAAAATCTTAATTTATTTATTTTTCTGACTTTGATTCCTCCCCGAAATTCTTTATTTGCAATATAGCTGGCGTATATACGTAAGGCTGTAACTAAAGGAGGGGTGAGACCCCAAATGTGAGCGTTCCACATTTGCGGGGAATTTTTCTGATAAAACTCCATTTTCTTGAGCAATATTTTCGAAAGAATATTTCCAGTTTGCTGAATAAATCCATTTTCAACCTTCTTTATGTAGAGAAAATTGAGAATGAAAATAATAATTACGACATTAGGCGGTTTCGTTCCCCCTGTCCAATGCCTATAACCGACCACAGATGACAGGAATGCCAAGATCTGGTAATGAGGTTTTTTGCAGGCTACAGCTCGGTATCCATGAGGACGCCTCTTTTGTTGGGCACATTATGTCAGGCAAAACACAAATTTCTTGCCGCTCAAAATTTCTAAATATTTCTTAGTAACCTTATTAAGCTGCAGTGTTCACACATGGTAACTGCAAAAAATGATTGGTTTCAGGTAACAAATTAATGGGAAGAATGCTTTGCAGGACACGGACAAAGAACAGCATCATCATATCACCTTTCAAAGTCTCGTTCTCATGGTCGAATTTTTCCTGACAATTTTTCCTTGACAAGGAGCCTTGCTCAAAAGCTAGTCATGCAAGCTTTTGAAAAAGGCGATTTGTCAAAGAAAACTTGCCAATTTGTGTGATACACACCAGCAAATTAAACTTGTCAAGGATTATTTGTCAAGGAAAACTTGGTAGTGTGTATGGGGCTTAACATTGAACAGTTTAAAGCTTCAACTGTCCTTATATCGGCCGATTCAGTCCGACATAAAACAAACTGTATTTAAACAAAGGATTGGGTAGGTTCAAAAAAAGTGCTAGAAATACTAGAAATGTCGTTTTAGAGCCCAGAGTAATCCAACTTCGGAAGCTTGGAATGCACTTGGCTTCGGTTATAAACTTTCATCTTCCCTTAACGGACTCATTTTGTGGCAAAATGCTCCTCATTGAGATGATACTCAGACACAAATATTATGATGATGACTGGTCTTCCATTCAAGGCGATTCTGGATCTGCCACTGTCCTCATTGTGGCTATATATAATTAGATAGTTTTATGCTAACAGTTTATTTATAGAAATGGGTCTGCTAATGATTTTTAGCGAAGTTAAAAGATCCAGGACTTATAGCTTATCTTGTAGCTTTTTGTTTCTTAAAGTACATTTTTTTCCATGTCTGAAACTGTTTTCTGTTAAAATCGCAATGAACAAATGTCTTCTGACAAAATATCGTTTTCGTTCAGGAAAGGAGCATGATTTTTTATTTTGCGGATCCTCAGTAAATATTGGGGGTAGAAAATTCTAACTGGAGGCAAATTAGGGGGGAAAAAAGTATTGGAATCACCTTATAACATCATCTATATTGCTTGGTATTCCTCTCCAAAAATCTGAAATATTCCTTGGATAATCAGGATCAACTTGAAGACTAGTGTCGTTAAATCTGTAATAATAAGATCCTTTAAAGAAATATGTAATGCCATTGGAGTAGCGAAATACGCCATCAATGTAATTCGGAACACCTCGCCAATGTTCGTTAATAGGCCGTGGATAGTCCGTGTCAATAGCATGTGATGTTTCGTTGTATCGATAGTAACTTTCGCCCGAAAAGAAGTAAACGAAACCATTGATCCATCGGAAAACAGAGTCAATGTTACATGGTCCTGTAATGACAAAAAAATATCTATGAGCCTGAATAGAATGGAAGAATATTATTTTTTCACCCATTTCATTACAGATTATTATGACGTGCAGTATATCGAGTGACATAAGCAAGGAATTTTTGTACAAATGCTAAACTTACGTAACTCTAAGCTCAAAATGTTCAAAAAATTGATGCAATTTGTTCCTCACATAAATTGGTGAATTACTGTATATCAAATCTATTCCAAAGAATGGAATTTGCAGCATCTTCAGTTCAACATGCAATTTACAAGCGTTTTCGAATTCGATGCGGTAATGAACACTATTGCATTAAAATACAAAAGGCAATATATACAATATATTATGTGCATGAGATCCCATTACGCCTGCTGAATTTTCATGGAAATTGTTTCTTGCGACCCTGCCTGCTCTCTAAGTCCATGCACCTATATAAGTTCTAATTCAATGTCTTCAAAGTGAGGAAGTGGGTATAGGACTTCAGAGTTAGATTTTTGCGTTTCATTATTCAGATTTTGAATATTCCTTGTGCCCATTTTTTTCGTGATAGAGAGCTTTTGTTCTTACGGAATAAAAATAAAACTACACATTTTTAACAACAAACTTAGAGGAAGAGACAAAAAGATCCAAACTATACGTGGTATTTCAGATCAATCAACTTACTATGTACAATAGACATCAGAGATGGTTTAAATTTCTTAAGAATCCAACTCATTCTTTCTTTTTGACCAGGTGTAAATTCATACATGCAAGAATCGTCAGCGACTGAAAATTAGAATCCAAACCAGATTGTACGTAACCAGGTTTCAATACCGATGGCAGATATTTGAATATAAAATTCTTCAATAAAAGCAGGTAAGTATCAAACAAGATTAACGCCCCACCAGCTTTAAAATGTTTTAAGCCTAACTAAAAGTGCCATCTTAATTAAAGTCTTACTTTAATCATTTAAGTGAAAAATATAAGCTCTTCAGTAGATTCTCTGCTCAGAAATCTAACACTACATTGTTTAAAATTGTTATTGGGTTTTAAAAAGTTTGTATGTACCCAGTGTTTCTATCCTCTGGTTTAAAGGCTTAAATATTATGGACCTTTGTTAGGGGAAATATTTAGGTGCATTTGATCTCCTGGATTCGTATGCTTACGGGATCTATGTTGATACCTGATAATTAGTTGCAAGCAAATATTCCCTATCTCGCCTCAATACTCCTGAATACAGGGAGCAGTAACATAACTATTACTAGATCATCATTCTCAAAGTTACTGCTCATGCGAATATTCTTCATGACATAGTAGTTCATTCTCAACTCCCAACGTCTTAACTCTATCCTGGAAGGATTAGTCTAATATTATTTTGTCCTGGTTAACGCCAGAGGATTTTACTCGCCAAGGGGAGGAACTCTGCTGGTAAATCGTTAAAGACTTGTTGCCACTCATTCCTTTTGATTTAACATTTGATAGCCACAAAACCCCCACTTTATCATTTTGGACCAAGTGCAAAATAAATCGTGCAGAAGCTTATATGTAATCAATAAAAAAGATGAAACTCGATTATTAAATGTTGAAAACACATGCATAGGTTAGAAAACACATTACTTACATCCCATGTAGTTGTGGATTGGGTCCAGTCCACTTTGCCCTGGGCAGGAGTCTGGAATGTTGTTCGGGCAATCATAGGTTGCCTCACTAGATATGGGTGTATCGTCGACATAGTCACCATCTCCATCGCAACTCTTAAATTCATAACATTTGTCAGTTTAACACTTAGGTCCGAATTCAACTGTTATTATTTTACTCAAGCTATCTTTAGACATCTCGGACCGGAAGGGGTTAAAAAATCACAAAAGGTTAATGAATGCAATGCTGCGTTGATAACTCTAAAAAGTTACTAGCGATTTACCGGGCGGAAAGCGAAGTCGCAATATGAAAATACTGTATTGTTGAGAGATGTCTCTTTCCGTGAGAATTTTGAGCTGGGCTCTTATTTCCACATTGAACTCTGAAAAGGTTACAAATGTACTGCGATGAATAACGTAATTATCACGATTCATTATCACCAACATATGCCTCATAATTCTTCGCTATCTAAGGAATATAAGAAAGTTTTCATATAAAAGCGTGGCATTCTCTCATACATCGTACGTAGACATGTATTGGTAGCATGAAAATTCATTAAAACTTTTCCTATGGAATATTTAATCAATACACCGATCTTAAAAGAAAATTCGGTCGACCCAGGTTTGTCCAAAAGTAAAAAGCGTGATTTTCCCCAAAAAAACCTCCATCAACAGGGATTTTTAGAAATTTTGCATTCAAACTTCTACTTTTCCAGTTTTGCATCAACTGTATAAGGTACTAAAAGTTCGCGTTCATATTCCCATGTTGGAAAACAGCTGTGAGTCAAATATAAACTTGCGTAAGAATGAACTTATCTAATGACAATTAGTTGGTAATCAGAAAATACTTGATGAAGCATAAAAAGGCCAAAACTAAATCTCTGTTAGTAGTGGCATCAACTTTTTATCATGTTGACTTTTTAATCCTTTAAAGCACAATTTCTTTTCTCTTGTTTGTCGTTCTTTCTTAGTGGTGATTTTTTCTTTTGTTCTGGTTGTCCAATATTGTGCGTTAAGGCGTTAAAAGTTATACTTCTTTCTTGTGATGTTTTTGCATATTTAGTATCTTTTGAAATATCCCAGTTCGTTTGGAAACTCACAACTGTAACTTTATGTTACAGTACGCTGGCTGTTTACACAACTACAAAGATTTTGAGCCAATGTTCATACCAGGTTTTCAAAATAATCCAATAAACCAAAATAATGACCAACCTAAAATACAAGAACTTATTAATGATAACCATAATAATTAAAATGATAACAATATTGACATTAATAACGATAATAAACATGGTAATTCTATAATGATGATAATGATAATGATAAAAATAACGATGACGATGAAGATGACAATGACGATAACGATGACGATAGCTTTAGGAATAGCGATAACAATAACAATAACAATAACAATAATGGTAATAATCTTTATTTTGAGAATTTTTTTACATTATCTGCGCATAGTAATGATAATAATAAAGATGACAATAATTATAATTATAATAATAATAACAATAATGATAATAATTGGTGGTGTTAAAGAAGAAAAAGGAGTGCAAGATTATAGACATCACAGTTCCAGCAGAATAGGTGAAAAAGAATTAGAGAAGATGGAAAAGTATGACGACCTGAAAAGGGAAATAAAAAGAATGTGGACGATGAGGAAAATTGAGATAATACCAATAGTTATAGCTGCTTTGAGAGCAATTAGTAGGAAACTGGATAAGTGGGTTGAAAAACTGGACGTACAGATTAGAATAGAACTTCTCCAAAAGACGGCATTGCTTGGAACAGCAAGAATATTGAGAAGGAGCTTGGGAGGCTGAAAAACTCGGAACCTTAGGCTACTGGTTGTGGCCAGTTTTCGAGGGATAATTAAATACTACCGGCATAAGCTGTGAAAGATAACATAATAATAATAATGATAATAATAATGTGAATCCCTTACTCCTTCCTGACCGGATAAGTTGGGCGAGTAAGGGCTGGCCCTGTGGGTGTTTCTTAAATCCATTCTAATGGTAAAATTTCCTTTCTACACAAGTTTCCTGAAATGTGCAATGTCTGTTGCGGCCTTACCTGGCGGGATGCTGAGAACCCCTAGCAGGCTGACACCCCTTCCACTGTCCTTAGTTGGGTGGTGTGCGAGTTGTAATAATGATAATAATAATGATAATAATAATGATAATAATAATGATAATAATAATAATAATGATAGTAATAATGATAATAATAATGATAATAATAATGATAGTAATAATGATAATAATAATGATAATAATAATGATAGTAATAATAATAATAATAATGATAATAATAATGATAGTAATAATAATAATAATAATGATAATAACAATGGGAGCAGGATAGGTCTTGCTGGACGGATCTGTAACGATAAATTTCAGATACTTTCGGAATACTTTGGAATCAGAGGCAATTCTTGGGCAAATTTTGGCAAATTTGTATCTTCTGTACCAGGGTTAAGGATAACTCAATTGTACCAGTTTCGAGTAAAAGTCAGCAAAACCTCTTTACAACTTCTTTCATCGCACGCCATATTTGTGAGAATAACAGAAGTATTCTCTGAGGTAATTTTATAGATTTTTTGGCGATGTATTTCAAAAATGTTAAATTTTCTTTACTGAGAGAAAAACCACGTTCTGATTGAGACTCAGTATGTCGGTTATATGTATCTGACATGTCAAGAAACAAGTACCAAAACCAACGTAGTCTCGGCATACGTAGTCTCTTGTAAAATGTTTAGAAGTAGGGACGAATCAGTTGGCAAGCTAGTGTTCAAGTGTAGCAAACTACGCTGGTACAGAATAAATTCAATTTTCTGTTCCTGGGGACAGCAGAGTAGTTCCAAAAGACCAAGAAAAGATGAAATAATATCAGGACAGGAACAGAGAAAATATGGGGAATAAGATGTCAGATGTTCCCGATGATGGTTGCGGCCCAAGAAAACAAACCAAATGAACAAACTGTAACCCTGCTACCGCACAGGCCTGGCGAAGAATCGCCGCAAAGAATTAGTCAGCAACACTTCACTCTCCTTGCGAAAAACATCACTAGCCTCTTCCTACTGAAGAACATAGAAGAGGAATGGCGAGACCTTACTGCCCAAATTTATAACCAAAGTTTCGAGCAAATCCCCATGACCTGACCATCAGCTGCCTTATCGACCTTTCACGTAACTAGCCACGCACCAGCTGTGGCAAGAAAATCGCCATTTTGCGCATATTTAATGCCAGCGACGCTGATAACTGGTCCCATGGCTCTGCTCTGACAATCATCAGCGCCTGCCCTATCTTCAAGCCACCCCATGGCAGTGATGGACTGGTTTAACTGGACGAAGAAAAGATCTAGGAGCTCACGTCTACTGACATGCCAGTGTGACTAGCTGGCAAGGACTGAAACAAAGGAAGAAAATAATGGTTTTTAATCCACTCACCATCTTAAGAAGTTAAACCGGGATAGGAGGCTGTCACCAGGAATAGTTCCCTCAGAGCATGGGTCATGCATGGATCGGTACTAGCTTATTTCACTATCACACAGCATACTTGATGGCTGGGAAGACACATCAAATATGCTGCGATGGTAGAAGCATAACACTCATGAGTGTTACAAACAGTCATTAAAAATAACGTAGAAACATAAATAGGTTGATACTTCGCGAATGAGGTTTTTTCCTTCATTCATATTCTTTATTGATCCATTGGGAAGGGATTCCGGATGAATGATAACGCCATGGCAGGCACTATCTTCAGCAAAACACCATGGAAATGCTGTGGAACCAATGTATTTAAAACGGTTATAGTCATAAGGACAAGTGTACACATTCAAGACTGTGGCTGGTGATATAGAAAGAGCAGACATAAACGTTGATTTTTCTTTAACGCAGTCAAATTTGCTCCAAGTGTCGTTGGTCCATACATGAAAGGAATGCTAAAAAGAGAAAGAAGAATTGTTGGTTACTATTCTCTGTCTTACAAGACACTTTTCAGTATCATTTTACAAAAAATGATTGATCAGCAACTTTTCTTGGACCCGTTTCTATCATAAACTTTCCTTTCATAAACTTGGTTCTTCAACATTAGCATGGTCAAAAAGTAGGGGGCCAGGGGGGCAGCCACCTTTTCACATTTCGTGCGAAATGAGTTTATGCAATTACTAGTCGGTATATAAGACTTCCTCAAACACATTTTGAGCACGTATCATCTGTTACATGACACCAATAATCACCAATTCAACAGTTTTTAAACATTAAAATGAACCTTCACCGTTTACTTTTTTTAACTGTTTTCGTATTTCCCGTGCAAAACGTCGCACATGGTTTTAAAGCCAAAGTTTTCCTTACCTCCTTTCTATTTATAGTTCTCAGTCATAGTCCGAAGTGCATTTCAGGTCGAGTTTCTGCAGATCTTTCAACCTCCGGAACAAAAACCCTGGGAGGTATTTGTGGTAACTCATCCCCAGGATATTTCTTGAACGGATGGAATACTACTCTCAAGTAACATTTATAGAAGAGAAAACCTCTCGACATTATAGTTTTACCTGAACTTACGCTTTTACCTTGAAGATTAATTTAGTTTACAGCAGCAGTGACTACGCAATAAATTTGATCTTTAGAACAGATATCCGATGATATTCAGAAATTTCTGATAAAACTGCGGAGAAAGTGTTAAATGAAGTTTGGGAGATATGTGGGAGATTTTTAGAACCATGAGATAACTGGGAGACGTGAAATATTTACCCTGTTGTGTCACTTATATGGAGGCAATTTCCAGAACTTCAGTCTATTTTACTCTGGCTAAGGCCAGACGTTTTACTCGAAAAGGAAGAGCTTACAATGGGAAAGAGTTATGTCAATTTTGAAAGTTCATTTTTGTTACCTAAATCCTAAAAATGGTCATCTAGAGGTTTTGAAATTTCAAAATTTCGTATTGGAGAATACCTCCAGACGCTCCTAGGTGAACTTTAGGTTCATAGACTTGTAACCAGTCTGGATGCATCAAACCAATACTTGAATATTTAAATTCTGCTTTTCAGATAAATGGAAAAGAAAATGCGAAAATCCAGTAAATTGTACAATAGCTCCCTTTCCACGACGAAGATATCGCTAGATATCGGTTTCCTACCCACGCGAGTTCTCCTAAACATCCCACATGCCTGGTTAACTACAGCAAGTGATCAAGATAATTAACAATCGATAATGTGAACTTACCAAACGAAAGCGTAAGATGGTATCGTTGAAGCCGTCTAATAATTCAGACAGAGATATTTAGTATTTAAAAAGATATTTTTAAACGTAGGAGGAAAATTTATTTTGAGAGTTTCGACGAAATCAAATTAAATTAAATTTTAAAAGATACACACAAAACAGCAAAATTTGTTATTTTGTTTAGATGCATGATCTTATTCTCATACGATTATTAACGTCTTTGTAGACTTCCGGGAACTGTAAAAGCGTCAATTTCATAGGTGCTTGTGACTTTGTAATAAAACGACCATTTACAAAAATCCATACAGTGATCACGTTTGCATGCAGACGGAAAGGTACGATCGTAAACTTGAAATCGTGTAAATTTCACATATGTTTCAGAAAATAAAAGTCAAAGCAGATTCTCTGGAATGCCGCGTTACCAGACTGTCTCACAGTCGCCTATGTACCAAAAACCATTCCATATTGGTAGAAGGTTGATTTGCTTAATTATAAACGGAATGCATCGATGATTAACGACATGATTTTCCTTTGAATAATGTCCGTTAATTTTTAAAATAACGAGAATAGATACCTTATTCTCGCAATCCAGCTCTGACTTTTGGTTGATGGGAAGAGCCGAAGGGACAGCTTTCGTTCAATGAAGCCTGCTGTACGTTTTCTCTTTAAAAGGAGAACTCTAGTGTTAAGATTTCGATGTCAGCTGGTATCTTTGTATACAAATGTTCCCCTAAGGTGTTGCACGAAATTTTCATGCAACTTCTGATGCGAAAAAATAAGACCGCTGCAAGTTGCTAGTGAGTGGCAACATATGAAACCACTATACATCACGTTTGTGAAAACTACATTTTCAACAAAAAAATTCAACTGCAACTCAGTCTACTATAAACTGTTTGACAACTTGCATAATGATTATAAAATGTAACGCCATTTTATATTTAAAGATAACCCGCAGCTCAACTTGGGGAAAACAGGAG
Organism: Heliopora coerulea; assembly: GCA_030142905.1. NCBI lineage: Eukaryota > Metazoa > Cnidaria > Anthozoa > Scleralcyonacea > Helioporidae > Heliopora > Heliopora coerulea. Next base: position 6,321,735 of record JASJOG010000003.1, on the reverse strand, counting down.
GAGAGAAGTTTTGTTAACTGCTACAATAATCATTTACGGACATGCACGTTCGTACTTTATCTGAAGAAATGCAATATGGTTTTCCATATTTATATTTAACAAACAGAAAATTACTTGAGTGTCTCGGTGTTGTGATTGAATCATAAATGACGTCAATTCAAATGCCCAGTGTTTCCACTACGCCTAGCCGAGTGTTTTCTGGTATTTTTACTCCGGGCTACTGTGGTAGCCAGAGTCCAGGTTTTGGCTCCGTTTCCTGGTTTTTTTTCAATGTCATGAAATTACAAAATTGCGCAATATCTCCCGTCTGGCCTTGCAAAGTTGTGAAACATTTTGAATAGAAGATCTTGCAATTGTTACATGTTTGGTTCTGATCAAGTTGTCTGTAGTTTTTTAAAGTGACTTAAATAGTTATAGTTTCCCCAGTCAACTATGCACTTATTGCGTTGATATTCACAAGTTCATCGATGTAGAGCTTCACACAAAGTTTTAAAGCGACTTTTAGTCAGGTTGCCTGACGATCATCTCTCCCCGTGTCAGTGTTGTTTACGCATGACTCGACCGTCGCTGTTTGATCCAATTGACTACTGGAGCAGATGTTTAACCGAAAAATGTGTGAAATATACGTCCTGGATGTCACGTTGATCAGTGTTATCATATTTCCATAAGCAGTCAACAAACGCAAATAGTAAAGGACATGAAATAAACGGGGAACAACTAAAGACACAGATTTGCCCCAAATTAGGTTCATCATCAGAAAGTTACTTGTACTTTCGAAATAGCCTCACAGGTGGTACAATCCTTCCAGTGGCGGAACTAAAACAATTTTAGTGGAGGCGTTGTTGAGGCCTCAGCAAATCCTTAGTGGGGAACCTTTTGTAAAGATGCGGGGGGGTGCAACTTACTTATATCATATTTACACCTGGAGGTGTCTAATTTCAGTGGTCTATGATTTTATTACCACTTGGAGTGACACATGGGGTGACCCAGGGTGTTTCAGGACCAGGGCTTCCCCTTCTGAGTGTGAAATTTTGTCATTTTCCTAACGGGTGAAGCTACTCTGTAGTGGCTAGAAGGTATACCTGAAAAGGAGTATTAGGATTAGGATCAGGGTTAAGATAGGTTAGGATTAGGGTTAGGATTAGGGTTAGGTTTGGGGTTAGGATCAGGGTTAGTTCTAGCCCCAACCTAACCCTAGTAGGAAACAGCCTTAAGTCAACAATGGTTAACGGTAAACGACTACTTTCATATAAATGACGAAGACTTTCCAAAAGAATAGTCGGTGTGGGGTCACAACATCAACTGGGCACAGAATAACCTCACGATTTTCCTAACAAGCCTCATGTCCTTGTTGCACGAATTTCCAATAATCGGCAGCTTCAAAGAAGGCCTACTGGGCATCTTGTTTCGGTTGAAATGGCGTTATTCATGTTTCTATCACAGTACAGAGACACGAAAGCTATTTACCATTTGTTTTATAAAATAACGAAAATTTTGTCGAGTTTTCGTGAACTCATCCATGTCTCTATACTCTAATACAAAATGAAATGACGTCACCTGTGCCTGTGTACTCTGAGAGAAAATGAAGCTCGTCCAGTCAGTGTGCGTCGGATGCACGTTATTTTATGAAGTATGAAAGAAACATGCAACATTTTGTGAGGCTTGAGAAAAGAGTAATAAAAGTACAGGCCGGTACCGAGTGTCTTTCCGCTTTTTCAAAGTACTGAGAGTTTTTATCACGTGGAAAACCATTTTATATTTCTTTTCTGAAAACAACTAGCAGACTTAAGAGGGAGAGAAAATTCCGTTTTAAAACACTTTTAGACAAACACGGTTGCTTATTGAGCAACTTATTTCGTAAAGAATCTTCTTGTAACTTCAAATTTCATCTTTCCCAAAGAAACCCCTTATTTTCTTAAAAGGGAACCGATTTGAATTTTTTTTTGCCAGCACTGCATGAAAAACCAAGTAGACTGAATGTCGTCGTGCACTGAGCGACTTTTTATCAACCGTGGTAAGATGTAGAGTATGTCACAAGTAATATTTGTATAGTATAATAATGTTATTATCAGCATATGAATAGCTAAAAGATTAATTATTAAAGTAAGAAATAAAATATCATATCACTAATCATATCATACATTGCCTATTTCAACCGTGTATTATTACACACTTCTGGTATTATTTATTGCTGAATGTGTATCATTAAAAATGGAAAGTGTGCAGCATTAAAATCAATGCAATGGAGTGTTTTATTTACTCTCATTTAATTTAAACCAGTTCTTTTAGTTTGATCGTGAATATATTGAACTTTCAAATACTTATTTATATTTAATTCTCTAGATCTTTTTGTAAAGCATCGAAGCACGCTATCTAACAAACAATTATTGAACGAGGCTGAGCATGATACCATGAATCATCCAGACCGAGGTCAATGGTATCTGCCGAATCCGAAGGCTGAGGCGGATAGCATTGACCGAGGTCTGGATTAAGAACAACTATTCACTGAAGCGGAGGTCAATAGTGGTGGATATTTACCGAGCAGGGAAACCAAAACTTTTTTTGGACAACTCCGTTGAATAATTCACGAGATTCGACGTAAATGATGTCATGGCTTTCGAACATTGAGACTTAACTGGTGAATGTCGACCAATAAGAAACAATAATGAAGTTTGAATATATAATAATAATAATTATCAAAAAAAAAAAAAGTTCCTAATATAAGTTGGTAATTTTTAAGACCCGTTTCAGGATTTTGCTCTGAAAGTAATCCTCAAAAATCCATTTCCAGAACAGTGATTGGCAACTGTGTGTACCCAAACAAGTGTATCATTAAATATTTCTTAAAATAGGCCATGATAACATATTACACCATCCTTCAACAAGTTAGGTGCTCGATCCTCGTCTTGGATCCGGAAACATGTACTCAAGATTTGAGCTTGAAGAACGTTCACACATTGATATCATAAAAGACGAACGTTACAATTAGGGTTACTGGAACATTTATCCAACTATAAATGAGGTGTATGATAAAGAGAACTCTAAAGTTTCATACGAAAGAAGGGTTGGAAAAGAAGGGGAAAGAAGGTATGTCAAGGAAATAAGATTATTTTCCTGTTCTTCTCTTTCTCAATACTTTGTAGCTCGCTAAGGCAATTAAAACCAAAATAGATATCTTACCGTTCAAAACTTTCATGGCATCTTTTATTGTTTTTTCAGAAACGTAGCCGTCCCTTTTTCGGTTCATGATAACATGCCATGCAACTGGGACTAGGTATCTTTCTTCACAATTTGGTATGCTATTAACGTGGCTTGAATTTCTTAAGGGAAAGTGAAGTGATGGTCTCTTTGATGAATTACAAGCATCGCACTTCCGCTGGTCTACGGAATTAGTGTAATGCACCAACAGAAAAATAACGAACACTTTAACAAACCTGCAGGAGAGAATGATAGTAGATATACAAAAGAACAAACATTTTGGCAATTTCTAACAGGGTCATAAGAACTGAGTGAAAATTCGGGCCCGCATTCCCAACATTTTTAAAAACAATGAAGAGTTTCCTTTCTTTACTCACATCAATGATAGCATGGATATAAGGTAAAATTAGATATCTATTGGAGGTTGCTCTTTCCACATGCAAAAATGTCCCTGAAGGTGGTGCTCCCCTCCGACTTAACTGTGCTTCCTACGGCCGTGGCCTCAGTTTAGTAAAAAATGTACGTTTATCATGAAGAAGCTTAAACATTTTTAAAAGTGAGTGTCTTCGTGACAATTGGAACGAAAGCTCAATTCCTTTCGGAATTCTCGCAACAAGCAATATGTAGATTACCTCATTGGAAGTGCGTACGTGTGGTGTTAAATCAAGAGTTAGTAATGGGCCAGAAAATGAATTAACTTAAAATTATGGAGTTTTTTAGTTTTCAGACAATGGTGTAACCATACGATAACATCGCTGAACGTAATAAATAATATCTCGGTTATTCCTTAAATTTGAAATCTCTACCTGAAAAAAGTTAGCTGCGAAAATGAACTATACTAAGCATATGTAGCATGGCAACGGAGAACGTCCGAACAACTTTAAGCCGGAGTAGTGTCAAATTAGGTGTGAACCGTATTCTTTGGCAACTCCATTTGAGCCTCAACATCAGAACGCATACTTAATTTTTATTTACTAGGTTTTCCTTAATATCCAGACCTACATCTAATAATTCGTTTTAGAAATTTTACCACGGCCTTTGCCTTGTCGGGCTGGATCTCATTGGCAAAATACACTAATGATGTGGGTGTCCGTTGGGGCCTTGTTTTGCTAATTCTGCTGGACTGGACGTTTGTCTTTAGACGTTGTATGTCAGTCACGAAAGGGAATGCTGAACCAACCCCCGATAGTTGCTAGTTTCAACATTTATAGAGTTTACTTGATTTGACAAGGCAGGAGCAACGACTATCTGAAAGTTCCTGGAAGCATGACCTCCGTGACCTTGTTGACTTTGTCAGTAGTTTCTTTGAGTAGCATCCCTTCGCATTGGAAATACGTATCGCTGTACACCCACTCGGATCTTAATAACTAGGGAATGCTGTCCGCATTAGTTCAATGCTTCTTTGAACTCTTTAATTATTTTTTAGCTTATTTTCCTGTCATAACAACGCTTTTCCATAAACAGGGTTCCACTCCATTTACCCACTAACTTCTCAGTGATCAAATGCTTGCTATCTCATGTGATCTCCGAGTCCATGCAAGTGTGAGGCAGAATGTATTTTATGAGAAATAAATATTTCATGTACAAGCCGAGGGTGTCATGTAACTACAGCAACCATAATGATTTGCCAGTATTCTCTAGCATTCAAATTTTATATTCTCTACCACAAATCAAAAAATATTAAAAAATTTACAAAGGAAGATCATCAGAGCAATCTGTTTGTTGTACATACATTACGCAATCATGCTAATCTACAATTTAGTTCTTTAACACGACATGACTGAGAGAAAAAAAGAACTTACTGAAGAACAAACATATTTTGTGGTGTCAGAAGGACTTTCTTCCTGAATTCAATACCTTTTCCTCTACAAAATCAGGATTACCTTAACTGAGAGCCAGTACCAGACATTTCAATAAACATCCTGCCAAATGTCAACACCAAATGTCAATACATGCAAAGGCGGATCAAGGAAGTTATGAGGTCGTTGAAACATCATCCTTTTTAGTTCATTGTATTTGAGCATTAGAAACATCACGGGAATTGAGGAGGCGTGTGATGCGCTTGTGACCAAAATCAAAGAAAATAAACAAAGAAATAGCGTTGGGATCACGGATTCTTTAACATTTAATTTGCTACTTCACTTATTGGAAATAATCCTAATAGAATCAAAGTGAGAAAGAAAATTGTACAGCTGATGGATTATTATTCACTTCCTCATTCCCAATTGTACCTGAAGCGTTTACAATTATGAACGAACGATTATGAACGAACGATTATGAACGAACTAGAAGGCCAAAAGTTAACTTGAATTTATCAGTCTCTTTGAAATTTAATGCGCTTTTTACTGTATACCACTAGGAGACCGGCTTTTACCGGCTTTTTAAAAAATATCCTGAGGTTTTAATACCTTAATTTGCCTCAGCAGTTAAATCGTTTCAGTGGCGTGACCACAGGGGTAGCCCTGAAAATCCAGGACCACCCCAAGGGACATCACATGTAAAAGGTCTTGATAACCCTATCAGCTAGCTAAACTGTGAACAGAATAGGGTGAACAGAATACTCGGAGAAATCCCCGTGGTGTTTGGCAAAGTCAAACTGGAAAAACCACTTTGTACATTTGACCAATAAAACTTTAATCGGAAAATTGCACGGAGCTGGAATCAAACCTAGTCAATGTGGTCAAAGACACGTGCACTACCATAGTACCACTTTTGCATATACATTCCCTGTATTTATAATTCGTACTAAGAGCTGTAGAGGAACGTAAAGAACACATTCAATCGATCTGTATTAATTAATCATTTCAACAAATATTCCTCGAGAAACAATGACAGTGACGACAACGATATAATATTTTCCAAACATTGCAAACAGCAATTTCTAAACATTATAACCGACATTTACCTCCACCTCCTTCGTTCCTTAATTCTCTTCCACTGCTGGTAACTTGGCAGGTTCTTTTTAACTATTTTCGGGCGGGGGGTCTTTCATCAAAGGAGACCAATCAATAAAAATCTGCGGTGTACATGTGGCAGTTAAATGATGATGCTCCTTGTCCATAGTTAGGACCAGACATTTTGCTATAAATAACGTGTTTTTCTTCGTCTTGGGACACAATCCACGAATCTTTGGATGAAACCAACATTGAAAAGGGGGAGAAGGGGGCTTAATCTGATTGAAAGGGCAAGGTGTCCCAACATTTCCTGCAACGATTGTGGTATACCTATGCAACGTATAAGCGATGCAGCATACTAGATCAACACATGCTACGTACGGTAGTGCTGCTTTCCCAATCATGACAAGTCTTTAATGGCTTGAATCGACTTTCTTTTAATTTTACAAATATACATTTCAGAAAAGATATTGTACCGGAGGGGCCATATCGGCTGCTGGGGGAAGGGGGGAAGGTACATAGTTAAAAAAGGTCCTGTAACTTGGAAGACTGATCGCTCTATATACGTTCAGATAGGAAGTTTTCTCAATTACGAACATTTCAGTCGAGGAATTTGTACATTTACATATACTTAAATGGAACAATCCAATCTTTGTCGCCAAATATCAGCGTTATATAAACGTCTAATTGTTCAAACGTGAAGGATGCAGTTTCAACAAAGTTCAACTTGGTTTGTTCGTTGGGGTTGTTGAGAGCGAACAGCGAGATTACTTCAATTTTTGCCAATAGAATAAATCAGTTAATTTCAAACGGGCATTTGTAATGAGATAAAACTGTTCGAAAACTCTTTTGACAGCCGTGTCGAGCCTCCACCCTCAGTATTTAACTTCAAGACTGGAGCTCAACATCATGGTAACCAAGGTGACTACAAGTTGAAGTAGCCGAACAAGTTCGTTGATGTTGTGTATGCTCCACATCTCAGTATTCAAAGAAATGGAAAATTTTAAGGGGAAAGAGAAATTAAAAGCGGTTCTGCAAGGGTAATCAATTATCAAACTCAATTATGAATCAATGAATGTTCAGTCCTCATAGCTGGTCTCGTTACCAACCAGGGCAAGTTTATCATCAGTCATGATTGGCCAAAATGAAGTCAAAATAAAGGTCAAGTTTTTTTGCGCCATCTTCCAGAGGGTGCAAAACCACTGGGGCAAGATCCACGACCAAAAATATTTATCCTTTGGAAAACTTGTAGCGGATTATGTGCTGCTTGAACGTATACTTTCGATTATAGATACACTTTTCAATTCTCGAGGGACTTGAGTATTTTGCAATGTGAACATTCCTTGTTGGTCACGACTTGACTCAACTGACAATTTAACCGAAACAAAAACCCGAATTCAACGATTCTCAAATAGTGACGCAGCTAAGTGTCTGAATTAGCTGTGTCAAAACATGATCGTTGTGCAGCTGAATATTGCGATAACAAGCGTTATCCTCTTTATGTGAAAAGGGTCGCACGTCGAAAAATTCTTCAGATTGATTTTACTCTGGTTGACGTCATTTTGTTCATCACGGAAAGACCTCCAGACGGGAAAGGATTGAATACAAAACTTTGTTGACTTTACCATTCGGTAGGTTACAACGCATCCTAAGCACAGTTGCACTCGCGTCTTCAGCTAATCAGCATTTGCTTGTACCAAGGTTTGGCAAGTATCTTGTACTTTGGCCTCTTATAAAAATAGTTATTCAACGAGCAACCTTTTCACGTAATACAAATGATAACCAGTCTGGCGTTAACCAGAGTTATATTCCACATGGCTCGGTTTCCTTTGTTCTTTTGGGGCGATTATATTCAATAGCTTCTGTCAATTAACTGTCTTAGGGGCTGATTACACGAGAAAATTTCAGCCCGGCAAACCGGGTTGAAAAAGTCCCGATTACATGAAATATATCATGTAATCGAAAATTACAGTAAATATTTCAGGCAGGAATTTGTTTGTAGCCTTTGTTGTTTCGGCAATTTGCATCTTTCCACGCCTGTCAATCATGTTTTCAGTCCGGGCTGAAATTTTTTCGTGCGATTACATGGGATTTTTCGGCCCGGTCAACCGGGCTCAAATTTTCAGCACGGGTAGCTCAAACCGAGCTGAAGTTTCAGCCTAGGCTGAAACTTTCTTCATGCAATCGTGAGGTCCGTTATCCAAGTATTTTATCAGAAGGCCTGGCTGAAATCTCAGTCCGGTTAACCGTGCTAGAATTTCAGCCTGGGCTGAAATCTCCATGTAATCAGCCTCTAAAAGGCTGGTATAACAAGGAATCTATATTCCCCTCCAATATTTCCCTCTGTTATTCCCCCCAAATATTCTCCGCGCCACTCCTTATCTTCCTTCTAATTTTAAAAACATGAGGGACTCCAAGTACACTTCCACAATACACATTTTAATGTCTTATAAACACGTGTAAAACATCTCACACTTTAAATACAACTGAGCATTTGCTTACATTGAAAGCACATGACTTAGCTTGGGAAACGCTGTCGTCTACCTTAAATTCCTTTGTTGCTGGCCATTCATGAAACAGTCATTGTTTCTTTGTAAAACGTCTAAAAGAGACTACCTTTTCGATTAACCCTTTGGTAGGTATGAAGAGAACTTATATACTTATAATGACCTGTTCAGTCGGATTCGATTCAACACCATTTTGTAATCAAAAAATCTCGTCCGACTCACCACTCATGTTTACCAAGTTCTAGCATATTAAACCAACCAAACTAATCACTTTGCAATTAAAATATACCTCTTCAAAATCCCACTACGAATGATCACACCTCTATTATATTATTTCAGCACTTCGAAAGTTACGCATTCCGAATGATCCTCTGAACTAAAGCATCTCTTTGTAATTATTTCTCAAATCAACCTCGTCCATGTGGAATATGAGTAAGTTATTTTGAGGTCCATCGGGGATAGGATTCCCCTCGTTGCCTCAAAATCACCTACACTAAAATCCATCTGGCGTTAGCCACAGTAAAATCCGTCTGGTGTCAGCCTGAGTAAAATCCTTCGGAGCTTAACAGAGGAATTAAAGGGAGGTAATCACGAGAAGAAAACTTTAACAATAAAAAAATCTATTATCATTTATGAAAGAATTAATCTATCATAAATACTTTTTAAATGGTTGTACAGTCTAAACAAAATAAACTTTATTATATTCTTATCTTTACCATTAAGTAAATGAAAGAAATTTCTTTTTCCAATCGTAAATATAAACATTTTACAATGAAAAACACAATAGTATTTACTCTGTTGGTACGATGTGAAAGTAAAAGTAATTAGTACACTAATAAAAAGTGAACTTCCCTCGAATTCATGGCCAAAGGTAACGAAAGTAATATCGCCAGGAATATATTAAACTTCGAATAGACTGGAAACTTCGATGTCAGTTACTTGCTTCCTGAAATAATTAAAAATTTCAAAATATAAACTACGGCATTTCAAAGTTTTGTCAACTACGTATATATTTATACGTCAGCTAAGTTAGCGGGACTCAAATGTAAATATGTTTTTAATACTAATGCTTTTTGGGGATTGTCGTAATTAAAAGAACGAATGAAACAAACCACAGGACTGCAGGGAGACATATCGAGTAAAAACAATGTAGTACAGAACGATTTTTGAAGACAATTAGTAATGTAAGTTATGTTGCACAACAAATAACATGTCAATCTATCGTCAAGCTTAATTTGCACTACAAATCCTCGTCAAAAATCGTTTCTAACGTCGCCTTTATGTTTAACTGAATGATCTTTTTATGAACGACCATAACTGTCATTGTAGGCTTGTTCGCCGATTAATAATTCCGTCTGTCTCTTAGTTTTTTCAATAACAACAATAATAATCTATTTACCCACGATTTGTCCAGGAGCTATAAGAACTCGTTCAAAATACGAACGTGCATAAAAGTACACAATGAATAAATTATTTAAAATACAAGTCAAAAGAAGTATATTAAAATACATTAACTATACTAAAATGCGGTGTCCCTTAAGAATCTTCTGAATCTTAAGAGTCTTCTGAACTCATTCAGATTAGTGGCCATACGGACTTCTGTAGGTAGTTTGTTCCAATACTGTGAAATTAAATAGGAAAGACTTCTTTTTCCATAGTAGGTTATAACTGGGTAAGGTGAGGGTAGAGCCCTGACCTCTCAAATTGTACTTAGTTTTCCTGAATTTAAAGAAGTCTCTAATGAACTGAGGTTCCCTAAAATACAGATATTTATAGAGCAATATAAGAGACTGGCCTATTCTTCAATTTTGTAAGTTGGATATATTTGATATTTTTAAAAAGTTTTCATAAGCCAAAGACTTAGCATGACCTAAAAAAGTTCTTAAGATATACTAATTGGCGTCTTCTAAACGATTACACTGAACCTTTCCAACATCAACTAAAAGAGGACTACAATACTCAAGGTGTGGGAAAATGGATGCTTTGTATAGTGTAATCATAACGTCCAGTGGTATGAAGCAGCATATTCTTCTCAGGGCCGAGGTTTTCGCGTAGGCTTTACTACGCTGATTAGAAATATGATTTAGTTAGAAATAAGAATAATGAAGACTTCTTTATATTAATTTCTGATCCATTCACGTTTAGGTCATAAATGTATCCACATTACCGGACAAGAAATCCTTTTGTCTTGCATTGTTAACAGCAAGACTGTTTTGTTCAAACCATAACAAGTACCACTAGTCATTATTGATGATGAACTCTCAAACTCATTAATAATTCATGAGTATACCATTCAATCAGATGCGTTGAATGGCACCACGTGAGCGAACTTGAAATACCATGGAAGTACTGGGCAGAGGATTTGAACTGGTTTTTTTCCAGTCCTTGGACTGGAAATAATATTTTAAGTCCTTGGACTTAAAATATAATTTCACACAATCAGTTTACTCTTCGATACACTCATCACTAATAAACTAATTCATTGTGCCAAAACATTAGTCAAGCGTTCAAAGGCCGACAATGAGGACTAGACCGGGTTTTCAAGTACTTAGAATTCGTTCCATTCCTCGGCTTCGCCTCAGACTAGAACGAATTCTTCGTACGTGAAAACTCGGTCTAGTCCTCATTGTCGGAATTACTTCAAGAGCGACAGGAGAGGTGTCCGAAGCATAAACAGTCGTGTTATCAGCATACAGCCTAAGTGACACACAGAACATGGACTTTTAACATCACCTGGGTTCACCTCTATATCCCTTGCTTTAAGAAGCTCAATATTAAATGAGGTACAAAAGTTAGGATAATAAGACACTTTCTCCACCGAGTATTTCTGTGGACTTAAAGTTACTAATTCCAATCTCTTTGTATTTGCTTCTGTGCATCTGATGATCTTTGCTCGCGGCACGTAAATATCATGTTTCTTCGCCAATATATCGAGAAACAGGTCTTCAAAGGGTTGTGGAGAATACACAGAATCGTAATAAGTTGATGTAGTGCTTTGGAAGGTTCCATGCAATACTGTGAAGCAAATGACGAAGAAAAATATGACAGCGAAAAAATTGGTGACCGCCATCTTTGGTTGTTAAAATAACGTTCTCTGTTAAAATAATGTTCTCTAGAATATAGACTGCAGGTATCAATTCGCATTAGTAGTTGACTTTCGAGATATGAAAAGATGAGACCAATCAGTGTCCAACGAAATACAAGATCAATCCACTGTTTTAAGACTTACACTATATGAAGATGAATTCAAAGAAACGCACCGTCAGTTTGCGTAAGCCAATCACATCTTCCTTCGGAAAATATTGATAACAATTAACCAACTAGTTGATCTTAGATCAGAGGCATGGACTTAATTTAGGCCTAATGTTTAGGAACGATAAAAGTGGAATAGCCTCATCATAACCATGATCGCCTTCCAAAATACTTACGCGTACAATATTGAACGTATTCAAAGACTTGCCCAATAAAATATTTACCGGGCTCAGTCCTAACGAGAAGCTCTCAATTTCTACATGAAGCACTCTTGTGAGTAGATGTCACATTCAGTGTAACAAAACATATTGACGATATACAAGTGACGATCAAAAATAATGAATGACAAAACTGTCGTTCTCTCCAAGCCTCCAAAATGATCACTTTAATACGGAATAAAGAACAGTTAGTGTGCCGAGAACAAGGTGTAACTGAAATTACTCAAAAATTCATTGATAATAGCTAGTTTAAGTTGTCGTTAATCTAACTTATACACAGTAAATTTTTTTCCAAGTTTTCCTTTTTATTTATCAGTAACTTAGAGAATTTGTACATGTACTCTTAAGTTATAAATCTTTGCAATTCAACCCACGGCTACAAGTTGGGAATTGTAATAGAACTTTATAACATAAGCATGACGGTTCGACTGACAAACGACTGATGCTCACGCGGTATGCTCAACTTTTCAGAAATTCTGAATCACTGTTATGAACGTTGCGTATTAAAAAATGCTATGCATTTGCGAGCTTGGAATTATGAACAACCAATATTCGAACGTTCGTCATGCTCAAACTCTCCTTCATACGATTTGGAGTCCCAGACGGGTTATGTAGAACACAACTTAGTCTTTATATTCCTGAATATATTAAAAAAAACATAATACACTGCACTCTCATGGGTTATTCAAAACTTACCTTTGTATCGCCCACTTGTGACTCAAGATCGGATTCTTCAATTCGTTGAGAAAAAACTGCGCTATCGGGGCTGTTGTAGCCCGACATTCTCCAGTTAATGCGATCAAACGTTGGCGATGTAGGCGAATTCTGAAAGGCGTTTAAACGCCAGGTCAATTCTTCGTTTTCTAAAGAAAGGCGTTTTGACGCTGCAACCTCTCGATCCAGACTTAAACGAAGTTTATCTCGTTCCTGCGAAAGTTGACTGAAAAAAAAATGGTCATATAAGAACATATTTGGACATTTCAGGCACGTTTATCTTCCATTTTTTTTTTACCGTTCAAACTGAGCTTTGTGTTCTACAACAAAATTCAAGGATTCTTTCTCTTGTTCCAATAGAGCAGCACGATCCTTGATTCGCAGAAGTTCATCCATCTGAAATTAATGGAAACATGAGTGGTTAATAATTTGTCTGGCTGAAACCGCGGGAACCATTTCATGTCTTAAAATGTATCACACAACCAAAACAACACAAGAAAATACCAGTCTAGCTCTGTCTATAAAAGTAAAAGTAAGTGAACAGTGATGAACGACGCGTAAAAAGCCAAATGTGTCAGACGACTGCCGAATCTTAGGAAGGAGAAACTAACGTTTGGAACGAAGGTCTTTCCTTGGAGTGCAACGTCCTTGGGCCTTCGATCGAAACCAGAGACGTAGTTAACCCATTTTGATTGGAAGAGGTGTCCAGCACAATTTGCCCTAACATTGTATGATTTCAAAAATTGCTCGAATTTCATTCGATGCACATTCACACCATGTATGGTGTGACTTCGCTTCCTCAGCCCCAATACGTAAATTAAATATAAACTAGAAACCAAAAGAAATTTTGACCTACTTTACCTTACCAAATTTTTTCCCTAATTACTACCTATTTCCCCCCCTTGTTTACTATTTTTTCGCAAGGTTTTTTTGATGGGGTCCCCCCCATATTCCTCGATGAACTAGGCCGCTGCTCGAAACATCAGTATCTCCTTTCTAAGTCTGTGTTTGTCTGGTGCGCAGAGGTTCATCGTAATGATATAAAATGTGGGGAAAATAAGCTTTTAGAACAGCTATTTATACTTTATCGGAGAAATATTGTAGGTTTGGTCAGAGATTCCTTTACGTTAGGCATCAAAAGTTTTGATTCCCCTCCAGATCGCGCTTTTAACGCTGTCAAAAGAGGGGTAATGGACGATGAAATTATAAACTCAGGGGCGAAATTGGAGTATGAAGATTTGGACCATTTCCACTAAATAACTTCGACTCCAATTCGAAGTAGGTTCTGCTCTTTTCATGGACAACATCAGCAAGAAAAAAATGTGTCAATGTCGCCTTAACTTCAATTCATTTTGTATCTTTCAGCATAAGAATTTCACGTTTTAACACATTTACACATGCAAGAACAAATGAAGAAAAATGAAGACGCTGGGCAAATTTAAGCTGACAGTAGTATTATAAGTATCGATCAAGCCGTATTTTTCGGAGACATAAAATATATATTAGGTTTCATTAGTTTTGAGGGGACGGTGCCTTATCAATTATGCAACAGGCACAGAATGTTTGCCATTTAATAATGCTAAAATAAACTAGTGCGACAAACGATACTCGTAAGAACGAGTAACGGGCAGAGCCGATACTTTGCATAGTGTTTCGCTTGTAGTTTCTGGAGTTCATGTCAGGATTACATTTCGCTCGGTCTCTCTGGTTGAGTAAATTTTAAAAGTGCGGCGGAAAGTTATTATTTGGAAGTTGCGTAGTTCAATTGTCTATGAGATATAGCACTTACACAGGAAAGCACTTGGTAAGTGGGTTTCTTGTTTGTTAGAATATTTAATTATTATTGACAACGTTCTCTTTTTATGAAGTATTCGTTTTCATATTGCAGAAATCAATTTGTCGCCGCTTTGGAAGCCAAAAAGAGAGTCCGCCATTATTTCAGGTCTCAGATCCAAGTGGCACAGTGGCCCGAACAAGATGGGAATGCTTTTCCCAGCAACTCGCAAAACGACGAGTTCGTCCTTCTTGGCTTTCCGATAGCCAGCGTAATTATGTTGGTGGCTTCCCAGTCGACAACTTGGAGCAAGGTTTCTCAGCTAGGATGGCTTAACTGCGCAAAACCCGCCTTCAAAAATTAAGTTCTGCTTCCCCCTCGTGCGCTCGGCCCTTTGCAGTTTGTACGTTCGGCAACTACAATCTGAAGAAAGAGCGTTTACGAGTGATTGGAAAGAGTTTAGCATCGAACGATAAAGTTGAAACAAGAAGGGAAACCTATTCGGCAAGAAATTACATAGAAAGTTCAAGGTGTCGTGAAACGTTTGGTGGCAGGGACAAACTCAATAAGTATTTAAAAAGGCACGAGTGGGAGGCATGGAGATACAGTATAATTGGAACTTGTATGGTCAAGACCTTTCAGAACATTTATCCCCTCCAGGCTCATGACGACGACGTCATGGATTTGTACACCAACCGCCTTAATTATACTGAAATCACCGAATATTAATGTTATATTTTCAGAGACCGAACGACAAAATTTAAGCAATTTGTCGTTTCGCTTTGTTTTAATGAACAAGTTTTTAAGGAACTGTTTTTTTTAATTTTCAAGGAACAACTTTTACGAAACAATCAAACCAGACAATTTCAATATCATCAGTCTTCTGCTAACAACAATCCAGAGTTTCAGACGCCTTTCCAGATACGAAAAGTTCACTGCTAGGGGGCACGTCCGTTGATAAATTTAATTAAATTCGAATGGGCTCGTCATTTCAATTCTGAATGAATTCGAAGCTACCCGATTCGAGAGAGTAATGAACTGCCTGGTTACGTTCTCAATAATTCGGCAATCTTAGCGTTATTTCGTAATGAACATACTGGTCTACCCAATGCGGATAAGGTCGTAACGAACATACTGGTCTACCCATTCAGCCCATCGTGATGTCACCCTTACAATTTCGAAAGCGACACTTGTCACTTTTCGAACAGTGCGCTGAATTCAGAAAAGAGTTTAATTCATTGAGTCAAGTGATTCATTTAGCCAAACATCTAAATCCGAGCGACACTAAGTTTTTTCAGTAACCTTGCTTGTACCCGTGTTCGGACTTGTTCGTCGACAAAATCCAAATACCATTTGGATCTTCCCAGCCGATAAACATTACGTCAACCAGCCTGCAGTATGAAACCAGAGGTCTACTCTGCGTGTGATTATTTGAAGATGTCTGTTATTGTGGAAAGGGATTGGACATTTCAAGGTGGATTTACTGGAGGCTTTCGGCCACTAGACTGTGGTCTTCGACAGGTACATGACTAGAGAAAATTGCAAGCTTATATACTATTCTAATGGGATGACATCACCGATAAAGAAATTTAAGTTATTTACATGAAACAGATTAGAGAGCAATTAGCGGCGGCAGTGTTTCTTTGTTAGCTGATTGTATTGTTTAGGTAATAACATTGCATTGTTGTCAGCGTCTTTTGTTGTTTTCGTGTGCCATGATTCCAATGTTTTCCTTATTCTGAAATTTCCTCTGTCAATAATTTCTCCCTTTTCAAAGTCAATTTTATGTCCATTTCTCCGAGCATGAGAAGCTATAAAAAATCTTGACCAGCCGACAACTTCAAAAAATATAAGAGAAAGCAAATTCCGAAAACGAAAGCCATCTTTCAACTTAAGATTTAAGTTAACAAAAGATGAAAACTGTGAAATGGTGATATTTCGATTTTATAGTTCACTTGGTCTGAAGATGATTTTGCAATAAAATCAAAATATCACCGTTTCACAGTTTTCATCTTTTGTTAACTTAAATCTTAAGTTGAAAGATGGCTTTCGTTTTCGGAATTTGCTTTCTCTTATATGAGAAGCTATGTTTAAACCTTTCGCATGATTTTTAACATTTCTCAAATGCTCTTTTTTTCTTGTTTCAAATGCTCTTCCCGTTTCTCCAATACATGACCAGGTACAATCTGCGCAAAGAATCTTGTAAATTACATTCGTCTGTTTGTCAAGTTCGCGTCCATGTTTTGGTGAGGGGAAGTGTTGTTGCAATGTCCGTAATGGTTTGGTTGCTACTTCTATGTCATGTTGACGGAGAGTTCTGGCCAGCTGCTCAGTTACGCCCTTGATATATGGTAAACTAACAAAGAAACACTGCCGCCGCTAATTACTATCTAATCTGTTTCATGTAAATAACTTAAATTTCTTTATCGGTGATGTCATCCCATTAGAATAGTATATAAGCTTGCAATTTTCTATAGTCATGTACCTGTCGAAGACCACAGTCTAGTGGCCGAAAGCTCGTCGAAATAAATTATAATTTTTGTCAGAGAACGTCTCCAATCATTGTGCCTCCACCTGACCGCGCATCATCCATATTTGCATCTAGCACTTATGTCCAAAATTTGCGAAGAACGTCACACAGTATTCGGATCACATCCAGTTTGTTCCTGACTCGCACAATCCCCAAAGATAGATAAAGAACGTTATTCCTACAAACACGGCGAAATTTTTCTCATTTTTCTTCTCGTCCCAGTTCTCAAACAATCGGAAAGTTTCCTGACTAAATGATGAAACACGTGAAACGACTGATCACCATTTATGCATGAAGTCCGAACGAGCATGCCGCTCTATTTTCTATAATTAGTAAACATGCCAACAATGGTTGACATGGGAATATTTCTACTACGATGCAAAACATGAAACAAGCAGTATTGTTAACACACGCAAAACCACGGTGACTGTAAGGCCTCTTCACCCAAGTGAGTGTTTTGCCGTATTCTTGTAAAAACATTTCAAAGTTTCCAATGCAAAATTCTAAGGGTTTTCCAAACGGATCAATGAAGTCTCTTTTCCTATCACGGGGTTAGGTATACAGCTACCCAATGTAAACCAAGTTCACCACCAGGATCTACGTTTACGATAAATCCTGCAGGTCTTTTTGGTAACTGATTTGGTAATCGATCGGAGAGTAAAAAATCGATAAACGCTAATTTGGTAAACGGTCACCATTCAGGACGTTTAGGATCTGTTAAAGGTTCATCCCAAGTCGTAAAGTCACTCAAGACGTTGCGATTGCCGTCGATTTCGGGAAGATTTTGAAATTCTTCAAACACACTACGATATTTATAGTCTCCCCCAGAGCCACTCTAAATTGGCATTCTGGCGAAATGTTTCAATCTCTGATGGATTGAATCGTCTGCCAAATTAAACACGTGAAGCGTATATCCATTGCCCTGCTCATCTTGCGTAATACCATGGCTCTGAAACATCTCGTTAGTAGAGGCAACCCTTAAAATGCGGACACGTAGTTGCTTCCTCTGGCAGTGGCAAAACTGAGCAGAGAGGGTTTGCTCAGTAATGTTGTCCATTCACGGTCGTACCAAGAAACGTCGCATCATTATCTTAATCTTTGAACGCCTAATTTTTTTTCTTTGTTCTCTCTCTGTTTTTACTTCGTTCTCTCTGATTTGTTCTTTTATTCTCAGGTGTGCAATATATTGGATACTGAACATTGAAGGATTGAAATTGAACGGATTATTGGTTACAGCATCGTAGTAGGCGTCTCCATCCACCACGTCAATCACGACTTTCTGGAGGTGGGCCTTGAAATATGATAGGTTAATTTCCAGACATGTTTCCTCTCGGCACGGAGAAAACTTTACAGCTCAGACGATTAATAAGTACCGAATGAGCTTTTACGGATAATGAATTTTTCACATGTTGGACCATTTACTGATTGGTCTCTGATCTATTTATATAAGTTAAGTTGCGATAACTAACTTATATACTATATTCATGCATTTGCCTTCCCGTATTAACATTCCACAAGAGACATTTTGACATCACCCAAAAACAGAGCACCGATAAAATTGATGTAAATGGATGAAAGTCCGACAATAATATCTTCAACATAAGGACTAAAGAGGTTCTTAACCACCGTATCTTGATTGAATCCCAAGATGACTTCTACATCACCAGTAAGCCAAACACAGGCTCCATTTTTCACGTCCACCGTGACGGAGTGTAACTCAGTTGTACGTGAAACTTAATCATTGCTTGAACTTCTCTTCTCATGCAGCTACTTAAGACTTCTATAATGTTGATGAATCGTGTTTTGAATAAGGCCAACAACATCATAACCTGTCCCGTATTCCATAACCAGTGACTTTGATGCTGTAAACCAATCTCCAACCTTGTTTCGTGATATTTTAAATTTCTTATCATTTTTAAAGCGTGGCAAATGGGATTTACGCCACCAAAATGTCGAGCAGCCTAGCATAAATATATGATACTGATTCGCTTCTGACCTGTACTTTAAATAATTTAGAATACATTCAACCTCACACAGGAGTATTTATCGCCTGTCAATACTCACAATAGGTATGAAAGCGATCTGGAAGTTCTTTTCAAATGCTTTAAATGCCCTAAAGCGTCTTCTTCATCATGCAATTTTTGTTCTCTTAATGCTCAGCTGAATACAGCTCCATGTGCGCAACATTTTCTGCTCAACGCATAATACTAATGAAATAAATACTAAAGAGACCTAATGAAATGTTATACCTATCTTTGCGTCCCCCAGTAATAAAAGGGGCTGCTCAGCCTGTATAATACTACCCTCACGGTTTCTGCCTGCATTCCTTGGTGAAGGAATAGGTTCTAAGAGATTTTGAGGTAGTGCCTAGCCAACCCCTCCGCAAGCTCTAAAGTTCAGTCCAAGAAGCATTTGTTAGAAACTGTATTACTCATACAAATCTCGTATTTATGGCCAATTTAGCATTGGAAACTCCAACTATCTCCTCTCAATTCGTGCGACTGTAAAAGCAATATCACAGTACAGCAGTGAGTCATTCTGGTGGGACATACCCATATGGAAGTCTTTCAGGATTGATCCCTCCCATTTTCCTCGAAGGCAGAAATCCTGGATAAGTATGAAAGGTTTAAAACAATATAAAACTGTAAAGTATTAAGATAAAAGTAACGTAAAGTATTACCTGGGCCTGAAGTTCCATATTGCTATGTCGCAGCTTTTTCACTTCGTTGTTTTTCATCTCCAAAACAAATTTCATACTTTCCAGCTCATCGGGCAGGGTTTTATACTTTGCTATGGCATCCTAAGTAAATTGGTCAAAGAAGAGGCTCACTCAGGCGTGCTAAAATGATCTTTATCCGAGTTATCAAAAGACGGAAAGAAATATAGGAAATCAGGAGTGCGGAGAAATGTGGGGAAATGTATGAAATGTTGGGAAAAGAAAAAAAAAGACAATGGAACGTTGAAGAAAAAGAAATAAAGAATCGGTAAATTAGACCATAACAGGAAGAAAGCCCGGGAAAGGGGTACGAAACTACCTTCTAGAACCCCGTTGTATGGCGGGAATACAAACGTCAGTTGCTACTAGTTGCTCCATTAATTAGGATGAGAAGATTGTATGGTGAGGTCACCATGGGTTCGGTCGAAAAAAGAGATTTGGCATCAAACTGAGTTCGGTCGAATGTGACCCGTACCATAGAAAACTTGTTTACCAAAAATTTCAAATTATCAATCATCATCAATTAATGCAAACGGCCTTTTCTCGCTTAATCCATTAACAAATACCAATTAAAATCATCTCCAGAGGTTGCCTTTAACACTTTAACTTTCGGTGTCCGATACATCGAACACCTAAGAACGAAAGAACCGATGAGAGAACAAAGCAAACCACAAAGAGAGAACAAAGAACAAAAGAAAAAACTTTTGGGCCTTAGAGGCTTAATATTGATTGAAATAAATCAGGTTGGATGAAAACCAAGACACACAGTGATGTTGACGCATGACACAACATTTACCTAGGTGGCCACTATAACAAATCATTCACCTGTTACTCCTATTGGTAACATCCAAAGAAATGTAAACAGAGTAATGCGATAAGTAAAGGACAAAAAGGGGTGCTAAACGGGAAAAAGTGCAAAGGAAATGCTGACAGATTTTAGGAGAAATAAATCGGAAATACCAGCTGCGGCTACATGTGAACAAAATATATCCCATGTGAAATCTTATAAATTACTAGGACAATGGGTAGACGACGACTGAAAATGACATACTAACACTGACAGCCAGCAAAGCTGCAAAGCACCTTGATTTATCAAAGATATTAAAGAGTAATGACGCTCACCCCACGTGGGATTTATTATTCTACAGTATAGCTAATGCTCTAAGTATTTTTGACTTCTTTTGTCAGACTGATAGTTTTAAAAATACTACATTGGTTTCTGCTATGGATAAGCATAAACGTAAACACATTGTAATATTGCATATTCCTACTGAATGTCTTGATAAATCTACTATTATTATTATTATCATTATCGTTATCATTATTACTTTTATTCTGACCAATGGATAGCAAGCGGTTCTCGTAAATATAGGAAGCGGAACAAGAAAATTGAACGCCAATACTAATCTTAACACGCCCAATTCATTCACTGTCATTTCTTTTCAAGAAGATACAGAACTCATTACGCCGCTCCAAGCAACGTACTTCATAGTTCGGTCGGAAAGCCTTGGAGTTGCATTTTCGCAGGTCTTAGGGTGTACTGTACGATCGCAAAGCCCGTCGGACACGTTGAACGACACACCAGTAACTCGTCAATCAGGTGGCTTTGGTAATAAGGGAATTCTTGACACATTAGCTTGTTATTATTAGTGAATGTCGAACAATAGAGGTCTAGGCGTGTGTTCGTTGGAAAGCTCCCAAAATCTGTCACATGAGTGTGCCTTTTTCAAATTATTAAGGGACTCATCATTCATCAAAGCAATCATTGAACTTGCTAGTAATATTTAATAATTTCTCAACCAATCATTAAATGAAAACCCACGTCGGTTTTAGCTCTGCACCGAGGTTACTTTTCGCCTAGTGTTCTGACGTACTCATGCACAGATTACACGACGTCTTTCATCGTCGTCTTACATTGCTTATCTAGTCTATCATAAATGATCGACGAGAAACCTTTTTTGGGTAGATCGAATTTTTCGCGTATTCTGGCTGGACTGCTGTCTGATACCCGATCATTATTTGTGCTCTGAGTCTCGGTTAGTTCTTACGACGGCATCTGGTAATAGAGAGATTGACATTGCTTAATGGGACTGTTTTTGGCGTTTTCGTATGGCTCTCCTAAAAACAATTTTGTCATGCCAATCTCGATAACAACCGGCTCCTGGTGTAACTTTGCTAGGAAGAATAGAAACTTCATATGAACTTCGTACCGACGGTGGAAAAGTCTAAGCTTGATAAGTAACGAATTCATAAATTTACATTTTCAGCAAACATGATTAACTTACATAGTTTTTAACCCTTTAAGTCGCAATTTTCCGGGAGGACTCCACTTGACAAGTAAAATCGTCTGGCGTCAGACGGAGAAAAATCCAAGTAACAGAATTGCAACAGTGCCACATAAAGGGTTAAAAGCTTACGATAATTAAGAGTTAATCACGAACGCACACAAAGCAACGCAAAGCATCACAAAGCAGAACAAGGTTGTCTCAATCGACATCTTCAAATCAATATTTACTACTTTCAAACTTTCATTAAGAGAAAACGCGAGTCGCTAATGTATTCCGTGTTCTTATACATTAAACTTGTATATAATATAATATATTATACTATACAATTATATATTATATATTAATATATTAAACTTGTAATATACATAAAAAAAGTTTCTAGATTCTGACTGGCTAAGGGCAATTTCAAGGTAACACAGTGCCAAAAAAAGTAATACAAATTTGTGAAGGATTACCTTTTTTGGTAATTAATTCTTTTTTTTTGGCACTGTATAACTTTTTTATTAACTTTTTTTAATTGGTAATAGCAAGATTTCTCGTGCAATTTGGAAAAACACGCACTCGTGAGTTTTCCAAAGACCTTAAATAGCACTAGCGCGTCCTTCGGACTCGTGCTATTTTGAATAGTCTTTGAAAAACTCACTAGAGCGTGTTTTTTTCTAAATCGCACTCGAAACTACGCTATTGCCTATACAAATAAGTTTTCAGCTAACTAATCAATCATCTCCACATCACAATCGCATCAAAGTTACGCACTCCACACTCCAACTTCTTGTCTGTACCTTTTAAATTGATTGAAGTGTGAAAAAAATCGAATATCGAACCGATTGGCTTAATTCATGAATTTGAAACCACTATAGACGGGTGAAGATAGTTCTGGATCCTGCGTTTATCTCTAAATTGTAAGAAGTCAGACGTTTTACGTCAATTTTGAGCTTTCTCGAATCAGTAAATAGCAAGGACGATTAACCAAAAAAACCCAATCTTCACAACAACTGAAACCGCGAATCCTCGCATCCTCACTTCGTAACCAACGTAGCTCTTTTATGTTTTTGTTTTGTTCTAGCAATTTTGTTACCTTGTTTCGAGTTAAAAACCGACTTAAAATTCGACTTTTTACCGATTTTGCTATGAAGGAAGCTATAGAATCCCAAAGAAGTGTTACGAGTCGTTTATAATCGTTTTAGGTCCTTCCAAAGAATGATAATTGGCTAAATCTAACACACTTCAGTTTAAGTAGATGAACGATCTTCAAGCTCGATACTCAGAAAATGATTTCTGAGCCCCAGACGGGGATCGAACCCGCAACCTTCTGATGACCAGTTAGATGCTCTAACCATTGAGCTACCGAGACTCAGATGGTGAGCTAAGGTGCAAATTCAATATGTGCGACCTAAGCGGAAGATAGGTCTTGCAGGAAGCACTTATAGGCCATTGAGTACAGACAGCACCAAAACCAGTCCATTGCATTGCTCGTACGTTTTATATTACTCACAATGGAGAAAGCTTTATCAAAAAGGGAAATGGACTAACGAATGGTTTTAAAAGGCACGACAGCAAGCCATACTTTCGTTTGCCACTACGTTCACATACCTCTGCTATGTAATAAACTAGTATATAAGAATACAGGAGGGTTGAAAATTGCTATTGTCTAAAGTTACTCAGCAATGAAGCCCCCTCCCAAGAAAAATTCCTGGCTACGCGCCTGAATTGCTTAATGTACATTGCACAGTTTGTGTACCAGTATACTATTGGATATCTTTCAAAAGTATTTAAGCCTCCTTTTACTGCATGTTACTGGCAGTAGACAATGTCACTGCATTCGTCTTACTTCTAAATTAGCTTTTTCTGTACCCAAAGTTCGTAAAAATTGTAGAAAATCTAATATTCGATACTATGGCCTCCAACATATTCAGTATGTATGTTGAAAATATTGTTACATCTGCAAATATGTCGTTGTTGTTGTTGTTCTTGTTGCTGTTGTCAACTTCATTTCTGCATGAATTTCTGTTCCTTTTATGACAAAAAACGGTGGTAAAATTAATAGTTAAGTACGAAACGAAAAGTCTTCTAGTTGCAGTTCATATTTGTTTCGAAATCGAGCCTTGCTTCCACGCTAGACGCCATCGTTAGGCAAGTCAATAGACAGCGTCACCACTGGTTTTGTGAGGGCATAAAAATGGAATCTCTTCCTCTAAAAGATCACCCCACGATGAAGGCACAATAGATTGAAATGTCAAAATATTGGGTCATGAGCAATAATTTTTCAAGTTGCGTTCTAAACTTTTTCAGCCAAAGTAGCTGCATTCTATGTCTGATTCCGCACGAGGAGGCATCGGGAATTTGTTCATTTATGTATATAGCTTACTTGGATTCTGAATTCAATATCCCTCCTGGATTCTTCGTCGGCAATTCTAAGTTTTTCGACCAACTTATTACATTTTTCTTCTGATTCTGTCAAGTCATTCTAAAATGGTAACGTTTGAAAAAAAAGAGTAAAGTTTATCGCCGTTGGGGGGTTGGATGGGCTTAAAAACAACGTCAGTGCCATACCAAGGTTGGAGGGGGGTGTATTGGAGCGCTTGCCCAAGACACAAAATTTTACGGAGAGACGTTCTTAGAAACAAAAATTCGATTTGGTTGGTCTTTATTTTTCTAGATTCAAAAATATTTTACAAAACTCAACAAAATGTTAAATTAGTATCTTGACTTCTCATCGTTAGTTGATGATCTTGCACCTGTCAAGACTCGGAAGGGCCGGTTTTAAGTTTTCAATTTGATTTTCAGTAATACAAAACAATAAGTACAAAAACCACTTTCTACAGAAGTACTCCGTTTGGTTGTATAACAACACTATCGGTATACAATTTTTATAAGAAGCTTAGGAAGCGTTAGATAGGGGCGACGGGGCTCCTTCACCTGAATTTGCCCTGGGAGAATTACTACCTAGGTATGGCTCTGAATAAAGTATACACGTTGTAAGTAGCTGGGGCTAGTAAGGATAAAGATGTTTGAATAAACACCCAGAAGAAGTAGAGTCGCCTTACGTTTTGTCTTTGGCGTGCAAATTATGCCGTTGACCTGAAAATTCGCAACGAGGTTTTAATGGTAGGGAAATCCGCGAGTCACGAGATTGTAGGTTCCTCGCAATATAGACCCACTGCGAACTTCCAGCATTTCAAAAAGAACTATTGAGCCAATTTATTTTCAATTTTTGTCAACTGTTTTTTTGACTTTTAAAATTCATTAATCAGAAGTTTGCCTTAATATGGGTTGCGGATAAAATCAACCATACTTTTAGTTTCCAGTCACTTTTGCTTGTTTTTTTTTAATACCTGTTCATTAAATATGTATGTGTGTGCATATATATATATATATATATATATGTGTATGTGTGTGTGCGCGTGCGCGTAAACATCATGAAAAAACTTTATTAAAATACGTTTCGGGGAACTGCCCCTTCCTCAGCCCCAATATATTACAAAAGAGATGTCCTTATAAAAACAGTACATAAATAAATTTAAATTATTAGCCAATAGGCATAGTCCTTCGAGAAAGCTACATTGGAAAAATTCCACATAAATATCAACCTTGAATTAGCCATTAGGAACATTAAGACCCAGTGGAGCAAGACAATTTAATTTATCTATCCAATAACTTTCCCTAACAGTAGGTCGGGCTACATCTGTTACATCAATAATTTGTACCTGAACCTCATCTATTCTCTGACGACCTTCGCTAAAAAAATGAGCATACAAATGCTCACCACAAATACCTCTAATCTTTGAGAATTAAGCCAATCCAACCCCCCCTAACGGTGATAAATTTACTCTTTTTTCAAACGTTACCATTTTAGAATGACTTGACAGAATCAGAAGAAAAATGTAATAGGTTTGGTGATGGAAATAGAGGTATTTGTGGTGAGCATTTGTATGGTCATTTTTTTAACGAAGGTCGTCACGGAATAGATGAGGTTCAGGTGCAAATTATTGATGTAACAGATGTAGCCCGACCTACTGTTAGGGAAAGTTATTGGATAGATAAACTTAATTGTCTTGCTCCACTGGGTCTTAATGTTCTTATTGGCTAATTGAAGGTTGATATGTATGAGGAATTTTTTTAATTTAGCTTTCTCGAAGGACTATGCCTATTGGCTAATAATTTAAATTTATTCATGTACTGTTTATATAAGGACATCTCTTCTGTAATATATTGGGGCTGATGGAGGGGCAGTTCTCCGAAACGTATTTTAATAAAGTTTTTCCATGTTTATATACTTTAAAAACTTTGAGAGGAGCTCGTGATATTATATATATGTATACATATATATATATACATATATATATATGTATGTATATATATATATATATATATATATATACATATATACATATATATATATATATATATATGTATATATGTATGATTTACATCGGCATGACATCGAATAGCTTTAAACAGAGATACAGGAATCACCAGAAATCTTTCATTAACAAGGAGTACAAAAATGAAACGGAACTTTCTAAATTTATTTGGGGACTTAAACTGAAAGAGCGTCGTTTTACTTTAAGTTGGTCCATTTTGAGCCGTGCGCCAGCATACAAGAGTGGTGCCTCAAAATGCAAGCTATGCTTAGAGGAGAAGTTACAATTGATAATAGCCGACAAAAAGACCTTGCTGAACAAAAGAGACGAGATTGTATCAACGTGCCGACACAAGACCAAATTCAAGATTAAAAACTTCAGCCGTCCAAGGAAGAAAAACGGCATTCCATAGTTATTACGTCACCACGTCTATATAAGATCAAACCGGAATCATCAACCGGTTGCCTGATGATCGCATAGTTGCGTGAAACTCGGAGTAGCGACACAAGACATTTTAAGTTTATGTTATTTGATACTGCTCTACTTTTTGAAGTATTGAGCTCTCTTATTGCCAAAGCCATCCCTAGGTTTGGTTTATTTTGGTATATATACATATATATATATATACATATATATATACATATATACATATATATATAAATACTAAATCAAACACTTCCAGTTTCCCGATCTTAAAAACATTTATAAAACCTCACTGATTAAAATCTTTATTTCTTCGTCTTCAATGTTTCGGGGCGCTGCCCCTTTATCAAGAATATAAATTACAAGGTGAGGAGCCCCTATTTATACCAAAAACAATTTTTACAATTAACATAGTTATTATAAGAAATCTGTAAGGTTTAAACCTTTTGGAACAAAGGTCTCTAATTTATAAATCCAAAAGCCTTCTCTAAGCGTAGGGTCATTAACATCCGTTCGATCTACTATCGTAATTTCAATATCTTCAATTCCCATACATACATATTCTCTTCAATATATCGCTCTGCATCTCATCGCTCTGCATCTCATCGCTCTGCATCTCATCGCTCTGCATCTCATCGCTCTGCATCTCATCTCTCCCCATTTCATCTCTCCCCATTTCATCTCTCCCCATCTCATCTCTCCCCATCTCATCTCTCCCCATCTCATCTCTCCCCATCTCATCTCTCTCCATCTCTCTACCTCCATAATTATATATTTATATGTCTATATCTCTATATCTCTATAGGGTAATTCCATATAAAAGTGGGACAGCCATGACACCCACCCTCTCAGATTTTCTTGAAATTTACACCATTTGTACATACTATTGAGACTAGCAAAAGTGCAAAATTTCAGCCCATAATTCCAAATGGTTCCAAAGATATGACGTTTTGAAATTTGGGCCAAAATACTCTAATTTGCACCTATGTCGGCCATTTTGGATTTTTGCGTTTTACAAATCATTCAATATTTCAGGTCCAGATTGTCCAAAAAAGGCTGAAAATTGGTATCTGAGTATTTTTGAGGGTGTTGAATCCAAAAATGAGAAGAAAACAGACTATTTCTAAAGTTAAAGAGGTGATTTTTTTTAATTTAAAATTGACACAGCTAATTAATTGGTCTCGTTACCAAGGTGAACCTCTGATGGGATTGCCGAAAATGCCCAACTCAGACAGTTTGCATACTTTCTGGGGATAAACTAGACATAATAGACTACTTGTGTGTAGAAAATCTTTTTGGCATCTCAAAGACATCAAAAGTTATAGTTGTTTACATTTGGACATATTCTTGCAGTATAATGAGTACCAATTCTGCACTTGCTAGCTGTACACACTCTTTTTAATGATTAGAACAGCAGTATAAGTTGTTATATTTAACATTTGTACAGTTTTTAACTTTAAAAAAACTTTGAAGAACCATCTCAACCTATCTGTTGATAAGTTTTCCAAGAAAATGGAAGTCATGAGAATATTAACTTGAATTAAGTCTTAAGCTAAAAAACTTTTTATGTGCAGGAATGCCTTAGATTTATTTTATGCTTGTAAATTCTCTTATCAGAATGAGATTTGAAATATATTGTGAAGCACAGAACTGTCTTTGTCTCTGGTTGGGAAAAGTCTGTGAAGTATCTAGTTGAAGGAAGTAAATTTGTACCATCTTAGACCTTAAAAAGTATGGAAAAATTCTCACTAAAAGACTATTTTTAGAATTGAGTTTGAAGAAAGTTGCAATGGATTGTCTTCTTTGTGTGAGAAAATTCTCATCTTAAACATTCATTTAGAATGTCAAGCTCAAGCAGTTTCTAATTCATTGTCTTCTTTTTAAGAGAAAACTTATTCAAAGTCTATTCAGGATGTAACTTAATAAACTTTTCAAAATATAGTGTTTTGTCTGTTTAGATACAAGAAAAATGGAACAGAAATATTTAACTTATCAAGTGAAATCAGCACCTAAGAATGGAGACACAGTGTACTGTTGGTATGATATCAGAAAGCAAATGTCATTTGACCACATATTCAAAAACTGTTGGTATAGAAGCAGTGTTGGCACTTGACCCTGAGACCAGCTTTGCATTTATATTCAGAATTGTAAGGCCTGTTCTCCACATTAGGATTTCTCTGGTCTCAGGGTCAAGTGCCAACACTGCTTCTATACCAACAGTTTTTGAATATGTGGTCAAATGACATTTGCTTTCTGATATCATACCAACAGTACACTGTGTCTCCATTCTTAGGTGCTGATTTCACTTGATAAGTTAAATATTTCTGTTCCATTTTTCTTGTATCTAAACAGACAAAACACTATATTTTGAAAAGTTTATTAAGTTACATCCTGAATAGACTTTGAATAAGTTTTCTCTTAAAAAGAAGACAATGAATTAGAAACTGCTTGAGCTTGACATTCTAAATGAATGTTTAAGATGAGAATTTTCTCACACAAAGAAGACAATCCATTGCAACTTTCTTCAAACTCAATTCTAAAAATAGTCTTTTAGTGAGAATTTTTCCATACTTTTTAAGGTCTAAGATGGTACAAATTTACTTCCTTCAACTAGATACTTCACAGACTTTTCCCAACCAGAGACAAAGACAGTTCTGTGCTTCACAATATATTTCAAATCTCATTCTGATAAGAGAATTTACAAGCATAAAATAAATCTAAGGCATTCCTGCACATAAAAAGTTTTTTAGCTTAAGACTTAATTCAAGTTAATATTCTCATGACTTCCATTTTCTTGGAAAACTTATCAACAGATAGGTTGAGATGGTTCTTCAAAGTTTTTTTAAAGTTAAAAACTGTACAAATGTTAAATATAACAACTTATACTGCTGTTCTAATCATTAAAAAGAGTGTGTACAGCTAGCAAGTGCAGAATTGGTACTCATTATACTGCAAGAATATGTCCAAATGTAAACAACTATAACTTTTGATGTCTTTGAGATGCCAAAAAGATTTTCTACACACAAGTAGTCTATTATGTCTAGTTTATCCCCAGAAAGTATGCAAACTGTCTGAGTTGGGCATTTTCGGCAATCCCATCAGAGGTTCACCTTGGTAACGAGACCAATTAATTAGCTGTGTCAATTTTAAATTAAAAAAAATCACCTCTTTAACTTTAGAAATAGTCTGTTTTCTTCTCATTTTTGGATTCAACACCCTCAAAAATACTCAGATACCAATTTTCAGCCTTTTTTGGACAATCTGGACCTGAAATATTGAATGATTTGTAAAACGCAAAAATCCAAAATGGCCGACATAGGTGCAAATTAGAGTATTTTGGCCCAAATTTCAAAACGTCATATCTTTGGAACCATTTGGAATTATGGGCTGAAATTTTGCACTTTTGCTAGTCTCAATAGTATGTACAAATGGTGTAAATTTCAAGAAAATCTGAGAGGGTGGGTGTCATGGCTGTCCCACTTTTATATGGAATTACCCTAATATCTCTATATCTCTATATCTCCATATCTCCATATCTCCATATTTCCATATTTATATATCTATATCTCTCTCTATATCTCCATATCTCCGTATTTATATATTTATATATCTACATATCTCTCTATATCTCTATATGTCCATCTCCATCTATCTGTCCATCTATCCATCTATATATAAATATATATATATGAATATCGAATATACCAAGTAAACCAAGCAAACGTGGTGGAGTGCTCGATACCGAAACTGGCAGAGAGGATTATAATATGTAAGTACAACTTAAAATGATCTTTTCGTCGCTACTCTGAGTTTCACGCCAGTAAGCAACTGAGATCGCCGACACACGTTTAATACACGTGATCAATACATTTGTTTAAAAAAATCCTAATAATCATGTCTGACCCTTTTGGTTGATTGAACACGCTAAAGCTCTGATCGTCGCATGGAAAGATGAAAAAATCCAGACCGAAATCAGCAATGGAAGAAAATGGAATGCCCTTGTCTCCAGAAAACTTCTTGTAGTATCAGAACTTATTTAGAAACGTTGGAATATTTGCCGCAACTCTTGAACACTTTCCGTCATTTTCTTTTTAGCCTTTTGCTCCGGGCCTTCAAAATGAGTTCTTTATACTCATGATGAGGGCCGACAGTCAGGCTTCCGATTGGCATCCGAATCAGGATCCGGAATCGCAATCAAGATCTTCCGCGCGAGTAAACGCAATCCCATACTACGATCGCGATCGCGATCTTCAAAATTTTTTGCCGTGTAAACAAGAACATAGGTAAAGAAATAAAGACATAGATATATAGACATATTGATTTTTACATTATACAGTACCTGAAGTTGCTCCATTTGTTCCTCGTAATCTGCTTTAATTGCCTCGATTTCTGCGTGTCGTTCTTCGACAAGTTCTGTGAAAGTCGCATGCAAGTTCACCGATCATTTCATCACGTAAAATCAATAAAATACTGATGCATGGAAATAGCTACGTTTTGTAAGAATGACTTAACAGACGATTTTAGTTCCAGAAAACTTTGTCAGGAACGCTAAAATAAGCATGTTTTAGTAATCGAGACCAGCTTAATAAGATTTTATTTAGTTAAAGTTACTCTGTTAAGCAGTTCTTCTCGACAGTTAAGACATCAAGATTGTCGACATGCATACAATGTTATGTTACTCCCAAAATAAAGGAAATGAATTGTTTTACGTGTACTATATTGAGGATATTAAGTTTTCGTCATTTAGGAAGTGTTAGTGCCTAGGCGTTTAAAACAGAAATAATTTAGAATTAAAAATCTCAGAGATTCCGTTAGACCGACATACTCCAGTTTTTACTGGTAAGAAATTACTGGGAAAAAATTAAGGCCTGAATATTTTACAGTGCTTCAATATAGACTACAGTCGTACACTGCCAATCAAAACATGACTGATCTAACTTTGACGTCAAAGTTGACCGGTTTTTCTTAGGATGAAATTAACACCGTGAGATTGGTGAATAACTAAGTACTGACTACATGTGCTACTGCCGAACGTAAACATACACTGAAGATATACTTGGAAACAATCCAC
The DNA here is from genome assembly GCA_030142905.1 of Heliopora coerulea. NCBI lineage: Eukaryota > Metazoa > Cnidaria > Anthozoa > Scleralcyonacea > Helioporidae > Heliopora > Heliopora coerulea. The sequence continues at coordinate 6,289,786 of JASJOG010000003.1, read as the reverse complement.
TGCGGTTATAATACCTATATATCTTAATAACGATTGATAACATATATTTTTGAGGTAAAATATGCAAATTAAAAAGTTTATTAATTAAACGTTACGGTAGTGCTAACAATGAAAGGGCAGTGGAATCCGGTAACAGTTTTTTCCCGTTGAATATGGCTAATAAAATGTACCGAATGTACACGAGTCTGTACAGAAAAAAAAATCATACCGTTACAGAGTACGGGCTAACTGTAGAGGCCAGCGGAATCTCTGAAAAGCCTTAAACACTTCCTTTACACTGTCAAAGTACACGATCATACCAAATCCACGTTGTTACAGAAAGAAATTTAATTTCAGACTAAAATTAACCGGCAATCATTCTCGTCAAAATTAACTGTACTCTCGCTTATTTAAAATTTAGAGAATTGTTTCGTTGAAATTTAATGAAAATCAGAGACGTGTCATAGCTCGGTGATTGGAATGACAAGGATTCAAAACATCTCGTCGTCTGAAATAGGCAATTTACATACGAAGCTAAAGAGATCAATTTTGTACTCTGTACCAAAGGATGTAAATGATATTCGCAAAACGAGCCACCATCATCACAGTTCAGTGAAGCGTGGGTTGTATTGCGATGCCATTACTCCAGACAGCGCCGGTGTTAGTCTTGGAAGTTTGCTTTATGAAGACTGAATTCTCCATTCCTGAGAGAAAATTAGTCCTTTTAATTTAAACATATGCGGCTGGGCAGTGACAACTATGTAGGATATTTCACTTGGGTCAGGTTTCTTAAAGGACGCATTTTTAGTAATTCGGAATCAACGTTTGATTAATTATTTTGGTTCCGTATGTTATAGTTGACCAGTCGATCTGCAATCTCACAGCTCAAAAACTTTGAATGCATACACGTGAGTCGAAGATTAAAAATTCTTAGTTTCTCCACAGCACGTATTCTCAGAAGTTAGTCACAAAATTTTCACTATTCCAACGATAAGCTAATATCCTTTTGAACAGTCGGGTCCTGAGCGCTTTTAGTGTCACTGAAGAAACTTTTACTGAGACAGTCGGTTATAAAAATAAACATCTCACCCTCGTTTATAAAAGGTGTTTTTTGGAAGGATGGAATATGAAGAACGTTTTAATTCAGATCCTAGGAATATTTTTTCTTCACTTATACCGTAGACATGGCGGAAAAACAATCTAAAATTATGAAGGGAGGGATCACCGGTTGGCTTCATGTCTTGCATAAGGTTGAAGTTTTAATGTTGGACAATTTCCTAGTATTTTGTTTACGACGACACGCAGTATAAAATTTGCAATTTTCCAGCGAAAACCAAAAATCAAGTTAGTATCTTCCTCGTCAAGTTTATCACTGTCTGATTAAACTTCCTTGGTCGATTTATCTTTTTTCTTCCCGATTATTGCAAAATTATGACCAGATAAGCTGCGTAACGTAAAGTTAGCAAGTTAAAACATAAGTAATGCTTGACTTTAGTTGCCATATTCTGGTTGCTTTCTCGTTTAAAAATCAAAAAAGTACTTCAATTTTAAAATTAATTCATGCAAACATACCTTCAATGGCCTTAGAATGCTGTGATTCTAACTCAGCAATCTCACGTTTGTGTTTTTCATTAATTTGAGCAATATCGTGGACATATGTTTCTTCAACTCTTTTCATCTAAAAGATTAACAGAAACTATCAGAAAGTATCCGGTGGTCTGTGGCTCAACCACAGCAACGTACACTGATGACCACATTTATTCCACCTAAGGAGCAATGTTAAAATTTTCACTAAAACGTTGCAAAGAATGTTAAAGTTGTTAGTTTTATTAAAACATACTTAAAAGGAATAAAGAGACGTTCACAGATAGCTCTACTGGGATTTATTATTTTAGCTAAAAGGTTGATTTACCACTTTATTCGTTATTTGATTTCTGAATTTATTCTTTAATTTAAATTTATATTTTAGTCCAACTTTGCAGTCAAACTAATACACAACAAGTAGATAAGTCTCGCAAACGTGTCTTGTTGCAACAACTCCATGCACGTTATGGTTTCTTCAGAGAACTCACTACAAAGTTTGCTTCGACAGCGAGTTGGCTGACGAAATAGACTGCTGCGTCCGCAATAGCAAGAGCTAGCGTGAACAGGAAGAACTTTACTCCAAGAAGAACTGGGGCAGAGGGTGGGAGGAAAAGAAATTGAAAAGGTAGGGGTAGAGAGAATAAGAAGAGCAGGGAGAAAGGGAAACAGAGTCAAATAGAGCCGTAGATAGTATGGTAATTCTTATATTTCCGATTTTACAGAAATTTTAGAAATTTTTCCTTAGTTAAGAACTTAACTACAAAATATTCTCGAAATGGTTTAAAGCTTTGAATGGGGGACTCGTGTGTCTTTGAATTGACGTGATTTTCCAAGGAGTGCAAGCACACAAAATCTTTGGGGAGAAAAAAAAAGAAAATACTCTTATATGAAAATATTTGCAATCAATATACTGAAAGCCACTTACGTAGAAACACAAGTTATTAAGTCCGTTTTAAGAAGACAAATGCTTAGCAGCCCCTTCGTTTGAGGCTCCCAATATCTTAAACGCGTTGGGAACGAGGCCAACCTGGTGCAAAAATAAGGTTAGGCAATGTGTTTTCAGGAACATTTGGTGCTGTGCGGCACTGCCATGACCCAACCCTAACTCTATCGCTTACACCCATCCTACCCCTAAAAATCAAGTGAAAAATTGAGAGAATAAAGCGAATGAACAATTAAAAGCAATGTGCGGGATTCGAACCCCCGATGCTTCGCATGACGAACGAATAGACAAGCCAGTGCACCATCAAGACACACTGTGCCAAATAAAATATTTATTATGCATTTAAAACGTCAGTTAATGGTCACTGATATGAAATATAATTTACGTTGAACTTAATACGAATACAAAAAAAAACAAACACACCAACAAAACAAAACAAAAAAAACCAAACAAACAAAAAAAAACACAAACAAACAAAAAAAACCAACAAAAAAACCAACAAAAAAACCAACAAAAAAAACCCAACAAGGGACGGCCGCAATGTTCGTTACGTTGGTTTAGCATCCGATCCAAAAATGTCGGTCCTAAAAGTGTCTCGCATCTTTACGTGTTCAAAGGACGAGGGTAAATGTTAATAACACTATTACAATAATACAGCCAACAATCTTAGCGCTATTTTGACGGTTTATCTGGTCTAGTTTCACTTTTTTCAAATAAATTATTTGGTTAGAGTGTGGTGCATTAGCCTTGGTAAACACGTTTCGAATAATTTTGGTATATTACAAGTAATTAATTTTTATCATCAATAACTTGAATATAATAATTTGGGACAGATTCGACCGATATTTTACCTTTGAATCGCAGCTTCGTCTAAAGTCGTCCATCTTCTTAATATTTCGTTTCCTCACTATACAATCCAAGAAATTACAATACCTGAGGTCTATAAACATATTAACTTAAAACTTACATTTTAATAAGTTAGGTATTCTCTTTGGTTTTAACGTTTCAGTCAAGTAGGATTAAAAATAAATTTATTGAATAATTTTAATGGTGAAACGTCAGGTTTTACCTTTTTCCAAGTCCTGTTTGTGATCGTCCCTTAGTTTAGCTTGTGTTAATTCTTGTTTGCGTTCATGTTCTGCTTTCAGCAACGCTAATTCGACCGCACTGTCACTCTTAACTGTAAGCATCTCGTCCTCCAAACGTACTCTGTAACTGGTCTCTTTTGCTGCGAAAAAAGAAACAGTAGAGTTTTCTTGGTGCTTGTCTAAGGTGTCTTTACATGAAAAATATTTCGCGAACAGTTGCGTAAAGTATACAACTGAACAATTTCAAATAGCGTTTTTTCTTTAATTTCTTATTATCACGTTGTCTCAAACTAAAACTAAAACTCAAAGTAGTCTTTGTCTATTTCACTGTCACTAAGAATTAAACCGAAATAGTCTCAAAAAAGTCATATTTAGTTAGATACTTGAAAATTAGTCAGCAAACACTATTATTATATGGCTTAACTTGTCTTTGGGTCCATCCACAAAATTTCGCATGTTGATTAGTTGCTAAACGGCCTGTTATTTTACGATATTGGACCGTCTGGTTCAATACACTTTTTATGCTGGACTGGTAAGCTTTGGCGAGAAAATATTCGAATGGACTAGGATAAAATTCAAAGATTAATAAGTTTCTACCTTGAAAAATTCCGAATAATAAAATAAAAGCTATTAAAGCTAATTGTATAAAAGTAGGATAAATGAATGTATAACCGCATGGTGGAAACAAGAAACAAAACGGACAAGTTGCAAGGAAAGGTAAACAGCAACATCTGGCGACGAAATCTCCATTAAAAATTGCGATAGAAAACCAACTAAAAGTAATATAAAAATTACTTATTAACTTCGTTTGCTCGGTCGGCACAGTATTTGTCTCCGGTTTAACACAAAAAACTTAAAGAGGACATTAAAAAACAAAAGAAGACAAGGCAAATAATTTTGCGCACGGACTATGGTCTTGGTTAATAAATAATGGAAAAAAACTAGCACTTTTGATACGCCATTGTTCTCACCCGATGGAATTACTTGAACGTAAATTAAATGTCGAAATACATGGACGTATACGTAAACAAAACAACAATACATGAAAACAAAGTATTACCTTCACAGTGGTGAACGATGTATACAAAGCGGAAAGAGTAAGGGACCTGCTGAAATTTCTTTAAAAAAAAAATGACGTTTCGAGCAAAGGATCTTCGTTGGAATGAAACGTCATATTTAGCGAGTCCCTTACCTGAAGCCATAGCTAATTAAGAAATGATCAAGTCTTTTGAAATGTACTTTGTCTGATAAAGTAATGGTCCCGCTTTATTTTAGTTTAGTAATACCATGGATAGGAAAGTAGCTAATGTGAGCATCTCAATCAAATAAAAAGAACCAGTAAATCCTTCAAATACAGTAATAGTAGAACCTGGAGAGTACAGCTTCGAAATCGGTATGATAAGAAATGAACTCCTTTGATAATCTTTTGGCGGAATTACAGAGTTGAAGGCCTTCCGACTTACTTTACCTAACTAAGCATTTGCCAATTGTTTTGTAGTTTCCGCCAATAAGAAATAGTACACTTTCGTTAGTGCTATTTACGTTTTGCGGGACGTACTAACTTGGTTTCAAACCATTACGTCAAGCCTGGGTTCTAAACTGCAGCACGTGCATGCATGCTCAACATGAACTTGCCACGAATGCCATCGGAAGCATTAAGAGTTAACGAATTAAGTGAGGCGACGCTCGCAGGGGAATGTTGCAGCACAAAGTCAACAGCAAATCTGTACTCTAAGATTGTAGTTCGGGAAGTTTCGCCTCCAAAACTTCAACACTGAGTCGGTAACTTTTCAACAATTTGAAAATCGCAGGTACAGCTCTTGTTAGTCTTCTGTCCTGAATCTTAAAGCTTTACTTTACATTTACTTCATTCAATTTTAGAACCAAATCTTGCCTTAACATTAGTAAGTCATTGCAAGCACATGAATACGAGACAGCAATTTCTCCCCTTTCTTCACTACGGCTAACAACTGTGATTACTACAAGTTTGATGTACACATTTGTGAATGTTGATAATTTGACGTGGATTTATCATCGCGATCAATTACTGTTATCAATTACAAAGAGGGTCCGGACTGAGGATAATGCAGAATTTTACTGTAACATACTAATCCTCTCGCCCACCGCGCGAAGCGTGGTGCGAGGGTACTAATCTTGACGTGCGTGGAGTCCTGTTACACGCGTGGTGGTGTCTAGGGAGAAATCCACGGATTCTGGTCACTCAAAAATGCCGTGTACAAGCTCGGGGACTGGTATGTTGTTGAACAAACCGTACTTAAGTACCGTATTGAAGCAAATCGATTTGGTCTCGTTCTTTTTTCCCTTGTATGGATCTCTCGCAAGTTGTTTACATTATTTGAACACTGAAGCCAGTAAATGATTTAAGACCGGCAAAGGAAATGGCTTTCTTGGTGCCTGCGGCTGGTTTCGCCACCTCAGTAACTGGACAATTTATGACTTGACAAAGTAGTTCTCAAAGTTAGCTCCTTGGAATATGGATTTGCCAACTGTTCACTTTTTGCAGCAACGCTTTGTCTTGGTTCTTTCTGATTTCTATGAACAAAAGACGTAAGGGAACTCGCTTGCTGTCAGGACATTTGCTAAGCGATTAACTGTATTAAAACGACATTCTTCGCTGAAGTTGAATAGATGTCGATTAGTATAAATCTTGGGACTTTTCACGTTCTGGTAACCACTTACCTGAGCTGCACAATCACAGGTACGTCTGAATCGAGTAGCTTTGAAGTACAAGTTCTGCGAGCGGAATCGTTTTGAGCAGCTTTCAAAAGTAGCTTCCCGACTTCATCCTTCCCTAAGAGAGACTTCTTGTACGAAATATTACCGCCTGGATTTTGCTGGTGTTTATTGGTAAAGTAGAATGAAGATTCTGGTTCATTCATCTCTGTACGACGATTATTTTTGAACATTTTGCAGTATTTAACCGGACAGCGTTCATGGTCAATTGTTTGAGAAGTGGGATAGAACACTAGTCATCCAGAAGAGTTGCCCAGGCCATGACAATCTTTGGATGCTTTCTCCGCTTTCCACACAAAGATTTCATTGCCTCAATCAGGATTTTTTTCGCTATGAAATTTCAGGATGTATTTTTGGCTCGAAACAAGAATACAAGGTAAACAGCCACCAGGTAACTCGCTGCAAAGCTACTTGTTTTTGGTCACCAAATTATCCTTCGGCAAAACAGTTGTCCGCTTCAGTCTTTCTCATTTCAAGAGTGATTTGTACATGATGACATTTGCCGTATTCGACCGGTAATGCTTTCATCAGGATTTTAAAACCTCTCAGGAAAGTTTAAAGTCGTCCGTGAGTAAATTTACCGTTGAACCCTTTGCGTTGAGATGCCACTGAATGCTTGGTTGAAAATACGCAAGAGTTGCAGGTTTATACGCCATTTTTCTTTTTATTGATGTTTTGCCTTGGAAAAAGTATGTCTTTTACTTCGCTCTTCTCGTTCTTCTTTCGACAAAACTTGCACAAGGTTTGCTTGTATCTTGTTTTATGTTTTGTATTTTCCGATTTTTAGTCAGCGATAAAACTGCAGAACTCGTTCAAGTTTTCTTTGTTTACTTCGTCGATTTCGTAGTTCGTTTCATCTTCGTCACCAAAGTCTTGTACTTCCGGATGAATACTTGGTATAAACCCTTATCATAACAGATCTTAAAGACATTTGTAGCCAACTTTGAGGTAACGTATAATTTATCAATTTTTTAAGTCAAAAAATGTCAGAAAAATATTCAATCATGAGCTGTCCATAATGCTGGTATCCATTTGATAACCTATGAGAATGCTCCACTTTTAAGACGGAAAGTCTGGTCATCTAATAAAACAATCTTTTTTTAAGGCAAAATGAGTGAGAAGTCTAATTGGAAAACGACACGAATTACCATAAACCCGTAAATAATTCAGGGTATTGATCCCATCATTCGTTGTTTAATAATTTAGTTGTAAGGATGGACATCTTACCATTTGTTAAGCTGTTGAACGTTATTCTCACCGAACTTTTTGTTTTAATAAAGCAGAATTGAAATTTTAAACGTAAATATGACTATAAGTAGTTTAAATATAAAATAATTTCCAGTTTGGATTGTTGTTTATTTGCGGCCAAATTCGGTGTGGATTTTTTTTTATTGCATGTCCTCTTCCAGTTATAGTCAGGAGGATTTGTCTTTTTGAGAATTTTGAAAAATTATCATTGTTACTTGGATTCTCGAGAGATATATTGGAAGGGTGGGCGAGGGATTGTTGCGTGCACGTATTTCTAGTTCAGGTGCTGTAAAGATCTTACCCATCTTTTTCTCGGCGTTTAAACATTTCTCCTTGGTAACGTTCATGCAGTGTCTTAAACGTGTCACGTTGTCTCTTTCGACATCAACCTGTCAAAATACAAAACAAATTTTGGTGACATTGGTCAAGTATTGTTAATTCGTGTTTGAGCTAGCGACTGAGAACAGTGCAAAATTGACAACAATCGACGGAGAGGTATAATTAATTTATGTACAATCACAAACCTTTTGAGAATATACTTGTAACGCAATCAGAACCGCTTCTAAGTCACGATTTCTTGTAGACAATTCTGACGACAATGATTCAACAACTTTTTCTTGTTTCTGCTTATATCGGTCGTTCAGTGACTGGACATGGCAATCGTGTCCCAGGTTGATGCTTTCTTGATCTACTTGTATTCCGACTGACTGGCGTGTTACTTCGGGTGTTTGTTTTAGGATATCTGGGGTAAGAGCGGAACTCAAACAGTTTACTAGGGAACCGTCTGCCGTATCAGCCTTTTCTTTAACCGGTTTTCTCTTCATGGAATCTTCAGAAAAGGTTTTCTTCTTGAGAAATGATCGTTCTTCGGACTTATCCGACACCTTTCGAGGTAGACATGTCCTTTGTGCTTGTCCAGATGGGAGACCATTACTATCACTGGCTCGTGAAACTGATAACTTTCTAGCAGAACTTTTTATATCTGTTGTCAAAGAAATTAAAAAGAAGATCTACATGTTGTAATATATATTCACCCGTGTTCACTGAAGGGAAAAAATGCACAGCAATACAGTCGTTACTTGTTGAAGTGCAAGTAGTATACAGACCTATAGTGCGAAGTAACGTCTTTCGATTGTTGAAGGTTAAGAACAGTTTTAGCCGTTTTTCAAATGCTTTATTATGCCTCATAACTCAATTTAAGAAAGTGACAATTTGTTTAGTTGATAGGTATATAGAAACCCGGCCTTGGCTTAAAACGAAGAAGACAGTGTGAAAATAAGTTTGTCATGGCGAGTAATCGCAGTGTTAAGTTTTTTAATGACGTTTGTACGGTTTAAGCGAAATTCGATTCGACCATGGGAAACGGGTTGAGATAAAGATAATTTAATGAATTTTTCATGTTAATTGTCGCTGTACACAAAAACAAAGAAAAGGAAAATAAAGGGACTCGAATAATAATGAAATATGACAATAATAAGTTGAAGAAACGGCCCCGTAAACGCGTTCGATACTATTTCACTGTTTACATCCATCCCTGTTTCACTGGCCATCCAGATGGTGGAAGCTAAATTGAATGAGGGCGAAAATTGGAAACAACACACCGATCAAGAAAAGCACGACATCATCGATCTTTTTAACTCTTGGACTAGAAAGTAGTTTCTATATTTTCGACAGTGTGTACCATCAGTAAATTTTTGGTTGTGCTATGGGCTCGCCAATTAGTGCAGTTGTTGTTAAACCATTCATGGAGTACATGAAAAAGGAGTCACTGGCCACATTTCTATCAATAACCCAATGGTGGCGACGGTATGTGAACTATTCAAACGTATGTTTATAACGAGTCTACGTTACACATTTTCAAATCCAAAACTCCGTTAATCTTCACATTAAGTTTGCAGTGGAAAACTCACGGTAGGTGAATCAATGTAAAGCAAAGAGTTCTTGTGCTGCAGAATTTCAGAAGTTGCCAGCCGTTCGGTTGAAGTAACTGTTCATCGAAAGGACATACGCAAACATTTACTTTTCAGTTTGCATTATCCATTGCAACATAATGACCCGTTTACAGTTGCGATTTTGTGCCTCGCGATTGACATCTTGGCTTATGAATTAAACTGACGAGAGCATGGAGAACAAAATGAGCAAATTATAAGCGGATATCTTGGTGCATGGACTGTCGTGGGTTTATTGCATACACCAGGATGACAATCACAACGTACAAAATTGCACGTGTATACAGGCCTTAAGAGCAGTGGTCAGTGCATTACTACAAAGAGCCAGGAAAATTCTCCAAATGAAAGGCATAAGCATAAGAATATGGCAAAGGGTTGTAGTGATCTTACAGTGAATGTCATCAGAAATTTATTTAAGTGTTTTTAAACAACCATCAAAGAACCACATAACTGCAGAAAGATCCCGAATATTTCGACGAAACGTTAGTCAATAAATATGTTTTAAACTCTTTTAGCCTTCTTTGTTTAAGCAATTGTTAATGTTTACATATGGTGATACTTCGCACAATCTGCTGGGCATTGTAATTTATATTAAAGTTACGATTTCCGCCTGGACAATCACTCGTAGAATATTTCGAGGTTTTGCCGTCTGCGAAAAGGTGGGTGGTATCGGAACGTATTAAACGCACCGTGAAATTTGCCAGTATTAAGGTTACTTTTAGAACATTAACATCGCTGACAAAGATTTTTAAGACACCAAAGGACCGTAAGGTGGGTTTTAAGTGCCAAGTATCGTGAACAAAACCAAACGCAAGGATTGTTGTTTGATGCGTTTAGGGAAAGTAAGCAATCACGGGATTCAAAGGGTAAGAGGCATAAACCAAGCATATGCTGTGTTAATGAATCAACCACCAAACAGCAGGCAGAAATAACAGGACATAACACACATCAGAAATGTGTTAAAATGTTAGGACAAAAGGGATAATGAATTATGAACCGAGGATGTTTTTAGAGTCTTGCAAACTAGAAAGTAAATCGGTGAATTAGTGAATTGAATTTGGTACTAATTCGATTCCATCACTTAAATCTCACAGGAGTAAAGAACCAAGTTGACTATAAATATGCACCCCATCTTGTAAACGCTATGCATATGCTGACGAAGGACGACAATTTGCAGCCGAAAATTCCTCTGTGAAGTTTATATCAGATCAGATTTTTAATAAGTGATACGCACACTGATCGCTATTGAAGTATAATCAAATAATGATATAAACCAGTAATAAAGATCGAGAAAGAACGTTTTATGGACTTGCAAAGCTAAGGGGCTAAACGATAACATACTAATGAAAAACGGAATAAGGAAGCATTAATGATACGTCGGCGTTGATGCCTAGTTTTGTGCTAGTCGTGGGGCTATTTATAGCCAGTCAAATGTCTCGGACTAACTTTATAGGTCGAATTTATCGGGCTTCCAGCGTTCACACAGAAATGTAACACAGTGGGACGTTACGACATCGAACGTGCTGAGGTTTTTTAGCTCAATCAGCTTACAGACAAAACCAGAACACTGAGACCTTATTGCTAGTTAGGAATGACACCGTAATCAAAATGAACTCCCGGTTTGTTGTTCGCTTGATGCCGTCGGATCTATAAGAGCTATGCTTGAAAGTACACTGCAGAATGTTTGTGCAGATTTCGTTCTACAGTACTTTCCGAGTGACTGGCAAGCCCTTAGATTGGTCAACCTCATATCTCGTAAGAGCGACGTATCTTCATGGCGTAGTACTGTATTTCTCAAGTATTATTAGCTACACTGCGGCGTTCCTCGAGATTCTTGTCGCGGTGCCTTCACATCATTTAGGCCCAGTTCAAACGTCGAACTTTTCATGTGCCAAATCTAATGTTAATGAGCAAGATCCTTCGTCCAAACTGATTTGCATTTGGTTCGGCACATGAGAAGTTTGACGTTTGAACTAGGCCTGACGCTCCCAAACTGTTCGATATTATTCAAAAACCTCTTCCAGATTCCCATTGTTTCGCAGACAACACCCAGCCATTTCTACTGTTGTAACCTGGTAGCCACCCTGTCCGAAATAATCTTTTATCCTTTTCTTTGAAAGAAGCTTTGGGAGCCCATGGGAAAAAAAAAGTTTGAATCTTTCTTCGCTCGATTGAATCGTCATAATTATGACATCACAATTACGACCGTGCAGTGCGGTTTACCCTTCCCTTTACGCTACGTTGTAGTGCCACTGACTGCAGATCTTTCGCTCTGTTTAATTGTACAACAGGATATAAAGGTTATCATGCAATGCGAAAGTAATAAAATATCCTTTGGGAAGCAACGCCTACAGTCAAAAGTAACTTTGAAATAGTTTGTTTCTTTGTATATAAGATTTAAATGAATTTAAATTGTTGGAGTTTTTAGAGTTTAGAGCATACTCGTATAAACAGTTGTAGAGACCACGAATGCAAAGCGCCGGTCACTGTTGGAAGGGCTAAAATTTCAAGCATCGTTGTCATGAACAATAAAATGCGATATCAACCCACAAGGGTCGCAGAAAATGAGCAGATTTTCTCATGAATTGGAGAACAGATTTTCATTTTCTTACGCATAGACAAAGACTTTATGGAACGATTCAATACAGGAGTCATATTTAGTCCCACGAGAAGAAAATATGCTTTGTATTTGTTCAACAAGTATCGTTCTGAAATATTACATAGAGTGGTTTGGTACGCAAAACAAAGTTTCACGGGCATAAGGCGGTCGTTCGGTAGGGTTCAATTCCCCCAAAGCCGAGTTTTGTCGTCGATTTGTGCCGCGATGGAATTGCAGCGAAAATTGGTGTCCTGGCAACTCCTGTTGATTACTACCGCAACACGTTGGCGATTTGCTTAATTGCTGAAACACAATGTAGGAAAACTTCCCCAATAACAATGGCGGCTGATAACAGACAAAAAATTCAGCAGTTGTATTTCAACTGTCAGAAGATTTTGAAATAAAAATAAAAAAAGAAACTGTTATTTGGTCTATGGATTGGATACCATAAGAACCCGAGGAACTTCAACAACTTCTGGTAGCGTAGAATGAGCGATAAGACTCAATTTGTCATTATCCTTATTCGTCGTCCATTTTGAAAAGTTAACAATTAAGTGTGCTCATGAAAATTAAACACAAATCGGCAATTGATATGCTACACGTATTGCAGCATTGCGTAGCAACTGCTTTGCTACACTTACCGATTTGCCTCACAACGTTATTCCAAAACGACTCAGTGACAGAAATTGATGAGTGTAACCGTAGCTAAAACGTTTTTCGCGACAGATCTCGGTTGAGTGTTCAACTGTGCTTTCGATCTTAAACATTCACTCAAAGATTACTTTTTCAGTTTATGCCTATCTTAAGTTGATTTATTTTGATGCGGAATCAGTCTCTTGTGAATATCTCCTTCACCTTTAATTAAAAAGTTCCGATACCGGACTTTTTTTTTTTTTTTTTTTAAATCAACGTTGTCATTTTGTTCTAAGTAAACAAACAAGTTGTACAATGACAAAATTTAATAATCAATTCAAGTTTTAAAGTCTTGAGAAAAAAAAAGTATGGTGATGTAAGCTGTATATTTAAAAGGTAATAATATCGGCAGGTTTTTTAACGAAAGAACTGTATGATTCTAATCACCTTGCTATACACAATTAGCAGCCAGTCAGGGAAACTCACTAACTGTGAAGTGTAGAAGGAAACAAAGAATATCGGTACATTCCTAAGTAGCCTAAATACTAAAATAAAATGGTTAAGATGAACGTTTCCGGGTCCTGCTCGTGTAATATACGAATAATTATTATTCAGCTCAGGTAAGGGGTGACGTATCACGTTGTGGTATAAAGGGAAATCCGTCACCCAGAAACAAAGTAAGCATTCAACCAACTACTCAACCAACCAACTGACGAATGAACCAGCCAACCAACAAAGTAACTGACCACCATGCAACCTAATAAATTAAATCAATGAATCAATTAGGAACCTGTCACCTATCCACCAACAAACAAATTAACCGCTCAGCAAACCAACGAACAAAACGATGAAAGAGCCAACCAACCAAAAAACAAACGAACTGACAAACCAACCAACCATGTGACCAATGAAATAACTACCCCACGAACGAACCAAGCAAGCCAAAACAAACCAATCGACATTACAAATATAAAAAATAAGTTCTTATGTATATATATATATATATATATATAGATAGATAGATAAGTGAGATTTTATTAAAGATCGTACGAAGAGAGTGCTCAATACCAAAGTAGAGCGAATACAATAGCAAGACAAGGTAAACTTGGGTTACTACGAAACAAATTTGTAGTAAATTTTTATGAAGTAACCCAAGTTTACCTTGTCTTGCTATTATATATATATATATATATATATATGTATGTATGTATGTATGTATGTGTGTGTGTGTGTGTGTGTGTGTGTGTGTGTGCGTGTGTGTGTGCGTGTGTGTGTGCGTGTGTGTGTGTGTGTGTGTGTGCGTGCGTGTGTGTGTGTGTGTGTGCGTGTGCGTGCGTGCGCGATATTAAGGATCAAACTTCACTTTCTAATGGTCAAAAGCTAAGTTACTTGCCGACTGATGAAACAGACTACACAGAGCTCACACTTTGGTAATTCTTGGCACAAGTATGACCATGAAGGGATCGGTTGTGCTTCATAATACCACAAGTAATGCATGAGATGATTCAATATCCGGACAAAGGTATTTCACTTCATTTCTTTGACAAATGCCAAAAGTGTTTGGATGAAGAATTGAACCCTCGTCATATATCTTCTCAAATAACCCAGTAGGTAAAAGTTCGCTTAATCTATTAAAATGCTTGGTCACATAACAAAGACGCATCATTGTACTTCTTACCTGAACTTCTGCCGCTGGCATTTTCTGTTCGGGAAGTGGACACGGTTCTTGTTTTCGTTGGAGCTAACTTTCTTTCTTCTTGTTTCGTTTGATTTTTTACAATACCCACAACTTTGTTCCTTACTTGTCGTGCAGAAACATTTTCTGACTTATTACTTTCCTGTGACAAGCTTCTTTGGACTTGTACGTGGTTGTTAGCTCGGGCAGACGCAGAGGACTTCATGCTGGTCGACCCACTTCCTGTCATCTTCACCTTCTTCTCGAACGCTGACGCATTACCAAGAGGGCTACTCGTAGAACGGCGCGTGGCAACAGTTCCTAATATTTTAGATCCCACTGGAGTAGAATATTTTGAGGTATTCGGTTGACTTTTGGCCAATGGCGTCCTTTCCTTATATTTAGATGACACACTCATTGGTCTCACTTTTAACGAAGATTTACTGCTGGCAGGCGTATCTAACACAGATCGAGATCCATTGCAAACAGTGGTACTGGATTTTGTTCTAATTTTGCTAGGCAAACCTCTCCCGTTTGCTGTCGACTTATCCGCAGAAGACTTTGAAATCAAAGTTGCATTGATAGTACCCGACTCTTTTTTAACTTTTTTGGACTTTACCTTACTTTCAGCTGAAATTTTGACCAATTTAGATTTAGAAGCGTCCGATGTGCGTGGCAATTTCCTCGACAATTCTGTGGAAAGCCCTGTGGTTTTCAACCGTCCTTTTTCTTGGTTAGTTTTGGTTGATCCAATAGATGAGAGACTGTCGACAGATGACACAGAAGACTTCGAAAAAGACCTTGATCTTGCTTCAGTCGCATCACATTCACTCTCAGCAACACTAAGGAAAGTAGAATTTAGGCTTTCACATTTCGATAATTGTTCCGATTTTGAAACTGTTCCCTGCATTTGACAGTCTTCCCTGTCCTCATATTTTCCTTTTTTCCCAGTAAATGTAAGCTCCGTATCAATCAAGGTATTGTCTCTTGTCTTGCTCTGTTGACGCGGAATTAAAAAGGTTTTGTTTAAATTTGATTCCGGCTCTTCTAAAGACCAGGTGGGAGCAGAAAATCGTGGATTCCTGATGCTTTCTAGTTTAATTGACTGTTTTACTACAACTTGAGGAGACAGTTCAACATGGTGGTACACTGTACTTGACAGGGACGTATTTGCACCGGATTCATTCGCAGAATGTTGGCGAGAATTTTCGGTTGCAGTTAGCTCCTGTGCAGTTTGAGGTGACTCTTCGTGTGTGGACGACAACGGTGACGAGTGTTTTGGATGAAGAAAATCTTCCCTCTTACTGTCGTTTACACCAACAGATATTGGTGAGGGGCATGTGTATGTGATATTGTTCAGTTTTGACAGGGATGAAGACTTGCCTTCGCTACTATCATATTTGAAAGGACTATCACTGAAAAGTTCCGATGGCTTCGTTTTTTCTTTTGTCAAGGCATTATCCGATTTTGACCTTGGTCGCACTTCTAGATCTACAATAATACTTTGGTAATTCTCATCACAAGAAACTTTATCCACCGTACTGTTTTCCACAGTTAAGTTCTCTGTAAGATCTGCAGAATTTTCTTTAATGAAATTGGGTAAGACTCTTCTTGACACTTGTTTCTGACTAACGAAAGATTTTGTTTCATTCTCGAGCTTGGCTGGGTAGACATTTTTTGGATTGACAAATATACCATGTTTGTCATCACAACGGAAGTACCTTACACCACCCACAGATCCATCGTTCTTGCCACATGGCTCATTTAATGCTACGCCATACCAAACACCAGAACTAAACTCAGTTTTCCCAGCGAATTTTAAGACACCAAATTTTTCTTGCTTGTTCAGCAGGCAAATCACTGGGTCACCTAACTTTACAAAACATTCAAGTTTCCCAATGGTTTTCACCTTGAAACATCCACCACTCTAAATTAACAGAGACATACAAGCATTAATCAGCGAGAATTATTTCGTGACACTCATAAACCATAATCGAGCTGTTAGTGTACATAGTGAGAGAAGTTTTACAAGCAGTATGTTAACCATTAACCATATACGACTTATGTACTAATGAATACTACGATTTCCTAGCATTTCTCCATTTCAGACAATTTTTCTGCGCTAATGGTTTAACAAAAGCTGCACGGTTAATGGTCAACCAATTACTTATCCGCAGGGATGGCACCGGTTTTCCATTCAACTTTTCCGATTAATGTATACTTTTAGCAGAACTGTCGAATTTTGTCAAATATACAAAAACAGTAACTCCAAATAGGTATAACATGTTACTGGTAGATCTACGTTTCGACTAAGTTTTAGTTATCACCAAGAATGTTGACTAAACTTGGTCAAACGCAGACTTCGCAATAAAATGTTGTGCCTATTCAGCTACCACTGTCTATTCGATAAATTTATTTAGTTCTCGCAATGTCGAGTTTTATCTTAAGTGTGTTATTGTTTAGCCCCACGTTACCAGACTTAGCTTTGCGGAAATAGCACCATAGTTTATTTTTACCCAAACTTTCCGTTTTTCAAATTTTGATTGCGTAACACCCCAAATTCTTCGAGCAGCAACGCTCCAGAATGTAAAGTAATACACCCAAATATAAAGTGGAACTTGTCCCGGATAGTTACATCAAGCTACAAACCGCAAGAATCAAGTTATCGACCAAATGAGACAGAGGTTGAAACAGTAATATTTGGACTTCTTTTAGCTTATATATCTTTCATTTTTTGAAATGTATTTCTATGAGCATAACATCTTAAGAGTGGTGTACAAACTATTTGTAATTTTAGCAAATATTTTTCCTAAGCCAAAAAGATTCGGCCCACAGATACGCAGGTCAAAGGAATTGTGTATAAGGTAAAATGTAAATCTTGCTGTTTCGCTTGCATTGGGGAAAGTAAAAGGTCTCGAAAATTACAATGGGCTGAACATAAACCAGGTACAGTACATAATAACGAGTCTGCAAACAAAGACTACCTCAAAACAAAGAGACATGACATCAGTTGGAGTGATGTTAAAATTTTGGAGAAGAGAGTAAAAATATTAATTCCATGGAATATATCCAAGCTCTCACGTTTTCTCAAACATTAAACTACATCAATCATTACTAATATATCGTGGCTTCCGCTTAGGTCGCACATATATATCGAACTTGCACCTTAGCTCACCATCTGAGTCTCGGTAGCTCAATGGTTAGAGCCCCGGTTTTCAAATGGTGGGTCCCGACCCAAAGTTGGGTCGCAAGTGATTTTCGAGTGGGTCGCGGTGATGTGCATGGGTCGCATGGGTTGCGGGCATGGGAACCAGTTCACCAATCTCTATATTGGGTCGCGATCGCATTTTCACGGAAAAATGCACTGGCGGTGTGTCCAAAAATGTTTTCCGGGAAAAATTTAGTGCACCATCCTCTGGAAGCTTGTTGTGACTGTTGAGTATAGTGAATCGGTCAATATCTACACCTGATCTATACGCGAACTACCGCGAACATGGCTAGTTTTTCCAAACAACCTAGACGATCTATTCTTCCTATTTATTTGGATTTGTATGGTGTTATTGAATATTCAGGAGCGTGTATTTGTGTTGTGTGTCAGAAGACAATCGCAAACGAATCGATAAAACCTAACAAGTTGGAACGACACATGAATACTCATGCCAAACTTGCCAAGTTGGATAAAGACGCTCGTAAACGTGCTTTTCAAAAATGTAGTGAACAGTACCTGAAATCGGTGAAATTGCTCACGGGTTCGCTAACCGAGAAAGATAAAATTGCTATTTTCACCTAGAAGACTGCCTTTGTATCGGCCAAAAATAAGTGGCCATTTGTTGAAGGTGAATCAGTCATCAAACCATGTTTGATAAATTTTGTCGATATTTTCGAAGATCAACCATTCGGAAAGAAAATAAAATCCATTGCCAATTCTATTCCTATGAGTGACAATACTATGCAAAGGCGGACGGTCGAGTGTGCTGAAGACATCAGTGATCAAATCCTGGCGGACTTCAAGGCGTCCCCTGCGAGGAGTTTGGCCCTCGATGAATCTACGGACATTACCTCTGACCCTCAATTGGCAATTTACGGCAGATACATCAAGGGTGATATTGTAATGGAGGAGCCACTTGCTTTTCTGCCATTGGAACTGAATACCACAGGACAAGATATTTACGATAAGGTCACAGAGTTCCTGACTCGTGTCAACGTTGCTTGGGACGACATCATTGAAGTAAATGTTGATGGCGCCCCTTCCATGTTTGGGAAGAATCTTGGATTGAGAGGTATTTTGACTCGATTACACCCGAATGCGCAAGTCAATCACTGTACTATACACAGGCGAGCTCTTGTTGCGAAACACTTATCTGAGCCATTCGATGCTGTGATGAAGATTGCTGTCACATCTATCAATTTCGTCAAGTCTAGGGATCTGAATAACAGGATGTTTCGCAAACTGTGCAGTGATATGGACGCGGAATATGACAATCTGATTTTTTTCAACGCAGTTAGGTGGCTTTCGCGAGGCAAATCTCTTAAACGACTTTTCATTTTGAGATCAGAAATGGAACAATTCTTGTCGGCAAAAGACTGTCGGCATGCCAAAGAATTCGGCGATCTACATTTCCTGTCCAAACTCGCGTTACTGTCGGACGTTTTCAAACACATGAACTTTCTGAATACGAACCTGCAAGGTCGCGATACCTTCGTCTTTGACCTTCACCGTACGGTTCGAGCTTTCATCCGAAAGATCGATGTAATGATAGCTCAAGTAGAAGAGCAGGAGTTCAGCAGCTTCCCCTGTTATCTGAAGTTCCAGGCGACGGCTGACATAGAATTTGGCGAAGACGTCAACTATTCGGTAGAAATTAGATCGCTCTGTGACTACCTTGCCTCATTGAAGGTCAATTTCGAAGACAGGTTTTCATCTGTTTCTGAAAACCACGACATCATCGTTTTACCATTCGAGGTGGATGCCACTAAAGTAGATCAATTTGGACTTGAAATAGCTGAACTGCAAGAGGATGATGAAGCTAAGATGGACTTTGAAAAAGATTCTCTTCCTGTGTTCTGGCTGACCAGACCTATTGATAGGTACCCAAAACTGAGACAAAGGGCAACCGAAGCACTGTGCCGCTTTGGAACTACTTACGTGTGTGAGATGGCGTTCTTCTCTACGGCTTTCATTAAGAATAAGTGTAGGAGTCGGTTGACCCATGAAAATCTACAGTGGTGTATGATTTGCGCCACCACCTCGTACACGCCAAGGTCCGAGAAATTAATTAAGAAGGACTAAAATTAGTAACTGTTGATGTTTAAAGTGACAACAATAAAAATCTTGACGTTTTACAAATGATGCTGTCATATATCATGTCGTTGTTGGTTGAGGTGTACAAGGTTTAGGTCGCGGGACACACGCTGAGAGCGAAAGTTGGGTCGCCATGAAAATCTCGTGAAAACCGGGGGGTTAGAGCGTCTCACCGGTCATCATCAGGTTGCGGGTTCGATCCCCGTCTGGGGCTCAGAAATCATTTTCTGAGTATTGAGCTTGAAGATCGTTCATCTACTTTAAAACGAATAATTTTAAATCCCAAGGGTATTGTTGAACGAGGAAAATAACTCAGTTTTCGTTCTACACAGACGTCACTAACAGTGTTTCCACGTTCTGAAAACGACGTCTTGCCCTACAACAACAGCATCTGTCAATTATGTTTACCGCTGGTTAGACATGCTATGATTAAAACGTCATTGTGATTTCCCTTTCATCAGAGAGCAACTCAAAACAGATGAAACCGAACCTGACAAGCGTAAGTCTCAGCAAATTCGAAATTGATCCCAAGCTTGCATATTATGGTAGAGGAAAGCAGGCTGAGAAACATTCCATGACGAACAATGCTCGAGAACACCAGTGAATCCTAATAACGGGTTATTAAAACGAAATGCTTATAAGCAAACCAGGGGCAGTACTGTGAACAAGCTGTGTCCTGTGTTGAAAGGGAACGATGCTAGCAAGCTACACAAGAACAGAGGAAACCAAAATAAAAGCCCTAAAGGCAACAAAAGACATCCCAAACTTCCTACATCACTATTCTGACTGATGTAGCAAAAGATAATTGATTTTAAAAATCCCTTAATGCTTATATTATTTTTCAGCTACAGTTGGAGGGGCAAGAGAGCACTATGAAATTTTCATCAGGCTGACGTCAGACGATAAGGATAAAGTAGAATAGGGACATATCCCACTTAAACCTTTCAGCCTGGTTTTCACTAGCGACATAGGCATAAGCATAACGAGATACGCAAGCGCAGTAGGTACTTCATGGTTGGTTATTCCCTTTGTATTGGTGAAGTACAAAGAGTTCGGTTGACCATGAAGTGCTCACTGCGCTTACGTATGTCGTTATGGTTACGCTTAACTGCGCACTAGAAAGTACCCATTGAGGTTAGGTAACCGTGTAGAGTCTGGGGCTGGAAAAATAAGTATTCTATTTACCTGATATCTTCTCACCTAAGATTCAGGATAATCCTGAAATGCCAATGATCTTAATCTTCAGAACTATTCTGAATGTTATGGTTAGGGTTAGGACCCTAACCCTAATTCTAAGAATTGACGTGTTACCCCAGGTCACATTTTGATTTTTAACCTAAACCCAAGATTTTTCCTAAAAATCTATCAGGTAAGCAAAATTCTTAAATTTCCAGTCCCAGACTCTACACGGTTACCTAATCTCAGTGAGTACTTCCTAGTGTTCACCTTATGCTTATGTCTCTAGTGAAAACCAGGCTTTAAGGGTCAGCGTCCTGCTTACAAGACATCTGATCAAGAAAAAAAGAACAAATTGAAAAACAAAACAAAAACAATGAAAGAATAATGAACAAAAGAAAATGAACTCAACCTTAAAAGGGTTAATGGGCTAAACCAATAACATTTTACTTAAATGGTTAATACAAACTGTCCCACTGGCGTATTCAATTTCTTGAACGGAGATGAGAATAGATTCTACGTATTTTGTGAGCAGTCTGGAATGAGTGAAAAACGTTCAGTCAATACAGGTTATAACTCTTTCCCGGTAGAAATCTCCTCCTAACGAGGAAAATCGTCTGGCGTTGGCCGAAGTGAAATGAGACAAGACTGATCCTGCCGTGCAAGAGTTAATCGACACAGGACTTTAATCGACACCAGCAACAATCCTCTATCCCGGTAAGATGTCTCCCCTTGACGAGTAAAATCGTCTGGAGTTCGCCGAAGTGAAAAGAGACAAGACCGATCCTGCCAGGAAATAGTTAATCGACACAGGTTTTAGTCTTCTTTTAATTGTCATTGGCACCAAAGGAAGAGTTGGTAATGGAAATGATTGTTTCACACCACCTTACGTCCTCATGGTTCAAATTTTACATTTTGACATCCAAGGAAATTAGTGGCCGTGGTAGGTTCTTCTCAGGGCAGTCTAAGCCATTCATTTTTTTTGTCTACCAACGACATTTTGTGGTCGTATATATTTTAAACCACTTCGCTTCAAACATCTATGGTTAGGAAAAGAAGAAAATCCAAGGACTGCAGGTAGACAAACGTAAAGCACTACTACGTTAGTGATTTATGCTATGTCTGTGATGTCGGATGGGACGTTATGCTGAAATTTCAAGGAGGCTGCAGCCCCTCGTCGGGAAGCCTTAATCCTCCCGTCAGGGAAAAATTAAAAATTCGTCGAGGAATTTTCACTGATGATAACACATTTACATACTGTACAAACTATGAGTACTTGTTATTGATTTAACCAAGGAAGATTACAGACACCTCCGGTTTTCACGAGATTTTCATGGCGACCCAACTTTCGCTCTCAGCGTGTGTCCCGCGACCTAAACCTTGTACACCTCAACCAACAACGACATGATATATGACAGCATCATTTGTAAAACGTCAAGATTTTTATTGTTGTCACTTTAAACATCAACAGTTACTAATTTTAGTCCTTCTTAATTAATTTCTCGGACCTTGGCGTGTACGAGGTGGTGGCGCAAATCATACACCACTGTAGATTTTCATGGGTCAACCGACTCCTACACTTATTCTTAATGAAAGCCGTAGAGGAGAACGCCATCTCACACACGTAAGTAGTTCCAAAGCGGCACAGTGCTTCGGTTGCCCTTTGTCTCAGTTTTGGGTACCTATCAATAGGTCTGGTCAGCCAGAACACAGGAAGAGAATCTTTTTCAAAGTCCATCTTAGCTTCATCATCCTCTTGCAGTTCAGCTATTTCAAGTCCAAATTGATCTACTTTAGTGGCATCCACCTCGAATGGTGAAACGATGATGTCGTGGTTTTCAGAAACAGATGAAAACCTGTCTTCGAAATTGACCTTCAATGAGGCAAGGTAGTCACAGAGCGATCTAATTTCTACCGAATAGTTGACGTCTTCGCCAAATTCTATGTCAGCCGTCGCCTGGAACTTCAGATAACAGGGGAAGCTGCTGAACTCCTGCTCTTTTACTTGAGCTATCATTACATCGATCTTTCGGATGAAAGCTCGAACCGTACGGTGAAGGTCAAAGACGAAGGTATCGCGACCTTGCAGGTTCGTATTCAGAAAGTTCATGTGTTTGAAAACGTCCGACAGTAACGCGAGTTTGGACAGGAAATGTAGATCGCCGAATTCTTTGGCATGCCGACAGTCTTTTGCCGACAAGAATTGTTCCATTTCTGATCTCAAAATGAAAAGTCGTTTAAGAGATTTGCCTCGCGAAAGCCACCTAACTGCGTTGAAAAAAATCAGATTGTCATATTCCGCGTCCATATCACTGCACAGTTTGCGAAACATCCTGTTATTCAGATCCCTAGACTTGACGAAATTGATAGATGTGACAGCAATCTTCATCACAGCATCGAATGGCTCAGATAAGTGTTTCGCAACAAGAGCTCGCCTGTGTATAATACAGTGATTGACTTGCACATTCGGGTGTAATCGAGTCAAAATACCTCTCAATCCAAGATTCTTCCCAAACATGGAAGGGGCGCCATCAACATTTACTTCAATGATGTCGTCCCAAGCAACGTTGACACGAGTCAGGAACTCTGTGACCTTATCGTAAATATCTTGTCCTGTGGTATTCAGTTCCAATGGCAGAAAAGCAAGTGGCTCCTCCATTACAATATCACCCTTGATGTATCTGCCGTAAATTGCCAATTGAGGGTCAGAGGTAATGTCCGTAGATTCATCGAGGGCCAAACTCCTCGCAGGGGACGCCTTGAAGTCCGCCAGGATTTGATCACTGATGTCTTCAGCACACTCGACCGTCCGCCTTTGCATAGTATTGTCACTCATAGGAATAGAATTGGCAATGGATTTTATTTTCTTTCCGAATGGTTGATCTTCGAAAATATCGACAAAATTTATCAAACATGGTTTGATGACTGATTCACCTTCAACAAATGGCCACTTATTTTTGGCCGATACAAAGGCAGTCTTCTAGGTGAAAATAGCAATTTTATCTTTCTCGGTTAGCGAACCCGTGAGCAATTTCACCGATTTCAGGTACTGTTCACTACATTTTTGAAAAGCACGTTTACGAGCGTCTTTATCCAACTTGGCAAGTTTGGCATGAGTATTCATGTGTCGTTCCAACTTGTTAGGTTTTATCGATTCGTTTGCGATTGTCTTCTGACACACAACACAAATACACGCTCCTGAATATTCAATAACACCATACAAATCCAAATAAATAGGAAGAATAGATCGTCTAGGTTGTTTGGAAAAACTAGCCATGTTCGCGGTAGTTCGCGTATAGATCAGGTGTAGATATTGACCGATTCACTATACTCAACAGTCACAACAAGCTTCCAGAGGATGGTGCACTAAATTTTTCCCGAAAACATTTTTGGACACACCGTCAGTGCATTTTTCCGTGAAAATGCGATCGCGACCCAATATAGAGATTGGTGAACTGGTTCCCATGCCCGCAACCCATGCGACCCATGCACATCACCGCGACCCACTCGAAAATCACTTGCGACCCAACTTTGGGTCGGGACCCACCATTTGAAAACCGGGGATGTACAGTAAAAAGAATGAAATCAATTGAAATGAAATGGGGTCACCACATTGTAGTTTTATTATGCCTTAAAGTAAACAGGGTTAAGACAGAACAACAATAAGTTTAATTGAATGTTCCGTATAGTACACAGTTTATTACATGATCAACCTTCCCCCCTGGTGCCCCAAGGACTACAAGGAAGTTACAATATATTATTTATGTATCTGTTAATAGCACACACACACAATTCACTTTCTGTGGTGAACCCCATTATCATGTAGTTGTAATGTCTTGTTTCTTGGGGTGATACCCACTTAACACAGTAACTTCACATAGTTTTAACAGCACTATTTTAATTTCAGGGAGATATCCACCTCATGTAGTGAATCCATTTCATTCAACACTATTATACTTCTAGGGTGATATCCAGTATATAATGTTAGGTTTTGGGGAGAAATCCACATCAAGTGGTGACCCAACTTAATATAGTTAACTTGTTTGGGGTCCTATATCTATAACTACAGTAGCACTTCACATCATGTCTATTATATATATTAATTGTATATCCTTATTATCAGCTTCCCAATAAAGGTACCAAGGGCACAATATTCCCCACCTTCCCTCCCCATGCAACAATACAGCTCAGGAATAAGATTTCATACAATATAGTCCACAGATTAACTTGTTTTTGCTTCTAATAAATATAACATACTGACAAAGGTTAAGAAAGTCTAATACTGGAGTCTCTCTAGATTTGTAAAATAAATTGCTTGTCTTTGTGTTGAATACTCCTTGAAGTTCTTAGTTACCATACTATTCAAAGAGCACAAACAGCAATGACACAAGAAGAGACCGAAGTGTGTAAAATATGAGAAAATGTACAGTAAACAAGCAGTGGTAGAAGCAGTCTAACAGATGCATCAGCTAGTTCACCAATGACATGATAAATTCATAAAGTCAATAACTAATAAGGTTGACATTATCTGGTTATACAGGCTGTCTCCTCAAGGTCCTATCCTCCAGAGCAAAATGCCAGTACAGGTATAATGAAAAATAAATTCTGATATGCCTGAAAACTATGTATGCATGTGGCTAAAAAAACTGGTCAATCCAACATATACCATGCTGTTTCACACACCATCAAAAGTCAGTTAATTTTCTATGATCCATGACTCACGCAAGGCCACATTAGCAATATATTGGCTGTTCTGTGGAAAAATTATTACAGTATTACATCACATCATATCAGAATATCTTCAAATACTGTATGAGCTTGATTAGAATAATGCATCTCAAATTCTATATTTAAATAAGATTCTCAGATCACCCTAAAATGCAAAGCTACAGTCAACCTAATTTGTAAAAACATGGGTTTTCCAGTAACATACAGGCATACATGAAACCCTAAAAGTAATAACTGAGAATTTTCAGCTTAAATAAAATATAGCAGCCTTCAATGTTCAACAATCATTTTTTTTTAACAAAGAGATCTTCAAAAATGTTTTTTTTTGTTTTGTTTTTTATCTAATGGAGATCACTAACAACTCCCTAAACATTTTGATTTATACAGTAGAACCTGAGTTTTACTACACCCCTTTTTATCACCACCTGTCATGTACGACCATTTTTTCTGGCATGGATGATTTGTTGTTAAAATATACCTGGCATGAGTGACCACCTGTCTAACGCAACCAGCGACCACTTTTTAGCGGTCAAAGTAAGAAATTTTACCTGTTGACGAGCAACCACTGCAAATTAAAATTGCTGACCGCTCTACTCTAGTGCTGAACCTGATTGATGAATTAAGTTCGACAGAAGATCAGTGTCCTCTTCTGCTGAACCTAATAGGTATGGCAGATTTAATTTGATTGATCATAATTAAGTTTCATGAGTTAAGTTCCCATTTGAATCAATGCTGCACAACAATTGCTCTGTCTTGGAAAAGAGAATACAGGAAACAAGAAAAACTATGCACTTACCACTTTGATCTAGTTTTGATCACTTCTGTGCACTTATACTTATACTGTTGTGAATTTCTTTCTGAACAAGTTAGAAAATTGAAGCAGTTCATGCTGACCAATTTCTTTTTGCTTAATAAGTAGATAAACTTAAGCAAATTCTAGTGTGGTTCTTAGTTGAATAAAATAACTGTCAATGAATTTTTTGTTTGCTTGTTCAATCATAATAATGCACATTTTGCTTAAATTTACGAAGTTGCACACACAAATATGGTGGCCACTACGTCACATCACTACTTGTCTTAGACGACCACCTGGCATTTACAACCACTTTTGCCTGGCAAAAAGGGTGGTCGTAAAACTCAGGTTCTACTGTATAATTTTTTACAAACAAGGTGATGTAATACCATGCATTTCCCCCTTGGTTGTCCCCATTTGCCTTGGTACCATAATGCCAGAGTAAATGGTATTTTGGACATGCAAATTAATTCTGATATATCTTAACTAGTTAGGTGACACAATGATTCATATTGAAATAATCTTATTTTAAACAGAGCTAGATCATTGTCCAATTTTTAGTTTCTACATCCAGGCATAATAGTGACCTTGGTATGTTTATCACCTCAGGGCTGAGGTCATTTCTTTTTTTACCAAGAACATTTTGTAGTTTGTACTGTACACATATATATATCTAGGGCTCGTACCCATGATAAGTAAAATCCTCTGGCATTAGCCAGAGTAGAATCCTAAAGTGTGCCCTTTCCCTTTAATGGATCAACCCTTCAACATCCAGGGGTCATCCCAGAATGAGCACAGTGGTACACTCAATGGGGAAGGAGGACCTAGAGGGCTTAATCCAATCCCTTAGCAGCCACAAGAAGATTTCTATTTGCATCCACAAAAAAATAAATAAATGATGCAAGATAAAACTAAAAGCATTAACAGTGTAGAAGGTATGATGGCTCTGACAGATGACAGAAAAACATGATAATTTCTCCGTAACCTTACTAGTGTGCTATGTACAAAGACTGACGACTCATAATTCCAGAATCGGCCTTGGAGAGACTTTCCATTTTAAAATATTCCTGGGGAAGCATGCCACCAGAGCCTCCAAGTGGTAGATGATTTCACATTCTAGCCTTCTCCCCCCCTAACAAAAATCATGGGTGTACTATTGGATGAGCAAAATTGTCTGATGTTAGCCAGAGTAAAATCCTAAAGCACCCCCTAGTCCTTAATGGGTAAGGTTAAACCACTTTATTCCAAAGATTTGTGGTTAATAAGAATCCAAAATAAAATAAAGCACTTTAACATTAAAATGTTTTTGGGTTTTTTTTTGTTTTTTGCTTCACTACTACTGTATGGGTGAATTCTTTCAACATGACACATGATTTTCACCAAGTGTCTGTCTGATAGCAACCTTGCAAACCCAAAATTCATTAGCTAATTTGACATCTCAACTACTGTAGTTAGATCTTGATCAAAAAAGGAAAACAACATCACAGAATACAGCAACAGAGACTTTGGCGAATATCTTTCGAAAATTTGGATGTTTAGCAAATGTCATATTCCCAAACAGCTGACATATGTACTGTGACCAAAACTGGCCTCAGGTTTCAGGTTAAAATTTTGATAGATACTGTAGAATTTAAGCCGGTTTGGAAAGGCTAACAAGTGAATTCTGTTGCAATTATCACTGCCCCCACTGTTATACTTAACCTATTGTTATTGTTAACTACACGCTAAACGAGGTTATGCAGCTATGTTTTGAAGATTAAGTCTGTGTAATTGTCAAAATTACCCGATATTGGTGCCGATTTGTACATTGGTAAACACACGGTGGGCAGGTATTTTAAAAAAACTCGACATTGCACGAAGTTTTGAACGACTTGTCAAGGGTTCATTCCGTAAAACAGTTCAAGCTATACTAATATGATCAAAATTGGTGAGCATACCAAGTTGAGATCCCTCAAAAAAATTAGTAGACTAAAGCAATTGAACTCTTAAATTTTGCATAAATATAAATATTTAAATATTTCTTAGAGTAGTTACTTTATATAGCTGTTAACATTCAGCATCTTCTCAACAATGCAAAATCTTTAAAAGCTAAACGAGAAGAGGCGTTCACAATGCTATTTGCGGTCATAATGCATGGCATTCAACAGTGAACACAGAAGTACTTTATAAAACATGAGCGCCAACAGAGAGAAATTTCCTTTCCGGAAGTATTCTATTTGCGTCGGAGGTAACTCATTGTATCCAATATCCAACAGATTGTTTTAAACAATTGAGGCTCTCATCATTTTTCCTGTTATTTTGTTGTTAACTTCTCATGACGTGCAAGTGATACAGTGTTTGAGTTAAGTATAAAGCTGTCGACAGGTCCTCTTATTAACAAAATGTTTGCTTACCATTTCCTGAATATCTCGCACTTTGACACTGACAGGAACTTTCAGCGGATCACAATAAGAACTATGAACGTCAAGCGAAAGACAGACGTGTTTACCGCGCCTCTTCTAGTCACATACTAAAGATAACCGATCTTGCACATTGAAATGTCGTCCCTATCAGCTCCATCCTTATTTATAGCATTCCTCAGCACACACGCGTGACACGTGGAGGTCCCCGAGTCAATAATCAGCAGGAATTTTGCTCTTAATTGAGAGGTAATCACCATTATGCTAGTTTGGCATAAATTTTGATGTTTGGGCATAATTTCTAGCAGAATGAAAATGGCAAAAACTAGCATAATTATGAGTAAATATCATAATCTCTTGCATGATTTTTAAAGAGCTAAGGATGATGATTTATTCCACAATTTTGATAAAAATCTCTACCCCTCCTAAAAAAAAAGCTAAAAACAAAAACAACAAAGGATCCAATTATGTTATTATTGAAACACGGTAATGACGAAAGGATTGTCATGAAAAATTCCAGGATCATTTCAAAATAACTGAATATTATGCAAATGATGCTTTTGTGGGTAATAATATCAAATGCAATTTTTTAATTTTTTAAACAGAAACATATGTTGGTTGTCACATTGATCAATGTAACTGTATTTCTGTAGTGATATAAAAAATGATTCTGTATAGACTGACATTGTTAACTCTTTAACTCCTGAATTTTGTTTCTTTTGTTCTTTAATTGTTCTCTCTTTGTTTTTCCTTTGTTCACTTAATGGTTCTTTTGCTTTTTGCTGGGTCATTTTGACCCTTATTTGTACTTAAAGAGTTAAATAACATAAAAAGTTCAAAGATTGGTAACTACCATGATTGATCAAAAAGAATTCAAATGTTTTGAGCAAAGGCCCTTTGTTAGTTAATGAGATGAATAGAAATTACTTTGGCAAACTTTTCCCCAATTTTCATGATCAAATTAAATATACTTTTAAAATATCTTCACAGTTGGTACAAGGATTCTCAAAATTTGGCTCTTTTCATAGTAATTTAGTTGCCATGGTAAAATGACTCTAGCATATTATGGCATAATTTTCACTTCTGTTCAGGGTAATTAAATTTTAAAATCTAGCAGACAAAAGTAGATACACTGATCTATATGTAGGTCAGTGGGTAGATTCCACTGAAGAACAACTGTGCAAAGAAGACATGTTGAGAAGCAGTGGTTTACAGCATTTCTAACAGGAAGGGTGAAAACATTCAAACAGGGGTCTATTGGATATACATTGATTTTTTTTATCATGTTTGACAACTACTCACAGTACAAGTTGAAGTTAAAAAATAACATGTTCTCTCTTTTCAACATTTTTTCTCAGGAGTTTGACAAAAGCAAGCAATAGAACCATTTGTCTTCTATAGTGGTGGGAAAAATCCTTTATCCTAACGAAATATTGCAAAGAAAAGCATGCCTTTATCATTGTATTGGAACTATTGGTAATGTAAACTAGGTAAATTTATCAGCACCTTAGTATTTGTTCTATTGAAACTAGATTTCATCATTGCATTGCAGCTCTGATGAAGTACTGAGTCAATAAAACAAAAGTTTAGCTGTAAACAAATTTACATTGTATTTACTGGAAATAGAACAATACATTCATGTATACTACCATGCAAACTTTCTAGGAATTAATTTATTTTGATCCTCTGAAACTCTGAAATTCTGGTAATGCCCCTGTCTCTTCTTCAAAAAAGGGGAGTTAGTATGTTTTTGGTTGTATCCACCAGTCATTTTCAGGTTTTCAATTCTAGTCAGTCCTTTTACATTTAAACTTCTGTGTTTCAGAATATCATGAGACAACAGTAAAGAGTTTAAACATTTTAAGAATATGCAGACACAGGGTCAACTGTACATTTATTTCTCTCTTGTTTTACAAGATTTTTACAATACAAATTTGTGGAAATGGTTAAAATTCAAGAATACATTTCATTATTAAAACTGCCATTTCTTATAGGCAATGAGTAAAACTGTGCTTTTAGTTCAGTCTAAAGAGTATCTTTACAAAAACATCCCAATAAACATCCCTGAACCAAACTGGAAACATATTACAGTGTATATTATTCAGATGCAAGTCTGGACATATACATGCATTTTTGATGCCAGTATTATTGCACATGTCTGTCTACAAACATGTCCAATATATTTTTTATCTTGACTAGGAATCATGTCAGCATGGTAAGGCTGCATGAATTGTTTGTTGGAATGCATTGTTGAAGAGATGCACAATAATGTCGCAAAGCACAGTGTACGTACAATTCACATGGTGATGAATGAGGACTTGTAGACATGTCTTTGCCTCAAAACCAAACAAATGATGTCAGAGACTTACATGTACTATGTGGTCAGGTGAATAAGCAGCTAAAAGTGAATATTTTAACCTTTTTACAAAAGATTTAATCCATTTGTTGGGAATGCAGAGTTTGTAACTGTATTACTTCACATACATCTGTAGTAAATAAAATGCAAGATTTCACGATATCTTTTGCTTTACTCTTTTGATTGACAACATGCAGAATATGTGATTTCTTTTCCTCGAAATCCATTTATTTTCCAGTGACATATTCAGAAGGGCACTGGTGCAGGTAATTCTGAGAACAACCTTATGCTAAATACCTCCTAATATATTTCTAATTTGGGATATAATGTTCAACTGTCAATAGCCACTATTTTATAATTATGGGAACCACAGAGTATTTTAATTAAATACACAACGGTAACTTCGAAAAGTGATATCATTTTAATTCGGCGTTTCGAGTACGTTTTAGTCATCAGGAATGCTGCTAGGTTACGGAGGGGGCTTCTGCTTATAAGCGCGTAAACAATGATCTAAGATCTATTAATAGAAAATAACTAGTTCACGGATAGCCTTAATTGTTCCATGGTCGAGCTGTGGTTTTTGTCGGCGGATGGCAAGCTCCTTTCTATAGAGCAATGCCGACCAGTGATCGGCTTTATCGATTATTACAAAATTATTAAACGCAAACCCACATAAATTAGTTTCTAAAGTTTCGCCTGAGGTTTTCTCGTCAGGAAAGTTCTATAAGAGATTTCAAGTGTTGAAAATGTTCACGAGTTGATGTGGTTGTAAACTGGACAGGATGCATGTTCTTTAACTCTTGTATAAAGTCATCTGTCTGTT
Organism: Heliopora coerulea; assembly: GCA_030142905.1. Taxonomy (NCBI): domain Eukaryota; kingdom Metazoa; phylum Cnidaria; class Anthozoa; order Scleralcyonacea; family Helioporidae; genus Heliopora; species Heliopora coerulea. The sequence goes on along the minus strand of JASJOG010000003.1, from coordinate 6,257,757 downwards.
TTTCCGACATATGACTGCAGGCAACCGGGGCAGGAAAATTTATAGACGACCGAACTTTGATATTCTTTTGGTGTTTTATCTTTGCACGATAAAAAGAAGTTACCTGTGGTAGTATTCCAGTTAACAATTAATTAGCAGGGACTTTTTAGGAGACGGGAGATTTTCTTAAATTTTTGGACTAATATTGTGCAACGTTTGCCGATGAACGGCAACTTGACCCATGTTATTGGTGGCTGTCGTGTTTCGTCGTTGGTTGCCGGGGTTGGTTTGGTTCGTTGAGGTCAAGTCTGCGAGGTGGACTTTTTGATCAGCAATGCGGATATCCGTTTTGGAAACGCGTTCCATGACCTAAGTTTTAGGATGTTGTTCAATTCATCTGAGAGTAGAGATTTGCAGCTGCAGATTTTGTATGCTCGGTGGATAAACGATCTGATCGACGTGGTTTTACGAGACCATGGCGTGAAGCTGTAAAGATGGATATACTGGCCAGTGTGGGTGCTTTTACGAAAAATTGTGGTGCCGGAGGCAGTGATTTTAATGTCCAGAAAGTGAGCGTCGTTATTATCCATGAACTCTTCATGAATGAATTGAATTTGAGGATGGTAGCTGTTTAGTTGCTCTAGGATTGTTGGTAAGTCAGACGGTTTGGCGACAAAGATAACCCGTGAACTAATTTTTTATCAATAGTTCTTAGATCATTGTTTACACGCCTATAAGTAGAAGCCCCCTCTGTAATCTAACAGCATCCCTGATGATGACTAGAACTTAGTCGAAACGTCGAATTAAAATGACATCGCTTTTCAGTATTTTATGCTACACTCAACCAGCTAGATAACTCCAAAATCGTTCTCATGGTAAGTTAAAACTAGTTTATTGCAGTCATTCTCAGACTTTTTTGACCCTTTTGCCCCAGTTGCATGCTCTTACAACAGATTATTTAACTGTGGATTCCAACTGTAAAAGCCCCTTTTTTAAAATCTAACCATGTCACTGGTGTGGTGTCTTTTTGTATTATAGCCAACCTCCATAAAATTATTACATGTACCATGATGCTTTCATATTCCCCTTTCTTAATTTTTTTTTCAGTTGTCTTTTGATATCCAAAGAAACAGAAAAATTTGAAGATAGAATATTGGTGAAACATTTTGGTATGCATAATTCATGGTACCAACTTGCAAACTGGCTGCTTTATACACTGTATTAGTATTGATAATCTTCTGAAAGCCAGACTTTGATAGAAGTTACATTTCAGCATTGGCCAACTTTTCTTACAAAAAATAAAACTGACTCTATTTATCTAACCAATTCCTGCCACTTCAGCATTCCTTTGACAAGAAAATCATCTCTGATTTGCCATATAAACATTATATAAGGCAGTTAAAGTAGCTCTGAAATGGGTCAATTGAGATAGCTATGTAACTCATTCCAGCAAATAGGAGGTTGTATATAGGCAGGAATAGGGTTGATGTGAAGAAAAAACTCTTGGAAAGTACCTCAAATCAGATGACTTGCATACAGATTCCTTTCTTTGTGAAGCAACTAACAGAGGCTTTTCAAAAAATATTGTGAATTAGGTGTCAATTTTTCTTCCAGTTCAAGTAATGTAACACAATATAAAACAAAATTTAAAAAAAATAATTTAAGTAAATTAAATTTCTAAATTTACATAATTAGGGTACAAAGATACTTTGTCATCTTTCAGAAGTTAGAAATTAGAAGATGTTAAAAATTTTGAAAAGCAACATCTTACATATCATTCAGGAGATGCTTATGCATTTCCCAATTAGTATTGTACAGCAAATCTAACTCAACTTCCAACAATTAGAGGGTGTTCACCATTTGATTTTGTCAACCAGTTAATAAATATAAAAATTTTTTTAGCACTGAATACTTGGTCAACAATTTCCATGATCAAGATTTTCTTTTCATGTTGTATGTTCATTCAACTAAGAAATGAGTCTTTCCAAAAGTGCCCCCTTCCAGTCAGAATGTTAGCTTTTAGCATGATTACGTTAGGTGTATACCTGAAGTATAATGGAGTTTATCCTAGGGTACACCTAGGGTACACCTTGAATGTATATTAGCAGTCATCACCATATGTATTGCAGTATGGTTTGGGGTAGATGAGGGGTTCTTCTGACTTGAATGTCTCCCTTGTGGTTCTCTACACAATTTCATTGCTTCTAGCCATCTTTGGTGTACATCAGATTCTGGGTTCACAGAATTCCAGCTCCTGGACGAGCACAATACTGGGCTAGTAACCTGTCATGTTCATGTACTTCACTGCACATATCCATATCACCATTCTTGTAGTCTGGATGGTTTTAGAAGCAGCATGTCAGTTTTAAGTTCCAGAGGAATAGATAATTGGTTAACTCTCGTGACTACATCGGGCTTAAGGCAGTGTCGAATTAAAGAATAACACTGAAGTTTCAGAGAAGGTGGAGTCCGTGCAAGATTTTCCATGTACTGGTAAATTCCAAGTTGAAACTCCCTAGCTAACTCAACAGGAGATTTCCCATGAGGTTCATTTCGACAGTTCAAGTTTGCATTAGCTTGTATAAGTCTTAGTGCACAGTTTTTATAACGATTAATAACAGCAAAATGTAAAGGAGTGTCTTTGTATGAAAATTGTTCATTGTAAAATGTTGTCGCATTCACATCTGCACCATATCTGTAAAAGAAAAAGGACAACAGTCAAAATATTAACACATGACATATATATATATATATATATATATACATACACATATACATATATACATATACATACACATACACATATATACACACACACATAGACAACCACAGCAGGAACTCATATAAAAAAAACTTTTTATTTATCAATGTTTTGAGGCACAGCATCTTCAAAAGAAACCATCAGTTGATAACTGAACTCCCTTCTAAGTCTCCACATTGCCTCAAAATGGCACATTTCAATGGGGATGCCTGATTTTGAATCAATCTGGTCCTTAACCCAGGCAAATAGGACAATTGCAAAAAATTACAACAGGTACTATTGCACCAGGGACAAGGTTTTAATGGTATGGTACAAACACTGCAGTATGTTCTGTCACGTGGAATTATCAAATAAAGGGAAACATAAAGGGAAGCAAGCCTGAAAATAACTTTCATATTCATAATGATTTACTGATTGGGTAAACTGTGGGATTTTGCATAAAAACAGTATTCAGACTTTGAGAGAGAGGAACACATGATTATTTAGAAACTAACAATGGCAAAAAGCATGCTGGCTGTGCTAAAACGGCCTGGAACCAATCTTAATCTAATTTTGTGGCCATATTTGCCAAACCAGATTGGGTCATTGGATATGATTACTGCACTGAACAGATGAACCAAAACAATAAACAGTGAAAATTGAACAATCAGATAATTGATAAATCATGCTGCCATTCACTTTGACCAGTGTCAAGAAAGTAGTGTTGGCCAAATGATGTTTTGCATTGGTCAATTGACCGTGACTGAATGCTCATTTTCAGGCTTTTGTAAGTAACCTTTCAATGTAGCTTATTCCATAGATTTTACTGAAACTAAGTAAATACTTAGTAATGATTTAACTTCATGGTATTCCAGCTGCCCAAAATGGCCTTTCTTCAGAAAAAAAGTTATGCCCTTAAAATTTCTTGTTTATGTGTACATAATGACATGCTGCCAAACATAGAGTAGTGAAGCTCCATTAAAAATAAAACAAACTTATTTTGAAACATAAGATTGTTCTAAATGCAATTGCATCAACCAATTCAGGTGTTCTAGCCAGACATGAGAGTACTCAAACAAACTGTGCTAATTTGGCTCAAGCATCACATTTGAAAGGTTTCAGGAATCCATTCCAGTAGCTGTTGTGATCTGTTCAAGTAGTTCGAAACATCCTTTTAAACTGTTTCCTTAAACCACTTAGTTCAATTTAATTCTCAAACCTTCAAATGGTTAGACAAATTGTTGAAATGCTCTTCAGAGCTGTTTGATATCCATTTGAGTTCCATTATGTTTTGTCTGCTTAAACAGAGAACCATCAAAGTACATTTTCCTACAGCAGGTCATGAATTTTTATGAATAAAAATGCAAGCTGCAAATAAGACTTTTGCAAAGTGCATGTTTGTCAACCACTCCATCAACAAATGAAGGGGAAGACATCTCATTCTGTGGGATAAAATCTTGTGGCATTGGCCAGAATTGAATTCTGAAATGCACTTTTGCCTTCACTGGGCAAATGGATGATTAGTGTGATACACAACTTTAAGAATGTAGTTATACAGTACTTCACATATTGCTCTGATACAACAAGAATTTCAGCTGAGTCATTCCAAATTACATGTAGATCAGCTGATCTTGATTGACCTCTTGGATGTCTGCTTACCAACTTACAATAATGTGTTATCAACCAGGAAAACTGTTTCTTTAATATTTTAATGACTGACTGAAACTTATTGGAATTAAAGAATTACATTAACAGTGACAAAGAACCAAAATTTTTATGATAGGAAATGGGAAATTTACATGCAAGTTTATCTAAACATTGTGAACCCTTCAAACACATCAAAAACAAACATTCACACTTTCTGTGACCCTGCAAATGCTGACTACACACAAGGTGCAGCACAAAGAGTCCAATACAAACACAGATGTTGTGTACATAATTACACTGAGTTTGCACTGCATGGTGAATGTCCATGGCATGTTATTTTTGGTTATTGGATGTAAATCATGTTCAATAACATTGATAACAAATCTACAACTCAATGATTATCAGTCAGCAATTTGCGAATGTACCAGTATAAAGTTTGCACATAAGAAAGATTAAAGCCTTTTTTGTTAACAATTTATGTAAAGAAGTTCTTCAAAATCTATGCTGATTTTGTGGCTGACAGACTCAGAAAGAATGTATATTTTGGGAATTCAGAATCTAATTAACATACACCTTACAATGATCAGTGAATACATAGCAAAGCAAATGGACATTGTGACAAATGTTTTTGTACCTAATTAAGGTTTCCAAGCATCTTAACTTGCCATGGTAAGCTGCCCAGTGTAATGCTGTCCATCCTTTCTCATCAGTTGCATTTACATTACTGCCAGCAGTTAATAAAACTTCCAGGCACTCATAATGTCCATACATAGTTGCCTGTTGCAAGGGTGGATTTATAGGCTACAAAAATAAATTAATAAATAAATAAATGAAATAAATTAATAAATAAACAATGTGACAAGCAAATGATAACTGTGCACATAAAAATGATTGCTTATCATGCACAATGGATAGTTTCTTACAAAAGAAACAAAAAGAATTCATAAACAAACAGGCAAGCAAACAAACAAGCAAACAAACAAATACAAACAAACAGTCAAAGAAAAAGGAGCCAATGCCAAACCTATCAATAACATTTCAAGTCAATAAGTTTTTTTGATTGCATGCAGATGGTTATCTGAGCAGAGTAAGTTCACAGTGATATCCATGCTAAGAACCAACTGAACTTTTAAACTGCATAATTTTAATGAGGTCAAAGAAATAATCCTTGCATGGAACAAACAACCCACTGTACTGATAAGAGGAGAGACCTTGAATGCTGCAATCCTGTTAATTGACAACTGTCAACCATCTCTCATTTTGTATTTGTGAAAGACTAATGGCACAAAGTTTCTTAAATAAAATGTCACTCATTTTAGCTTATTTCTTAACATACTGTAGTTCAATATGTGCTAATTTTCTAGCCATAATGAACTTTTAGACTACAAATGGTAGTATTGGCACCACTAAAAGAAGACTACATCCACAAAATCACAATTTATTTGTATAAAAAAGGGCAGATCTCATGAACACCCAGACACCTTCAAAGTAGTCAATATCCAACAGTTAGCACTAAAAAGAAAATAATCTAGTTGTTTTGCAACAACTGGTTGACATCTCATCTAATACATAATGGGGATACAAGTGAAATAATCTAGGAGAAGTCAAGGAAGTTATTGTTAGTCTTTGAAGTTCTGATTAATCAGTGACAGTGAATTACATTCTGAAGAACAAGCCTGGAAAAAAACACTTTTTTTTCAGTCTTTCTATAAGCATGACTAGAACCTGTAAACTTGTACAGAACATACAAACAAAAAATTACTTGCTTCCATCTGACATTTCAAAAGTTTGGTAATCCTGCATAGCTTCTTATGACTTACTATTATTTCTTACAATGTATGGCACCATATAGTAACTTATAATGCAGTTTAGATATACATACATGACTTACTGTTATGCCTTACAGTGTACAGAACCATACCATACAAAGTACCGTACCTCACAATACAGAGCACAACAAAGCACATCTTATAATCTATTGCAACATCTGAAAGCTCAGCTGAACAAATAAAAATTCAACATATGCTTCACAACATCGTATATCTCATAAGGTAGCATAATGTATAATATTCTTCCACAACATGTAACAGTGAAGAGTAACCTTTCACATAACAGAATCAATGATATATACCTCATACAGTTCACTTCAGTCTACTAGTTTACACTTGACTTGGTTGCATGTATGCATGTATACATACATGTATGTGTGTGTATATATATATATATATATATATACACATATACATATACATATATATATACATATACGTATACATGTAGTAAATCATTTCAGTGTTATGCGATAGACTGCAGAGTGCTCAATACTATAGAGGTAGAGCAGGATAAAAGTAATAATGATGTTAAAGCTTGATGCTGCCACTCCAAGTTTCACACTTTACAGATTGTTTATAGTGATTGTTTCAGGCTCTACATTGCTGTAAAGTGTGAAACTTAGAGTAGCAGCACCAAGCTTTAACATCATCATTACTTTTATCATTATTATTATCTATATTTTATTTTTATTTTTTTATATTTTATTATTATTATTACCAGTACTTTTAATATGTGTGTATGTATGTATGTATACAAATATATGTATATTTGATCATCAAATAAAATTCCCTGAAACTATAAATTGTATCAGACATATCTCAAAAATGCTCATATCTGAAGCTACTTGCTTTCACTCTGCAGCCATCTCCAAATTAATAATTGACAAAATAATTACCTGCAATTTAAACAACATACTGATCTGCAAAGTTTGCAGTGAGCACACAGGCAGTACGAGTCAGTAAGGACAACTGGATAATATCTATTAATTACTTACTGCTTGTCCTTAAAAAGATGGTTGCGTATATGATAAAAAATCAAAATAAACATTCTTGTGAGTATTTAGAAAAGTAGAACTACCATTCTTTATGAGGAATGTTTGCAAGTTTGCTCTTGAGCTTCTGGCAATGTCAGAGTATCATTCATCATGTACCAGTAGTTGTGGAGCAAAAAGCTTCAAAGTGTTGGCTATTTTCATGTCTGGGGGTAATCGTGGAGTAATTATTTCTTGGCTTGGAAAAAACAGCACCTCCAAGATCCAAGGAGTTTGAGTCTGTGCATCTTGAGTTAACCCTTTGGCCTTAATGGGCCATTTAAAATTCCATTTCACCTGATTCATGAGAGCTAGAATTTTTAGTTATATTACAGTTACAGTACCACTAAACAAAATGGCAAAGTGGATCAAAGGATGACAATAAAAATCATATAATTGGTTGCAGAAATATGTAAACCATCATTTACAGTGAATATAATTTACTGTGTGAAAAATAAGCAGTAAATATAAAGTTTTGTGGTCAAATGAGCAACACCTCCTCAAACTGAAGTCATCAATTCAAATCTCAGAATCTTGACATCCCCAAAGCATGAAAGTGAAAATGTTATTCCTTAAGAACATTAGCAGTTCCTGTGTTTTAAATTGTATAAATTTTTAAATATAAATCTTAAAAATCTTTTGTCAAGATGTCATTTCTTCACTGACAATAATTCCCCTCTGAAAGAACAAATTAAAATACAGATTAATTCACCAACAGTAAGCACCTTGCAGCCGAAAGTGTGTTTTAACTGTTTGCTTCCATTGCATAAAACACATCAAAGGTCTGTTAGCTGGTAATGAGTGTAAATGTTAAATCTTTCTACCAGTAACCATTACACCTGTAATTGTTGACAGTGTTGAAATCTGAAAAATACTCAAGTGCTTTTCGATCACCAATAATGACATCAGTGCTATGTTCTTTCTCTTTAAGTGACAATTACTGTATTCTGCTCTGGTATTTTACAAGGTTTCTTAAAGCACCTTTTATGGATTTTCTGACATTATATTATGACAGACCAGACTGAATTGTGCTTTGAAAAAACACAAGCAAACATCCCAGGATAATCAGGGTTACTCTTAAAATCAGCTAGATCATTACAAAGAACTAAGAATTTACTACCTCTTTCATCACTCATACATGTACTTGAACACCAGATCATACTGTAACATGTCCCAAATGGATTAATGCACACATAGGCATACAGGCCCTAATCATTTTGGGGGGCAGAGATGATCTGCCCGAATTGCTCTGCTGAAATGTTTAGTTAGAAAAAACCTAAGAATAAGAATTACATACTGCACGTGGTATATATATGGCAACCTGAATGCATGCTAATATCCAAACTCTTGTTCATTGTTACCAACTTTTGAAAATTTTTCTGTTTTAATCACACTTAGAAACTTATTTTTCCCAATTCTACCTGAGCTATTTGCCTGAATCTGGTCCTCTCCAAATTTTTTGGGGGGCAGTTGCCCCCTCTGCCCCCCAGCCCATACACCTATACTAGTTCAAAAAGATACTGCAGTCCAAAATAACACGCTTTGTATAGACAGTGCTTGGTTCATGACAAAGATGAAATCTGAAAAAAGCTCAAAAACCAGAACTCCATTCCAAATTTAATAATAGACAGTTGAGAATATTTTAGGAATAAGAGTAGATTTTTTTTTTTAATTTTAACTGAGAATTTAACTAATTTCTAATTTAGCTTGATCCAAAGTCTGGTTCACTAAGTTAAACACCAACTTTCTTAAGTTACTTTACTGCCAAACATGGTTACCAATATTTTAGAAATGTGTGGCACCTATATTGCAAAGAATTGTTTTATGTAAGCATTATTACATTCAAAAAAGCATACAAGTTGGTCATTATAAATCAGCTTTACTTCTAGAACAGCACTGTCAAAAAATGTCAACAAAATTCGTTGCTTGATTTATTGTTTGCACAGTACAAAGAACCATAGCATACAACAAGCTGCTCATTTCAAACCTTCCGGGGAAATTTCTTCTGGTTACCAAAAGCTATACCAATTACAGACTATGTGAATTCAAAATAATTCATACGAATTTGAAGGACAAGAGAAAACAAACAGCGTTCATTACTAGATTTGGTTTAATTCACTAACTTCGTCATAAAGCACAAAATACAAAAGATGTAATGAAGTGGCAAGGTTGAACTTATACACACAAAACACATTCAAACACAAATCTGTCTTCTTTGATCATTCCCTTAATTGTCAATGTTGACTTTAAATAGGGCTCACGCCAGTTTTACGAGTTTGAAAAGTGTCAATTCTCCGGCTAAGCCGACGTATTATCTGATCAAACTAGGAACGGAAACGATTAAAACGAAGGTCTAGATCACTAGTTGATCGAAATTTCACAAGAAAATCAAACTAGCAGCAGCGTTTGTACGCCTCTCAATAGATCACTTCAGAAATTAGTGCACGGCTAAAAATTAGGCCAACCTAAAGCAGGACTGTTCAAGCGATAAATATCTGAAGGTGTTTTAAGTGATTTTCGGAAGGATTAACGAATAGCGGGCGCCAACCTTTCGCAACGACTACCGCTCGAGACAATGTGTCATGCCTGTGGTACAGGAAAGCTAAAACAAATGTTGTTCACGGAAAACTTGTTCAAATAGTCACGGAAGAAACGGAAGTTTGGAAATTTTAGATAGAACTCCTTTGCAGATGTTAACAGAAGCTTTATTATACCTTACGTGAATATCAATGTAAGGACACCTTGGAATGCAAAAAAACAACGTGACGATAAGTTTATACTCATTCGCTTACTTTTCAGCAGAATGGGAGTATTTAATTCCTCTTGATCAATCTAGTTTTGTTGCAGTCCACCTGGTTTATTTCGTCTTCATACTAAGCTTATTTACAAACATACACACAGGGAAACTGCTGTTGTAAGACTTACCACCAAGAGCGAAAATACGAGCAAAGGTCTTCAACATCGCATCTCAGGCATACCGTTGTTCCAATGTATTTAAAATGAAATAAAACAATAACACAACGAAACTTTTGCAACAATTTAAAGCTTAAAAGAAATAAGCACAATCTACGTCATCCGTTGTCCTCGAAATAAATTACGATTCCGCATAAAAAACATAGAACTTTGACAACCTGGTCTTTTGGCGACTGATTTCAAGTGTTCTTGTCAAAACACATATGCAAACAGAACAACGAGAGCAATACAATCTCTTCGAAAACATTGAAACTGAAACTTGATGTGAAGTTCCTGGTGACAGAAAAGGACATAAAGTGATGTTTCCACATACTGTCATTCATAAAGGTCGACATCTAAAGTCATGCGGGTTTTGGATAGGAAATGCCCTCACAACGACCGATTTAACCTTTCGTTCTACTTCACCAGGCAATTTTAACCTTACATTTTCGAGGAGCTAGACTTGGCGTCTCTTCGATTATGAGAAAAGCCTCTTAATAACATGGAACTGGGAAGTTGTGTGGACAAGATATGAAGATAAATGCGCAATTAGATAGAAATAAGAAAAGTCGGGGACATTATGGCGTCAAGGAAGTTGCAGTGGGCTGGCAAGCGTATTGAGGTCTCATGGCGGGTGCTTAGATATAAACAAATTGGAAACAAAAATAACACGCTGAAATCAAATACGATCTGCGTACGGAGAAGTGATGCATCATTTCTGCTGTACACCTCTCAACGAAACCTCAAAATACAAGAAAAAGTAAAAAATAATAATGCGGCGCTACATTCTTTCATTCAATATTTAATCTCTGCAATTATTTCTCAAAAGAAATCGACGGATTATGAAGAGTCCCAGCGATTATTCAATCATGCTGGAGTTTAAGGTATTTGAGACTTATCCCGTATTTGAAATCTACAGTATGGGGGTAGAATAGTAAAAGTAAAGGTGCGGACGCAATTTTAAGATATGATTAAACTGGGAACGTTGGTGACCAGTTTGTACAAAAGCGTGCGAAGAATGCGACCATCTGGAAAAAACAGAGAATGATCGACACTTCGATTGCAAACACAATTTCCTCAAAACTGCATTTAAACCAGAAATTACACTCAATTTCATGAGCCTTTTTGTATGCAGAATAAGAACAAACTTTGAACGACTAACTTATAAGAGTAAACATATACGACATATTGAACTTACTCTCGCAGCCGTGGTTGTCGGCGGGTCAACCTGAGCTTTATATCGAAGAAGCAGTTTGACACACGTTGTATGTCCATGTCTTGCAGCAAAATGCAAAGGTCTCCACCCTCCCGAAGCAATCGCATTTACATTACTACCACTCTGTAAAAGTTTCTCCAAACAATCCTCATGACCATTTCTTGCGGCATAGTGAAGTGCAGTCATTTGATCTGTTGATACGGTATTTGGATCAGCACCGTAGTTTAAAAGCATTATCAAGCAATCCGTATATCCACGTTCTGCGGCCTCCATAAGAGGCGTTCGACGATCATACGAAGCTATGTTAACACAAGCATTATGTTCAAGTAAGATCCGAACACAGGAATATTGCCCACTTCTTGCGGCTTGATGTAAAGCCGACTTGCCATACATCGTAAAACCATCTATGAGAGCGCCTGCTTTTAATAAACTCTTCAGATCCTTCTCGCAACCTTTGTAAGCGGCAGTTGCTAAACGAGCTAGTAAATCCTCCTCGCTCATATCTATTCTTTCACAATTTCTACTTTGGCTTGTTCCCATATCTAGCTATTCACTACACAGTGAACAAGATGTGTGATCAACACTACACCAACACCTACGACATCTTGGCTCCTACTTTCGAGTACCAGTGCCAATAGTCTAGACGTTCCTCACGATCGTAGGCCCTACGGCTCCATCCTTTGAGATAAAAATTTCTCGATCAGGGAGGGGACCCTGACCCAGAATAATTGTGATAAACACATTACAAGTGAGAAAAATAAGAGAAAGTAAGAACCCTTAAGCAAGCACTAGTTATCAGATTATACTATTAGTACAGCGTTCCGTAGAAAAGGTTGAAAATATTCAAATTCACATCACCTATATGTATACAATAAATATAATAGTGCTGGGTTTAACAAGTTAATTTACAGCCAAAAATTGTAAAAACGAAAAGTTAATTTCACAATCAGCCAGCAACACAGTAGCCTGAATGACTCGATAAGATTTTTTGACCTAATATTTACTTTCTCTTATCGCCGTTGTTTTTGTCGAGATTTGGAAATATGATCCGTTTCCGGTGAGAAATTGTGAATAGTCAAACGCTTCAAGACAATATTCTTTTAACATCAAATGAGAAACGGATATCGAAACAGCAATATTTGAGACAATGAAAATACGCATAAAAAATAAGAAAAGTTTTAGGGATAAACACGCGAAGTCACAAGGCCTGTCGTTTCCTTTTATATGTAAAGTTGCCAGCCGAAGAGACGCCAGGAAGTCGGCTTTTCCCACCTGAGAACGCTGACAAACAGAGATCTGAACCAGTGAACTCGATTTCCATATCGAGTTCACTGATCTGAACTTGAGATAGGAGCATTCCGCTGGCAATTGTCCTGGGCAACGAAGGCTCTTACGCCTCTTCGGTTTGGTGACAGAAATTAAACAAAAGAAAGTATTTTTCATTTACAGATTCAATGTCGTGTAATCTTGAGAGATCTATGTTAGCATGGTTGACAACTGAACAGGTGAAGAAATGACTTAACTACACCAAGGTGTGAAAATAAGAGAATTTTGATTGAGAGGGTCGGGAGATTACTCCATGTCGATGATTTGATCGTTTGGGAGTACGAGGCAAGTTCAAAATTCAAATCCCTATGATTCTATCCTAAAAACATTTTAAGATTGAGAGATGGTATTAGTGAACTATAAGCCCTTGAATATTTCAAAACTAAGTTTTCAACATAATTATAAATGTTGAAGAATTGCTCACGGATGCGGCTTTTCTATAGTCTGTCCAGCACCCAGCACAAAGTTATAGTCTGTTGTTAAATGAAACTAATTTACGATATCACTTTAAAATAAATTCAGGGATTGCTGCGATTTGCATTGCCAAATTGAAAATATTTAATTCTGCATGAATGCATAACCAGGAATGCTTGTGGCTACACAACTGCAATTCAATAACCATTCATTTCTTAACCAATCAAATCTGGATAAACCTTGAATGTTTAATGGCCAGCAATCATTAAGCAGAGTTACAGTAAAATTTTGACTGAAAACCACATAGTACACCTATGAGCACATTTAACCCATGACTTGATGTGGTAATTTTGGATTTTTAAATTATTCTTAGCATGCTATTATACAATGTATATTTGGCATTTACATTTCCTCACATGAAAGGAAGCCTATTAAACCTATTAAGTAAAATTACATTTTTGAGCATCAGACTCGTATACTTCATAAGCCAACTGGAACCAGTAGAATAATATGCAACTGTAATGCCTCTAGCAGGGATTCTAACACATGACCCCATGAACCCAGTGCAGTGTTCTGCTGGCTGAGCTGTGAAGGATATTGCTGTGAGTATGGGCAAGAGTTTTGTCAGTATTTACAGCACAGAGGTAGTGATGCTGATGAAGTGAAGGGATATTTAATTTTATGTTCTTTATATAAAATGAAACTAAATTTTGAGTGTTGGAATCATGCACTTTATCAACCAGGACTGGTTATGAAAATACTGTATCCAACTGATTGGAACTTATTAATATTGGTTGTATAATTTCAGAGCAGAGAATGGCTGTCAATTTGGCCAGAGAGCCAACTACAAGATTCCCAAGATGATTATGGGATACATCACAGTTTCATTTTCAAGGTTTAGGCATGGTGAATGAGTTAATTTCACTATTATAACACAGCATTATATCAAAATGATTTGACAATATGGAAGGCTTTTATGACTTTAAATGTATTGACTGCATTACATGATAGATGGGTACAAGTATTTTAAGGCTTGAAAATCTGGAATATTAGGTGGTTGGAGAACAATCCAAGAAATTTATTCAATTTTCATGTGAACTTTCATTGTTCCATTTCTTACTAGCCACTGATCATTAGCTGTTAGTTGTACAGAACATGATTAGTTTTTTATCTGCAGCATGCTGTCAGATTTAGAGCTTTTAGAAGTCTAAAGTTACCATTTCTTTGAAAATATTGCAAGGACCACTACCTCACATCCCTTTGGCTGGGCTGCTGGTTTAAACTACATAATAATAATAACAATAATAACAACTGAGGTGTTCTCTGACCAAAATAATTTATTACTATGAGCTTTCAATTGCCAGTCTGCAATCTTTGACAGGTAAATTAACAATGATGAAATTCGAAAATTGAAGATTGGCAATTGAAAGCTTGTATTAATAAAATATTTTGGTCAGAGAATGCCTCAGTTGTCATCATGAATAATCCTGATTGCACATCTTTAATAATAATAATAATAATAATAATAATACAGTATACTGTGTATGTAGATATGTTTCACTGCATTCTAAAAGTAAATTTATTTTCAGAGTATTTTTGGGTGTAACAACAATAAATCTTTGAAAGACCAATGCAATTTATATACTGCAGCCCTGCAGCTTTCCTTTTGGCAACCCATGATTGTTAATTTATCTAACTAATTTATATAAAATAATTAAACTCATTGAGAAGGGAGACTTACCTGACAGTATTAGTTAAAATTAATACATTGCCACTTTGTAGACTACAAGTTTTCAGATGGTTGATTGGTTGGTGTAATTTGTTTCAAGGGCTATTCCCCCTAACCTTTTCTCTAGATCCACCCCAGCATGGTGTTCTCATCATGCAAAACCCCCTTGTACTGTCTCCAGATATACAGAGAAAGGGAAACTTCACAGTATTGAATTGCAAAAAATCCTTTTCAAGAATAGGTCAAGTACAGATTGTAGAGTAGTACCTTTCATGGTACTGTGAACAGGGCAGCCGAGAGATTTTGTGGGGCTCGGGATAAAATATCAATTTGGGGCCCTTGATGATGTCATATATATAATAAGCCCCTGTCCTTGGGGGCCCCCATCCCCCTTTTTGGGGGGGCTTCAATGCTCTGAAACACTGTTTCCCTGCATTTTGAAGGCAATAACTATTGCTCTAATCCAACTGCCATTACTGTCTTTAATCTTCGTTACATCAAAAACGTAAAGCTCAAACATTTTAGGGGGCCTCTATCAAGGAGGGGGCCCTGGGCAAGTTGCCCCCCTGCCCCCCCTCTCAGCGGCCCTGACTGTGAATCAAAATTTGTTTGGTGTGCTGGAATATTCACTGGTTTGAATGCTATTACTGTCTGTAACTTTATGCATTATTTTTTGAATTCTAGGTAGTAACTACCTGTAGTTGCTAATTGCAAATCTTTCTGTGTGTAGTTCAGTGAATGCATTTTATGCAATAAATGTTTCAAAACTTTATATTGTTGGGATCTCCTAGTGTAATTTTTTGTCCTATTGCAGAGTTGGGAAAATTAGCATTGACTTAGCAATAATTATAATCTATTTTCAGAACGATGTTTCAGAATGATCTTGCCAATTCTGGCACATGGGTAAGTATCATTTAACATAATATTCTGAAATAAAGAAGCGTTTACTGGTTCATTGGGTGTGATGGTAATATCTTGAATTTATGTTCATATACTGCAACTTAATGTGTGAATAATTTCAAGGAATTTATTGAAAATCTATGCAGAGAAGTCAGGAAAAGAAAAAGGAGTCATAGTGAAAAATGGTATGTTGAAAGACAAATATATGGTAAATGAAATGTATGCTAGTTATGGAATACCACTTACACTCTACATGTACAACCATCACTTAGATATATAATAATACAGTTGATATGATATTTCATAATCTGTATTTTTCATATAACATGCATGTATAATGTGTATTTAGGTTTAAGGGGTATATTCAGCAGAGTGGAATGTCTGCCCCTTACTGGTAACCCTTTCCTGGCAGGATGTCTCCATTAAAAAGTAAAATCATCTCTCATTAGCCAGAGTAAGATAACTGAGACTTTATGCCAGACTGTCTTCCCTTAACACTTTAATGCCCAAGGCTCATCCCTGTGATGAGTAAAATCATCTGGTTTTAGCCAGAATAAAATATTAAAGTGTGCCCTTGCCCCTTGGTGGGTTTAGGAGATAGCATTTAACCCTTTAATGCCCTGCAGGGCTCATCCCTACAACAAGTTAAGTCATCTTGTATTCGCAAGACTAAAGGTAATAATAAAAGGCTGGTCCAGCTAGGAAAGAATCACTGGGTTAACTGCCTGCTTGGTTAATCCACTAAAGAGTAAGGGTATAATAATTATGCTCTAAAATTTCATTATGGCTGATGGTAGACAATTTTATTCTGTCAATTCATATTGGGATCAAGGATGTCTACATCCTAATGGATACTACAGTATGCACACATACTCTAAACACACCAGTATGGTGATACACTGTATCGGTGCTGGATGTTATACAATACTGAGATTATGGCATTACAGCATACAGTGTGTCGGTAAGATATACCAATACTGGTATTATCAGTTTCTTGATCCTTAATCTACAAGAAAATTTGCTAAATCAAAAACCAACACAATGTGTGTGTCAGAAATAATTTTTACTGGTAGATTTTTAGCTTTTAATCCTTTTCTGTCTGAGACATCTCCCTTTGACATGTAAAATTATCTGGCTAGAATAAAATTAAAAAGTCTGGTACAAACTGGAAAGGGTTAAGAAACATACTTACTGTTCTTTTATTCATGCAGGAGAGAGCTGCCTGCCAAAATTAGCAAGCTAGTTGGATGCATAATGCATAAGATTTCATTTGAATAACTTAGCTATTTGTGATAAAGTAATCACATACACTGTAAGTCCTCACAAAATTAAGGTTGAATTTTACTTGTGCTTTTAGAGTTTCACAAAATTCACAATATTTTTTGGGAAATCTGGCCAGCTGGTTGAAGCTTTGAGTATAGAGCTGAATATGTAATAAAAGAAAACCTCAGTTTTATCCTCCAATTTTTAGTGATTTGATGACACATGATTCAGTTGATTTTCCTAGGTTTTAGTTATCAGGAGTCAATTGTAGATGACACAATGACTGGAAATTGTAATGATATGCCAGTAACCACAATATTTTTGGCTTACCAAATGCCAGTACCTGCATTAAAAGTCCCATCCTGCCCAACTTTACTTTACATCCACAGAATATGAATGAGATGGCACAGACTCAGAAAGAACAATTAGGCTTTGAACAACCTCACTTGCATTCTGTTATCTGCTTACAACATGAAATATTACAATTTGAATGTTTGGAAAGACAGCTATGGCAAGTTTGTTATACCTTTTGCTGTTCATTACCAAAACATATACTAACATTAATGCCAACCTCAAACTTATTAATGCAAAAAGATGTTCATTTTATTCAATTGACATTCACTAGCGTAGATACGCAATCATTTGCATCAAAGGGCATTCTATAGTGCCAACAGATGACCATTAACACCATTCTACTATACATTAGGGATAATAAAATTTCAATTAGGCAAGATATTTCTGTTGCATAATTGAAATTTTATTATCCTTAATGTATAGTAGAATGGTGTTAGTGGTCCTCTGTTGGTGCCATGGAATACCGTTTAATGCAAATGGTTGCATATCTATGCTAATGAATGTCTATTGAATAAAATGAATCTATTTTTGTGTTAATGAGTTTGAGGTTGGCATCAATGATAGTATATTTTCTGGTAACAAACAGCAAAAGGTGTATTACATGTATACAAAATGTATCCTGAAGCTTGAATGTTTTACGGTACAAGGTTACAGGAAAGGTTTTTATTGGATAACTGTGGTACCATGGTAAAAGACAGGTTTGTCCAAAGCTTGAGGCCCCCCTGTTAGTGGGCCTGCTGTCTTAGAAATTTGAAAACTGGTTCACTTCTGCCTGTATTTCTACAGGAACTCCAAGCAAACTGTGTCAGTGAGGTAATTGGCAAATTGTGCATTAAAATGATTCTGCCCATTCAGTTTAGGAAAATGTTTCATGATCTTCACAGAAATGTGACTTGCTGTTCTAAACAACTCATTTACCATAACAGTAAACAGATTTGGCAATAATATGCTGCAGTTCTTTTAAAGCTAGGATTATTCCAAGTAATCTTTGCAAAAAGGAGTGTGTAATTCATACTATGGTTTTAAGCTTCAATAGCATTATAGTTACTGTATAATTTATCTATGCCATAGTGAGGGTGACAATGCAGAGTGACACCATAAACACAACAGAAGGTCTTCAACTTTGGAAGTTTAAATATGTTTAGCAGCCAAACAAACTAAAGGATTTTGCAGTGCAGTTCAAAGACATATGGTAGACACAAACATCACATGCAATTCTGGACACCCCCACCAGACATGTTGCTTTAAAAAAAAGAGGGAAACCATGTTGCATTTTATTAATACAATACTTGACATCTGAATGCATTTTTTTCAATTACAGGAAAGAACCTAAAAAATTACCAATTAATTGGTAATCCACACATGACTTTATCCATAATAAATTAAATCTATATTAAGGTTTAAATTTCACTCCTCACTTTTAAAATTGGTGTTGAATATTTGAGTCTTGCTTAGACTTCTTTCAGTCATTACCATCAGATACCTGACCAAAAAAAATACAACTTTTGAAGCTCATTCATGCGCGAACGTTCAGCAACTGAGCCAGGGCCACCGCAGGGTTACCAGACAAGTACAGTGGCGTCACTAGACCTTCCAGGACGGGGGGGTGCAAGTTGTGATTTTGTCGAGTGAATTTTAACAGTTGCAAAAATTGCGCAATATCCACCGAAACGTATATCACTGTATCAGCCTTTGTTTATCAAATGATTGTTTGGATCGTTCCAATCCTACTCCTTCGATAATTCGACTTCCCCTTCTCCGTGGCCAAATATGACTACTGACCATTGAAATCTCTGATTAAAACAATCGTTTTTTACTTCATTCATGCACTTCTCGACAAAATCGACTACCTAATCGTCGGAATCAGCTATTGTGAAACTTAAATGAGAAATGTAAAATATCATTTTGGTACTGGAGTTGAATATACTTAACAACGAATTTTCCATTGGGAATGCAGTTTCGGCGTTCTTTTAAAGTGATCTTAATTTTGCCGACCGCAAGCCCTACTTCGCCGACTCAAGAAAGAATGGGGGGGTATCCTGCCCCCCCCCCCCCACCTCCTACCTTTGGCTACGGCCTTGGACAAGTGTATTGTGTAATCAAAATTGTGTTATGTTTTATATTGGATCTTCTACAGTATACACGTTGATAAGTTACTGTATGATAAAGAAATTCGCCAGGTCATCCCTCCCACGGATCATTAGGACGTGATAGTAAAAAAGAAATTTTAAAATTTTCAGTGGAATAAGCTGATGACCTTTGGTTAATGCAATTGTAACAAATACTATAGTAATATGATGGTAAGAGTGAAGTGAACTGTATTGATGGGGATAGTTGATAACTAAACTCTCCAGGTGGTAACTAAATGTACCTTTTAAAGTTCGATTTTTATACCACTAATAGAGACACTTGATTTCACCTGTTACGTGACATTAAGTTTGGATTTGAAACGTCGTACAGAACACGATCGCAACCCTTTTTCATTTCTTCACCCACAGTATTTAAATCAAAAACAACTGAAGAAATTGTGTTTTGGCCGATATCGGTAGGGACAGTCCGGGCTGGCGGTCTGGAGCACAATCTAGTCAGTGTGGGCACAAGCCCATATCTAAGCTTCTGTTTTGAAGATATTTCGAACGACGTTCTTCAGTAATGTACAAAGCTCTTGAGACTACGGGAATTTGAAATTACTTGTTAGTCTATTTATTTTGAACTTTGAAATTGTATGATGCGGTAATACAAATGTACTGGGTAGTTAGGAAAAAAAGTTGATATTTCAGCTTCCATAGATAGAACAATTGGAAATTGGGCAAAAAGTAGAACGTCTTTAATGTACGAATCCTCCAATCAGCATTGTCAATTTGTTAGTGACAATAATAAGTATCAAAATGGCTCGATTGAAAATGAAAGCAACACCCTGCATCTCAAGGCCCATCGTTGAAACATCGTTGAAGGGGATACATAAGCTACGTTAATCTATTTTTTTTTTTATTTTTGACAAAATTAAAATTCTCCCTCTCACTTAGATATTAGTATTCCGTGTATACCCAGCTCCTTTCAGACCTCATCCGTGTTCTTGGCTACTGTTGTATGTCCTCAGCTACTTGACTCAGAATATACCTAAATTGATATGCGCATTTCGTAAAAATGGTCCTGGAAGTAATTAATAGGAGTGGTCATCCTTGTTACTCATCCGCATTAAATTACAAACAATTTAATTACCACAAAGCGGAATAAAAATCATTTGGAGGTCCAGGTAACAATATTGAAGTCTGGAAATGCCTAGAAATATTTCGTGTTACAGTTGAACATTTCCTGAGATATACCGCTGTGTTCATTTGTCATTTTCTCTGGCTTTTGCTTTCAACATGTCTCACAAATGTGAGTGTACATCGCCTTTTCAAGCTGGGGTTGGAAGACAGTGATCAGTCAGCTACGATTATACAGATGTCCTGCAACTCTAGCAACCGTTGCTTCTGATTCTACAACGGAACCAAGGCTAAACCAATTTACTTTTCGTGGCTTATTTTTGTATAAGGAAAGACGCTTAACTGGTTAAATCTATCGTGTTTATCGGGTGAAACTAAAGATTGCTAAGTGGATGAATGCATTAGCGTCGAGAGGGGGGATAGGGGGAATACTTGCCCCAAGGGGGGCCCGGGCTCACAAAGTTGGCCTCCAAAGTTGATTTTTTTTTCAAGTAAATACGAATGCATATCTAAAATAATATTTCTCTGTGACGAACTGACGATGAAGTATTTTCTGCCACGTAAATAGCGGTTTTAAGTTTCTCAAGCCAACTTGTCAATCAACATTGCTATTTTGTGTGGGAATGTGCGATCTAACCGCAAGAGAACACTTTGTTCATAAAGGCTCAATTTTCAAGGTTGCGTCCGCATCCAACAGACAAAGAAGTCAGAATTAAATCAGGAAGACATAAACGGCTTTGTGAGCCTTTTTTACTTCATCACTGTTGTTTTGCTTTGAATTTATGATACTTTTTAGGTTGTTGTTTGTTCAAATATACAAAATTGAAACAAAACAATTGTAGTGAAAACCGACTGTGTAGTGTGTAGTCTAAATTAAATTAGACATAACTCGGCGCAATCTGTCTCCCTGTCTGGATATTATATTTCATTTGTCCCTACAAGTCACAATCGGCTTCAGAGCTTTCCTACAACAATGTGATCGATGTGATCGGTGATTGTTGTGTGATGTCCTCTTACCAACATAAATCCGGTGCCCAAAAAAGGCGAGGGAAGCAGCAACGCGCGAATGAAGAAAAGAGAGGCTCTCGTACATTATCAGAGGCTATATTATTTGCTTTTTGTACTTTTAGTACTTCACTTTTTGTAGAACGTAACATACAAACGTATTTTAGGTGAATAAATTCATAAATATTAGGTGAAGAGACGTTTTTACATCTTTGATGTAATGAAAATGCGATGACTTCCGTTTAATTATTTACTTCACGATAACGCCGTTAGAACTAAAAATATTGGAGGCTAAGAGGGGCCCGCTTTGGCTCTCGACGGCGTTGGACGAATGGTTGTAATTTTGGTCCATTAACAGTGATAACAGGTAAACCACGGCTGGTACAGCAGACGCAGATTTTATTTGCTGCAGCTGTATCACTATGAATGTCCAACAGAAACGATTTACTACAGAAATGCAAGGTGATGTTTTGTTGGCAGTGACGTCTTGTTGCCAGTGACATTCAAACAACAACTGTACCATCAAGTGCTGACAATAATATATTCACACAAACATTTAGCGATGAAGGACAAAAGAGATGGAATGGGAAATATCATCTCCAACAAACTAATCTAGAAATGAAATGATCGGATAAGTTTGATTCTATTGCAAAGTCATATTCAAGCCTACGGAATTAAAAAGCCCTGTTTATTTATACATAAGGTGATCTGGGGATGACATCGACAGAAGAAAGAAGACAACTTGGCAAGTTGTATTTGCTACGGATAAAACGCCGAACAGAAGATAATTTATTTTTTACAAGGTATTGAGTAGCTACAGAACAAGTGTCAAAATCTTCACTGGCTTTGAGATCGTCCTGCAACTCGAATTTCTTGTTAAATCTATTTGCAAAGCGTGGAAGGGTAGGACCTAGTTGTAATGTAATTAGAGGAACTACAGTACGAATTTTAAATTATCCGGCTGAAGACTCATACTATACATATGTGAAGTGTGTTACCGAAGAAATATTATACATTTGTCATAGAGATTGCCCTAACAGGTTAAGTGCTAAACAGGTTGACAGTTTCAAAAATGCCTGTCAACAGCATTATTTAGGTTGTCCAAAACAGGGGCTTACAACCTTTTATGGTCCATGACGCATTTGGCCTTGTACACTTGATGTTGTGACCCACCTTAATTATTTAACATAATTATTTATTGTCTTCGAGGAGTTTACGGTTCACGTCTTCAGTGCAAATTTATTCCTTTTCAGGCCTCCTTCCAACTTTCAGTTCTTCAGTATTACTTATCTTAATTGACTTGTCCATCGTCCGCTGATAAAAACACTTCTATATACTATTTGCGCAAGCTGTTGTCTTCTTTTTGTATCATTGTGGATCGACATCTTGTACCTTTTTATGTGAGCAGTTCCAGCATTTTGGGGTCCAAACTCCCTGAAAATTTACTTGGAATGCCGTTGAGACACGCAGGTTGGAAAACGATTGTTTCACTCAATAATCCGCATTTCATAAAGATGTTCAGTTTAACTCAAGGGCAGCGGAGGTATCCTCCCTAGAAAACCTAAACAGTGGGGGCATAGTCTCCTCGATTTGTGACAATGTCTTCAATCATACTACCACCAAGCAAAGCCTTTATTACATTCACCGTAAGCCGTGTAAAGCTTTCGAATGCGATTTGAGCTAATTTGACTAGTGGCAAGCCGCTGGAAGTCTGAAATGCATTCAGTAAATAAAATGAAAATGAAATGCTGTAAATTTTTCTTGCAGTTTGGCGCAAGACTCTCGTCGCGGCATAAACAAAAAACTGTCGTGTTTGTAAAGAAGATGTAAAGAATTAACAGAAATTTAAAACTATAAAAATTCAACAAAAAGGATTAAAACAGCACCTTCAAATTCAGGAAATGATGCTTTTTTGACAATGGTCGCAGAATTCCCGGTGATTTTCTGAGCATTTGGACCTCGCCCCCACAAAATTCAAACTGTTCCACCGCCATGGGTTTTACTAACAGGCATTGTACAACCTTTCCTAGTATTTTCATTAGATGCGTTGGAGCACAAAAAATCATGTCAGTTAAGAAGTGAGAAGATAGCCCTCCTTAATTATGTAACCATGGAGTATGATGTTTTGATCGTGATGAATTTTAAGGTGCCCTGTTTCACCATTTCTTTTTTGAAGAAATTTGGAATTAAGTTAATAGGAGGGAATTACCAGTAACACTAGAAAAAATTTCTCGCGTAAGATGGTATACGCGTGACGAATATTGGTAGGAAAACCAACCCAGTGAACGAAAAAAAATATATTTAAACCTTAAGTTAATGCTCGTGTTTTGAATTACCAAATTAGCATGCGTGGTTAATTGTTAAAACATACTGTAAAGTAACGTCGTTAATCAAAAGTAAATTCATGCTAAAAATAAAGTAGCGTTATTATGAATATTTTGTCAGTAACCTTTTTGATGCCTCGAAATATGTAAATTTCAACGTGAGCGCCTTCGGTGTATCGAATTCAAAAACAAGGCGTGAGATTATTTGTTCGATCGGATGAGGACGTAACTATTGCCAAGTGCATATAATACAATTTTTGATATTTCATGGAAATTGTCAGATATTTTCATTTTAGTTGCGAAAATCGAATGAAAAGTTCACGTAAATCAGGATTTTGAGTCAGGTTTAGCACGTCTGACTGAATATTCATTTCTGTTTTTTTCTTCATGAAATAGTTAAAAGTATTACATCTAAAAAATTAAGCACATGCTGGTTCATTAACTGGGTTTATATAAAACTAGCAATGCATACAAAATGTGACAGACAGATTTACATGGAGTAGATGTTTGGAGAAAGTCTAACCGTACCTGAATCAGACAAGGACATTTGCGTTTTAGAAATTTTAAAAGTTCGTGATCTAAGACTTAACCCTCCTGCAGCTGTCGTATCAGCTCTCGCTGATTTATTATTTCTTGCTCATTGGTGTTAACCTTGAACAAATCTCACTACGACATCATCGGCTCTGAGAAGACTTTCCAAGTGTCTCTCGTTGAATTGGCTGGTACGGTAGATTTACGCAAATCATGAATTACCGTTAACTGGTTTATTCACCTAGGCAAAGAAGTTTGAAAATAATTTAGTTCTTTTAGCTTCAGGAGAAATCTTATTTCTTTCGTGCGCATTTTCACTGACTTGACATTTCTTATTTTAATCCGCGTGGTTGTTATCCCATTAACGTTTCAATTCTTACATTCTTTGCGTGCTTTTGTACGAGATATGCATATTTTCTTTTCCTCATTTCATCATCATTAAACATCTACATTTCAGCACTAATTTAGGAAGTTGTAAACTTAGATATACCCCTTAACGCGAACATCAGACTTTTATGTTCTTATCATTATTAAGATTGTTATCACTTTTCCCATCCATCCGATCTCTGTTGCAGTCTAGTTTTTGATAGTTTGTATATTAATTATTGTTCACCTGCGCGTCTCATATCGATCCTGTTTTGGATCGATATCTACGATCCTGTAGGATCCTGTTTTGCTATAATCACTACCAATCAATAGCTAATATGAACACTTTTTTGTTGCATGATGACAGTATTTTAGCCATGTTTTCTTTGTGATTTCTGTGCTAAAAATTTACAATTTATTGAAATAAATTTTATGCCGGGTAGCGCTGTAATATGCCGTATTTGGATGACATCCAGCAAAGTTTAAGAAAACGGAAAACTGCATACATGATCATTGTCTCTCAACGAAATCTCAATTGCACAAGATCAAAACCGTCTAAAGGTATTGAAGGCTCAGTACTGGATCACTTTTCGTAGTGACAGATGAATCATTGACCTGGAAATACTTCCCAACATAAGTAAAAGGCTCCAAAATAGTGGAACTTATTACATCTTTTACAGTATATTTCTCTACCCCCAGTTGTTCATTCAACCCGAACTTTTAGCGGAAAGCTACGACGTAATTTTGGTCTTCATGTTCGCTATTTATCGAAGCTATTGTTAAAGAAGGAGGCTCTCTTCATGGTTACAAATCTGGTTCAACAACAATTTTTGTTTTGTTCTGTCTGAAGTAAAACAAACAACGCTTCCAAAATGTAGGGGTTTTACCCATTTTGTATTACTGTTTATTTGCTTGACATATTTGTCATTACATTACTCAAGAAGGCCTCGATATTTTGATAATACTTGGATTTTCGGATCTCCAGGCCCATGGAATGCAAAAATCTCACTCAAGCAATTTAAAACACCTAGCAGAAGTGTCGGACGCTGATTTTTGTTTGCGATCCCGTTAAACTAGAATTATATATATATATATATATATATATATATATATTAATGTACTAAGACTAGAACGAGCATGCTGAAATTACTAACATAGTATTGTCTTTGATTTATGACTTTGAATGTAGCAACGTTGCTAAGTCGTGATAATACGGCGATACATGTAACTTGTATGACAGAAATGTCAATGGAGCCATCAATCTCCTTGTTCCGTAGCACGGAAAAACGTCAGAATAACTGAATTTTCGCGACCTTTTGTCGTTTAACATCTGGCTGTTGAACGTGAGCCAAGTAATTTCCCGCCAAAGATTAACTTGAAAGGTTGTCGTTCTTCTAATAATTTTGTTTTTCAAATGATAGCTTCGTATTTGCTGTTTAGTGTTCTGCGTATCGACCAACGGGAAGTTTAATCTCCCTAATAAGCGTATGATAAGTGCGTCGACATACTTGTAATACACGTAGAAAATGTGTAGTAAGTTATACAATGAACCTGCTAGTTTGTACCAAACGTGTTTGGCCGAAAGCAACGATCATCTTTGTTTTGTTGTATTGGATTGTAAAATATCACCGGACAATGTGCTAATGTCTAAATAGTGTTATACAATGAAGGGATCAGGAGTGTCCAGTCTCCGTATGTAGCATTTTAATCCCACTTTTTAGTGCCTTTTGGGAGGCATAATCCCTTCATGACATTTTTGGGAGCATGGCTCCTCCCTGATTGTGCCTGTTTCCATCTTGGTTTAATTAAAACAAACTGCTTGGGTAGATTCCTTCAAAGTTCCTTCTGAAGAGCAACTGTTCTCAACCTTCTAATCTTCCAAATTTTGGGACAGTTACGTGGATAACACGAAATACAGTTGGGCTTATCGAGCTTGTTGGGAAAAAAGACTGACTGTGTAGTGTTTTCTCCGGCAGAGTCATCTGGCACTTGTTTCGGCGTCATTACTGTTAGACTGAGAACAAAATCCCTGATCTTTGCGTACACTTTCATTATACAGTTTTGCGGAAGTCTATAATATTGATTTAATAAACACTACTGATTGTTTGTGGCACATGCTGAATTTCCCGAAGTCATAGGAAACATGTCCACCTGAAGTTATGTCGCCCCGTGACGAATTTCGTAGGGAATGTGTCCCCCCACGGATAAAAGCAAATCCATTCGAAATGTGATTGGCTGAAACGTGGGTGGACCTTTGCTAAGACAGATTAATTTACCAGAATAGCTTATACAGCGAATGACTAATCACTGGTCTATTCATCCGGAACGGCAAGAGCCAATAAGATCATTATTGGTTCCGCGTTATTGAAATTTTGCTGCGCCCTAAAGGTTAGGGAACAGCCGAGAAATTGGAATATTGACATTTCAGCCGAAAGCCTTTCGTGCGAAGATATTTTCGGATGAAAAAAAAAGATATTTTCGGGTGGAAAGAAGTCATGTGACTTTAAGATGACCAGTGAATCTGATGAAGGACCTACGAGAAGTCAGTATTTTCTATCCCAAGTTTTGGGCAGTTCCCTATCCCTTTTTGATGCACACAAGAGTTTTAGCAAAGCAAAAGTGATCATCTTTATACAGTTCCCGCGAATAAACCACACTATCCATTCAATTTTTAACATCTAAATACTCTCAGCAAGCTTCAGTCTCTTATCTTCAGAAATCAAAGTGAAATAATCAGAAAGGTTTGAGTACTGCTGAAATGTGAAAGTAGTTATCTAACGTTTCGAGCAAAGGCCCTTCGTCAGAGAAAACGAAGTTCATTGGACAGGAAGATGTTCCTTCGACTTCTGCCTCCGCTTTTCTCTTTGAGCACGATCTATTTTTCTTTTTAACTGGAGAGATTACTGTCAATATCCCACAGTCTGCTTTGGATTTCAACGTTTCTCGTCTCTTCTAAATTTATGAACATATGGAATTTTCATTTCGTATTCTCCACCGCGACTTTTGCAACTTTGTCAACCGCTTTGAGTTCTTATGAAAACCAGTTTTGTTTACTTTAGTTTAGTTACAATACATTTCTTCTGTGCTCCAGATACAGACAATAGTTCGTTTTAAGCCAAATTTCGTAGTACCTGTAATTACGTAGCTTGAAAGAGACCAGCTACCAAAATTGACCCTACCCCGTCAATATGGCCACCCCGTTAACACGGCCAGATTTTTATGTCCCGATCGTGGCGGTATTAACGGGGTTCCACTGTAGTTGTTTATGAGTGGGTCATGCGTTGTAGATTGTTCCTCGTTTATGGGTCATAAACCACGAATAAACCATGATTCAGCCATCTCCAACTGATGAACAAGCACAAATAAAATTGACCGTCCGACTTTTCTTTCGTCCAGTGAGAATGGGTAAATTAATTAATATATTAGTTAATATAGCAGTAGCCAGTAGTTGATATATGTGCGGTATGCACGTTTTGGTGTGCACCAGAAAACGTACGCGTTCGCTCACCATACTCTTCAAACGAGGCGACAACCGAGTGAGGCACGTAGGGGTCGGTAGCTTGAGGTCGTATGAACCATCTGTATCCTTTACTATAGACTACCATGTCACCATTTCAAACTTAAAGAAAATCGGTGCCGAGGCGTTGACTTGATTTTTTTATGTGAAATCAAATAGTTTTCTACGTGTGTAATATATTACTATAAACAAGCAGATGAAGTCAAGGATGTAGACGTAATGTTGAAATACGTATACACGAAGATGCTGTGATGACGTCTTAAAATGCTGATGGAATGTTCTGAATATAGCGCTACAAAACAGTTCTGTGATTTTCTTCATAAATACAATGTATCAAAATGTTTGAAAACCCGCAAACAGCCGACAATTTGAAGAAATACAAGATTACAATTACATACCAAAAATAAATACTTTGAAAACTCAAAATATCAGTCAAAACAGGAAAACAAAGTCATCGTTTGACCAATTAAGTGGTCTCAAACACCTACGATCCTTCTATACTTACAGTCAGATTACATCAATTAAGAAAGAACAATGGATCTGTTTACTTAACGAATGGGAGCGGTTGACTTTGAAACACTCTCAGTATTTTTGAAATCCGACCAAACACTCCTACGTGCATGTATATCTCTGAACAACCAAAAGAAGTCAAAAATATAGACAAAATCACGAAATAGAAACGATGATGCTCCGATGAATTTTAAAAATGCTGATAAAGTGTTCTGAAAATAGCTGTCGGATCAGTTCTGTGATTTTCTTCCTAAAAGTGAACAAGCAAGAATGTTTAAAAGGGAATGAGCGGCAGATAAAAATAACATTATTGTACCAATAAAGACTCTTTGAGATGACGACTCCAATTTTGTCTCCTCAATAGCAGTTTAAAAGACACGCAACATTTCTCAGCTAAGTCTACCGTAGTCTCCTATCAAAACAGACGTTTTATGAGGGGAATATGGCGCTCTGGTTTATCACCTTCCGCACGTCAATGACATATTCTCAACTTGCAGCCCCAAGTGCATTCTTTACTACTGATTGACTAATAACTATAATGACTATTTGTGTTTTATAATCTTCTCTCTCAACCTGTGAAATGCGTGAAGTGAGGGTCTAAAACGTAAAGTAAGGCTTCATAACGTAAATAAGGTTTAATGACGAAAAGTAAGGTTTCAGGACCTAATTAAGATTGTAAAACGAGAGATTCGTCTCATAACGTTAGGTGAGGTTTCATAATGTAGTGTAAGGTCTCACAATACAACGTAATGTTTTACAACGTAAAGCAAGGCCTCGCAAGGTAAAGTAAACTTTCATAAATGGGGTTTCTTTCAAGTTTATGTAAGGTGGCTAACTTACAAAATAAGGCCTCTCAACAGATACAACATACATCTCGTATCAGGGTAGAAGGTCTCACAACGTAAAGTAACGTCTCAAAACATAAGGCAAATCTCACAGCGAGAAGTAATGTCGCAGGACATGAAGCAGGTCTCACTCAACGTCCTATACCAGTGAGGTCTTAGATTACTGTATGGTTTGACAACGTAACGTCTCCCCAGGTAAAGTAAGCATTCTTGATATAAAGTGAGGTCTCGCAACGTGAAGAACGTATTCATGGTCTTGAAACGTCAATGTCTCAATAAAAATTTGGGTTCTCATCACTTAAAGGCTCATAATGTAAAGAAACTTCTCAACATTTAAATTAAGGTCCCTCACGACGACGTAAATTGAGTTGTCTCAACCTGGATTAACATTAAAATCTCACAACTCGGCGAAACCTCACTTTACGTGAGGTTTCGCCGAGTGAAATGAGAACTCAACGTAAAGTAAGTTCTCAAAACATAAAGGAAGGCCTCGCAACGTAAAGTCAAGCCTCACAATGTGAAATAAGGCTCATAACGTAATGCAAGACCTCCCTGCGTGAATAAGGGTCTCACAACATAATGTAAAATTGCATAATGTACAGCAAGGTTTCACGATGTGGAATAATTTCTGATATCGCTGATAGTCGCTTCTTAAAATTACTTCGTACAATGTGAAGTTGCGCTAATTAAAATTTTCTTTTCCATTTCTGTGTTTTCCTTCTTTCACTTTCTCATTTTACATGCAGTTGTGCGATGTATCATCGAGCATTTGGAAGAATACGAAAAGGATTAACGCTGAGTTCACAGCAATAGTAACACAGCTGCAAGAAAGTTAGATATCTCTAATTTTCATATGAACTCAGTGGCGTAGCCAGAGGGAGAGTTCCGGGGGTTCAAACCCCTCCCATAGCTACAACAAACTTGAGTTTTCAATTCAATGATGAGTTCATAACCGTCATCAGACCATATCATAATCTGGTTTAAATGTACTTTGATAGTTGAACCCTGGTAAATCCAGTCTAGATCCTGCTTTTTGAAGTGCAGTAAAATACCAGGAGGTTGGAGCCCCCACAATTGATCTTAGTTCCATAAAATAACAGGAGTAATGTGACGAATGCGACGTCGTCATAATCTATCCGTGTTTTCTTGTACATTAACAATTTTGTAAATAGAAGTGAAATAGACTAACAAGTGGATTTATAAGGTACGGTCGCGAGTCTAAATTACGTTTGGCATTATGCCCAGGAAACTCTGTTCTTATGCGATAACTTGAGTGGAGTTGTATTTATAGGAAAGTGATGCATTTTTGGGTTTGCTGAAAATTTTGTAATGGCTCGACATTGAACACCCCCCCCTTAAGCTGATAAGAAAAATTTTAAAAAATTACAATTTGCCTGCTAAAAAACACTTTAAATTTGTAATAACGCATATGGACGTGATTGTAAACCCAATTTATTGTTTAGTTTAAGACGCATTATATTTACGAAAATCTTTGGACTTCATTAAGTAAATAAGTATTAAAATTCGTGTAACCAAGGTTTGAGAAATGGCTGTCTTACATAAAATTCGATAAAGGAACTATATATTTAGTGAGGAAGAGGATTCAAGGAATAATTCGATTATCTCCTGAATAAGAAAAATGAGTACATTTGTTTTCTCCCATATTAGAGAAATTGCTTCATTAAAAAATTTCTGACATTGGATAGATATTGTTAAAATCATCACACTCGGCAACGCCACCTCAGAAGTTAATCGAAGATCGAAATTATGTAAAAACATGCTATTGCACTGATATGAAATTTGTTTAAGAATGCATGCCAGTCCATCAAAACTCCATGTTTCAACGCTGATAAATACGTGCAGGCACATTGCCAGCCACTCGATGGTTCACTAAAAGTTGCGTGACCTCTGTAAATGTTTCCAAAAACTGGGCACTCAATGACCACAACATCCATGAAAACTTACTTTCCATCTAAATACAGCATCAGAAAAGCGGCTAACGTAACCAAACGATCTCAAATCTTAAATCAGCTACTTGTTCAGAATAGAAAGTCGGCTATTGATTTGCCAAGAGGGCAGCGTAATCTCAAAATAAATATCAATACCCAGCAGAATAGGCGTAGAAGAGCCATTCAGTCAGATTAAATATCCTATAGTAATCTCATTGAATGGCTCCTCTACGCCTATTCTACTGGGCATTGATATTTATTTTAAGAATACCTCAGCAACACCTAAGTTTGTTTAGAACTGTGATCTTAATTAGCATCAAATTTCGATAGCTTTAACCTAGTTTTCTCTTTAAATACAGTTTCTTTCGAGAAATTATATCATACTCTCGAAAGTGGTGACTGATCTGACTTCCAGACGTCTCAAAGATGACCAAAATATCGGTTGTCGCCTCGTTTTTTAACTCATTTCTCGGTGTTTGGAAATTAGATGAAATACTCCTCGTGTATTATGTATTACTTCGATGCTTAATTTTAATGATGGTATTATTTTAGCCAAACCTTGCGTGAACGATTGTTGGATTGTTATGTTGAGTCAGTAGAGGGAGCACCCAAGGACAAGGTATTTGGGTTAAAAATTATTTTTGATCTATTTGTTTTATGCTGTTGGTGTCGGTCGTTAAGTGATTATAGTAATGTTTTATGTAAGTATGAATGTATTTACGTACGTACGTACGTACGTATATATGTATGTGTGTATGTATGTATGTCTGTGTGTATGTATGTAGGTATGTACGTACTGTATGTATGTACTGCATGTACATGTGCAGTGTATGTATGTATGTGTATAATACTCAATAGTTCACGAAGAAGAAAAAAATAGACTGCGATCCCACACGTCTTGTATCTGCGATACTACTCCTGATCAACATTAACTTTCTGTGCTATTTTCTTGGCTAAAATTAATGGCGTCTTCACCATTGTTAATGAACGTGAATGTTTACTTGTATTTGTGTCACTAATAATTTACAATATTCACGTCAGTGTCGTATCCGATGAACAACTCGCCTTCGGTGTATGCTTGTACGTCCAATACAACACTGCCCCTAATGTAAATAGTACTTACGTATATGTGTGTACAAAAGTAAATGAAACTGTTCGCGTTACATCGTAGCATGGTCAATACCTTACAAAGTAGTGCGAGTGTAGTGCAAGAATGTTACTTAAGGTCAGCGGTTGCTACTTGGCGTTTCATACGAGGTGCGGTCTTTAGGAATGAAGATTGCAACTCGCGTGAAACTCCGAGTAGCCACCAAAGACATTAATTTTCTTAAGATGTTCTTAATATATAAATGACGTCATTTTAATTTGATCAAGCGTTTCCGTCATGGAGTCCATCTTCTCGACAAAGTTGTTCTTCAAGACAATTTATCGACATTAATAGTCAATTTATATCCAGTTAACGAAGGCTATTCGTTGATGTTAAAGAGCAAGAATGGAGCAGGTAAATGTTGCAGCCTAGTATCATACAACTCTCACCTTTATTCCTGGGCTCTCTGTTACTGACGTAAATGCTTTCATAAACGAAGAATGAAATTTCCTCCATCGTGGTAAATAGCAAATTGATGAATTGCTGTTCTATAATCAAATCTTTAGAGCGAATTGCACTGAGCTAAAAACAAAATATGTGATTTATACTTAGTGTTAAGGGTCAATTCCGCACTGTCTGCGTATCAGTTACAAAGCTAACTGCGAATGAAGTGTGGGTTCATAGTCTACCGTGGAGATTTTCTTGTCCATTCTCGCCTCCATCCTCATGTTAATCCTGAGGTTCACCCTCTTGTCCTTCGTCTTGTCTGTACTCATACTCATCGTACTGTCCATCGTCCTCATGTTCATGCTCGTGTCCGTCCTCATATCTATCCACGTGTCCACCTTCGTTGTCTATCCTCATGTCGATCTTCGTGTCCATGTACTTATCCATACTCATATATCCATACTCAAATCCATCCTTGAGTCTGTCTTCGTGTCCATGCTCGTGTCTATCTTGATGGCCGTCCTCAGGGGCGCAACAAAGGGGCACTGAGGGTCCAATCTGCCCTTCGTTATGCTCTTTCAACTTTTGCCATCGGTTAAAACCTTAATTCGCATAGGTAACATCGTAGGTGACTTGAAGTGGGAGTTTTGTAAATCAATAGTTCATATTTATCTATCTAAGAAATGCTCCATAGTAAATTTGTCAAAGGTAGATTGTGACGTAATGAACTGAAGAGGCAGATCGCTTAGGTTTCCCAAGAATTTTCCAATGTTCGCTTACCAAATAAATTAGCGCATTTTTGTCACCAGAATGCTCGAAATGGCTACTTAGATATTTTAACTAAAAAATTTCCTGAGGAGGACGCCCAAACAACCCCGCCCCCCCATGTGGACCTGCGTTTACAGGTCATGACCTTTTGCCTCGAAATCCTGGTTGTGTGCCAGTCTTTCCTTATGTCCATTCTCACGCCTTTCGTCATGTTCATCACAATTTCTATCATGTCCATTGGCATGTTCGTCATGTTAATCATAATGTCCATCATCATTATGCGAACCATGCACGTTTATTGTTGTCTTGATCATGTCTTTCATGTTCATCTTCATCACCATCCTCTTGAAAACATCCATTATATTTGTCATGTTGTTTATAATGCATCTTACCATGTCTATTGTCATGTTCATCGTTGTCTTGATCACAATGTCAATCTTCATGTCCATCGTCATGTCCCTCGTGTTGGTCGTAATGATCGTCCTCATTTTTATCGTTATGCTAATTATCTTACGTGTCCATTTTCAGATTTATAATGTTTAAAATTGCTTATTAATTATTTTGTTTTCAGATTTTGAAACAGTACGACTTCCTTATGAAGTAAGTGAACAATATGATTATATAAAATGTTATCCGTTGATATATCAATTATCTGCCTCATAGTTCGTTAGGATAAGACATGCGACACAAGTGGAAAGAATTATCCCCTCGTGCACAACCAAACGCCCGAGTGGGCGAGGATACTAATTGCAGACAGTACGCGCGTGGACTCATTTACACTCGCGGTCAAGAATTCATTGTGAATGGTAGGAAGTAGTGATGGTGAACGAACTGGTTTCAATAGCACCATTGACCTATATATAATTGGATTGCTTGACCCCATTACATTTGACTTGTGTCAAAAGTGTCCCCGAAAATTATGGGTCCTTCTGCTAATGGCAGTCAAACTGACTTGTCTTTTTAGCAGTCCTGCAGTGTTTTTTTTTTGTTATAGCGTTGGCTGTCGTTAATGATGGAACGAGGGTTTTAAGAAGTATTTACTTGAAATTATTAGTAGAAACTAAACGAGTTTTTAATTCATTGCCATGCCCAAAAACTTACTGAATTATCAAACATTCGTTTGGTTTTCAAGTGTCAAGCGATTTTCCTAACATCGCTTCGTTCAGTAAACCAGCTCGTCCCAGACTCGTGGCTCAGATAAGCGCGGGAGACCCTTCGTATTTTATTAAGATTTAACAGATGAATGTATTTCTTTCGAATGCATAAGAACCAGTGAAAAGAGTGGGTCAGTAATCCAGACGTAAGTTCATTGATAACATTTTAAAATATTCTGAGTTCACTCCACCCGTAATCTTAGTATCCCACTTAAAACTAGTGATTAAACATTAAATAAGTATTTGTGTACTTAAAAAGTGCTTGTTTGTTCCACAACATTTTGTTATTTGGAATTTTTCAATGTAGGTACTTAATTTTCCTTAACTTCCATTCAAATCATGTTAAAGATTTTCCCGGCAAAATGTACCGTTGCGGAATAAAAACCTCGTCAGGCCGTTGAGCAACCACTTAGCATGCTTACTTTTGCACACGGATCGAAATACGAGCTCATTGATATGATATGTGAGGTTTGGATTGGTTGTTGACGACAACCCGAGCCAGTAATATCGGGCATCAGTCATTGGTCTGTCAATTCAAGTACCCCTAATTTTCGATGAAGCAGTTCCATTCCCATCCTAGAAAATGCATAGAGCAGCCTAAGAATATCTTCCCTGGAAGTGTATATAATGAACAAACGTTGAACGTCTTAAATTTTGAGTCTTGTCTTCCTTTTATATGTAGGAGACCGAATTCCTTGACTATCTTGATGATCAGCAGGTGAAATGTTGTATTTAGTATGATTTGTCCATTCTTTGTCCATATGTATATAAACCTCGATTGTAAAAATAGATTAGTTCGTTGTTGCTTGGAGTTTCACGCCGATGGACAAACTTCAGACGACTGGTGAAATTTCAGTTTGAATAGTCTTTCATTGGGAGGTTTACGTCATTGCTGTCGAATTGTGTAGTGATTTAATTAATTTGATTCGGTCTGCTTAAGGCTACTTACGCAAAATTTATTCTGGTGTCTTCATTTTCAGATTTCCAATGCTTTGGCGTTTTGGAATAAGGCTATTTTTGTCGGTCTTCATTATGCATAGTTGTTTTTTTAGGGGAGAGGTTTTGGGGTTTTTTTCTATGCAGACGTTGCACCGCCTTCCTCCACTTTCAAATGCATTCGCGTGTTTTAGGATCGACCCAATAATTTCGAGTTCCCGTCCTTTGTTGTTTCAGTTTCAAGTGTAATTCGATGTACCTCCGTCTCGTTGTATTATTTTTAGTCCCGGAAAAATTTCATGTGCAAGTTGAGGCGTTTGAACTGGTTCGACGTCATACCAATGTAGAGTTTCGTTTCTGTATTGCCGGTCGTACACAATTCGGCTTACCAGACTATATCTGAGACCAGGCAGTTACTTTGAAGAGAATGTTTGTCTTTGATTCTGCAGACGTAAGCGTTTTCGCACAGAAACGAAACTGTACGTTGGTCTGATGTCTAACCAGTATAAACAGCTCTTCGACAACCACATGAAATCTTCCTATAAGTAGCAGTGCTCCAACTAGATAGAGCTATGGAAAACATTTGGGGTTTAGAAAACAAAGGACGGGAACTCGTAATAAATTGCTTTATCTTAAAACACACGAAAGCATGTATGAAAGTGAAGAATAGCGGTGCAACCTCTGCATAGAAGAAAAACTATGCATATTGAAGACCAGCAAAAACGCCTGCATAACAAAAAATATCACAAAATGCCACCACCATAATAAATTTTAAGCTCTCTCTCTCTCTCTCTCTCTCTCTCTCTCTCTCTCTCTCTCTCTCTCTCCCCCTCTCCCTTCTTCACCCTTTCTTTCTCTCCCTCCCCCTATCTTTCTATAATATAACTATATATATTAACATATATATACATCCAGGGAAAAGTTTAAAAATTCGGTTATTTGGTGTGCATTAAAACACTATCCAAACTCTTTGTAAAATGCAAATACATAAATAAGATAATTAAAAGTGAGAAAGAAATGAAACAACGACAAGGGGTTACCATACTGAGAAAAGGGTATAAAATTAGTTTCCTCAAAACAAGAAAGTTGTGCGCTTATTTTCGTAGTGACTGTGCAGGTAGACATGATATGAATATATGGGCATGCTAGCTAACTTGATATTAGCTTTCTTTAAGATTTTTTTGTGGTTTCTCTTGGGCTTTTGTTTCTATATTCGTATTATGAATCTCTTCATGAATGGTTCTTGTAGCTTCCCCCAATGCTCGTGGATTTGCTTGAAAAGTCTCAGGTAAGCTTTTTACAGTTACAGTTATTTTATATATATATATATATAAAAATATATATATATGCAAACACCTCACCATAACCTGACGAAGACTTGAAGGACCAAGTCGAAAGCTCGACTCACCAAAACACAAATCCGGAGAACAAAATCATAACATATATATATATATATATATATATATATATATATATATAATAACCGTAAATACTGTTCAGTAAATACTAAATAAAACAATATTCACTGAACCTGAGGCGAATATTTATTGGTTATGATACTTCTTCGGCAGTTGGTTACACTCCTACTGAACTCATAATTACGTTAAAGGTATAAATGCCCATAAACGCAGACTGCTAATGATTCTGTATCGACCCCGAATGTGACCTTGATCTCATGCCCTTCTGTGATTGATTAAATCGTTTTAGATGGCAAAACAATGTCAATATTTAATACCCTGCTCATATTTATGTTCAACTCTGTAAAATTCTTTTTATTTCATGCTTTAAATCATATTAATTTAAATGGTAAATAGTTGCCCTGTCCCTTTTGGGACAAATTTCCAGAAGTCTGGTTTCGGTGTTTTATTTTATCGTTTACCGCTAAAGAAGCCGTTTTTCTCAGAATATGCTTTGAACGAATCCGATTTGAACGTCCACGAATACACGCAAGTCTGCTATGCACACTTCCTTGGGTATCATAAAAGACTGGGTACTAACAATATACCATGATAACGGAGACTTTAATAAAAACAGAAATTAATTTTACTGACGTTTTGTCGCTAGTCTTGCGACATCTTCACAGTGAGGAATATATACAGGTGTAAGGTGGAGATGTCGATGTAAGATGTCGACGTAAGGTGAAGATGTCGCAAGACTAGCGACGCAACGTCAGTAAAATTAATTTTTGTTTTTATGAATGTCTCCGTTATTATGGGTCTTTTTAAAACTTTATGCTGGGCATTAATATTCTTAACAAGATTACGTTTCCCGCCTGGTTCGCCACTGTAACAAAATACCAGTGTTTGATTTTGACGGTTGCCCGTTTGGCCGAGGCAAGTAGGATTTTGTAACGGGCAAACCAACATTCTGCATGTTCTAGTGTTAGTTGTTCTACTGGATAACCAGTACTTCTCCACGCTAAGTGTTGAGAAATTAAAAAGTAGCGTCGTTACCTTTAAAAATACTGCAAGAATTGTAGAATTCTCGATGCAGCCTCTTCACGCTGGACTAGAGGGATACTTTTCGATATTGCCTTTCAATTCCCGAGCCCACGTACAGTAACTAACTGGACTGCAGTTCTGTACTGGAACGTGCGGTACTGTCGCATCACGTCCAAGCCATGTGCTTTTGTTGACTTCTCAGTTCACACGAACGAAAGGGAAGTTTTCAACGCTATTTAAGAGTTATACTGCATCAAAAATGTGGCGGTATTTTTATCTACCATCTATATTAACTAATTAATTGCAGTAGATTTGTTTTGCTTGATTTTATTTTTTGCATAACAAAAATGTAGACTAGATAACTATTTTTCAAGTTGTGGCTTAGAAATTTTGATATTGACTTGTCTTGTATGATGTAATTAGTTAATAACAGTACATTTTAGAACTAGAACGTATGCTGACTATGTCAATAATTTTGTAACTTTCAGCTTCCATACTTTCTTCATGTAGTAGTTAGGTGGTCTTTACATGAGAGGAGAGCCAGCCGTCGGCTGACCCTTTTTCTCGACATCTCGCCTCAGTGTGAAATCCCTTGTAAAATTTGTTTTCATTTACATGAAAGGAGGGCCAGTCCTCGTAAGCGAGATCTCGCTATTGACTACCCGAGATCTTGCCAAGGAGGGCTGGAAATTTTCCATGTAAGCACGCTCAAAACGGTTGGCCCTCCTATTACTCATGCGTGCGAGATCCAGTCCTGCTAGAAGGGCCAGAAAATTCCCATGTCAAAGCGAGGTGAAAAAAATCAGAGATGTCATGTTAATGGGCTAGTCTGCCAACAAATAGCGCCATGTTATGAAGTATATTTAATTGAAGAACACTTCTGAGTGATTGTTGTGATTGTTTAATATCTCAGTTATAACTTGGAAATGTAAAGTGACCAGTAAAAAATCCTTTGAGATCTTGACCTTTTCATGGCGAGAAAAACGTTTTCAATGAGAAAATTGAAAGTTTTATGCCGCTTTTTTCTATCATGCTATGTAGAAATTAAAATGGTACATTCCTTTTATATCATATGGCTGCACTTGGGAAGTCAGGAGATCAATGTAACTAGTGGAGTCGCTTTTGGCTATCGCCTCGAGGAACTCATACACTTGGTTTGTGGTCTACCGGTTTCCCCACTATCCCAACTTTTCCCACTCTCCCAACTCGCGCTGGTTTCATATTTTTTAATTATGATTCAAATAGTGATAACTTTATTGCTGAGCGTGGTATTTCACATTATAATGGCGCTCCTTTTTATTTATTTCACATTATAATGGCGCTCCTTTTTATTTATTTCACATTATAATGGCGCTCCTTTTTATTTATTGTTTTTCTACAGTTTGGTAACTTGCGCTTGGTTTTGTTACTGGTCAGATTTCACGAACGTAACTTTTCTATATTTGATTGAAAACATTTTACGGATTGCTTGGATCTGTGTGCTGCTTTCTTTTGGAAATCTGGCGATTCACATTGGTACAAGAAGCTGAAAAAACGCCAATCTATTTTATATTTTAAAAACACCAGTCCGTCAAGTTTTAGGTTAGGATGGGTTGGATTGGGTTAGGTTTGATTAGATTCAGGATTAGGTTAGGCTAGATTTAGGATTAGGTGAGGTCAGGTGAGATTGATGATTAGGTTTAGTTTCAAGGTTAGTTTTAAGGTTAGATTTAGCGATTGCAGGGTTTGGCAATTAAGTTTCCGAGTGATTTTCAAAGCTCAATCACTGACAGGTTATTGTTCCTACCATCTCTAGGTCAGAAATACAATTTACGAAACGTTGGTTATCTTTTATTTATGTATTCTCTATTTCTTGTTTCTTTTTTCATCCAGGCAGACGTGTTCCATAGCGGTTGTGTGATTGTCGAAGTTCGGGATTATCGCTGCCATTTAAATTTGTCAAATTACGACACTACATACGTGCTATTACGACCAACCTGTCAGGTAAAGAAACCACAAGCAATTAAAGGTTGTTTGTTTTTTGTTTTTGTTCGAGTTTGTTATTACAAATTTATTTGGGAAAGGCTCGTCCCATCTTACCACTGGTAGGCTACGATCCAAGGTCAAAAATTCAAAGTTGTCGAATTTTTTACGCATGCTAAATGGCTGTTTACACGGGCAATTTTTGCTGCGATATTGCGCATCCTGACAAATGCGATCGAGTGGATTGACTTGCGGATCATTTGTCGAAAGCTAAACTGTACAATACTTTGGTGAATCGTTTACTCAATCGCATGCTTCAGGAGGAGAAAAATGGCAAGAAGAGTCGCCCGTGTAAACAGCTCTTAAGTACGATTAAACACCCGACGCCAGTGTCTCGGCACTGATTTTCCTCGCGATATCTCCACGAATTGCTAGTAACTTTGAGATGGAATTATAATATTCAGTATTTATACCCCGACATGGGGAAGCATGGAGTTTTTCTAACGAGGGTTGGACACCCCTGGTTTACAATATATCCCAACAGAAGCTCCCAGGGATAACCTTGCAGCTCAGCTGGTAGATCAGTTACTTGTCATCTGTAGTTCATTCGTTCACAATCCCGCCGCGGTTACTGGCATTTCTACCTCACCAGGTTCGTTAATTTTGCTACTAGGTACCAGATACTGAAACTAGAAAATTTCCTCCATTCTGGCTCAATTAATTAGCTCGAAGCTAATCATCTGTAAACGGGATTTTTTTAAATGTATTATTACATGAATAATATTGACTTACTCGTAAATTTTCGTACATCTAGGCAGCGGTGTATTAAGTGTGTGGAGAGGAAAGACATTTAAAATCTGTTTCGTAGAGTACCTTATGCACCACTGGGAAATGACCGTTTAGATGGGTAAATTTAGTAACGGCTGAAACAGAACTGCACACTAAGTCATCTAATAAGTTATTTCTTATCCAACTTCAAAAGTTTGAATTTTTCTTTCCAATTATCAGAATACTAGAGTTCAACTTACACGGTGTGACTTTTGCTTAGTAATTTCATCTTGATAAGTACGGTTTATTCACGATAGACTAACGGATATCTCGTGACATTTGTGAATTAATCTTTAGCAGGAGTTGTGCTCATAAGTAAAAAAATGCTAGGACAACAAATAAAGCTAACAAATATCGCTGGACATTTGCACTCGTCTACCGCGTTATTTGTACTCGTCAAAACAAAATTGAATAAGAAAACGCCAAAACACCAAATTTGCAGATTTACATCAAATTTAGATTACATCAATTTTAGGATGTTTCAATAACATTAATATTTTTCATCTTTCTTAAAGACTCTTGTTGCGGATGTTAATGCTTTGACTTCTGGTGTGGACTGGCTTGAAAAAGACAAGATTAATTTAGAAGCTTCCCTATTGCTAGCAACTCAAAGTCCTTTATGTCTTGACCCTTCACCAAACGTCTTTAACATCATCAACCAGCTACACTATCACAAGCATAAGTATAGAACGCATCTTTTGCAAAGGTAAATTATGCTATAAAACCTCCATAAAGCAAGTATAAGAGTTCATGAGCGTTGATAGACAACACCTTGTTAAACAGCTGCTTCATTTCTTATGAACTTCCAATTATTCCGTCAAACAAGAAAAATAATAGAGTATGACGTGAGAATGCATTATGAAGTAGCCAAACAAGTCGACTCTTACCGATTGTCGTCTTAATTTGAATCAGTTCAAAGTCGGAAAATATATCAGAATTGATGAGAGTGTAAAAGAGTTGATAATAGGGTTAATAAGCGTTGATAAAAGTGCACGAGAGCTGATTAGAGTCCGTAAGAGTGGAGGAGAGTCCACGAGAGTTGATGAGTTTCTATGAGATGTTGATGATGGCGCACGAGAGTTAATGAGAGTTTATGTGAGTGCATGAGTGTTATTTTTGAGTACTGTACGTGAGAGTTAATGAGAGTGCATGGGAGTTGATAAGAGTAAATATATGATGGTCAACGAGAGTGCATGGGAGTTGATGATAGGGCATGCGAGTTGATAGGCGTACCTAAGCGTTGATGAGAGTTCATGAGAGTACACGAGAGTTGATGAGAGGGCAGAAGAGATGATGAGAGTGTATGAGCGTTGATAAGAATGCATGCGAGAGTTGATAAGAGGGCAGAAGAGTTAGTGAGGGTGAGGAAGAGCTGATGAGGGTGCATAAGAATTAATGAGGGTTCACAAAAGTGGATGAGATCCCATGAAAATTGATGAGAGCGCACAAGAGTTGATAAGACCGCATGATAATTGATGAGAGTGCTTGAGGGTTGATTAGTATGCATGAAGGGTGATAAAAGTGGTTAAGAGTGTGTAAGTTAAGTATTAAATCGATTTGACTTTTTAAGCGGTAGCCTAACTTCTGAAATAGGTAAAACATTACTGAATAAATTAGTGTAGAAACGATGTTTATCAGTTGTACTTTTACTTGAAGATGACCATTTCGAGTGAAACCGTTTGTTTTTAATTGTAAGTTGTTATATCGTACCATTTGTATAATACATTTTGTTATCATTAATGCGAATGTGTGATACAGACTTTAGACCATCCTTGGTTACACTTTTGAGCCATCATAAATTATAAGGTAAACGGCTGGATTACGTGTTCAGCATTCTGTAAACATCAGCGTACCATTCCCGCGTAATGCTAATGAAGCGCATCTGTAGTTTAAAGTTGAAATTTTCACCATACAATTTTATCTGGTGGTGAGGTAGCTATAACACTAGTTCGCCTGTCATTGATTTGGTGGTTATTATACCAGTAAGTCAGTAGCTAACCATATAATTTACATGGCACCAATCCCTCAGTTTGTAGCGTAGTATCTTCACATAAGTCCGTCAGGTATCAGGGTGGTATCCATGATACCCGTCATGTATACGAGTCTGTTATCTAGCAATGCAGTGTTCAATGGAAGTCTCTGAAGTAGTTGCACCGTGTTCATCATAGTATGTAGTGTACTATGTCATGTTTATGACACTGATCTGACATTTCGTACGTTACTCTTTACCCTTTTGCATCTACCAGTGGACCTGGCTACTCCGGGTCGGGTCACCACTGGAAGTCCGAAATGATATTCCAGGTGAATGTCATTCACTACTCATGCATTTTCTAAGGGTTATGGAAGCAATCAAAACACTTGAATTGAGAGCTCGATTCTGCGAAAGAGTGTTTAACATGCAAGATTTTTTTGCCTGGCAAACGTTCTCTTAATTTGAGATGTCTTTCCGTTCTGTTGAGCTCATGTTATGTGGAATGGAAACTTTAAATTTAATGACATTGGTCTCGTCTTA
This sequence comes from Heliopora coerulea, assembly GCA_030142905.1. Classification (NCBI taxonomy): domain Eukaryota; kingdom Metazoa; phylum Cnidaria; class Anthozoa; order Scleralcyonacea; family Helioporidae; genus Heliopora; species Heliopora coerulea. Next base: position 6,213,983 of record JASJOG010000003.1, on the reverse strand, counting down.
CGTTGCTTTTTTTAGGAGCCACAAACGTCGTTTTCGCTCGTATTTATCCCAGAATCGTGCAGTTTTACCAGCTCCATCTTCTTTAAAGCTTGTCGATTTCTTAGCTCACCACAAACAATCTCAACCTGCAGTCAACCTAAGGCTTTCTAAATCTTCATACAGTGGAGTGGACACATGGAAACAAAGAATATTATCTTTGCCACCACCCACTGAGACTATTCAGGTAAGAAAGTTAACAGTAAGTGTTTCCATCGGAAGTTGTAAATTTTAGTAGAAAATCTATTATCAGTTGCCTACGAGAGAGCACAGTTTGTGTGGGTACCTTTCGCATCCGCTGTCTTATCTGTACAGTTGTGTTGTTTTAGTGTTTTATGCTCATTGTATAATTGGCTGCGAGGCTGTCTTTTATCTAGCGTTTGTAATAATGAAAAGATTCAGGTTTTCATGACCGATTCTGCCTTTCATTACCGGGTCGTTGGCAGTGTAAAGGTTTGCTTACATCAGTGATGTTGTGGTCGCTTCTCGTGTGAGGATTATCATTTTGAGTTAGCAGACTTTCATTTCTACCATATTCATTATCCTCGTGGTTGTGTTTAATTTCTGATGCGTCATTAATAATGTGGTTATCTTTCACCGGCTTCTTACTGATGATATTTTAATTATCTTTGATCTTTATCGTGTCGCAGTTAGTGAATTTGCCTCTGAGCTCTTGTCGTTCACCTCCGCTGTGTTACTGGTAGCGCTGTTGTCATTTGTCTAATACCTGAGGTGGGACTGCGGTGAATTTACACCATTGTCGTCTTTAACCTGTTTTGTGGCTCAGGTAGTGTTTTCCACCTCTTCCATCAGACGTGACGTTGTATCCTGCTTGTCTGTTATCTTTTTGGTGTCTCTGCTACAGTAATTGTCTTTTACCTCGTACATGTCAACACTGAAGATATATCGTGGTCATCTTCTCCTCTGTTCGGTGACGCTGGTGCATGGAGGTAGTTGGTCGTCGCTTTTATTTAGGTTTCATTCCAGCATCACAAGCGTAGCCGTCCGAGACGGATCTTGATGACAAAGATCTGTGGAAGTGTTGTAAAGAACATTCTCCACTATTTTATACCGGAGCTTTCTTAGACACTTCAAGATTTGAAGGGTACACAAGGTACGTCCATAGGCATTTGACCCTATTTTAGCTTTACTGTGATGCACAGAAAGGCTATGTGGTAATGGCTTTGCGTTCCACTTTCATTTTGACATTTTTTCAAATGCAACGACTTTTTTGCACCATGTAAAAAAAATTGTCCGTTAGCATTCCGAAAATCTGATAAGACTGATTATTTTTATTATTCTCAGGTGGGGAAGTTTTCAAAAAAAATTGAATCCAGCAAGTTGGATTCAAATAGTGCTCCAGAAACAGTTCAGGAGATTGTTTTAGAAGGAGAGAAAACTGACAACAGAAACTATCATTGCCGTGTAACTATTCAACGAAGGCCCGCTGATTTACAATACTTGGGTGAACTTTATCTACAAGAAGATACTGTTAATAAAGACATCACCCATGGAAAGGGAAAATGCTGCAAGTAAGTCTCAATATATTGGTGAAATATAAATTCATGTATCATAGAACTTCTCATGAGCAATCACCTTTTGTCACGGCAACAGCTGCTGCCTGATAAAGGACAGTCGCTTTGAAAAGTTTGTCACATTCTGCTGGTATCTGCGCATGAAAACCCACTAACCTCGCTGCTGTTTAACAGAGTTAGTCACTTACAAAAGGTGGATACTGAAAATTGGTCGTTTAGCTAGAGGTTCTGTCTCCCAGTTCCCAAACGTTCCTGGTAATTTAGGTTCACTTCCTCATATTTCACGCATTCTAAACAGAATTATGATGAGGATTGTGATTAGGATATACACGACAGGGAAAAGCCTGCTTTCCTTTCCGGCTGAATGAAAGCACTGACTTGATCACTTGTTGCCTAATCACTTGCAATGGTGATCTCTTACAGAAAATTGTTGCTTTGGAGAGGAACTTTATTGCCAGATATAATTGGTAATATGCTTGGGTAGAAATGATAATCACTTTCGAGAAGGGGTTCCTTGCAAACGTCAGCCCATCAGTTGTGGTGGTCCCCAGCAAGATGCGGTTCCCTAAGAAGTGGTTGTCTATGGTAAAAGGTGGTCCCTTATCAGAATTACTTGCTTGTAAGCGGGGGGGGGGGGGAGGGGGGTTTCCATACAAGGAACAATCGCGAGCAAGAGGTCCAATTTTATGACAAAGTCTCTTACCAGAAGTGGTTCCTTACGAAAGGCTGTTTATTGCGAAAGTTGATTTCTTAACAAGAAGTGGTTTCTTACGAGTGGTGGTCATCCTACTAGAGGTGGTTATCTCACAGAGGTGGTTATCTTACTAGGGGTGGTTTCCAACGAGCGGTAGTTTCTTAAAAAGAGGTGCTTTCTCACACGAGGATGGTCGCTTAGGGGAGAACGTTTCTGGCTAAAGGTGGTACGAAAGTTTTGATTCTTATGAGCAATAATCCTGTATCCTTTGCATATGGTGGTCATCAAGTGGCTTGCGAGCGGTGTTCCTTGAGCATCAATGATGTCTTGCGAGGAATGGTTACGGCCATAGGCGTAGAGTATAGGGGCTAAAGGGCTTCAGCCCCCTCAGAAATAGCTTTGAGGGAGCTGAATCCCCTGGAAATTTACATTTACTGACGTGTTGGTTGAGGGTAACATAACGGTTAAGCCTTATGATTTCCTGAAGCCTATCGCACTCATGATGCACCTAAGAAAATAAGCTAAATTAACCCCCGAAATTTGCAATATTAGCGACAAATCATTCACCAATCTTAGAGTCAGGCATTTCCGCTTTCGGTTTCAAACCCTCCACCCCCCCACCCCTTGGAATAGAAAAACTCTACGCCTATGGTTACGAGACAGTTACTTACTGGAGGTGAACTCCATGAGAGGTTTCTCGCGAGGACTGCTTCCTTATGAGACACTATCGCTTATTAAAGGTGCTCTTTCACGAGCACTGATTCTTGATGTGATTAAAGGTAACCCCTTTAGGAAAAATGTCGAAATATTTTAGAAACTGTGGTACTTGTATTGGTATTAAAATAAAACTTTTATGCTTTTAGTATGAAGAAAATACTGAAGCATGCACAGAACGTAATTGAATTAACAACATTTGTTGTTCGCAACCTGGTCTATAATTCATGCTACTAAGAATGGTTCGTCTGTTCTTATCTGTTTTCATAATGGCTTCTCTACATTTAATTACTACCTTACATATAACTACCACCTTTCATATTCACCGATGACCCAGTCGTATTTTTATGCGAGCTATTAGAAAGGCGATACCTTGCAGAAATGTCCAGCTAAACTCTATTTTAACTTTATGTGGATGTCAAATGAGAACCTCTTATGATTAAGGAACATTTTGATTTACAGGTTCTTTCTTGGAAGCAAATTAAGTGCTCAGAGGTAGGTGCCACAAGCATAGTTGCAAAATTTATAAAATGATTACATAACTGTAGTTTAATATGTCAATGTGATATGTGATAAACTTGTGAAAGATTATCATATGTTGCTAGACAACTTTCGTTTTATGGTCAATTTTTATGTCAAATAAACCGGTCATTCCTATTCTTGTTGGATTTAGCTTAACCTTTAATCGATTAATGGCAACGTTAATGTAAGAAAAAAGACGCTAGGATTACTAACCACATCTATAGAACTGATTACGTCCTCGCCATCTCAAATATGGTTACGATCGCCTTCTGTATTCTGAGAGGAGAGTTGATATCCTCAATACACTGTTTATCTTACTCATAATTATTAAATCTTTTTTCCTCTAAAGGTATCTGCAACAATTTCAAGATTTGTACACAGAGGAAGGACGAAAATCTGTAAAAATATCCAGCTACATTCCAAGCCAGCAGCATGCCATGATTCAGGCACAAAATAGAAATAAAGTTAAAGCTGAAGGGAATAGGACCCCGAGTCCTTGTCAAGCTCAAACACGCGTGCCAGGACAAAAACCGACAGCTTCTGATGGTGGTAGACCAGTGACAGTTACAAATGTTACCACCAGTGCTAGTACAAATGGCAACGTTTCGAGCCATTCTAGCACATCGATTAAGGTATCCTCCGGCGCTACGATTACAGTAGTTCAACAGGATGTTAATACTTCTGGATCGGTGCAAACAATCACCGGAACGAAAATTCCAATTATCGGTACTTCAAGTCTCTCAGGAAATAATAGTGGTCTGGTGATGTCTGGTTCTGGTGCCAACGTAAGTGGAGTTACAGTTCAAGGTAAGTGACATAATGTGGCCGTAGTGTGTACATTGGGCACATTAAGATAACACTACTACTTCTAGTACGGCAACGTCTCAAACGATAGAATTTAATGACAAGTAATAACAATGTCTGAAAAATGTCGGGCCAGGAGAAAACTCCGCGTCATCGTGACTTTCTTTACGACGCAGATGGAGAGCAGTTTAATGTTTTAGGGACAAAACGGATCCAGAGTAGTTCCAGAATCCGAGTAAAGCTCAGCCTTAATCTAGCAAGAAACAGTGCCTGGATCCTTCTCTTCGTAAAAGACATGGAACTATTTTGTATTCAATATCCTTGATTCTGATTTTACGCATGTATCACCAATGACATTTGACCTCTTATCCAGTTATATTCACGCGGCCATATTATAATCAGCCTAATACTGAATGGTTTTCAAGTAATTTCAAATGAATGAGTGAGTGAATAAATAAATAGATAGATAGATAGATAGATAGATAGATAGATAGATAGATAGATAGATAGATAGATAGATAGATAGATAGATAGATAGATAGACAGATAGAAAGATGGACAGATGGACAGATGGACAGATGGACAGATGGACAGATGGACAGATGGACAGATGGACAGATAGACATAGAGACAGAGAGAGAGACAAGAGAGAGAGACAACTTTATTTGAAAACGGTAGTTCCTTCAATTTTACATAATTGCTTTCCAAGGAAGCCGTTTTAGATAAAAGATAAAATTGAAAAAGTCAAAAACTTGAATTAATATATCTATTTACGTATATAACTATTTAGTAACTATTTACAAACTACTTACAAACAATTTACATATCAAAGTCATAAGATTTTATAGAGTTTTTGAAAATGTTTAAAGAAGATGCAGATTTTATCGATGATGGTAAATTATTCCATAATACTGAACCACTGTATGCTAAACTGCGTTTTGAGTATTCGGTTCGAGGTAATGGAATTTTAAGATTTACATCCGAATTTCTCAAATTGTAACCATGAGTCTCATTGACAAACAAAAACAATTGTTCTAAGTGATCAGGAGCATTACCATTTACAATTTTATACATCATATTGGCTTTTGTTTGGTTTCTCCTGGATTCTAGGTTACACCAGTTTAATGAGTTAAGAATGGTGGTTGACCTAATATCATAGCTTGATCGACTTATAATACGAGCAGCTCTATTTTGGAGTTTTTGAAGCTTGCTCTTTAACACAGTGCCACAATTTCCCCATATAAGACAACAGTAATCAAAATGGGGAGATATGAGTGCATTGTATACTTCGATCAAATTAGCTAATGAGAGGAGATCTCGTAATTGACGAAGCATCCTCAAACCCTTTAGAACTTTTGGAATAATTATTTCATTCACATGAGTATCCCAAAGACGTTTGTCATCTACCATAACATCTAGCAACTTAGATTTTGTGACTCTTTTTATAGCTTCATTATCAAGTTTAATTTTAGGATCCGTTGTGAACTGATTAAGTCGATAATTAGAAGCTATTGCAATAAACTCTGTTTTTGTAGAATTAGCAGATAGTTTATTTGCACAGAGTCATGTATGCATCTGTAAGATGCATACATCACTCAAAATATTTTGAAGATCATTTACAGTTTCAGCAGAAGCTGTAATTTGTGTATCATCTGCATACATACCAGGAGTGGTAGATGTCAAACAGTTTGGAAGGTCATTGATGTATAATAAAAATAATAGTGGACCTAAGATGGATCCCTGAGGAACTCCTGTAGTAATAGGTTTGAGATCGGACTGAACACCATTGACCATACAACACTGATGCCTGTCATCTAGGTATGAAGTGAACCATTCTAACGAAGTGTTATTGATTCCATACAGACTCAATTTTTTCAACAGAATTGTATGGTCAACAGTGTCAAAAGCTTTACTTAAGTCAATGAGAACTACTCCATTAATGTAGCCACAATCAATATTTTTATACCAATTTTCAGTAGTTTGTAAGAGAGCAGTGACAGTGGACTTCCCACACCTAAACCCCGATTGAAACTTACTTAGAATGTTATTTTCATTCAAGTAATGATATACTTGATTGAAAATAAGTTTTTCAAAAACTTTATCTACAACTGGCAGCACAGAGATAGGTCGATAGTTATTTGGATCATCCTTGGCATTACCCTTATGAGCTGGAAAGACCTTAGCATTTTTCCACCTATCAGGGAAAATTCCTGTTAGGATTGATTGATTAAATATAATGCTTAGAGGACCACTTATAACTGGAGCAGCAAGTCGCAGAATCTTGGCCGAAATCTTATCGAGACCAGAAGCTTTGCGAACAGACAGTGTAGAAAGCATATACTGAATAACTGGAGAGGCAATTGTAGAAAATTCAAAACATGAATTGCTTTCTTTAACAAAAGTCTCTGGCGAGATGGAAGTGTGTGGGATATTTTCACTGATCTTACTACCTAGTTTTGAAAAATGATCATTAAATATTTCAGATATTGAATGTGGATCAGTGACAACATTTTCACCAACATTTAGTTCCACCACCCCAGTAACCTTTGACTTGTGACCCAAAAGAGTATTAATTGCTCTCCAGGTATGCCAACTGCTTTGCCTGTCATTTATTATATAGACAGATAGACAGACAGACAGTTAGACAGATAGACAGATAGATAGACAGATAGACAGATAGACAAATAGACAGTTAGACAGATAGACAGATAGGCAGGTAGGCAGGCATGCAGGCAAGCAGGCAGGCAGGGAGGCAGGCAGGGAGGCAGGTACCTAGATACGCAGATACGTTGATACGTTGATAGGTTGATACGTTGATAGGTAGATAGATAGGTAGATAAATAAAAAAAAATTACTATTGATTAGCTATTTCAGAAAACTATAGAAGATTGAATACTGACTAACCAACGCATGTTTTAATTGGCCTAAGGTTTGCAATGCACCTACTCACAGCTTGCTTTAGTTACCCAGTACCCAGATCTTCTTGGGTTCCGAAATGATTAATTACATCAGACAAATTGGAGTGAATAATCGTTTTAATGAACATTTGACACAAAGAACATTAATAAATTGTTCAGTTATTTTTAACATAATGTTTGCTATTACGATATTTACATTAAAAAAATACAAACTGAAATCAAAGTTAAAAGTCTAAAGTTATAAAGATGGCAATCATCTTCACGTCATAAAACAGCCAGCTCTATCAAGCAGAGTCATAAACGTACTCAAGTTATTCGCAGTAGGAATAATTGGTCAAAGTTCCAATGTACTGGTACTGCATGGGCTGTTGTGCCGAATCCCTGGACGATCTTGCGTTTAAATTAACTTCGCATTGAATAAGGAATCCTATGTAGGTGAAATCATGTGCAACCTCAAAGTGCGAGTTGGATGGAGAACATACAAATCCCTCGCATAGTACAGAGTTTTTATGTCACGACGAAAAATCTATCGCATGTTTTTCCATGGAAGATTTTTTATTCAGTGAAAAGTTATTTTAAATGCAACATCCTCAGGGAAATCCTTCTTCAACGAAAGAGCCCCAGATTAAATGAATAAGTACTGTTAACTATCATACGTTTCGTTTTCTATTTCTTTAATGTAAACACGAATATTTACATGATATTTGATTGTATTCTTTTTATCTGGCGAGAGCCGCTCCTTGTCATGAGAACAAAAATATCAAGAAGATCAAGTTCGTAATAAAATGTCAATCAAATTACATAAGTCTTCACGTTAATAAGTAAGTTATAAGTTTCTTTTTATAGTAATCCCCCAACAAGTACGTTGTTTTATTATGTAATTACAGAGATATCCGCGCCACAAATGACACGAATGAAAGTCTTACGCTCGAAATTGAAAAGCTTTGATTGACCGTTCCACTTTCACCAGTGAAAAATATCATATCACCGTTCTGTTCAGTCGTACCATTTCTTTTTTGTTTGTTTGTGGAAAAAATTGTTACCAACGTCCTCATCGGTTTTGTTTTTTTTTACGTCCAAGCATTGTCTTGGACAAACTGGCTTTCAGGGCAATGATTTTATAAATAATATAAAGTATTAATCATCCGTGTGTAAATTGTTAAAGTATAAGTACAGGGAACAATAACTTTATATGAATAATTCTTACATGAACTGATGTAAGAAACAAGTCTACATTAAAAACAATGTACTTTTTTATGTAGTGTATCTGTTCATGAGTGCAGTAAGATAACAATGGTGTCGTTATTTATCTGACAAGGTTACTTATTACTTATATAATAAACAAGTTCATTTTATGTCACATATATAGTTACTCGTGAATAAAAATCATACACATATGCCGTGAAGATAATCAATATTTATTGCCGAGTTATTCCCAAGGGAAATAACTTTTAAACCTCTGCCAGATACGGCTGGTCGTTTTAACACCTGAGATGTCTGTACAATCGAAGACACTTTTGTTTTTTTCCTTTAACTTTTTAGCCTTTTTACCTGTAAATAAAATCATCATTTGTACGAAAAATACCTAAATGTTACTAGATGGTCTGGGTTTTGCTCTCAAGTTCATTTTGTTTTGGGTCTTGTATTGGGCATGGAGCAAACTTTAAACGAGTATAAAATTTTGCTGCCAATAGTGGTCTTTTTCCCTTCAGTTTTTTTGGTACGCTTGGTTCGTTTTGTGAATCATCAAATAAATTCACTTCTGTATTTACATTTATAGGAAATCAATATGTCACTGCTATTCCAGTCTCGACTTCCTTTGTTTCGGGAAAGCCCGTGTCCATTCCATCGTCATCCAGCCCTTCTCTTTCAAATCAACATGATTCCACCATGCACCAGTCAACTGCTCCCCTTGCCTCTTCGTATCCACAAAATGTGGTTGGAGCATACGTCCAAGTAATGTGACCTACATTTTGTAAACTAGTTGTAAAGAATAATTTATTCCAACAGAAAAGCGAGTTGGGTTAAACCATAATTATATTCGATTGAGCTCTAATTCTTCGTACACTGCGGTTAAACAGAGTATATTTTCAGAAAATTTATACACAGAGATCTTAAAACATCTTATTCCGAAATTTTCTCGGTATTTGAACTACCCAGTTTCTATCAATTACTATACACAGTCATTCGTTTGCAAAAATCTGCATATTAGAATCAAAACAGAGAAACGGGAGTTTTTCTTAAAACAATAAGGCGAAAAGTTGTGTTACTTATAATATTGACTAATAACCAATCGGATATAGAATTTTTCAAGTTTACATAAAGTTTTCCTTCAGTTTGCTGGGCTCAGACGGCTTGTGTCTTCAAACTAACGTAGCCTACAATATTTTGTGTGGGATCAAAGCTCGCCTCGTAAATTTCATCTAATTTCGACACGCATATCCTGTAGATAACGCAACGTTTGCATGGCATTACATACAAAGTAATTGGAACTGGGGTGTCGGTTAAGTCATTTTTATAACGAGGAACAGCCATACAACAGTACATTGCCGGTACCACAGACATTTTTCAATTGTTCTTTTTTGACTAAGGTAGCATGTGTATTTTAAAAGGCAAGAAAAGAGGGAAACAAAAGACAATTATTTTGAACAATTACTCGAATATTTGCGGATAATTTCACCATTGGAATTTTTGACTTGTGTTAGAATAACCAGTCCCATGGGTGAACGCTAAAAACTCACGGCCGTTTTCGTCGAGTGGAATGCCATGGAGTGATTCCAGTTCGGTTCTTTTTATGGAACAGCTATTTATCACTAAGGATCTCTTTATTCTGAAACAATGGAGAATTAACTTTGCTTCCTTTGTTGTACTTTAGCCCAAAGTTGTTGCCTTGGGTACCACAGCCATTCCCGTTGTTACCACACCTATTGTTCCTGTTACCAGTAAACCCGGGGCAGTATCCCGAGGGTCCTTGCTTCAAGGTCAGTTCATAGCGACAGCAAATATCAAGCCAGGTACTCAATCCATTCAGCCAGCTGGGACAGGATCCATTACTTTAATTCAGGTGAGTTGTAGAAAGTAGACGGAAATTGCGACTTCAATGAACTAGTATAGATAGCAATAAATCTGGTGAATAGTCTTTTTTCGCAACCAGGTGAACTATTAGTCACTTTTATAGGTAGTGCTACTCTGGTTTGGTGGCCAGCGAAAGGTACATACAAGTTGCTTGAAAACATTTCTTAATTAAAGACTGAAATAGAGTCACCAGATATTTCCCCTAGATTTAGGGGTCACCGGATATCTCCCTGATAATTAAAAACTAAAACAGGGTCACTAGGTATCTCCATTGAAATAAGGGTCGCCAGATATCTCCCCAAGATTACTGTTAAAACACGGTAATGACCGAGATAAGACCATAAACTAAGACTATGAGACTAAAACAGGGTCACCGGATATCTCCCCAAGAAAGATATGGGGTCACCAGGTATCTCCCTGAGAATTAATACTAAGCGGGGTCACCGGGTATCTCCCCAGAAATATAAAGAAGGAAAGAAGAACAGTAGAAAGCAAACCGAGAAAGAAAAGGAAAAAACAAGTAATGTTTTCGAACAGCTAGAAGAATCTTTTTGTCTGGAAGTATTGACCATGAGATTAGTCAATACTGTGTTTTTACCCAACGTTTCGACACTCACGTTACTGTGCCTTCATCAGGGGTTAGAATCGTCTGGAGTCGTACCCGTATTTATAGCACCGCTAGCGTTTTCATGTTTTTTAATAAGATGTTTGTAAGCTTCTGGAAATAGACTTCCATCATCTCTATTTATGGTGTAATCCGTGCTGTTAATATGCCACGCTTCCAATCAAATCCTTTGATGATAGTGAGGATTACATGAGATAATAGAAGCATTGTTCCATTCAATTTCGTGGGATGTTTTGAAACTATGGTCTGCTAGAGCTGAGTTGGTTATCCGTTTTGCCGACAATGCGCTTTTGTGTTCTTTCAAGCGGGTTTCGAATTGCCGCTTCGTTTGTCCGATGTAGACTTGTTCGCAATCACGACAAGGAATGGAGCAAATCGCGCCTTTCATTTGTTCTTTTTCAAGCTTGTCTTTCGGTTTCGGAAATATTTGCCCCAACGTTTTGTAAGGTTTAAGCGCCGTTTTTACATTGTATTTGCCTAAGATTCTTTTGATTGGTTCCGAAGTTCCTTTAACATATGGTATTACTGCAAAACCACTCGGTTCCGTTTTGTTGTTAGCATTGTTGACGGAAGAATTTTCGTTTGACAAGTTTTCCAGAAATTTCTGTGGGTAGTTATTGTTCTTAAGAGCATTAAACACATGTTGAGTTTCTTTATGTTTTGATTTATTTGTGTTGGGTATCACGTTAGCCCGTTGTAAAAGGGTTTTTCCAACGGCTCTCTTGTGGGCGATTGGATGATGCGAGTTGAAATCTAGATATTTATCAGTGTGTGTTTTCTTGCGATAAACTTCGGTACCTAGCGTCCCGTCGGATTTGTGTTTGATCAGAGTGTCTAAGAAGGTTATAGCAGAATCACTTTCATGTTCTACAGTGAAATCTATAGACGGTTCAACACTATTAACATGTGCTAGAAAGTGTGGAATTTCATGTTTTTTCATTGCCGAGGTAACATCATGAACGTATCTTTTCCAAAATGATGGTTTTATAGCGCTTGAGGATAGAGCTCGTTGTTCGACATCCCTCATGACCAGATTTGCTATGACGGCGGAGACTGGCGAACCCATGGCGGTGCCAAAAACTTGACAATAATGTTTACCGCGGAATAAAATATTAGTTGAGGATAAGCAAAATTCTAAAAGTACTATTATGTCAGCAACAGCTAAGGGAGTTCTTTCAGCGAGAGTTGTGTCATTAGAAAGGCGTTGTTCAGCGACTCTGATGGCAAGATCTACTGGTATATTCGTAAAAAGCGAAACTACATCAAATGAAACCAGCTCTTCATCTTCCGTTAGTTTAATGTCCTTAATAAAGCTTGCAAATTCGTAAGAGTTTTTCACATGACAGTTTGTGTTTCCAACGAGAGGTTCTAGGATGTTAGCCAGATAGCTGGACAGATTATATGTAGGAGAATCAACAAAAGATACGATTGGTCTTAGTGGTATTTGAGGTTTGTGCATTTTTGGAAGGCCATAGAATCTAGGTGGCAAACCGTCACTGCTGTGAAGTCGTTTGTAAAGAGATTCGCTTATTTTTTCCGATTTCTTAAGCTCGAGTAATATTTTGTTGAGTTTGCGTTCAGTGGTTTTTGTGGGGTCATTTTTTAGTAGAGAGTAAGTATTTCTGTTATCAAGTAAATCAGATGCCTTATAGTTGTAGTCATCCGTGTCCATTACCACAACACAGTTACCTTTATCGGCTTGCACTACGATCCTATCTTTGTCTTTTTTTAAGTTTTTTAATGCATTCAAAGTGTTTTTCTCAATATTTGCGGCTGGAGGTTTTGCATGTTTAAGTACATGGCTAACCTCACTTCGAATCTCGCGTTTTTCTTCCAAAGTGAGTTTTCTGATCCCTTCCTCCACCCCTGCAACAATATCGGCAAGAGGTATTTTTCTAGGAGCAACAGCGAAATTCAGGCCCTTTTCAAGGCCGTTTCTTTCATTATCACATAACTTCTTCTTAGATAGGTTTAAGACCCATTTCTCGTTGGTGTTAGTATTACGGTCATTGCCGTTTTCTTTCGGTAATAGACTGCAGAGTTTTTTGTCATGCTTTTCTCCTTGTTTTGCGAGCAATTTTCGTTCTTTTCTAACACAGAATTCTACGATATTGTTCATGTCGTCGGGTGTCACGGCTTCATTAATAATGCCCATTATGTTCGATTTTTCTATGTCAAGTTTTCTGATAATGTCATGGCAATCATTTATACGTAGTTTTATGAACATAAAACCAGTTTTTTTCATGATATCCTTGGTCCTTGTGGTTTTAATAGGTGGTTTGAATCTTAGGCTATATGGCAACACTTTGTGCTCTTTGCAGCGGTGGTTAAAATAAAGGTGACAACGATACGTTGAAATACGAGTTCTGATGTTGGCGAACCGACGGATTCTAGTCACAATTTCTGGACTAGACTTTTCACCATCTTACGAGAAAAGTCTAGTCCAGAAATTGTGACTAGAATCCGTCGGTTCGCCAACATCAGAACTCGTATTTCAACGTATCGTTGTCACCTTTATTTTAACCACCGCTGCAAAGAGCACAAAGTGTTGCCATATAGCCTAAGATTCAAACCACCTATTAAAACCACAAGGACCAAGGATATCATGAAAAAAACTGGTTTTATGTTCATAAAACTACGTATAAATGATTGCCATGACATTATCAGAAAACTTGACATAGAAAAATCGAACATAATGGGCATTATTAATGAAGCCGTGACACCCGACGACATGAACAATATCGTAGAATTCTGTGTTAGAAAAGAACGAAAATTGCTCGCAAAACAAGGAGAAAAGCATGACAAAAAACTCTGCAGTCTATTACCGAAAGAAAACGGCAATGACCGTAATACTAACACCAACGAGAAATGGGTCTTAAACCTATCTAAGAAGAAGTTATGTGATAATGAAAGAAACGGCCTTGAAAAGGGCCTGAATTTCGCTGTTGCTCCTAGAAAAATACCTCTTGCCGATATTGTTGCAGGGGTGGAGGAAGGGATCAGAAAACTCACTTTGGAAGAAAAACGCGAGATTCGAAGTGAGGTTAGCCATGTACTTAAACATGCAAAACCTCCAGCCGCAAATATTGAGAAAAACACTTTGAATGCATTAAAAAACTTAAAAAAAGACAAAGATAGGATCGTAGTGCAAGCCGATAAAGGTAACTGTGTTGTGGTAATGGACACGGATGACTACAACTATAAGGCATCTGATTTACTTGATAACAGAAATACTTACTCTCTACTAAAAAATGACCCCACAAAAACCACTGAACGCAAACTCAACAAAATATTACTCGAGCTTAAGAAATCGGAAAAAATAAGCGAATCTCTTTACAAACGACTTCACAGCAGTGACGGTTTGCCACCTAGATTCTATGGCCTTCCAAAAATGCACAAACCTCAAATACCACTAAGACCAATCGTATCTTTTGTTGATTCTCCTACATATAATCTGTCCAGCTATCTGGCTAACATCCTAGAACCTCTCGTTGGAAACACAAACTGTCATGTGAAAAACTCTTACGAATTTGCAAGCTTTATTAAGGACATTAAACTAACGGAAGATGAAGAGCTGGTTTCATTTGATGTAGTTTCGCTTTTTACGAATATACCAGTAGATCTTGCCATCAGAGTCGCTGAACAACGCCTTTCTAATGACACAACTCTCGCTGAAAGAACTCCCTTAGCTGTTGCTGACATAATAGTACTTTTAGAATTTTGCTTATCCTCAACTAATATTTTATTCCGCGGTAAACATTATTGTCAAGTTTTTGGCACCGCCATGGGTTCGCCAGTCTCCGCCGTCATAGCAAATCTGGTCATGAGGGATGTCGAACAACGAGCTCTATCCTCAAGCGCTATAAAACCATCATTTTGGAAAAGATACGTTCATGATGTTACCTCGGCAATGAAAAAACATGAAATTCCACACTTTCTAGCACATGTTAATAGTGTTGAACCGTCTATAGATTTCACTGTAGAACATGAAAGTGATTCTGCTATAACCTTCTTAGACACTCTGATCAAACACAAATCCGACGGGACGCTAGGTACCGAAGTTTATCGCAAGAAAACACACACTGATAAATATCTAGATTTCAACTCGCATCATCCAATCGCCCACAAGAGAGCCGTTGGAAAAACCCTTTTACAACGGGCTAACGTGATACCCAACACAAATAAATCAAAACATAAAGAAACTCAACATGTGTTTAATGCTCTTAAGAACAATAACTACCCACAGAAATTTCTGGAAAACTTGTCAAACGAAAATTCTTCCGTCAACAATGCTAACAACAAAACGGAACCGAGTGGTTTTGCAGTAATACCATATGTTAAAGGAACTTCGGAACCAATCAAAAGAATCTTAGGCAAATACAATGTAAAAACGGCGCTTAAACCTTACAAAACGTTGGGGCAAATATTTCCGAAACCGAAAGACAAGCTTGAAAAAGAACAAATGAAAGGCGCGATTTGCTCCATTCCTTGTCGTGATTGCGAACAAGTCTACATCGGACAAACGAAGCGGCAATTCGAAACCCGCTTGAAAGAACACAAAAGCGCATTGTCGGCAAAACGGATAACCAACTCAGCTCTAGCAGACCATAGTTTCAAAACATCCCACGAAATTGAATGGAACAATGCTTCTATTATCTCATGTAATCCTCACTATCATCAAAGGATTTGATTGGAAGCGTGGCATATTAACAGCACGGATTACACCATAAATAGAGATGATGGAAGTCTATTTCCAGAAGCTTACAAACATCTTATTAAAAAACATGAAAACGCTAGCGGTGCTATAAATACGGGTACGACTCCAGACGATTCTAACCCCTGATGAAGGCACAGTAACGTGAGTGTCGAAACGTTGGGTAAAAACACAGTATTGACTAATCTCATGGTCAATACTTCCAGACAAAAAGATTCTTCTAGCTGTTCGAAAACATTACTTGTTTTTTCCTTTTCTTTCTCGGTTTGCTTTCTACTGTTCTTCTTTCCTTCTTTATATTTCTGGGGAGATACCCGGTGACCCCGCTTAGTATTAATTCTCAGGGAGATACCTGGTGACCCCATATCTTTCTTGGGGAGATATCCGGTGACCCTGTTTTAGTCTCATAGTCTTAGTTTATGGTCTTATCTCGGTCATTACCGTGTTTTAACAGTAATCTTGGGGAGATATCTGGCGACCCTTATTTCAATGGAGATACCTAGTGACCCTGTTTTAGTTTTTAATTATCAGGGAGATATCCGGTGACCCCTAAATCTAGGGGAAATATCTGGTGACTCTATTTCAGTCTTTAATTAAGAAATGTTTTCAAGCAACTTGTATGTACCTTTCGCTGGCCACCAAACCAGAGTAGCTCTACCTATAAAAATGACTAGCAATAAATCTGTTAAGTTAACGAAATCCTTTTTAGGTTGAGGCGGTAATGTTCAAGCGGCTTATAAACAGAATGCTGTAATTCCTACCAGTATGACCTTAAATGATACGGGATGGAATATTCTTTAAGATGCAGTTACCACGTCCTATTCATCTGCGAGTTCTCCGTGTGACTGCGGGCGGCAATAGGACATAACTTAATCAATTCAGTTTCAGCTTTTGGCTGCATTTGGCGCAGTTCACGTCATTTCTGGGCTAGAAAGATAGTCCGAATTCATCTTAGGTAACAATAACAATGACTAATGAGATGTTCCCCTCAAACATTGTGCATATGGGAGCTTGGTGTTCCTGCTGATGGAAAGGAGACATTCATAAAGCTCGTTTACGCTCCAGTCGTTGAGCTACCAACACTCCGATGGAGATCTGAAATGTCGATTTGATACATATGTGATACTTAGGAGATTGCCACGATAAGATATTGTTAAACAATTTTAAACATAGTTCGACCCCGGCGAAGAAAAACTTTATAGCAAAGTAGAAACAGTCGACAGTGCGTGAATGTTACAAACTGTTTGAAACAGCGACTTTCAAAGATAAAAATTGTTTGTGCACGAAGTGTTGCATTGTTAAAAACATAGTAAATTTGTCTGTGACTCCGCTGTCTTGCTCTGCTAATCAAAATTCGTTTTAGCCCTTACTCTTGATAGACTTTATAAGTATAATTACACAGGTGATTATCGAAAACCCCGCTTAGTGATTGGCCAGAAAATTACATCATAAATCTCGATAATCACCTACAGGTGAATATAACAGTGAAGCCACAGAAGCAAGATTGCGTCTACCCTAGTAAATGTTACCGAAGAGATTTTAAAAGTGCCAGTTCACTACTTTCTTTCGAATAATCACCTGTGTAATTCTACTAAAACAATTACATTTCGGGGATTATTCAACAATCTTCACGGAGATGCGAGCACCTTATGCTGTCTGTACGCAAAGTGACGCGCGCTGATTGGCCACCTATCCGCGCAGACCGGCAAGTTTTCGCGAGTTGGTCTAAAGAGAAGAAAAACCAGGTTAGGGTAAGTTTTACAAAAAATTAACAAGAACATACCGCTAAAGCCGTAATTAAATCTTCTCAACGATGATTTTAAGCAGAAAGCTAGCTGAACCGATTGACAAAAAAACACGAAGTTATATAAAGAATCGAGGCAAGTAAACCTCATGCCCAACCTCTGAAAATATAAAAAGTTAGAAACGATGAAGAAAGGAACCAAAAGCCGTCTAACAAATTCCTTATTAACCTTGTTTGTTCGGTCTGTACGGGAAAGTATTTACTATTTTTTTTCCCATAAACCTCACTCCTTTGTCACTCGATCCGTACGAAAACCCCGCAGTCGATCAATAAGCAATGATTACTTATTGACCGAGTGCGAGGTCTTTATGGGGAAGTATTTGCCAGAGGTTTTGGTACAGAGCGAGCGACGAAGGAGCGAGGTCTGTGCAGAAAAAACTGAGGGCAAATACTTTCCCGTACAGACTGAACAAACGAAGTTAATAAGGAGTTTATTATATGGTTTTTGGTTCTTGTCTTCATCGCTTTTAACGAAGTTTTGTGTTCGCGAGTAAAGGGCTTAGTTTACTTGCTTGTTTTTACCAATTTCTTTGTGTTTTTTTTGCATCTTTTCGTCCAGTTTCCAGCTTTAAATTATCTTTGAAAAGATATAAAATTTTTTTCGTAGTTGTGGTAAATCTTTTGTAAAACTTACCTGAATCTGGTTTGTTTGTCTTCAAATCAACTGGGAAATTTTCCCGTCAAAACTAGCCGGTCTGTACGAAAAACTTATTGCACGGCTGGGCAGCCAATCAGCGTGCGTCATTTTAAGTGCAGACCGGCTAGCAAACTCAGCCACATAATAATGAGTCTTATAACACGGTGTTGCCTGTAGCGTGGTGGTAGCGCACGTCTCTTTCGCCTCTTTGGCTTGGGTTCTATTATATGCAGTTTTCCCATTTAAGTTGCCTTGCTATCTGTGAGAACAATATTGTCCAGTTTCACTCTACCAAAAACCACAGATTTTCTTCGTTTACTCGGGTTTACTCCTTTAATAACACTGCACCCTTGAGGGGTGACCATTATGGGACCTGTGAGGAAAACTGTTAAAACTGACTGGATTATCCACTATTAATGTAGGTTACTTCATGCATTCATCTTACTTACTTGCTATAACATGATCTGCAAAATTTCTTAAACATTCCGTTCTTTTCTTTTTTTTCTTTTTCAGTCGCCTAGTGGGGATCAAACACGTAGGCTCTTTCCCAATTCTCGAATACTAAAGAAACAACCACATGTAAGTTAATGATCAGTAGTTTCGTGAAAAAAAAATTCACTTATTAGAAATAGAACAATATTGCACCTTGGTGTCATCCAAACAGATATAAGAGAAACACATTCACAGACAAAATTCAAATGTACACTCGCATCCGCACCTATACCTTCACTCACGGTCATACCCCTACCACGCCAAAAAATCACCCTCACACGTGTTCACAGTCGCATTCATGCAAACTCACATCTAGACCCACACCAACACTCGCACTCATGTTTACCCCAAAGTTTACCCAAACATAATGCATGTGTGGTGAAGTTTATCAATTGGTTAATACATTTGCCATTATAATTGTCTTGAGAGTAATTTCTAAAAACTATAATTTAGAATAACGTCACGATGCAAGGCCAACCAGTTCAGATAACACAGAGATCGAACAACGCCACAATTGCGGTAAACTTCATTCATTTGCAGTCCTTACAATGTTCTTACAATGAATCTACTTGAACGTGACGACTTGTTTTGTGTTTACAGCAGCTAGGCAGTGCCGGTATTCTTCCCCTGAGTCAAATACCAACTCAACTTGGAATCAATGTTGGGACCCCTCAGCTGGCCGCTAAACAAGTTTCTCAACCACAAGCTGTTACACTATCGTCTTCATTCCCTAAGCCAGTTCTTCAACAACAACCTCAACAACAACAACAACAACAACCGCAACAACAACAACAACAACAGCGGCAGCAGCAGCAGCAGCAGCCAAGGCAGATAACTGCTGGTAAGTGTTATCTGATCACATTATCATAACTTTATAATTTGCCTGAAACTTTTGCCCCTCGTTGACATAAACAAAACTTTTATTTAAGAGACAATACCTTCAAGTACCCGAACGTGTCATCGTTTTGATCGTTGTGCGTGGACTATAATCACTTCCTTCTTTATAATCATAACTACCGTAGTGTTGCGGTTTATTCTCGTGAACGGCGGCTGTCGACACTTATACGCTTAAACACACACGAACTCTCTTACTCAGACACACGCTCACAAAGATCCACACACACACGCTCACAAAGATCCACACACACAAGGTACAAACGCGCATTACACAGACACACGCTCACAAAGATCCACACACACAAGGCACAAACGCGCACCGGCACGCACTCTGTATGCGGTACCGTGAAGCTTGGTTTCCATATGACCGTAGGTGCAAACGACACAGCTGCGGCATTGCCTGCGCTATGTCCTCCACACACAAATGTTTATCGGAAACAAATGCTCTTCGATGTCTGCGGCAGTCCACGACGCTCTCTCTCAGGTGTCATTACTTTTAGAGTCAAATTTAATTTAATATTTCCGGCAGTTAGGGCATCATCGATAAACGAAAAAGTTACTAGAAACACGTGCCCACAACAGATGCAGACACCTTGAAGGCAGATTCACTTGATCCGATTATCGGATGCGAACAGCTGAGTTCACACAATTCGATTTGTTGGATTTGACTGTGAGATGATTATCTTACGTTCACGCGACCCGATTTCAAAAAGAAATAGAAATCAAATACTTCACGTCGGATCGTGTTAACAGTTCTTCATCGTCTGTCATGATTCACGTGACTAGAAAGCTCCGGTAGGTCAGTTATCAGGGCGACCCACCACTGACGTCAAGAGTTTGAATCCTACTCATGTAATTTGTGTCGTGCGTTTGATCCCATGTGGGGGAGTCAACTCTGTACAAAGTTAGAGGGTTTGTTCGGATTTTCGATTTCCTCCCATCGAGAAAGTTGATGGGGTGGGTAAGGATATCAGTGGTAAAACTTGAAAACGTAAACAAACTAAGTTATCAAGTAAATGCTTTAAGAAACTGATGTAATCGGCCGCTGAAATATCTTGATGGAGAGCAAATTGAAAACTGTGATACTTACGTTCTCACACTGACTACAGCCGTCCAGTCAGAAATAAAGAATGATGGAATGCCGTTTATTGAAATGGACTGGGTGTGATCACTTGTTGGTACTGTAAACTTAACGAAACTGTTCACTTGTAGCCTGTCGGGTGTTACAGAAGGCATATGGAAGCCGCCAGCTTTTCTATGTCATTTACAGTTATTTTAAATGTACCACAAGTGTGGAACATTTGAGTTGCCTATATAATGTGGGCTTCTCCATCCTGCTCGTCAGTACTACACTGATGAGGCCCAGTAGGCCGAAACGGTTCCGTCTGTAGTTAGTTATATATATATGTATTTATATATATATTTGAGGCCGAAACGGTTCCGTCTGTAGTTAGTTAGATTTATATGCCCATCGCTCGAGTAGCGGTTTGAGCACTCTGGTCCCTTATCAATTCAAGTTCGTTCCGAGTTGCACTGATAAGCTGTGGTACAGCGAAACGTACGTCTGCAGATTGAACATATATATGTAATATTTAAAAACCGAGCAGGAGTGCTTTATCGGGATTTAAAACACGAGGCGGTAGCCGAGTGTTTTAGACCCGATAAAGCACGAACTGCGAGTTTTTTAAATATCTTATGAAATTCACCTCTTAATACGCTAATTCGTGAAGAAAGTTTGGAAATTTATCGTTCGTAAGCCGAAAATATTGAACTTCTTCTCCAGGTATAAAGGCACATGTATCTTTATCACATATATAGATGCGACACACTTATGGATTTCTTTTGTCTTTTCCTCATGAATTTTTAACGAATTTTATAAATATTACATATATATGTAAATATGTAAGTAAATATATATACTTAAAAAACAAAATACATTGAACAACATCACTTTTGTTCTGATGTCAGTACATCCAAGAAGCTAGAGCTTTTCTTGTTGAATTAGTACCCGAGAATCCCGACGTATCATCACAAACTAAATCAAACGATAGAATCGGTAAAGCCAACAACATTGGACGAGGATCTTCAAGCTAACGATTTTCAGTTTTACTAAAATGATGACCTCATTCAAAAGAACTGGTATGACAGAAGTTATCTACTTTGAGGGTGCCCTTTCCGTGCGCAAAGGTGCCCCGAAATGTTCCTCTCCCCACAACTTACATTGGCTTCCTACGCCACTGGATAGAACATGGGTAATGGGTACAGCGAGGATATTAAGGAAAACTCTAGAATGCTAAATAGACCAATGTCACCTTAGACTATTGGTGGGCTAAGGCTGGCATTGATGGTTACCAGCACAACATCAAGCAGTGTGAACCTAAAAATAATAATAATAACTACAATTAGATCATAAATCCAACTACCGAAAATTAATTTGAAATGTTTAGGTAATATAATATATAAAATTGAAATGTAGGTACAGCTCTGGCCATGTTATAGTACATTCTTCAAAGCAGGTTTTTGTTTTTGTTTTTTTGGGGTTTTTTTTTTTTGTAATCAGTCGAATTGGATTTTGACTCGGATCGGATTCGTCCATCTCAGTCGCACTGATACATGTAAAGTCGTATTGCACGTGTCTGGAAGTTCTTCTCTGGCTTCGACGCTTACGTGGAAAATTGTAGTGTTGTTTCTGTGGTTTACACCTGAACGCGTAAAAATTTAATCTATTGCTCCGGCCTCGTCCACTGAAGTACCCTTCAATAGTTAACCTGTGATTTTTTGTGTTCTTCTGTGTTTTTATACCAAAACTAACTTCACTGCTTTTTATGTTCGTCTTTAGCGCCGGTTAATAGCTCCTCTGCTGTGACTATGGTAACCATATCAAACTCAGGAACATCTTTAGCTACCATCACACCAACAGCTAACAGGTCAACAGCGAACCTTGCACCGATCGTTCCATTGCAACAACCTTTTCAGGTAAAATAATTTTTTTTTATAAACTTATTAATAACTTATGAGCTCATTACCCAGTCAATCCTATCATTTTGTCACGTGCACCCGTTTTGAAACCTGCTAATAATATTGCACTGCTGACTTTATAAATAAGAAATTAGATATTGAACGGCTGAAATGCCGCATTTCTTAATTATAAATTCAAGATATAAGAAACAGATTTAGAAAATTTAAGGCCTTTAAACATTTGTTTCGTTTCATCATTTTGCTTCCTTGATAACGTATTGATATAAAGTGCCTCAAAAACATGACTTCTTTTTCTGGCTGCTAACGGTAAAATTATCTATCCTTCATCAACTGTCATCCAAGTGATTTTGGGACACTTTTCAACATATTTTTGGTAAACAACCACTTTCCGCCTTTTTCGTCGACGTTCGAACAGGTTTTTGAGTGACTTCTGATTTCGCTGAAATTTTGAAAGCTGTATGTCATCAATGCCCTATTTGCCACAGACAAACATCAAGCTAGAAAATAGAGGTACAATGCTGGGGCAGCCGGTCAACTTGGGGAGGAAAACGGAGTCAGAACTTTGACAAATATGCCTCAGAAGCTCGAGAATATGGCTACCGAACCAAAATTTCAATGCTCCTTGCCTTTCTATCTATAACTAACTCGAATATCAAAATAATTCAGTGTTTCTATCCCTACTAATACGTGGGAGTGGTAAAACCATGTTCACAACGGTTACCTGTGGGCACTTGACGAACAGTGGAGAAAAACATGAATGAAAATATGCAGGGGACATTAGTCAGGAGTTCAGCAATACCTAAAATATTTCAGAATAGCTATTGTGTCTGACTCAGCCTCGAAAAAAAAGTACTATCGTGTCTTTACACTTCATAATAGGAAATTAGCGACGAGAACAAACTTGTGCTTTAAGCTTTCTATACTTCAACACATAAATACTATTTGGTCCAGCGTGAAATCTCCCCTAGTTCAATGAGAATCAGATATGGAAATTCTCAGTTATTTAAACAAACAAGAGTTGCAAAATGAAGAAAAAGAGGAACAAATGAGGAACAGAAAAAATAAGAACAGAGTTTTAATAGCACAGTAATAAATGTGATAAAAATAATTATTATATGGCTGTGGCAGTGAGCGGTCCGAATACGGAAATCTTGCAATTTGATTGGTTCATTAACGATGGGATATTTCCCGTATTGCCCTTTCAGGGGGGATTTAAAAATGCCATGCTTATTTAGGATGAAAATTAAAATTTTTGACAATATATGAAGTGAAAGTGTATTACGGACAATCAGAAAAGGAAAAGTAACCATGTTAAATGAAGGAATTCCTTATGAAATGACGACAGAATTGCAATTATTTATTTAACGTTCAGTACCTTTGCACTTGTCAATTATACTTTAGCTAAGCCATATAGTAAACTACAAACTGACTCAGCTTGTTCGGTCTGTACTAGTGAAATATCGGACTTTTGTTTTTACACAACCTAAACTCGCTACGCTCGTCTCGGTCCGTACTTAAAAACATCGATCCGATATTTCACTAGTACAGACCTCACGCTCGGTCAGGAAGTAGTAATTAATACAAATGTTCTTGGCAGGTTTCCTGTTTTCAGTCCAGATTCACAAATTTCACTCTGCTATGTGCTGCCACTTTTCAAATGGTTGAGAAATTTGCAATGATGCAAATCAAAATCTCGCCTATGAAATGGGGGAAATTTTGAAAGAAGTAGTAAGAAAAGTAGTAATGGTCCATTTATTTCCCACGTTTTCCCTGAGGATGAGTAGATTTGGACTACAGAGATAAATATGCAACATTTTTCATCCAAAAGGATTACCCTACTTATTGCCCATTTAAGTTTGTGTACTGTTTTCGTTCTTTTTTGTTTCCCTCGTAACGTTATGACGTGCATCGTTTGCCCATGACTACCTAGATGGGCGGCCTGCACAATTTATTTACCTAGACCATCGTCTGGTGTTAGCTAAAGTAAAATTGAAGACGTCACCTTAAAATAGTTTTAATGCATTGCTGCCTAGCCGGCCAGAACCATCAATTATCCGCTGTTAACTTAAATGAAATAAAAATTGTCATCCCAATATAAGCTGCAGCCAACTCAATGCAAGCATACCTCAGAGAAAACCTCTTCCGGAATTGTTTCTCCCTTTTTATTTCCTTTGCCTCAAATTTTTGCCTCACCAATGCGCTAATTGTAGTTCATTGAAGTAAGTAGTATCTTCCCTTTTTCTCCATTTAGTGTTCAAAATCACTTAAAAAGTGCAATCGATCTTTGCTTATATTTACATAAATCTAGTATATAATGTACAAATTGAAGTTATTATAAAACTTGAATCATAATGACAAGATGAGTAAAAAGATGCAGTGAATGTTATATTTATACTTTCCTTTTTGAGAAAATCTTCGAAGGGGAGAACAATAAAAATCATGAAAATTACAAGTTCCCACCTGAAGACCTTAATAACGACAGACCACCCTGGCAAAAGGGTTTCTTTGATGTTAATTAAGCAAAAACATCTACGAATGTACAAACTACACTTCTGAATTTATAGCGAACTGCTGACGTGCTATGTGCGAACTGACTCAAAAAGTATAAAATTGTAGTACCAAGATGTGAAGAAAAGGGGTCATCACCCCAAGCCCTACTCTAGAATTTTCGAATCTGAAAAAGAAACTACGACGGGAGGGAGTTGAATGACATTGGTGGCATGCATTTACTTAAGACTTTCAGAATTGGTTTTCTTAAAAGTAAGAGGCAATGTTCCCCCAGAAAATTAACCTTTTCGTGCATGATTTTTTTCTTTTGTTCTTTTTCTTTTTTTTTTTCGGTTTTTTCGTTGTTCTTTCATTTTTTGTTGTAATTAGCGGTTGCGCGGCAACGGCTTGCACAAAAGGGTTAAGATAGCTTTGAAAGTTATTCAGATACTATCAGACGTTTCGCTAGACATTGTCGGATGACCGGCACCAACCTCCAGGCTTGCTACGAAATATGGACTCATGGTCAACAACAGTGTACTGAACTGAACAACGCATTCCTCGTTCTGTGAACAACCGGCCCTAGGGCTACAATGGTACATAGAGGCGTGAAGTTGTCTTGACGGATAAAAAAAACCACCAATATTTGAATTTTTTTTTTATTTTTCTAAAACGATTGCGCCAAGCTCACGAGCGAATTTTTTTTTTTTAACTGCAATGTTCAGATCAGGCAGAAATGAACATTAGTCACTATTTTACAAAACTACAGTATTGCGGAAATGGCCATCATTTAACTTATCCCTTTTTAATATACCTTTTGCTGTTCATTACCAAGAAATATACTATCATTAACGCCAACCTCCAACTCATTGATTCTTTCCCGGTGGCATAAGACTTCTATCATTTTACTCGTCTAGGGGAGATCTCCCGCCGTGAAAGAGTTAACGCAAAAAATACATTAATTTTATTCAATTGACATTCACTAGCGTAGATACGGAACCATTTGCATCGAAGGGCGCTCTGTAGCGCCAACAGACGACCATTAACACCATTCTACTATACATTAGGGATAATAAAATTTCAACTAGGCAAGATATTTCTGTTGCGTAATTGAAATTTTATCATTCGTAATGTATGGTAGCATGGTGTTAATGGTCGTCTGTTGGCGCTATAGAGTGCCCTTCAATGCAAATGGTTGCGTATCTACGCTAGCGAATGTCGATTGGATACAATGAATGTATTTTTGCGTTAATGATAGTATATTTTCTGGTAATGAACAGCAAAAGGTATATTATCAACTATTATTGCTATTGTGGTGGTTGTTTTCTTACCAAATCAGGGAAGAACGCAGACCACCGTCAGAAGAGGTGATTGCATGCTTCTCTTCCCACTTCTCGGACAAAAAAAGAACTACTTATTGCAAAAATGTATTTTGTTTGCAGGTTCGAATGGTCCAGTTTCCACAGGGCACACAGCCCCTGCAGCCACGTCAGATTACCTTGCAAACTCAAGTGCCTAGTAATCCTTCACCTGGGAGGGCTCCAGGACGTCCGAATCTTCGACGAAGATCATCACACCAGTCAAACAACCAACAGAAATAATATTTGATATAACTCATATATTCATTTACAACATATTAACTATGAGAATGTTAGGTAGTACGTCATATTTAGGTAATCGATTAAGCATATATTTTTACTGAAATTATTTGCTGCAATGCCGAAGGATTTAAGACAATCACCGGTATACCGGGTTTTTACAGTAGTAGATTTGTACGTAGCCATTCCTTAAACTTAACCCTGAATCCAAACTTAAAACTAACTGTAAGTCGTTTCATGCCCCCTTCACTGTTAACTCCAAGATTCGAATTCTTCCGTAAAATCCCAATCTAAGAACCATTCAGCAGGTTCCCAATTCACCGCAGGGTAGGCAGTGGCAACGAGACCAAGTTTCAAGTACTGCTGCAAGTGAAAAACACAAAGTGTGGTCGATCCATGACAGACGGAATACAATTTATCATTGATCAATCGGTGCCACTAATGTGCTTCTCCATCAAATTTATTTCACCCTGGTATCTCAGCGCATAATTTATTAGTCCAAAATTATCTGCCCTGTGCTTTTTAACTAGTTATACTTGATTTTTGCAACATTGCATTTTTTTTATATTTTTAAGATTAGCGACTGTTGTGTTTCGCCTGCAGAGGCGTAGGAAGTGGGGGGGGGGGGCAAGGGGGGGCGAACATATGTATTTGCCCCCCCCCCACTTTTTGGCACGGTGAACTTTTAAAAACATTCTGCACAAATTTTATGCGCTATATAGTACTTCTAAAACTTAAAACACGTGCATGTCATTCTATATTTAGTTCTGTATTTGGACTGAAAAAAGTCGCCGATTGCTCGGCTACCAGATGTCCAGTTTTTGCCCCCCCCCCCACTTGTGAAGAACTTCCTACGCCTCTGGCCTGTATTTATAGTTAGTAAATAAAAAAGTTTGGGTTGGACTGACCTGATGCTCTATCAGCCAATTATGTCAAACTCTCTTTTTGTATGTTGTTTACTCTTCATTGAGAACATCTGAACTCAGTATATTCCAGACGTGAACATAAACACCGGTCCCCAGGGTTTTATTATAAAGTTTCGATCAATGGAAATAAACCAAAATGGAGTAGTGACAGTGACACCAAACATTAGTCAAGAGCAGACTGCCAACTGTCCATTTCCATACAAAGAAAACAGGTGATAACTTTCCTGATCAAATTCTTCAAGAAAACCAAGAGGATTAAAACCAGGCAGAATGACTTGTCAACCAGAAAATTGGCTGAGTTGGCCCGTGAAAATGTTCATAATTTAGTTGCCACAAATCTATTGAGGTTCAAAACACATAGATACGGCAGCCATGTTGGAGGTCACTTATAATAACAGTTAAAGATGTTCTTTTATTAAAATGGCACCAACATGTCGCCATGTCATGTGTAACCCATGCACCTTCTTCAAAGTATTTGAGCGACCTTTTCTTTGCTTGTCACCGTTCGCCACCGCAATTTTCCGTTTCGTCAACGGTCGTTGCCAACCGGAATAGTCAATGCCAACATGTTCTTCCCATCCCCAAATGTACCCTTCTCACCCTAACTCTGAGTCGCATCAACCAGAAACACGCTTAAAATCTTTTACCTGTTTTATTTCCTCCACTTTAAATTCAATGACAGATTATCTTGGGTCTCCCTACCCAAACCGAAACCCTAACTTAACCATCCTAGTAGCGGGTTTTCTTCCTCGTTTGTACCCTAACTTGACCACTAGTCGCTTAATTAATCTAATTTTAACATTTTGACTACGAATGTTCGAAGAAAATAACACTGCAGAGTGGGAAAAAAAAAAAGATTTCGCCACGGATTCGAACCTACTCAGTAGCGATCGCTCTTGGTCGCACTAGCCACTACACCATCTTTGCAGGCTCAGTCGAGCCCCATCAGTTAGTGAGGATGGTCAGAATACACTTGGGGATGGCGAGGACATTATGTTGGCATCGACCGTTCCGGTTGGTAACGACAGTTTACGAAAGGGAAAATAGCTTCGCCACCTCTTGCACCCCGGAAAGTCAAATAACCAATGACAATGGCATTACTGGGGTTGTATTCAGTGTACTATAAATTTCAAGATGTGCATATATGATGAAGAGACACAAAATTTAATGCTTCAAAAATAGTTGAAGTGAAAACCGCTTTTTGCTCTACAATTAATTTCTGGCGTTTTAACGTAGGGATCACTGATCAAGCAAACCTGGCTGTAAAGTTCACGTTCTGATGAGGATTTTCTACTGTTTCGGCAGAAGTTTCAAAACGGTTAAAAATAATCCCTGAAAATCATTCCGACTAAAACTTGGGTAAAGCCCAGGGTCACACTGCACAACCTTGACGATAAACGATAACGATAGGACATCCGCGCGGTCATATTCCAACGATAAAATCAATTCGATAGTCCAATTGGCAGCAGAAAAACACGTCCCCACTCTCTCATTGTGTTAGCGCCAAGTAAACATGAGCTAACGAGCGTGAAGGCAAAATCCCGCCAACATGATCGATCTAGAAGCAGAAGAGATGCTTCTTTTACGGCTAGTAAAGAGAAGGCAGCAGAGAAAGAAAACCAGACACATTTGGGCTCGTAACATAAACAAACAACGGCTTCTGTTGGGCGAATTTCGCATTTCAGTAAGAGAACTAACTTCATATGAAGATAATTCCATGAGTATTTCAGAATGTCCTGGTATCAATTTCATGAGCTGTTAAGTTTCTTGGAAAATGATGAAAAGAAACAACTGACACTTTAGGCGGCCTAGCAAAGCAGAGATTTGATTGGCTAAAAAATCTATCGTTATTGTCCAGCAGTAAAATCGTTATCGTTCGACGATAATTTTAACATAATGACCGCTAAGCGAAATTCTACAGGCGAACGTTTTTTTTTTTTTGATTAATTTTGTCAGAGAACGTGTCTCAAAATTAATCATGTCTCAACCTGGCTGCGCAATCTCCATGTTTTTTTTTTTTTTTTTGTTTTTTTTTTGGGGTTTTTTTTTGGGGGGGGGGGGGGGAGATTATCGTATTTTATCATATCGCAATGTGACCGGGGCTTAAATCTCACTTCAGTCACGTGAATTGAATTACACACATTTCCCCTTAATGAGTCGACAGATACATGCACTCATCCTCGTTCCCAGGAACTCCTTGGTAAACTGAAAATCGAAAGCCCCAGCATGGTAAAATACGAAAATGTCCCAGGTTTTCGGACATCCTGATTGCAGAATTGAAAGATAATTTGGCCATCTATCCTGTGATTGACATATCATTATAACACTGATATATCGACCATCATCTCTCTCATCTAATGATAAAACCAAGCAATGTAGCGCACTGGTAAATCTGACATTTTACACTTGAAAATAAGTTGCACAAATAATTCCCTTACTTCCATTCATACGCACTGTTAGGTGAGCATAACTTAGTACTTCTGGCTAGTCTCGCCTCTACACTATTGCAAAATCCTTCAGCTCCAGAGTCTAGCCAAGCTTGCATCGCCTTAGGCTTTTATACAAGCTTCATACAACTCGAGTTCACTTCTTGTTTGACCGCCAACGTAAGCTGTTGCAAGTCAGTTGCATGGAAAGCTATATTCCTTGCTGGAAATTCAAGCAAGTCGGGGTTTGTTTCAACTCGTTTGAGGTTATGACCAGCTTCAATAAAAGTTAAAACAACTTGACTTACAGCAACTTTCACGGTCACTCACGCAGTCTGGACTTAACACATCTGCACGCATTACGCCTTCAAAGTACGTGGCTAATTGGGCGGCTCATATGAGTAAAAATTAAGTCGTGATCAGAGCATTAATACTAGTGTTTTAGCAGCAGTTTAAGTGCGTCACAATTTCCACGGTAGGCCATACCAGCGTTCGTGCTTATTTTATTTGTGAGTTACTAACCTCGGCTATTTTTTCTTATGTAAATGTTCTTAAATCAACCAACGTCATTTCTTCTGACTGCCTGTTCTGTCCTCATTCAATAAACCTTTCTCATGTGAAACGAACCCAAAATTAAACTGAAATTCAGGCCTTCTCGAAAACACTCCTTCAGTTGCACTTCCCATCATAACAGTAAGGACATTTATGAAACGAAAGCCAAGGCTAAATGAAGCAGAGAACACTCGTACAAATGATCAAACGAGAAGTTTGTGTGGCTTTTTCAGCCGTGGTTTATTTTCTTATGATCCCTTTAATTTTCGTAGTAATAATGAACAGTCACGAAATCCTAAATCCGCGATGCCGCAAAAGTAAAAAATTTTCCAGCCATGTCTAAAACTCATGAAACGGCTGATCATGATTAAATAGATGAAGAAAAAAACTTCACGATTATCCTACAGTGTGAAAGTCAACCAAAAAATAGTTTGATTCCAGCCGGATTACACCTCCCACTTCGAAGAGGTGTTCAACCGGATGAGCAATCAAGTCAACTAGAAACGATGCTCGAATTTTATAGTTTTTAAATTCAAATTTGAAAAAGTATTACTATATTTAAGTGACTTATGCGAATTAACGCAATTTTTTTTTGGATTACAGTAATGTTAGTTAAAATGTTTAATGTTAGTTAAAAATCAATGCGCACTAATCTTTAGTGTCGTTAGCCAAACAAGACAGCGATAAGAAATATGGGGACCGCAAGCCCAGACCTAACCCTTTGACTCCTTATCTCGGTTTCGAGGCGCTTTTCAGGGAGAAAATACAGTTCAACTTCGACGAGAATTAAATTAATTTCTATTTTCATACATTATGTATAGATTTTTTACAGAATAGAGAAGTAAAGGTTGTATAGAGCTAATTATTACGGAGGAAAAAAGCAATCTGGCAGATGACGGGGTGTTTCGCAACGACTATGGACAGACAGAAACTGTTTATGGCACAATCTTCAAGGCACTGTTGTCAACAACAACATCATAAAGTGTTTCAATGGCCAATTGCTTCCACACCAGGAAACTTGCAGACAATTTATTGTGGCTGACGTTAGTCGTTTTATCTCATATATCCTCTTGCAAAGCTGTATCAATAAGTTTTTTAACGCATTTTGCACGCTTTCTTGCTTCATTTGTGCACTGCTCTATAAGAACTTCGTGTGCCATTGGACTTCCTCCTAAAAAAAAACATAACAAATGCACTGCTTCGTGCTAAAGCTCTCAGTGCTAGCTGCCTTTCGACAAATGCAAGGTTCCTTTGCTTACGATATTGTATTTTTGCCTGCGCCTAAACTGACAACTTGATAGGAAGTATGAGCTGTTTGAGAAATTAGCTAAAAAATGGGTGATACATGAAAGTCTTTCAGTGCGATGAACGATTTTCTTGTTAACTCAACCACTTCATTCTACACTTTAATTGTATCGTTTGAATGTTTCTTCAGCTGAAGTTGGAATACGTCTGGGACAGTGGCGTAGCCAGATCCGGGCCTACCCGGGCTTCAGCTACAAACATGGGCGTTTCCCAAAACGTATTTGGCATATTCACCTGAAAAATACACGACAAATTCTGAATAATTTCATATCAGCCCTTTAAGTTTGGTCCACGAATGGAATTTCTTTACGCAACTTTTTCTCCCACGCTAAAAATTCGCGCAATTTGTTCTCATCAAAGAGATATCTCGTGGTTTTAAAAGTAATTTGGAAGATCTGTACGATTGAAGCCTTCGAATCCAGCTCGGTGCCACAGCCTAAAAAACGGGAATAGAGCCCTCATAATGCAAGAAATAGCCTTTGAGAGACCCAAGAATTCAAACATTTTCCGGGAGAGCATGCCCCCGGATCCCCCTAATTAGAATGCTTCCCAGGCCCGGGCATCACAGATTCTCTGGCTACGCCACTGAGCGGGAACCGGGTTTTTTTTATACTAGGTAACTGTAGCGCAAAAGGCAGAGTATGCAGTCCAGTGCACAGATTCATATAGATAAAATTAAATGACTGATTTGATCCTACGTCAAAGAAAACTGAAAAGAATAAAAGACCTGGTTTATGAACTGAACAAAGTTTCCCTTTAGAGGTCACGACGACTGTCACAACTCCTGTTGCCAGCCTCTCTTCTTCGTTTGTCGGGTCAGCAATAACGACCGAACTACGACAGAATAAAACAGATGCATTACCACGGAAGAGAAAAAAAAGCCCACATTTGAAGGCTGTCTTTTCTATGGCTAAACTACACGTCCTACCTAAATATCTTAATTACAAAAAAAAATCGCTTCATTCTAATTCGCTAAAAGGAGTGCAATTACAAAATTATATTCCCATCAAAATCAAATTTTTACAGTGCAACCTTCTTTAGTTCAGAAGAGGTCGTGCACTTTAGGATTTACACATCTCGTGATACACGAAAATCTTGCCAAACTGCACTCGCCCAACGACTGGTTAATTTTTACTTCGTTTAGATCAACACGTCAACAACGTAAACAAAACAGTTTAATGACATGATTGTAAACTAAGAACATGGAAATAGCGTTAATTGTAGTCTCTATCGTATAAATAATACGATATAATAACGACGATAACAACAACAACAACAACCACAACAACAACAGTAGCACCAGAAGCAACAAAAACATCAGCCGCAGCAGCAGCAGCAACAAGAACAACAACAACAACAACAGTAGCAGCAGAAGCAACAAAAACAACATCAGCCACAGCAGCAACAACGACAAAACAACTAGAACAACAATAGAAGGGAAAAAGGGAACAGGAACTGAAAAAAAAGCACAAGCAGAATAAAGGAGCCGGAGAAGAAAAATGAGCACAGGTCGGTTGTCAAAGCTCCCACAGTTTATCAGGCGGATAAGTCCCAGGAAGTGAACTGTGCCATCCATGGTTTCAACTTAAACGTTACTCCCTGAACTTGGATTTTATTCTCCGAATAGCAAGCTGTTCGGAGACAACCCAATTCGAAGGATACAATTTAAGTTTGGTGGTTCAAAGACTGGATAGCGCTGTTCTCTCGCTTAATCATATCTGCCTGATGGCGTTGAACAACTTACCCAGGAGGCGAAAAAGAAGCAGGAGCACAAAAAGAGGCAAAAGTAGAAAAATGAACAGAAACAGAAAGATGAGCAGGAACGGGAAAATGAGTAGATGTCAAACAGGAGTGAGAAAAGAAAAATGAGATAGAGTAGAGTAAGGAGTAGCAAAAGATAAAGGAGTGGCAAAATGAGCAGGAACTGGTTTAGAAGCAGGAGCATAAAAACGAACAGGCGGAGCGGAAAAAAGAGCCAGAACAGGAAAAGGAGGAAGCATGAGAAAATCAGGAGTAGTATAGGAAAGTAGTGGAATGAAGAGTTGGCGCAGACACACCCTTATGAAAATTCCATATGCCAGATTTCACATGTGAAATTGGAATGAGTGAAGTTGTTTCACAAGTAAACATACGTGAACTACATGTGAATTACATGCAAGCCACATGTGCAAAATATATGAAATGAAATTGTATGAAAAAATTTCTGTTCATGTATCTCTGAAGATGATTCTGAATATGATTCTGAAATAGAATTGAAACACTGCACATCCTCTCATGGATAAGCGTTAAGTTGTCGCGAGAACATCTCGTGCACTTAAGTTTGATAAAAACTCGCCTCCAATCTCAGTGGACTCGATAGTTTTTGCTGCTTGTCCACTAGATAGAAAGATTCCAGTCAGAGAAATGCTGCACAAAGGTTAGTATTGCATTATTTTCTCCATGATCACTTACTTATCAAAAACAATGAACGTAGACGCGACTGGTTGTTCTTCAATATTCAATAAAATTTCCTTATTGGCAGATGGTTCTGGCTTATTTGTTTCCTCGTTGATTGTAATCTTGTACAATTTAGCTAAAAGTAGGAAAGACAAAATGTTGCAATACCAACACCATAACTTGCATGTTTTCTTTTTTTCTTTTTATTTTCTTTCTTTTATCCCTTCACCACTTTTCTATGTAAAATGATCCTCGAAAGGATTTATCTATATCGTAAGAATTTTGTCAACACAGTCTCACCCCCGAAAAGATGAATAGCATCAACTCACAAAATGTGCTTAAAATAGATGAACATCGTCTATCTAAAGGAAACTCAGGATAGGATTAAGGCTGGGATTAAGGTTAGGGTCAAGATTAGAGTTAGGGTTCGGATTAGGGTTAAATCATCCCCCGGTGACGGTACACCTACCCCTCACCCTGTTTTAAAAATATTTTAAAATTATGCACCACCCTTCAACCCCTGACCCCCCGCCCCCACTCCTTCAAGTTCCGCAACTATATCATCTAACCAACAATCCAGTATGAGGGAGCCCTCATTTCCCTTGAACAGATGATATTTATCTTTCTGTCACGTTTTGTCAATTGATGGTGTTCATCTTTTCAAGATGTGAGACTGGGCTGGAGGAACAAAGGGTCGTTTGGGAAAAGATTTTTTAACGCCACGTTTTTGCTACGTTATATCAGCACGGCATAAACTTTTCTCATTTCAAAGTCCAGATTCTGGTCCGTTATCGAACTACTCCGTCATGAAAATTTGACACTATTTGGTAAGTTTTTTTCAAAGAAAAACAAACTTCAAGTTTATTTTCCTGACTTTTCTCACTTAGCCCTCTCTCATACCTCAATGTTGACACTTTTTAAACCATAGTTTA
This sequence comes from Heliopora coerulea, assembly GCA_030142905.1. Taxonomy (NCBI): domain Eukaryota; kingdom Metazoa; phylum Cnidaria; class Anthozoa; order Scleralcyonacea; family Helioporidae; genus Heliopora; species Heliopora coerulea. The sequence continues at coordinate 6,178,875 of JASJOG010000003.1, read as the reverse complement.
ACCAGAATGTTTTATTTCGTCAAATGAATAGCTTCAAATGTTCTTTGGCACAAACAGCTTGTTTTTCTGACCTCTTTATCAGAGGGAAACAGTCATTTCGACTCATTCTATCAAACGAGAAAAGTGAACACCGGGATCGAAGTCAAGCACGAAAAAAAAAAAAGAAGAAATATCGAGCCTGTTTTTTAATTTTATTAAAAAAAATTAGAAAGTGGTTTCCAAACAACTCGTTTGATGGGTTGTTACGAAAAAAAACGCAACCAATAGCTTAAAATGAGAGAAATTTGCCGATACGAATAGTGGCCCAGCGTAAACAAATTTTCACAAACGAGCCTTCGATCCAGGTATCATACAGTAATAGTTTCCTCTCTGAGGCCAGAAGTATCTGTCATGAGAAAAAGGACCTCTGCTGACGTCATCCTTTTTCCGACACTTTCTGTGATGGCTTACAAGACCTCGGATTAATCGGATTAAAACAACAATGAAACGAGAAACCAAAGTTCGAGCATTCCTTCGAAAACTAAAGAAGGCCAATGTGATATCTGACGAGCAGTTCAAGAAAATAGCCCCCACAGGATCTCAACCAGGTATATTATATGGACTGCCTAAGATTCATAAACCTAACGTACCAATAGGAACGTAGCAATAGGAACTCATTCATTTAACCTAGCTAAGTTTCTAGTTTCGCTTCTCCATCCTATTTCTTTAAGTTCTTATGTAATTATTAATTCGTTTTCCTTTATTCAAGAACTGTTCTCCTTAGACCTTAATACCGACGATTTAGTTATGGCCAGTTTTGATGTTACGTCTTTATTTACTAATATTCCTCTTGATGAAACCATACAGATTATTCTTGACCAGCTATTTTCTACCAACCGTCTTTCCCAAGGCTTTTCGCGCAAAGAACTAAAAGACCTCTTAAATTTAACAGTAAAGGATTGTCATTTCGTTTTCAATGGTAAACTTTACGACCAAATCGATGGTGTCGCCATGGGCTCACCGCTCGACCCACTTTTTGCCAACATATTTTTATCACACCATGAGAAAATATGGCTAGAAAACTGTCCCACTGATTTCAAACCGCTTTTTTATAGACGTTATGTTGATGATTCTTTTATCTTATTTAAATCTCATGAGCACATCGAACCTTTTCTAAATTATTTAAACTCACAGCATCCCAACATTAACTTTACCAGTGAGGTGGAGTCCAACAAAACGCTACTCTTTCTTGACATCACTATTTCTCGATCTAATGGCTCATTTATCACCTCTGTTTATAGAAAACCAACATTTACCGGCCTTTTCACAAATTTCGAGAGTTTTTTGCCTGTCATTTACAAGAAAGGTCTAATCTACACTATTTTATTTCGATATTTGAATATATGTTCGTCGTATTCGATTTTTCAAGAAGAACTTGCAAAATTTAACAGCCTGTTATTTCAAAATGGTTATCCGCAACGGTTTATAGACTATTGTATTTGCTCGTTTTTAAATAAAGTTTTCGACACACCAATTAAACCTCTCACAGCACCTAAATTGCAGTTATCCATTGCACTGCCTTTTACTGGTAGTCACGGTCTCAAAATTCGCCAACAGCTTTTGAAGTTGACATCATCGGCCCACCCACACATTGACCTCCGAGTAATATTTCGACCAGTTTGCCGTTTTTCACACTTTTTCCGTTTCAAAGACCGAATTCCTATGCGCCTAAGATCCAATCTTATTTATAAATTTACATGCCAACGCTGCTCCGCGTTGTATTTGGGTGAAACAACCCGAAACTTACACACCAGGAATCTGTGAACACATGGGCATTTCGGCATACACAGGAAATGAGATCTCTCACCCCTCTTCTTTGTCTAGCATTTTAGCACATAAAAGAGAAACTGGACACCCGACTTCTTTCGATGACTTTTCAGTTTTAGCTAGTGGCCGTTCAGAATTAGATACTCTCATTCGAGAAAGTTTGTTAATCGCAAAAATAAATCCCTCTCTCAAACGTAAATATAAGGTCATTTCCTCTCATGTTACTTTAATTGTTTTTTTTTTCTTTTCTCCTCCACCTTAATCCTTGTTATGACACCTCATTTATCATTCTCTCCTTTTCTCACCTCTATTTTTGTAATCGTGTAGGTTATTTAAGCCGAAAATTTTCATGTAAATAGACACTTCGATGATGTTGCTTGTAAAGTGACGAAACGTTAGTTCCTCATTAAAGCATCTTTCAAATATGAAGATATGGGCTTCTTCAAAATTATTTGCTGGGCAATAATCTTTATCACTAGACTTCGATTTCCGCCTGGTATCTCGATTGCCGAAAAACAATACACTTTTAAAACAATTCGACAAAAATTTTTGAAACCTTTTCATCGACCTCTCGATTTGGATTTTGTTGAGTGTTTTTCGTCATCAAATATTCCGGAAAGAATTTGCAACAATTCCGATATTGTAAAGTGTCTCAAAATTTTCAGCAGCAATTGTAACAGAAGGCTGCAGTACTTTGTTGCCAGTGCATGTAAGTCCCATTTATTCTGCATTGGGCGGAGGTACTGTAAGAACTGGTAACCGGCCTACTATTTTGAACCGTAAATTTGGCGTACCAAGTAACAAAACTTAACCACCCCTGGAATAAAGCTTTAAATTGAATTTCTATAGCCGATACAAATTGGAGCAAAAAGTAATTAATATTCCTAGTAAACGGATTACTTACTGTTTCGTATGGCTCCTAAGAACGCGGTAATGCTGGCATCGACAACATTTCCATCATAGTCGAGACAGATAAGGTCGACATATAAACACCATACGAGCTATACGGAAAAAAGTAAGGCATCGAATTCATCATGTGGTGCGGCAAAGTTACAACAACTTATATACACTATGCCTATCGGTGTGTCAACTGGTTGGTCGGCTGGCTGGCCAGTAGGTTGATGGTTAGTCGGTTGGATGGCTGCCTGGTTGATTGGTTGGTGGAAAAAATTGTGAGTTTGTAGGTTGATTGGTTAGTTGGGTTGATAGCTGCCTGGTTGGATGGCAGGTCGGTTGGTTGGTAGGTAGCAAGGTAGGTGGGTGGGTAGGTAGGTAGGTGAGAAGGTGGGTAGGTGGGTTGGTGGATAGGTATTTAGGTAGGTAGGTCTGTAGGTAGGTCGGTAGACAGGCAGGTAGATAGGTATAGGTAGATAGGTAGGTAGGTGGGTAGGTGGATAGGTTGGGAGGTAGATACGTACGTACGTAGGTAAGTAGGTAGGTAGGTAGGTAAGTAGGTAGGTAGGCAGGCAGGCAGGCAGGCAGGCAGGCAGGCAGGCAGGCAGGCAGGCAGGCAGGCAGGCAGGCAGTTAGGTAGACAAGTAGGAGATAGCTAGGTCGGTCGGCTGATTCATGCGTTCATTCGTCCATTCAAGATTCTAACCTTGCCTTCCAATATGCACAAATCTTCAACAGCTATCATCTGTGAACTAAAATAAAAGGTGGAAAGAAAATAATGCTAACTTACTTCGAAACGAAGTAAATATTTTCGTGTTTACTCCCCAGAATGCTGGAGCCTCCGGATTTAAACAGCAATGAAATTATAAACCACTCACTTTGCTATGGTGTCTGATATAAATTGGCTTAAGATTTGGGCTTGTTCACTCGGAGGTCCAGGTCGAAATCGAGGACAGCATAAGGGAGGAAGCTCTAAATTTGGAACTGGGAAAAACTATGTTAGAGTATCGTTTAATGTCATACTGCGTAAGGAAAAAGTTATATGTATGACCACAAACAACCACAGTGACAAAAAAATCTAAGGTCAACAACAATAACACAACAATAACCACTTTGGAAAAAATATCACACAACAGAAGACGGGAAGTGCCAGGTCTGTAATTCGTACCGTACCGATAAACCCTTTTTTTGGATGTTCAGGACTCGGATTTGCTAACTCCTATTTCAAAAGGGTTAAACAAAGAAAATAACTGAAAGTAAAATTTCGACATAAATTTAAAATACTCAATAATTCATGAAGAAAATGAAATTTTTTTATAATTACACTGTAGTATGCTGCATATATATATATATATATATATATATATATATATATATGTATGTATGTATGTATGTATGTATATGTATATATATAGTGGAGAGAGAGAGAGAGAGAGAGAGATAGATAGATAGAGAGAGAGAGAGAGAGATAGAAAGAGAGATAGATATAGAGGGAGGGAGGGAGGGAGGGAGGGAGGGAGAGAGAGAGAGAGAGAGAGAGAGAGAGAGAGAGAGAGAGAAGAGAGAGAGAGAGAGAGAGAGAGAGAGAGAGAGAGAGAGAGAGAGAGAGAGAGCAGTGAATATGACCATTTAACTGTATTCGTATTTTACGAATTTCAACTCGCCTTGTATATCCCATGGAGATTAACTGTAATCAAATCAAGCATTTCTTAATGTATCGAAATAGCAGAGCACTGTGATTCAGAGCTAATTCACTAAAAATAGTTTTTAACTAGTTTGTAAAGAAGAATTTTAAAATGCGGTTGAAAAGTTATGGAAAGACTTAAAAATTACGGAAAGTTAATGCGAAGTTTACCGGAATGGACATTTATCTTTGGGCGCATCCAAAGTGAATAAAGAGTACTAGCGCCCTATTGGAGGGAATATCTTGTCTCAAGTAACTGATGCATTTTTTAATGAAAACTTTGTTCTTTTTGAAATTTTACAGTATTTTCGAAGCGCCAAAGTACTATAGCACAAAATTTTTAATGGTCGTCATGGACCAACTCCCTTAGGATGTAGCAATTTTTTTTCTTGATTTTGCTCCTTCAATCTTTTCAAAAATTCTGGTTGTGCGCCCTCGTTTATCTGTTGGCAAACATTCTTGATACTACAACTGGTGTGCAAGTGATGGGCGACCCCAGCGATCATGAAAGCCTCGTATTGTGTGACATCGGTAATTCAATTCAATCCTATGGATGAATAAGCTCCCAGATTTAATTGACGCACAATAGTAAAATATATGACCAGCGCTAACACGGTACCGGTAGCCTGTGGTTAAGTGAGCAGAAGGATACTAAGCGCAAGGCCACTCATTCTTATTTCACTTCTGTATATTCCGCAATATCGTCAACTGCTACAGGTAAAAAATGCTTCCGATTAAGTTCAAATATTTTCTTTTGTTATAATAATAACTAGTTCTTTGGAGAACTGAGAAGTAATAATTAGCCTCATTAACTAATCTGTATATAATGTAATATTCATTAATAATTCATAAGGGGGGAAACAAAAGAATATAAAGTTTAATGAATTGTATATAAATGTGATACAATTCCTGCATTGTATCTCTGGTACAACTCCTGATTTACACAAACTTTTCGTGCTGTTTTCTCGACTAAAATTGTTGGAATCTTTACGATTTGTGATGGAAATGAATGTATGCAATATTCAGGTAGGTGTTGCATCGGACATACTATAAAATCACTTGATCACTTGCCATACAACATCTCCACTTATATCACAAATAGTGCTATTTTCTAATGATGCAACCGACCCTTTACATCCATAAAAAGGAATGCGAGTACTCTATCTAATAGGGCGATCTGACCACTGATCTCTAGAGAAGACTGGATCGAGCATCCTATTGTTTGAAAGGCCCAGAAAATGAAGCCAGCGAAATCTGACCCGCGTCATCACTAGGGGGTTGATTACACGGGAGAATTTCTGCCCGGGCTGAAATCCAGCCCGGCAAACCGGGTTGAAAAAGTACTGATTACACGAAAAGTTCTAGCCCAGGCTGAAACTGAAATCGGAAGTGAACTCAGGCAGGAATTTCTCGGTAGCCTTTTTTATTTCGGCAATTTGCACCTTCCCGCGCATGTCAATCATCTTTTCAGCCCGGGCTGAAATTTTTTCGTGCGATTACATGGGATTTTTCAGCCCAGTCAACCGGGCTGAAACTTTCCTCATGTAATCGCGAGCTTGCTTTTTTAAGTATTTTATCAGAAAGCCGGGCTGAAAATCTCAATGTAATCAGCCTCTGAAGGTAATGTTACACGCTGCGGTTATTCATGCAACTTGTGTCGTGAAAAAAAAATTGTTGCAAGTTGCATGAAGGGTGTTACACGAAGCGAACGTCATCCAACTTGCCGAAATGCGCTGCGAGAAGTAGAACCTGATTCTACTTGTCGTGCAACTTGTGATTTTAAAAAATCATTTGCACGAGGGGTGTTACACGCTATAAATTACTGTGCAACTTGTAACAATTTTCTGTCGGGACACCAGTTACATGAAAAATCATACCGTGTAAATACCGGCTTAAGGGACCAAAGTCATTGTGGATCTTTTTGCCCGGCACTTTCAAAAATGTCTCCTGATCCTTTATATGGCAAAATGGAACGACTTCGTAGGTTGATTGGTGAAAAGACAGATTTACATGCTGAGATGTTGTGACGCTAAGATGCTAATTAATTAGAAATTCTCACCGCCATTTAGATATTATGCACACTTGTTATCTGTTAGCCCGATAATTCTATCGTTCACGCTCAACCGCTTTATTCATGGTGGTGAGAATTTCTAATTAATTAGCATCTTAGCGTCTCAACATCTCAGCACGTAAATAGTGATTACCGGTAGTGTTTCCTAATTCCGTCTCGATGATGTCATCACACCTCCTGTATATAGACTCTGGCATGTTATTGTAATGTCATTCTGTCTGAAGATGACTTTGAAATAAAGTCGAAATATCAGTTTCAACAATAGTTTTATCTTGTATTGACTCATATCTTGAGTTTTCAAGATGACATTATTCTTTGGAATATGTTTTATTTTATACTTTTTAGTAGAGTCAAAGTGCACAACATTCTTTTCACATGAGTGCAGTGTATCTTTAATTAGATGAGGGCATGGAGATTACAGTGGTGTGAGAGACACTTGCACTACCACTGTGCCAACACCACACACCCCCTTCCCCAATTTCAAATGAATGTTTTTTATACCTATAGTTTGAACCCTGAGTATATTAAAAGTTACTTTTAAAATGCTATTGAAACTTCACTCCACTCTATAATTAAATTATATCATTTTCTTCTACCAATCATTTAAATCAGAGAAATTTGTAATAATTTTTTTCTTTTTTGCATGCAATTTTCAAATTATAATTCACTGAATTTTCCCTGTGTTTTTAAGTTGGTCGTTAAATACTTTTCTGAGTTGTAATAAGTAATCAATTAAAAATTGAAATTATACTTTTAAAAATCACATTCTTAGTCCATAGTTAAAAACTAAAAAGAAATCCTTAGAAAAAAATGAATTAATGTATAGAATGTACTAAGAAGTTAATAGAGGTGATGCTTACAGCTTTGATTCCACACACAACTGTTGTATTGCCCAGTTTTACAATGGATGATCCTTCTGCTGTAGATATTGATCCTGAAAGCAAGAAAAAGAAAGTCTAGGTAAAAATACTGCACAGAAGAATAACAACAGCTAAATCCTTTAATGTCCTCGGCCTGGTTGTTCAAATGGTAATTAGCTTAATCCAAGATTAGCAGAAACATTGTGGTCGACTTTCTCATAATACAGCTGAGAAAAATTGCAATTTTAAGAGATTTTGGGTGCATACAAATAGATTTTAAGCTGTGAAATCTGAACCTGTTATTCAATGAAAATAAAAGAAACCAACAAAATAGATTACCAGTAATTGGTAATCCTGTGATTAGCACTAATTGTGCTTTGAACAGCCAGCCCCTGGGCTCATTCCTGTTACAAGTAAAATCATCTGCCATTGGTCATAGTAGAGTAAAATTCTACAGTAAAGAGCACACTTGCCCTCTTAGGTTTACAATCTTTTTTTGTTGGGGTAGAAATTTTTAATGTCCCACAGGGTCCAAAGTACTGACAAAACTAGGAATGTCTCTGTTCATCTTGGATGGTACTATCTGAAAAGAGGAAATACTGTACAATAGTACTGTACTCCCTCTATGGCTAAACAGTGTGGATGCACTTTTTCTGCTGTTACTTATAAGCAATGATGCAAAAAGTAAATGAAGGGATGAAATAGTTTATCAATACATGTATGAGTAGCCCATACTTCTCATTATAATAAGCCAAAAGGTACACTTCTGCCCTCTGTTAAAATTATTTAAAGAATAAGATATTGTCCATCTATCTCAAGCTGCCATTGACAATGAAAATATAACCATAAAATGTACCTAAGAGTGTTGTAACCATACAAATAAATCGTCTTGGTTTAGTTTTAATAATTCGTAGTGGATCCACTCAGTATAAGTCTCAAAATCAGGAAGTCAAATTAAAGCCAACCATGATGGCAAGGGATAATTCCTATTTACTGATGACATTCAAGGTTCATCTTTTTTTGACAATTGAGCAAACTGAGCACCAGGTTGATATCAATTCTGGGTAGATGTGAATCATAATGAGACACTGCTGATCTGATCTAGCAGGAGGTGGCAGTCCACAACAAGGCATCAACTACAGTTCAGTATTTCCTCCTTGACCATTTCATACAATTTCAGGGGACTCTAAGGCAATGCTCTCTCAGGACATATTTTAAACAGATAAGAAGCTATTACCTATATTTATTGTTGTATTCCTGAATTGCATCATACTTCTTCCATCAGGCCTAATTTTCTGTTCCTAAGTTGAGACAATGGGAACAAAGTTTTCAGTTCAAAGACATTTAACAAAAAAAATTTTAACTTTTTTTCCCTCTCCAAACTCAATTATTTGTAGATTTTAAAGTTTGCCAGCCAAAATTGAATTAAGTCTCTGTTTATCTCATTGAAATAATGGACTGGATCAAAAGCATGAATGTATGGGAAAGTGGGGTATATATTAGTGTTGTTTGAAGTTTTAAATGGTGAAGTAACACTTTTAATTAGCAATGAAACCTGTAGATACATATGTACACCATGTGTAAATTAAGCTAAATTGTTGCAATGGTGGAACCAGGCAGAAAGCAAACACGTGTGATGAATATAATTGCCCAGCAAATAGTTTTCAGCAAAACTATAATGAAGGTTTGACATTTGGAGAATGTTTAATACTAATGTTTTGTTACATATCACCTAACATCATTACAGTAAGTAATTAAAAGGTTGTATCAGCAGATATAAATAGTTATTACTATTTACAGAAAAAGATGGTGATGAAGGAGGTGGAGTGTTAAAGTAGGGTGACAGCAAGACGGGGGGATTAACAGAGATGAAAGAACAGTGGGTAAGAGAGAGAGAAAGAAAATGAAAAATAAGGAAAAAAAATTAAAAGTAGAATATAAATAGAGTTAAAAGAAGAAATCAGATGTTACTGTTTAGTGCAGGTTTCAATTTAGAAATCATCTTTCATGTATAAGAACATTGAACTGACAAGAACCAGAAGACAAAACCTTAAAGTCATCAATCATAACTTCATGACTGGTTTCCTTTTTATGTGCAGAAACACTAGTGTTGTTTGTAAGACAGCTTTTCCTGAGTATGCTGTTGTAAAAACTTTGCAGTCTGGTTCACCTCCAGGTTTTACATGTAATATCCATTCAATAATTAACAATTAGATTATGAGCTTGAGATTTCTATGAGGTGATAGTTGATGAGGGCAAAGCCCGAGTCAACTATCACCTCATAGAAATTGAGAGCGGATAATCTAATTGTTTTAGTAGAAACACTTTGCAAAGAACATTTTTTCGTCTTCTCTGGGATTGCACTTTCAAGTAAGCATTCTATTTCATCTTCAGAAACTTCACAAAACCGAGGTGGAAGCCATTTTCGCTACTCGCTATCTATCGACAAATAGATAGTGAGTAGCGTAACCAATCAGAATGTAGCATTTGCATTAGTACTCGACTAAGTTTCTACTAATATAAAAACAGAATACTACACAGATAGTGTTAAGGTAAAAAGTTCAAAGGTTGATAAATGCCATGACTGATCTCAAAGAACTCCAACGGTTCGTGCAAAGGCTCTTCGCCAAAGAAAGAAACCCGTTCTCTGGCGAAGGGCCTTTGCTCAAAACGTTTGAATTCTTTGAGTTCAGTCACGGCAGTTACCAGCGTTTGAACTTTTTACATGTAATATTTCTGTTCATTCATTTCTTAAAAAACAATTTGACTGCTGAATTGTTGCAGCAAGTATGCGGATAATCCAAACCTAATTTCCCTTCTTCTTCCAGAAAAAGTACCAGGTAGTACTTCAGGATTTAACAAATTCGAGGTGCACTACAGGATTCACATGTAACTAAAATTGTCAATTTGATGGAGTATTATATGAACCTTGTTTTCCTTACCAGAAACTTCCTATAGTACTCTAATGGCTGCGCCGTTCTAGAAAATCAGAAATTGAATGAACAAGTAAGATCATTAATCTAACGTCATTAATTCTGGAGAAAAAGAGACACGATTACTTGAAGTCGTCCGCCATCTTGAGAACGTTAATTTCCGCTGGTCTCAAGCACTGGTTTCCTAGCAAAAACGTGGTGAACCTGAATTGGAAAGACGACTGGAGGTACAAAGTAGACATATTTATGGTAAATGTCTTTCAGAAATAAGTTTGTATGTAACGGGTGCGGAATCGGCCTGCAAGAACCCTATATAAAATGTGCTGACTGCACTTCAAGGATTACCTTATGTTTAAATTGTTTTGCTCAAGGATTTGAAACGACATCTCATCACAATAACCATTCCTATGAAGTAGTCGCTTTAGATTTTTGTATCATAGAAGGTAGTTGGACTGCTTCAGAAGAGATGTCATTGCTTGAATCTGTTGCTGAGTGTGGCTTCGGAAACTGGGATGATATAGCAAGTCGTATGAGGTATAAAACAGCAGAAGAATGCCGGGACCACTATCTAAACAACTACATTAACAATCCACATCGGTCACTGCAAGGGGTAATTCCAAACACAAACGGACAAAGTAACATAGAGAAGCATTATCGAATGATCCCTTACAAACCATCAGATGATCCACCAAGACCACAAGAAGACTGCAGTCAAGTGGTTGATTTAGCCAGTTATATGCCATGCCGTGGAGATTTTAACGAAGAACATGATAACTTTGCAGAGGCTGATGTGAAAGATGTCAGTCTTGACCCACAAGATACCCTTCTTGACCAAAACCTCAAAATTGCTGCAGTGGAAATCTACCTGTCAAGGGTGAAAGAGCGATGTTATCGAAAAAGAATTGTGAGAGATTATGGATTGATTAATATTAGGAAATCAGAACTTTGTGAACACAGTTTATCAAAGGTTGAAAAAGACTTCAGGGATAGAACAAAACCTTTTGCAAGGCTTCAGACTCCTGAAGATCATGAAAAATTTATCCAAAGTTTGTTGCTGGAATCATATTTACAGCAAGAAATACGTGAATTACAGCATTATCGAGAGGCTGGTCTTACTTTAAAAGACAGTGCTAAGTTATATCAAATGTCACGTCAAGAAAGGTTAAAATACAAGGGCAAAGGAAGTATGCTTAATGATATTTTGAATCTACTTGAGGATAAAGCAGCTTGTCAGAGTTGGTTGCAGAGACAGGCATTATCTCAAACTACTACTGTTGTAGCTCCATTCTCCCTGCCAAGTTTAGGACGGAAACCTGCTTCAAGACTAGATATAAGTGGGACTCCAGGGGTTGAAAAACTGAATGATGAAGAAAAGGAGTTATGTTCATCATTGAGACTATTACCTCATGCATACCTATCTTACAGAGAGATATTAATGAAAGAAAGTAAATCTTTGGGATCTCTGAGACTGGCACAGGCCAGAACTCTGATCAAGATTGATGTGAATAAAACAAGGAAACTGTATGACTTTTGTGTAAAACAAGAATGGATTAAGAAGTGTGAAAGTTAACTCACAGAATGTTTCCTTTTTATGTGGGTCAAAGCTATTAAACAACTTAATGAAAAAATGCATAAAAAATTCATAATTTTTGTAGAATTCACACAAAGGACATTACCCTCATATTACCACCATACATTAAGATTGGAAGATTCAAATTTGGACACTGAGAATCACTAATGTTCCAAAGGGTGGGATTCACTTTAGGAGAATGGTGAGTTGTAAACTTTAAACATTTTGCTCTGTAGAAGTAGGCTGGAGAACAAAATTTAGGTGTGCATCTTTGTTCAGCTTCAAGGACACAACAAAAACAGGTTTTTTTCCAAGAGGCAAAAAAAACCCTGCTGGACTATCTTACATTGCAATCACCTCAGCTGCTTATTTGTAAATCATTTTTGCTTTAACAACTTCCACATTTAAGCAGATTGTGTTGTTCTCATCTGGAACAAAGTGAGTCCTCATGATGTTTGTGCTAAAAGTATTACTGAGACCAGAAGATTTTACTGTTAATAGTATAAAGCTGTGAAATACTGCAGTCTATCATGACACATTGAAAGGAAATCCATGGTTAGATCTTTTAAACTAAACTCAAATAACTTTGAAATGTTTCTGTAATTTATGATTTGCAGTTCTATTTTAATTTGCCTTTCATTGAATTTTTAGTTTGCTTGAAGGCTACAACTTTGTCAGCTTTGCTACTATGTATTATCCTCATAATTAAGTAGTTGTTGAACAGTGAGGACTGCAATACACTCTCCTATTGGCTGGGCTGGTTGATTTCTTGTTAGCCAAGTGTTTGGTCTTTACAGAAAAGTATTTGCCAGAGGTTTTTTGCATGGACCATTTGACAAAGGAGCAAGGTCTGTGGGAATAAACCCTGAAGGCAAATACAGTACTTCCACGAAGTTAATTAGGAATTTATCATATGGCTTCTGACCTCTTCCTTCATCGCTTTTAACGTTCTTTTTCTTTTGCGACCTACCAGCTTATGTTTACTTGTTTTCAGTCACAATGTCATGACTTCTGAATTGATCAGGCCCGCCCAGAGGTGTAGGGGGCAGTGAACTCTATAAAAAGACTGAAACGATAACTCCTTATGCCCGGCCTTATGATTGCATGAAGCCAAAGTTCCGGCCTCCGAAGGGCGCCATGTACGTCTGAAGTGTGAAAAATACAGTACAGTACCGACAAGAAAATTATCGATTTCTGGAAGCACAATTGTTTTCGGACACGTAATGATAAACCAGTATGTCTTTCGTCAGAGGAAATTCTAGCGACGAAACTAGATTGAAAGACGAATTATTTGCCAAATTATAGCAAAATTGGACCGGAAACTCATGGCGAAAGTGTAGGTATTTCTTGTTTTTCTTTGTTCGTTTTTTTGCTTTCATACTTTGGTTTTCGAAGATTTTCATATCAAAAATTACGGGCATTATTTTAATATCGTACCTTTATTCTGTTCCATTCTTGTAAACCCTAACCTAACATTTTTCGATGTGAACAACTTCGAACTTGCAATAAATTCTCCATAAAGTGTATTTTCGCACATTTTTTGTGTCAAAGTGGACAAGCCTTACTTTCATTGTTCTATTAAATACTCTGTTGACTTTTTAAACATGGATGACTGACCTATGTTCTTCATATTTATCAAAATACGGGTAGTTGTTGGTAACGCATAGTTTACTTTAATTTTGAACCTTATATTTCACTGTATTTCTAGTCTTCATCGGTCGTGTATGAGTTCACGTAGTCTAAAATTCGAAGGTAGTTGGTTGCAAACCTTAAGGATTCGATACGTTCGTCTTTCTCTTGTTTAAAGGTGTTTTTTTTACCTCAAGTTTGTTCCTTTTTCATGTCCTTTCTCGCCCTGGTGAACAAATTGGGTTCGCACTAAATCACATCGACCTAAACCAGGTCAGCCAAAAATTAACCATCGATTAAGTTGAAAATAATCCAAATCGAATCATAAGCCTTACCCTAATCATTACTCTACTCTAATCTGAAACTTTACCTCGTCTATCCCAATAAAACAAATTAAAAAAAGTAAAATTACGAATGTTGGTAATCCGGTTTAGATCAATGATATCGAGCGTTTTTCTTAAAAGGGGACTGGGGAGACATGGAAAAACACTGAGGAGCAGTGATCTTGTAGTTTTACCAATTAAATTGTTGGTTTATTTTTTAGATTTAGAATTGACAATCCTGGACTAGCAAGATAAGTATCGAAAACGTTGAAAACTAAGAATAACCTGAAATTTCCGCGCGATTTTAAACTCAAATTTTGCTCTTTTTTGCCAAATAATTCATCCTTTTCTCTAGTGTAGGTCGCGAGAAAGAACTTTGACAAAAGCTGTATTATTGAGGTATGTACTGAATTCTTCATAATTTATCTGGCAAAATTTTTACTCCAGTAAATTGAAGATTTAATCGTAGTACATTTTCCACTAAAAGGACCGGGTTTGACGTACATGGTGGCCTCCATATCCGCCATTTTTGGCTCCAAAATTCCACCTCGAGTTATCGTTCCAGTCTTTTTAGAGTTCACTGGTGGGGGCAGTTTGTCCACACTTTTTCGAAACCGTCCCCAGACCCTTTGCTCGGCCAAAATCCTTTAAGCCAGTAATCCGCAGCCAGCTCAACAAGGATTTAATCTACGAAATGCGGTGTTGGCTCAGTAAAATGGCTATATCTTGAGAACCATTCGACCGATTTTCATTCTACGAAGACTGGTTGAAGAGGAAAGGCAAGTGATAATATTTCTGGTAACCATAAGTTATAAAAAGATTCCTAACTGTTAAATTTAGACGTATATCTCCTATATGAGTAGGCCATTCGTGTGGCCCGCACAATCGATATAGTTTCTTTTCTCTCTCTGATGAACTATTTTTCTGTCAGCTTAATCTAAGGCTTGGATATTGAAGTCTATGCGCTAGTATAAAGTTCAGTAATCAACAATCAAGTTCCTGAAGTAATATTAAGCGTCTTTGAGACAAATTAATGTCACAACGAATAACGATCATACAGTCACATGTTACCCTGGTACAGTTACAGCTATGCAACAACAGGCGCGGGGGTCCAGTGTAGATACCTCAAGAACGCCGCTGTTTTATGCAACAACAGGCTTTTCTTATGTAATGTATGAAATAACTTCGATTTGCGTTAGACTTAAAACTATGGTCCGATTTGTTTATAACGTTCATTATTGTTCCTTGCTGTGGAAACTAATACGTCTAAATTTAACAGCTGGGAATCTTTTTATAACTTATTGTTACCAGAAATATTATAATTTACCTTTCCTCTTTAACCAGTCTTCGTAGAATGAAAATCGGTCAAATGCTTTTCAAGATATAACCATTTTACTGAGCCAACAATGCATTTCGTAGATTAAATCCTTGTTGAGCTGGCTGCGGTTTACTGGCTGTGACGACTATGGTCGAGCGAAAAGTATGGGAACGGCTCAAAAAAGTGACGACACGTTACACTCTCGAGTGATCCTTCTGGTTACTTCCTTATTCTGTGCCCCTGGGGGCGGACATGTACGTCCAAACAAGCGGAGAGCGTAGGTTTAGGAAATCGAATGCAAATTTATTTTATTGTCAAGTAAAGTAACATGCACGTAAAAATGAAATATTCACAGAAAGAACTTTTAAGTAAACTACCTTCAATCGGGTGAACAGCTTAAAAACTTTCTGATGGCGAATGCCAAACGATCAGAGACTAGCAAGATAAGTATCGAAATCGTCTGTTTGCTTAATGAATGTTGGTGAATGCTTAATGCATTAGTTCAGCTTGTTCTGCCTTTATCATTAACTTCTCTTGTAAATCATCAGTTATCTGTGCTATACTTTCTGCCTTTTTTTGCTTTTCCTCCATCGTTGCTCTAAATGTTTGATTTTCTGTTTTAATTTTAACTCCAATGCTGATCGGTCTGGTACAGTATTCTCTTGCGGTGAGTGTTCCTCATTTTTATATCTTGCATAGTTATGGTCACGTTGAATTTTAGCTGATGGTGACAATTCATCATCTTGAAATAATGATCGCTTCTGGGGTATTTCCAGTCGCTTTCTAGCATCCTCTGTTATGTTGTAACTCTGCACACGAGAGGGACATGTGGGAAATACTGACCAGAAGTCTCACTAGGGTCGGAACCTTTGAAGTTTTTGTCCTCGCGCATGTCGTGCCGCGCATCTTGGCCGCCGTGTTAGGAGCCGGATTACTCCGGACAGGTCGACAACAAAAATAATGGCGAAAAGCGGGTTCTGATCATTTGAACTGCTGTATCTCAAACGTTTTGCGGCCGATTTTTGCTTTACGGCTGGTACGTCTAGAAGAAAGGTATGTTAGCAATATCATTGTACTTTTAAGGTAATTTGCTAAATAGAAAACGGATAATTCTTCATTATCTTTCACGGATCACCGCGTCAGCCACTTGCATGATACTCGTCGGACGAGCGACGTTTGCTTGAGTATTCTCGCTGTTAAGGATGAAATGTCGAAAGTAGATTTCACATTTATAACAACTGTGACGGGGTAAACTCTTTTCCTTAATCATAATAAGACTGCTTTAATTCCTTAAATTAGAACTCCAACTTGCTTTAACACTTGGCCTCTCTCAACACTCATCTGTATTGAATGTTTCGAATAACTCCACTGTTTTGATTCGGTGCAAAGGTTTATGTATTTTGTATTCCTAAATTTCCAAGCAGCTTTTTCATAATAAACAAAAATAATTCTCAGTTTTATTTAAAATGTTCTCACGATTGTCTGTCTAGCAATGGCGCAACCACGAAGGGTTTTCTGAACATGCTTCCAAATTGCTTGTCTTAATTTATGCCCTGAAAAAATTGTACCTTATATCTTATGCATATAAACTTACATTTGTCCCTGATCTATGTATTGGTTAACACCAGGGCTGGAATACTTTGCAAGTAGTGCAACTGCAACTGAAATATTATTCAATGTTGCTCATGTTTGTGCTGACATTTTTCTCTTTTATCACTAGGTTTGGTAAGAGGGATTTGACATTAGAAAAAAATCGTTGCCAAGTAGGAATGTCTGTTTCCAAATTGGGGCAGGAGGTTTTCTTCCATCTGCAAAGTTTAGTTATTGTTATATATTCTGTTAAACAAAAAAGCTGATTGAAAAAACAATATACTGTGGCTACAGTGAATTAACCTGAATCTCTTCCTTTTTACTTTTCTTTTAATATGTAAATTTTCCCTCCATTATGCTGATTACATGTAGCACTTGTTACCAATGATGTCCTGCCTGAGTTCTTGTGCCTGTCCTTTCTTACGAAAATGAAAGTGTCAATCTTTAGTAAAGTGAGCAGTTATTTCTGTGCAGAAACTGCAGCAGAAATACTGTACATCCAGGGGTTGTAGCTACAGTACAGTGGGTCATTTTTTCATTATTCTAATGACCAGCCCAGTTCTTCATTAATTTTTACTATCTAGCTTTATTTTTGTAGAATTTTACATATAAATCTACTTGAAGGCATAATCACAAAAAGATGTGAAAACAAACTCACAGGATAGCTTCACATGAAAAGCTGATGGGCCACTTTCAAATTAATTTTTCTTATACTGATTCAGATCCTGCATATAACATGTTTTGCATGCACAGCAATGACAGAGAAGTGGATACCTATCTAAGTTCACAATTTCCACACAACATTGAAATCATTCAAGCCCCTGCCATGCTACAGGAAGGCATACAGTAAACCCTCGCTATATTGCGGTTCATCTTTCGCGGACCCGCAACATCGCAGGTTTTTCTATAGAACATATCTAATTTGATATCGTGGAAATTCTTCCTATATTGCAGACATAGCAATATCTGCCACTCACAGTTATCATTGTTTTATTAGTTTTTACAGCTATTTAGGATGAAATATACTAAGTTTTCTATACTAAATCATTATTAAATGCAAAATATATATATCCAGTGTAAATAAAATTATTTTCTAAGTAAAACTGTGGTTTTGCACACACACACAGTGATATAGTGATATACGGTATCACTATATCGCCAATTTTCACCTATTGCGGTAGGGTTTGGAATATAACTACCGCGATAAACAGGGGTTTACTGTACACTAGATATTTTTAAGAATTATTGGAATCACATTCGGAAGCATGCAGTAGATCACTACAGATGCATTTAATAATGCATGTTCAAGTTTGTTACAATCTACTGAAAATCAATATGGACTTACACAATCATTGAATTTCATGTTTAAAGAACTGTGACGACTTTTTTAATTAAATATTGCAATATGTAATTTGTATTGTCATCCCTTTCTTCAGTGCATAAACCTTGCTTCTTTCAAACAGCCTCCTCATGGAGAGGTTCAAAACACCAGACCAGAGTTATCAACTAAAAATTACAATAACAACAAATCAATGCCATACGTTTTTTCTGAATAATTCTATTTATAATCCTCGGTTGAAGTGAAGACAAGACATGAGTACCAGTGTGACGTTCAAATTGGTTTAAGACAAGGATGAGCCAAGGTATTACATGTAAAATGCTATCTCAATTAGTCGCTTTCACATTTAAAGTTCAATCTAAAAATTACTCCTTCCACAAATCAATTGTGAAGTTTAAATGTGCATTGAAGTCTGCGGAGCGGTAAACATTTTGAGGCACATTTTTGTCTGTCTTTAGGCAAGAAATACAAAATCGTATATGTACAAAGGCTCAAAGCATATCTTTGTTTGATTTTGAAATTATTTAAAAACTAAAACCAAGGTGACACGCAATCAGCAAGCTAGATTTGGTATCAGCACGAAAATATAGCTACAATGAACACGTAAAAACTGAAATTAATTCGGGCACGAGTGTGCTGCAAGCCGATTTGGAGTGTGAAATACGAGTAAACAAGTAAGCGAACAAATGACCACTCCTAACTAAATGAATATGTCACGGAAAATTTATTTATACGCCTTTTAATTATGATAAAATTGATCTCTTACCTTTCCTCTGGGACATAATAAAGTAAAACGGAAATCGTCCAAATACTTTTCCAGATAAAGCCATTTTAGTGATCCAAGCTGGTTTTTCGCCATTATGTTCCTTGTTGCCTGGCTGGAGTTATCTGGCTGCCAACATGGCGGATCCCGGACATGCGCACTGGAAGACGAGGACACATTGCACCCCCGAGTGAGACTTCTGGTCAGCTTCTTATTCTGTTGCACTGCATTATTTTTTAATCTGCAGGTACCATTTGGTGAAGGAAGCAAGGTATAATTCCATTTTTGAAAATGGTTGCTGCAGATATGACTATGTTCAGTGGCCTTCCATGCATTTCCTTCTTCACGTGTTCTTCTGACAGCATTCTCCCACTTTTCAAGCAGTGCTGGATTTTTTCGAGGAAATCTGTATTGGCATAAAAACTGTATTGGCATATATATATTCGCATATATATATATATATATATATATATATATGTATATTATGAGTGGTTTTAACAATACTTGTATCTTGTTTATCATTTTCATGTCCCTTCCATTTAAATATTAATATAATAATATCTCACAATATATATCGATGAAGTAGTTACTTCAGACCATATTTATGCAAGGAAAGCTTTTTACTTTTTATTTTTTCAATTCCGCTGAAAAATGAACCAACGCAACTTTTCTGAACCTTCACATAAACTGCTCTCACCTGTGAAATGCGATATACATTTTGTTCGCTTTAGTTTGCTCGTTTTCTGCGTTTTTGCACCCGTAGGCGACACATCTCAACGGCATGTTTCCTTGCTCTTCAACTTGTAAAGAAATAAACTTCGTTTTTATAACTTTCAGGATTATTTTTGAGGCTTGTTTACAAATTCGATTAAAAATTTTCTCTCTGCCGAACGAAAAAGGAGTGGGGAGAGAAACAAACCATTGGATGTTGTCGGAGATGTTGTTTTTCACAACTTTGCTGCTCATTTTAACTATTACAATTAGCACCCCTCTAACTAAAAAGTAAGTAAATAGGTAGTTCTGACAAATTACTTGATACATCTTAGCGATATATGGTCAAAACCCTCAGGGTAACAAAGAAAAATAAGGAAACCAAAAATTTCTGCCAGGTTTTTCATTCGAACTTTTCCTTTCTTTGTCAAACAATTCAACATTCCAACGACAATTATTTCTATGAATGGCATGAGACAAAAGCCCTTATACTGTTATTTCCTGAGAAAAGTATAACTCTATCAACTAATTTTACTCCTCATAATGATCTAGTTTCCAGTTCTTAAAAAGGACTGGGTTTGACGTACATGGCGGCCTCCATATCTGCCATTTTTGGCTTCAAAATTCCACCTCGAGTTATCGTTCCAGCCTTTTTATAGAGTTCACTGGTGGGGGGTAACTGGGGCAGTTTGCCGCGCGCCCCAACGTCAAGAGGGGCCCCAGACCCCAGCGCAAGAGGGGTCCCGGGCACCAGCTCAAGAGATGCTTCCTCAACATACTGATAAATTTATTTCCTTTATGTTTCAAATGAAGATCTAATAACTGAATGAGATCCGCTACTTTATTTAACCGACACTGTTTATTTATTCATTGAACGCTGGGCCCTTACACTGAGCCAGGACAGGACACATATGTCTTCACCCGAATAGTTATCTGCAGGCTCTCCAGTAATGAACAAAATGAAAGAGTTATTGTCAAGTGCCATATGAACGAAAATAATTTTTGTAAGAGACCCCCCCAAATTTCTATTTTGCCCTGGGCCCCACCAAGACTCGGGGGGGGCCTGGAATCGATTCAACAAGGTTTCGGCTTAAAATCATGGTTGAATAGATTTAACTAACTCTTTAGCAGTCTTTTCATGATAATCTGACACTGCCGAAGTCAACTGAAAAATGTTGACTCGAGCGGGATTTGAACTCGCACCTTCGGGATACCGGTTCACCGCACTACCTGTTGAGCTATCGAGTCCACAGGAACTGGAAGCGAGTTTTATCCCATTTAAGTACACGACATATTCTCGCGACAACTTAACGCTTATCCATGAGAGGATGTACAGTGTTTCAATTCTATTTCAGAATAACCCTCACAGATATACATGGACACTTTTCATGATAATCTGACACTGCCGAAGTCAACTGAAGAATGTTAACTCGAGCGAGATTTAAACTCACACCATCGGGATACCGGTCCGCCGCTCCACCTGTTGAGCTGGGTCGACACTAGAACGTACCTACTAAGACCAGGTTTCAGTGTGGAGACTGGAACTGGAAATTTAAGTACTTAATTTACTTAATATCCTAACCCTAATCCAAACCCTAATTTTTACGGTTGACGTGTTCCCTCTGGAAGGATTAGAGTTGGGACATCAAGTAAATAAAGCACTTAATTTTCCAGTCCCAATCTCCACACTGAAACCTGGTCTCAGTGTCACGTTCTAGTGTTGACCGTTGAGCTATCATGTATCGATATCGGTATCCCGATATACCGGTATCCCGAAGGTGCGAGTTCAAATCCCGCTCGAGTCAAAATTTTTCAGTTGACTTAAGCAGTGTCAGATTATCATGAAGAGTGTCTGTTCATGTTTATCTCTGAGGGTGATTCTGACCAAAATATACAGACCTCGAAATATCTACTAAATAGCACTTTGTGTGGTCAAGGAAATTAGAAGGAAATTACAGTCAATTCCGAGGAAATTCAAGGAATGTTTTTTCAGAACAAAGATATTTTAAACTTGCATTGTGGAAGTACTGGTCGAGACTGCACGCTGACTAAGACCTACACTGAATGTTCTGATCACTATTGTCGTACATGTCAGAAATAGTAATAAAAAAAACATTTACGCTCAAGGCTGCTCGACTAGGTATTTTCCAGTTTTCCCTTTTTTTGAATAACGCTTGGCTTAGAGAAAAAAATTCATTGGAAAATAGCTGGGGTCAAGTGGAGAATCTTGAATGTCATCCGTACGTTTGACGGCAGAAGTGAGAATTTTCTCCTGATAGACCTTTAGTGTTTTTACATTCAATATTGAACTTTTAAAATTTTTTGGTGTGTATTCATTTTAGCGTTTGGAAAATGGTTATCTTTATATATATTTTTGGATTGAAGTAGCTGGTGCACTGAAACGTAATAAAAACCATCGATTTGGAACATCACGCAGTGGTCTCTTACAGTCACTTTGCTAAAACGAGTCTAAACGTCTTTGCTAAAAACATTATTAAGTACATGTAACATGAGCAAAAGTATGTACTTCCTTCCGCGGACAAAATAAGCAGATGTCCAAATATTCTCGTGAACTCCTAGCCTTGTGGCCCCTGAGCCCGTGCCTATTGTACGGTGCCTGTTGATTAATCCGCAATTGATTATGGCTGTGTTGAGGAGGAATACACTGCATGTCCATGTAGCGAAAGCTAGTATCAGTTACACTTTTAATTATATTTATTTTACAACATTAAGCAAACTCTTGCATATAACATGATACATACTTGATTAATTTCCAGATAAAAAAACAAACAAAAAAAAAGAAGGTTCTCGGTTTTTCCTTCAATATTCATCCTGAAGTTCAATGTAGTAATTACGTAAAAGTGAGATCGATTTAAACTTGTAAAATTAATAAAACACTTCCAGTTCTACATAATAAGAGTTTTCTCATATAGACTACTTACAAGACTTCATAAAACGAAAGTACGTCGTTTGAATCAATACACAGCCCATATCATAGGAGATACTTTTTGAAATAAGAAGAAACAGGGACAATTGGTCGTCACAAGCTTTCTTTAAACACACTATTAAGTAATGTGAACTGTAAACTGTGGCGTGGCTGACAATTCAGTAGCAATGTTCACTGATGCCCATCTACAGTCCAGGAGGCAGCATCTTGAAATGTTTTGGCCACTAACCATACAGTACATGTACAGTGAAAATCCTGTCAGTCCCTCTTTTATTTTGAGAACTCCAGTGATGCACTTATTGTAAACATTCATGATACTGATGAAATAGGATTTTTAGGTGAGCCCATCTCACTAAGCACTTTATCTAGCCATTGCAAAGGACCATGAAGGTGAATTTCAATCCAGCACGGAGTGCTTGTAACATCTTGCCTGTGATATTCTGCTCCCCATCCTTTAACAAAACTCATCCTGATGGTACACATTTTAGTCAGTTCATACACTGCTTCAAATCCACGATGAACAGACTGAGAGAGGAGCTGTGCAAATTCTTGGTTGTTGAATATTTTTAAGGAGCAGTTGGACGGGATCTTGCAGACTGTAGTTGGGTGAAAACCATGGTGGTGATTGCAATTCCGGCTCTGCACAAATATAGCACTTTCACTGAGGCATTCTGCATATACCTCACCTCCAAAGTAGTACAGATGTACTCCTTTTCCAATGTGTTTTCTTGTATTTTCAATGGTAGAATTGCGATTTACATTTGAAAGTAAACCCAGACAGAATCTTTCAGAATGATTGGTATTTGGATCTGTAAAACCATCAACAATCACACTTGGTGTGTGACAGTAAAATGGCTCACCAACTCTGGTATTGAGCTCATAATAAGCTATGGTTGCCCAGTTCTTTGGTTCCTGGTAGTCTACTGCAGTCATGTTACGAGTATCAGCTGAAATCAGACAGAAAATCTCAATTAATCATAGATTACAATTAAAAAGATATTGAATTTGCATATTCTGCCATATCTTTGCAACAAAATGACAAAAATCTTGTGCCTCAGCTAGACCAGCCAGTACTACCAATAACTCAGGGTTACATGACCTGGTCCTAATCACATGATGGATTCAAAATAAGATACAGAGTACAGTATCTATATCATGTATTGTATGTGAGCTTTGATTGGTAAATATCACTGTTTATATCACAGTATCCAAACACCAAAAATTTCCCGCAAGATGTTTATTGAAGGTAGTGCCAGATGTTCAGTCTTGTTATCTTATCAAAGAAAGAAAGAATGGTTTTTGTGCAAAATCCTTGCAAAATTCTTCAGGCACACCATTTGCTGTTTGCAATCATTTTATTCACTGAAAGCACTTCCCAAATCCAACAGTTATGGGAGCCAATGCAAAGTCACAGTGATGGGCAAGCAATAATAAATTGGACATTTTTTTCTCTCAACACAGATTATCACTGTGAAATTGATTACTACATTGTACAAATAGTATGTGGTTCAAGAATTGGGATTTGGTTAAAATTTATTGGAAAATTAAACTACACCAAGGTATTCTTCCTGGTCTCAAATTTTGGGACTTAAAAACCTTCAAGACTCCACATGTACAGATGTGAGATGGAGAGCAAAGATTGAGGCTATTGGATAATGAACTGACACAACAAACCAAAAAATGAGGTCTGAAAACTAAGACCAGTCTTGAGACCTACACTGCTGCTGTATAGGGAAAATGTTTCCTAATGTCTTGGCTGCACAAACAGGGAATTTTCATCTAGCACAAGTGATTGCACACACAAACATAAACATGTGTAGAAAACTTGTACAAAAGTTGCAGAAAACTTGGAGTATCAATTTAAAGGCAGTAGACCTTTCATCTAAGTTCACAGGATGTCTCCCTTTGATGAGTACTATAGGATCACTTGGCACTACCCAAAGTAAAATTAAAAAGTCAGATATGGACTGAATAGAATTGTGCTTTTCTTAACCCTTCCTGGTCTGAGACATCTTCCCTGGAGAGTAAAATTGGCTTGTCTGGCATTAGGCAGACTAAAATTAGTAATTGGGATACAAATAGTAAAGCATTAGCATGGGTATTGTGTTTTGCAGTGTTTAAGTAAATTTTCTAGGACCCAAAATTAATCTCTAAAATTCTACCTCAACTAATACAAAGGGTCATGAAATTGAGCAAAATCATAGATTGGATATGCTGGTACCAGTCCTCCACATACATCAAGAAATGGACTAATCAGCTCATTAGTTGTGAATAAACCTAATTCTTAAGATGTAAAGACTCCAACATGCCTCCAAAACAATGAAGATACAAAGCACAATTCATATCCTGTTCGTATCATGAAACATGTGTTTGTACCTTCAACAAAGTTGAAGGTTGTTGACTAGGCTGAAAAGTCAAACAACTCTGTTGCAGGCCACAAGTTTGGTGTTAGCAAGAAGCTTGTTCAAGACTGGCAGAAACAATCCAACAAAATAAAAGATCTATCAAAGACAAAATGTGCTGATCATTTGTGTAATTTCCTACACTACAATAAGCTCTAAAAGATTAAAAAAATATGCTGTAAAAGATTTGCCATGTTACTAAAGTTTCTTCAAACACTATTCAGTGTCTGGTAACTATTTAATTTGAGGACTCGATTTACACTCAGGGTATCATAAAAATTATGATTTTTTTGGTCAAAAAATAAGGGGTTGACTTATGCTGTGAAATATGGTAACTTGTCACAAATTCTTTATCTTCAATCACACTTATCTCACCTTCCACAAATGATGTCATCCATTTATTAAAGGATCACAGGTTGCTAGTGCTATGCATATTTGAGGGTAGTAGTACAGTGTAACTACTGGAATAAATGATGTTTTATGTGCACGTTCTTAAGCTATTCTACACAGAAAAACCTTCTGAGTCCCTGATGGGAATCAAACCCCTTAACCTTCTGATTGCCAATGAGACACTCTAACCATTGAGTTACATTGACTGAGATGGTGAGCAAAGTTTATATTTATGTACTGATACAAATTGATGGTAGACATACATATGTCTACCATCAATTTGAACCAGTACATAAATGTAACCTTCACTCTCCATCTCAGTCAATGTAGCTCAATGGTTAGAGCATCTCATCAGTGATCAGAAGGTCAGGGGTTCAATTCACACCAGGAACTCAGAAAGTTTTTCTGAGTAGAATAGCTTGAGAATGTGCACATAAAACATCATATATCTACCACACTACCCACATTTAGTAATTTACTGGAATAAAGTTTATGTTTTCTTTCACTAGTTTTCCCTGGTACTTTAGTTGGCTCCTTTAGTCAAAGTTTATAAAGAAGTTGCTCTAACCCTTTAACACCCTGGCCTCATCCCAGTGACTAGTAAAATCATCTAGCATTGGCCTGGGTAAAATCCTAAAGAGCACCCTTTAATGCATTAAACTTCAGAATTTACAATATATGCTTGAGAATAATGACAACCAAAGAGACAGTTGACATTCAAAAATGTGACTGCCTTGTCTGCATAGGACAATATGGCTTACTATGCTAAGTGAACATCTTTACCAAAATCATTTCTACTTCCCATATAGCTTGTTAAAAAGTTTTATTATATTTTTGAATATTAACATTCAAATCAAGGGACACTTTAATGGCATTATTAGTAATAGGTTTATTATTATTCAGGTGGTAAAAAAGAAGGCTGAAAAAAGTTTTCATATTTCATTCTATTTAAGCAGGCAACAATTGTGTAGTATCAGGTTTGATCTCTATGCAATGCATGTTTGTCACAATATTGACCAAGGATTTACCAGGTGGGAATCATAGTCATAGGATGAACATTAATGCCCAACTCAAAATTTGAATGTGAATTATGCTATGGCTATTCACATTCAAATTTTGAGCTGGGCATTAATACTCATCCTACGACTATGTTTGTCACAAGTCCAATTTAATGGTCAAGCCCCATAAACTTATGGAAGAATCTGATGAAGATGAAGAGAGTTATAACTAACAGTACTGACTTTGATATAAACTTTATGTACAACTTGTGTAGGTCAGTTTTTACCTTCCCAGAGTTTGATAGTTTAAAATGCACAGTGTATGCACTAAAAAGCAAATATTCTTTTTGTTCTTTGAATAATTTTAATCATGCAAGGGATGAAACACTGAACAGAGATACTTTTCTGCATAAAAAGCTCCATACAGAGACTGCATGTCAAAGCCTGTGCAAGTAAGACCAAGATCAAAGTGTTCCCTGTTGGCAAAATCCACTTAGATTAAAACAGTGTCCCATACTGATTTTTTCCATATGATTACTTTACTATTTCTAAATGTTTTTTTATCTTTCAGCAGATGGGTTTAGCCCTTGAGGTCCATCCTGCTAAAAGTCAAGCCACTCATTACAATTTAGCAATTATAATAGGTACAGGTAATTAGGTAGCATTTTGAATTGCTGAAAAATAAAACAGGCTAAAAGTTGAGTTGTGAATTTGCAAAACACATTACCTTTTTCAAAAATTAAGAGTATCAATTGAAAGAGTTAACTATGAGACAATTCTTACCATTTGGAGAAGATACTGGTGATACTGGTGATACTGGGGCAATTGGTCCTTGAACGCGCGAATTATTCCCAATATCAACTTCCATTTGATGTTCTGGTGGACGAGGAGATCCCCCATCATCAGACATGCAGCAAGGTGACGGATCTTCAAAAGAGTACACTATGTCAACCAGGCAGTTTACATGACTGTCTTACATGAACTAATCATCAACCAGAATACTCTGTAAAACTGTAAAGAAAGTTTTTTCAACTGTCTTTCGGTAACTGGGAAAGTATGAAAATGTATATGGGAGTGAGTAGTGGACATACAAAACATGCAAATTGCTCATTGTATCACGCATACTCCTTACTGCATAACATAACTTACAATGCTGTACCTGAGTTTAATTCCAAACATTAAAAGAACTCGCTGTTAATCCGATCACTTATTCAAATTAAAAGGATAATTGTTCAGAGTGACAATCAACTGCCGTGCGCCAAAGGCAAATTACCTAAAACACACAATCCCACCAGACAACTGTCTCGTCATCATCTCAACTTCAAAACGCGACCCTAAATGCCTTACCCATTTGCTACAATAACGCGTCAACTGCTGACGGTTTACTATTGTTCATTCAATGACTCCTCTTCATATAATCAGCAAATCGCTCACTCTTAAAAGCGCATGTTATAATTTCGATGTGTAAAATGTTTTCGTGCAACGAAATCTAAAACTATTAAGTACAAATATTGATATTTCGAACCAGGTATTTCATATGGGTTGTAGTTTTCATTCTGTCGAAATGGACTTGGGATGTTTTCGCCAGGAGTTTGTCTAAAGCCCGATGGAAATGTAGCGTTGTGTGGCATGGAAGCTTCTTGCGGAGGATGATAAGGTGGTGGTAGCCTTGGCTGCATCGGAGGCCATTCACTGTGCCGAGGAACTAACACTGGAGGGAGAACTAAGAAAAACCAATAGAAATATCTTTTTACTGGTATATTTATTCAGCTTAGTGGTGCACAATGCTTGGCTTTCACATAGTATGAAGGGAATCATTCTAGACCACATTTAAGGCAAGGTATTACAAAAGCAGTAATTACTGCCGAAAGCAGCTTTAGATAACGAAACATTAAAATAACCAATAAGGTACTGCAATGATAAGCTTTTCGTGATCAGCGAGTGGATGCCATTGAAAAGAAATACAAAGATGTACCTAAAATGCCAAATCAGCCATGAATCATTGAACCCAGATACTTAATGATATGAGTGCAACTTACCGGGACTTTCCACCCGTTGATAATGATAAGGATTGATGCACACTTCTTTCTGTTTCTTACCAAAAGCGTACTCACAAATATCTAAAGGTTTTAACTCGTGATGACTTTGAAGATCAGGCCACCTCCACACTCGACAGTATATAACATGTGGGAGACCTTTCCTGTGAGAAACTTGAAGCCTCCCATCTAAACTTCTCGCTATTGTAACACACTTTGCGGGCTGGTTAGGGTTAGACAGTGCCTTTTCTAACTCTTCAATAGCTCCTTTCTTCTTTTTTAATTTCTTCACGAGAGATTCGATCGCTTTCTCAGCCCATTTCTCTTCTTCGTCGCCTTGTTTCCATCCCAAGAGACGTTTGACGGCGGGAGAAGCGAACGCAAACAAAGACGCCATGTCTGTTTCACCTATACTTCGTGAAGTCGCAAAGTTTATCAGCAAAAAATGTATTCGATCTAACAAAGAAATGAGGAAATACTGACAAAGGTACAATAATATATGAATTACAGTTCAGATCTTTCCTTAAAATTATATGTTTGTTTTGCAAGAGTAATTTCGTGTTTACGTTCATTACATCCGTTTCGGCCTACATGCTTCGCCTTAATAGACCAAAAATTTAATGCTATGTTGCTGTAACAGCGTTCATACCTTTCAATGAGTATTCTTCTAAGCTTTACCACAGAAAATATGACGAGTAATGCAGAAATTCCACTAATCTAGAATAGCATAGTCAGAAGATAACCATAAATTCAAATATCAGCCCTTCGCTTTGACTTGAGGTTGAATGACGTCAGAATATGGCGCCATTCCGTCTGGGAGGTGTTTAATGGATGGCACTTTGTCTCACTGGGGGGTTAACTTAATATCCTGAACAGACAAAAAGTACTCTTGCTTAAAAAAAACTGTCACCGGATCCTTTAAACCTACTTTTTGTAACAGAAAGAATAATATGATTGTCGTTTGGAGACAAAATCAACTTCGTGTGTGCGTTTTCTTTGCCTTCCTTTTCAGTAACAAAGACAAACTCACGTCGTGAGTGGAAATAGCAGAAGTGCGCTCGAAAAACTAGCGGGACGACAGAATTCATCACAGAAAGTTGGTCGGACGAAGTTATAGTGATCTATGTTAAATTTATTTGAAAATTCCTAGAGCATTTGCTCACTATACTCATGACTGATTTGTCAAATTAAATCAAAATCGTCTTGGAAAAAATTCAGTTTTAATTTTAAATAAAAGTTTACCGGATAGAACTTGTTTTAACACACAAAGTGTGATAAAAAACTGTCAGTGCTGTCCATCCATCAAAAACTCACATTCATTCTCAGCTTTTAAATTACTAACGCTATAGGGTAGAGACGTTCCTTCACTGAAAATAAGGCTGAAACTAAGCTAAGATTATTTTCAAAAACCAAAACAAGAGACTAGTTCCCGACATGTACACCAGTCACCGAACTTTCCTTGATTGATCCTCCAAGGTGTGCAACCATGTTGTTTGGAAAGTAATCTTCGGTTTCTACTGAACTAGCTCATCCACAACAAACATCAAGAGCTTAACACTTTACAGTATGAAATCATCGTTCATGCAAACAATTTTTAACAACAGATGAGTTTGACATAATTTGAAGGGAATGCGTTTGTAATTTTGAAGAAAAAGATCTTTTAGCAAAACTATTCTTTCTTAGTCTTTGTTGTGAATAAGTTAAACCTCTTGAGATGGAATTTAGTGAGACAATCGCGGTCTAATATTGATTGGTGAAGAAACCAGTGATTTAAGGTTAGCCAGTAAATTGCATAATACTGATAGCACACATAGTGTATAACAGTAAATTTGTATTCTCGAAGGAAGATTGTAGGAAAGGGGATAAGGTGATAAAAATCAAGTTTTGGACTTGGACATCGCGGATCATTGACATTGAGTGGAACAAATGACACTAGGTTAATGCTTTGAACAACAGAGACTAACAAATCTATTGTTGCGAGACTCCAAAATGGCAGACATCACGTCAAGTTATAGAGTTCTCTGGAAGTGCCGTAGCAGCTACAAGTAAATTAGGACGTGAAGGTAATGAAACAGGAAAAGTGTTAAAGACTGTACGCTTTCGTTCCACTGTCTGAGTCTCACTCTATTTCTCATAATAAGGAAGTGGCGTAGGAAGTGGGGGAGACACGGGGACGGCATCCCCCCCAACATTAGGGGGGTCGCAATATCTTTCGGGTTCCCCTTAAAAACAGATATGGTAACAGAGTACAGTGTTTTTTAATTTTTTCCATCGCACGCACTTGCATTTTAAAATTAAAATAAAAAGTATTTGAAAATCAAGTCTGCTGCATATTAACAATGATTGATACTTTATTATGCCTTAGAGCTGCCCACAAATGTCGGTTAAGACTCAGATAAACGTATGGTCACTTTTAGTACCGTTCAAATTAAAGGTTGAAAAAACCACAACATTTTATAATTGTTTTTAGTCTTTTAATGAATAAATTAGCAATCCAGTGTAATATTCCTTACCATAGGTGTAACCGGCCGTAAGTAGTCTTGGTATTGTCAACAATAAAGTCGATGTAAGCATTTACCAAAAAATATCCATCCTGAATATAGACTTTGCTACCGGCCCTCCTAACTCCAACTAGCTTCCTACGCCCCTGTGATAAGGTAATTAACATGCTCCTGTACGGGGCCCGGGCATGCTTACCCAGAAAATTTTGTAATTTACTTGGAAACTAAGTCAAGTGTTTGAATTTTTATTTCCCAACGTCTTGGTAATTTTCATAAATTAAGGAACAAATTTCGAAAATTTGATTTGCTATTATTCTCCCGTTAGAAGAAAAATCCTTTCAAACACAAGAATTTCTATCAATTACGTAATCAATTGTATGTCGAAACTTTGAAGCCGTTCACCACAGATGGGTTGTTTAGCATATGGGTGCAAGTGATCTATTGCAAATTTTCCATGAATTTTCCAACGAATTTTTCGATTTGAATTTTGAAATTCTGAACTTCCAGTTATTATTACCGTCATCTTTATCAGCACAAACTCTTACATTTATTTCATAAAATTAACCCTAGCCAAAAATTTCCAAGGACATTTTCAAATCCCCTGAGAAATTTGCTGCGAAATTCTCAAAGTTCGCAACGTATTCAAGGAATCCATATTACAGACAAATTTGGAACTCAAAGTGCGAACACTTAACCTTGTTTCTTAATAAAAATTTCTAAGAAGCCATATCGGTAGTTCTAGTGAGAATAAATAGGAGCATTCCTCCTTAAAATATAATAATCTAACATACGAACTTTCATCAGTTATTACGTATGATATTATGTACTTGTCTTCTCACACGTACGTCATTTAGGTAAGATATGAACCAGTATTAAGCCCTGTTCCACCAGTTGACGGTGTAAGGCTAACCAAGCTCCCCTCTCGACTGCACCATTCCACAAGTGTAAACGGAATATCATTGACGTGAACTAAAATGCCCCCAGACCGTCATATTTGACTTTGAAGTGTATGGTTTGCGTCAATAAAATTTCCACCATAACTATCTCGATCAACTCTTTCCCTATGGCATGAGACTTACCTGACTCTGGCTAATGCCATACGATTTTACTCCTCAGGAGGAGAGTTCCCGCAGTGAGAGTTAAATTCGGCACATCGAACATCTTCGGTAGCGTACCACTCAGGTAATGTGATTATGTATCACCCAGTGGTTCGGATTCCGGCCGGGCACGCTCGTTTGGCATGCTTCCCCGGTGGCAGTGGACCTGGTAAATCTCGACAAGAAAAGTTATCGGAAATCTCAAACCGTTGCAGATTCAGCGTCGAGACGTCAGCTCGCAATTTCTTGATGTTTCTACGTCGTCATTCTGCCTTGATCTACATTCGTTGTCTGGGTCATCATAATTCTTACATAATTGAGATTTTCACTTGGATCATGGATTTACGAGTATAATATCTGAGCACAAGCTCATTTCAGATCAACAAAGAGATTTGTCCCCTCATATCCTGAGCTGCATTGGAAATTTAGGCATATATTGATACTATTTTTATTACTTATTCGAAGGGATCTTCCCTCTTAATATTCCTGCAAAACCTCTATCTCCTCTATCTCGGTTGGTAGAGACATTTTGCCCGTAAATTATGAACTAGCTGAAATATGATTTCGCAACTTTTGAGGCTCCGATTTCCTTTCATTAAGCCAGATGTAGAAGTCCTATGATAAAAACTGCTTAAAGGATAAAGATCGGGACCATAATGAAAGCGAGGCTCGAGGTGCTCGAATTGAAAGCAAATTCAGGGCGGGCAGGTTAAGTACGGTTAAAAATATGAAGGGGTGAAACTGAAGTTTCGAGCAAAGGTTCATCGTAAGAATGAAAATGGTGTCACCATGGCAACAATTTTGAACAGACTTTTTCTGTACTGGCGAAAGTACTTTTTTTCTTACATTCTTTCTGTTAGTATGGGAACGTATACAATATATGTCGACCATATTTTGACTTCAGGAAAGATTTCGGTTGATTCTGAACACAAGCAACTGTCAAGTTGGACGTTTTTCATTTTCTTCTTTCTCTTAAGCTTTGCCTTTATTCCATCAAAGGGTAAAAATAATACCCCCAATTCCTTTATTATGAACGAGCTTCACTTTTTCCTGCCACTGAAAATTGCTTTTTTCGAGTTTTCCTTGTAATTTTCATTGAAAAATTTTAAAACCAACCCGAATTAAATCCAAATTGACTTAATTCCAGTTTCAACGAACACGGTGGTAGCTTAACTAAAGACAAAGTGGGACCGACCTGAGAGTGGAAGCAATGCACACCAATGTTCCCGCAGCCTGGAAACTCTACGTTAGGGTATGCGCAACAGCAATGGACGGTTGAATCTACTCCACTATTTGGCACCTAAAAACTAGCTTAATTCACCAAAAACATTTTTAAAAAAATACCTATCAACACTCGTCTTTTGCCAACCACACTTCGTGAAGGGCCAGTTGTTCCCTACATCCCAGTCTGCAGGTCCCTAATCAGCACCAAATAACTCGTTTTAATTTGTCTTCAGTTTCACGTGCATTTACAGGCGACTGCCAATCATGCTTGTTCAAATTCAATAACAATTTCTCGCGGAATTTTAACCGACAGACAAGCTACTTTAAGTTGATTTCTTAACGCAAACAACCAAATGAAAACAAGACAGCAACCAGAATTTCTAATCGTAGAGCAAAGTCAGAAAAAAATTTTTCTCACCAGAGTACCGAACGCTTAGGAAAATTTTTCGTCTGAAGAACCCCCCCTCCAAAACGCTGCGAAAATGCAATTCCTAAAAACACGATTTTCTTGGTAAAAATAGACAATATCTTGTGAGACAAAATTTGTCAAACTAATTTAGTATTAGCCCCTATTCTCCCACTTCGATGGACCACTGACGAAATGTACAGTGAAGTGGGCATGTGATCCAAACTCAACGAGGTTGGTGACTAATAATCCAGGCATAATTTGCAAATGTGGGGGCCTTTACCATTAGGTCAGTATTTTACGTCGGAGAGACAGCTCGCCATTTGCACACAGAAACACCAGATCATTCAAGAATCTCTGGTATAACTGGGAAAAACGTGTAAATCCTTCTCATCCCTAGCTATATTCTTACATGTTCCACAAATTGACCACTGCTCCCCCCCGGGATGATCTGTATTTTATATTCGTGTTCCAGTATCCTTGAAATTACTTGTCAGAAAAAGCCTTTTAGTTTCTAAACTTAAACTCTCTCTAAATACCACCCCTTCTTATATCTCTGTTTTAATGTTCCTAATCTCGTAGTTTCTTTTTTTTCACACCACTCCATTCATTGATAGCCTGCTGGAATACTCGAGAGTCTCAATTAGTTTTATATTCACTGAATATTGTAATTTTACCCAGTGTGGCGATAAGCGACTTGACGAGCCGTTAGTCATGTATCAAAATTGTTATAGTCCTTATTAAAAAGGTGTGTGGTTTTGTAGTGGGTATTAGTGCAATTGTATCTCTCGATATTTTCATGCAATACCTTACTGGAATATTATGGGTGGCCATACTGCCGCTTGCAAGCCACAAGACGTCGGGTATCTGTCCAAGTCTAGCTCTAGAAAGAATCATTTCTTTTTTGATTTAACCCACTTTTTACACATGATAAACTGCTGTCAAGAACTATTGCAAAACTTCATTTTAAACAAACGTAACGCATTCGCGGAAGGACATTCCAAGAAAATTTCGGCCAATCCAAACATAAGTAACGATATTTCAATTATCTTTGTTAATACATCGCATAATAAACAAGTTATTATTAACGAGTAATTTATGTTGACTTTTTGAAATTACGACGGCCTAACGAGATTGTCTTGCGAAGAACCAGATATTTTCCACGCGCCTAAGATATAACGGAGTCGTATTAACAAGAGATCCTTTCCCATTTGAAGCCAACTCCAGAATGGAACCAATTTTGACCCTAATAAATAAAGGAGGTAGAAGTGCGTTAAGGTACTGTTTCCAATCGATAGTAACATGTTTTAGCCTGTGTACCATTCACTCAATTTTTAAACCCATCTTCAACCAAAAGAGTACCAAACTAAAGTTCAAATAAGGTAGTTCCGTCTTATTGCACCATGTATAAGGTCGGATCATGAGAATAGGACGAAGTCAGACCGGCTCTAAAATCAAGATTTCCCAAATCTTTACTTGACAGCGGGCCAAATCTTTTCAAAAATTCTTGCAAACATTCAGCCCACATGATACATGGACTGTAGTTATCAATCTGTGACCACTCCAGAGAATGCATTTCCTAAGCCTCGGACGAGGCCGAAAATAAATTGCGTTTACGTTGGAGAACCAACCACGAACCGGTCCAACTTCGTGCCGGTAGGAACATTTGCTTTCCGTTCAGTTACTCGAATAACTTCACGCTAGTCTTCATATCACTCTCATTTTAACGTTCACGAACGAAAACAGCGAAAACGGGCGGATCTCATGCCAGTTAAACTTTACCCCGGTTTCACGTAAACTGGAAATAAATCAACTTGAAATGTTCAACTGGAAGTAGATTTTCGAATGTAATAATAATACATTTTAAGACCCAACGTGGTCCAGTTGCGAAAAATGAAACTCTACATGGAGTCAAAGCCTTTACATACCCAGCAAATCTAGTGCAGTACTCTGCCAATGAGCTGCAACAGCACGGTTACTAGTTCAGTATTTATATATCACACGAAATGAAATCTGTATCACTTAACAGTAAATTTTCGAACATAAAAATCATACATTTTAAAGACTTAACCGGAATAAGTCACGGAAATCCAACTTTTGAGCTTCCAACTGGGAAATGAACCCGCGACCCTGCGAATCTAGTTTTCAGTGCAAACGGAGCCACGGAGGACGTTGACCAAAGCTCGGGCACAAGTTTCGTATTTAAATAAATGGTTATGCGGATGAAATGAAAGGTATATTCAAGGAACATGAGGTGTTTACACGCAATCGATTCTTAAAATGTATAACTTTTACACTGGAAAATTTACTTACACTGAATATAGATTCCACTTCATGTGATCAAGTGCCAAAGCCTAATATCCCGTAAATTAACTTGGCTTGACGGTTAGAATTTTAGTCCCCTCTCAACCGTGCAGTTCACCTGCCTTTAGGTACGGTAAAGCGCGCTAGTGGTTGAAAGTATTGAGCCAACATTTGGCTAAAACAGACGATAATAAAATGGGAATTATTAAAACGTTTTGGATTGTTATTGCGCTTCAGGTCTACAACAGCTGCCTTAAGCCGTGGTTCCACTCACGATTTTTTGCTTGCACATGCGATGTAAATAGTTTGAGACACGTCGCGCTGCCAGAGTATGCCGAAAATCGCACATACATCCACTCTTACTCACGAGACGCGATAGCTAAAAATTGCCAAACAAAAGTTGTCAGAAATCGAATCACTTCGAATCAATTTTTGACGATAAAAGTTGGTTGTCGCCTCACGCGTAGCACCTTGCGACTTTTTTCCTTCACAGGCGGTGCGACCATAGCATTTAACCCAATAAGAAATGAATAAAAACCATTCCAGTGTTTGTTTTTTTCTACTCAAGACCTTGGTAAGCTGGATGACTGGATCGCCCCAACATTTACAATTTAGTCTGGTGCACTCATATCACGCTGCAAACACTAGGCCTAAGATTTACAGTGGGGGTCAAAAGTCTGAGTCCAGTCGTATTTTTTTCCCTCAATGTAGGATAAATCATGTTTCATGTGGAGAAAAATTAATTTATTGATTTACACATGCGTATTTTTATCAGTACATGCTTCCCACATGCCTTCCTTTTAATTTTTGAGTTATTTAACACACGCTGTAATTTATATAAAGCCTCCATAATGTGTAGCTGGACCAAAGATGGCAAAAGAACTCAGCGAAAGAATAAGAGTTCAAATAATTGCACTGAGTAATGAAGGTTTTTCACAGCGCAAAATTGCTGAAAAGATAGGGGTTTCAAAGAGTGCTGTGCAGCGAACTTTGGAAAGGTTTCGAGAAACAAAATCCTATTCTACAAAACCAAGATATGGGAGGCCAAGAGCTACCACTTTGAAGGAGGATCAGTACATTAAGAAAACTTCCTTATGTAACAGAATTGCAACAGCTGGTAACATTCAACCAATAGTTAACGAAACTTGAGAAAAAACAATAAGCAGATCAACAGTGAAAAGGAGACTAAATGCATGTGGTGTACATGGAAGAGTGGCTGTCTCAAAACCATTCCTAAGATCCCGAAACAAACGGAAACGGTGGCTATGGGCCAGAAAATACAGGTATTACACTAAAGAAGATTGGAAAAGTGTTCTTTTCGCTTATGAATCAAAATTTGAAATATACGGAAATAACCGTCGCATTTATGTTAGACGTAGAAAGAATGAGAGATTTATAAATTCTTGCCTCAAGCCAACAGTTTAACATGGTAGTGGGAACATTCAGGTTTGGGGTTCCTTTAGTTATAATGGTGTTGGCGATCTTTACAGAATTAAGAACACTCTTACAAAGCAAAAATATCACTCCATCCTTCAAAGACGAGCCATACCATCCGGCTTAAGGTTGTGCGGAAGGGGTTTTGTGTTGCAACAAGATAATGATCCGAAACACACTTCTCACATGTGTAAAAATTATTTAAGAAAGGAAGAGAAAGGTGATCTGGTCGTTATGGATTTTCCTCCTCAATCTCTGGATCTAAACCCTATTGAGAATTTATGGGAACATTTGAAACGAGAGAAAATGAAACATAATCTCACAAGTAAAGAGAACCTATGGGATGTCCTTAATCAATGCTGGGATGTCCTTAATCAATGCTGGAATAACCTTAAGCTAGCAGTACTCAGAAATCTTTTTGACTCTATGCCATGAAGAGTTAAAGCTGTTTTAAAAGCAAAAGGAGGTCACACAAAATAATAAAGTAATGTTTACTTGGCTAGTACAATGTAATCAATTCCAATGTTGATGTTTGTGCTAAAGTTATGCGCATATAGTGCTGTGTTGTGTGAAAATATATTGTATATCAATAAAAGACAAAAGCATATTGACTGGACTCAGACTTTTGACCCCCACTATACATATTGAGACCTAGAACGTGGTCAATTGAAGCGCATAGTCTGGATTTTCTTTGTTCTACCTTTTTGAACCTTTTTGTTCATTTTTAGCCTGCAAAAAGCAGGCTCAGGGTTTTGTTGAGGAATGAGAGCCTACGAACGGCATGGTGATAGATCGATCAATCTTTTCTTCGTTAGTATGCAGTTGGGTTACAAAAGCAATCAATGTCAATCTTTTAGGAGTCGGGTTAAAAAATCATAAAAGAACAATTTCAATGTCCATGTCAACTAACATGGCAACGATACATGACCTGGAAACTGAGGAGAATAAAGAGTGGACCACTTTCATGCCCGGAATCTGAGAATTGTTGTCGTCGTTTATGTGGTTATCATACTCGATTGAAAAGTTTTCACACTCTTGAATACAAATGAATGGGATAAAAGATATACCGCTTGTTTGAAACAATGAATTGTGGGTGTGTCATGAGATAATGATAATTATCTATGCGGTCACTGTCTTCGTGCTGGGCTGTCATTATTACTGCAGTCTTGGTGATCCTCAATATTACTTTTATGAGAAAAAGCATTCGTGCCAGACAGTTAAGACATATGAAAAATGTGTTTGTATAATAAAGCTATTAAAATTGGGCAAGTTATGTAACTGTTATACATCTCTTATATTTTCCTTCCACGTGGACGACAAAGTGAATCTAAAAGCTGGTAATTTTGACACATGCAATTCGATAATGGCAAGCTTCGTCCAGAAATCTTTGCTTATTTTTTTTGTGCGACTGTTTGTATAGGGTGACAGCGGAACACTTCGAAGCCTCACTTGGATCGTAAAATCAATGTTATTTCAAAAAGTCATTAATAATTCATCAGAAAAATACAAAGGAAAACCATAACCATGTCGTGTCTTTAAATGTGGTAAAAACACGCTTGTTTTTGTCCTCACATTTTTGGCACTCAGAAGATATTAATTACAAAACTTTCTTCATGATTTAGCGGGTAAAGGGGTTCGTTTTTTAAGTAACTTAAAAAAACTCACAGAATGTGCTTGATTGGATCCAAAACACAATCAGCTGTTGCCTCGTGTTTTAATTCTGATAAAGCACAACTGCTTGGTTTTTAAATATTATTATTTATCACACTACTCTCCTTAGAAAAAAGCTGAAAACGATTTCATTGTGGGTGAGTGATAAGACGAGGTGGTTACATACGGTCCTTCGGGCCCGTTTAAGAATGTACTTTTGGTACTATATAGCGTTAGTTTAGAATATAAAAGAATCTATTACGTAATGTCGGTATTAATGAAGAGTAATTCTATGTTAAGAAAAGCATTGCCAAGGAGGAGGAATTGAACCGAAGACGAAGGTTTTGGAAGAATACCCAATCAAATAGTTAACTGGTGGCAACACTCAATAAACGGAATTTTACGTGAAGAAGAATGGAAAAAATACTTGCATATGCCTCGTCAAGTATTCATGAAATTGGCCGATTTTATCGATTTTAAATTTATCGCTTGATGAAGTCGAAACTTCTTTCACGTCTGCCACGTTGTTTTGAAGTAATTTTGACGTTTGCATGCGTAATTGTGTCAAAGTTAACCCTACCTCCCGAGATAACTCGGGCTAAAGCCTTCGCATGGAAGCAAAGATAACTCATCGTCCAGGGTTACCATATCTTTGAGACCGAGATATCTTGGTCTTACGTGAAAGATCACGCATTTAATCAAGGAGACGTATAGGAGACAGGGACATCTACGGGTACCCGAAATATCCCTACCCACGGAAATATCTCGCCTTATGTGAATAGGGCCTAAGAGTCCTGAGTCCAATAACCAACAAGAATGCAGCCTGAGTAGCAAATGTAATAGAAGGGTATGACTTGATTATAAGTTCAAGACTGGAACCTTCAAAGCAGAAAATTATGTTTCTGCGTAGGCAAATTGGATATTCATGATGCTAGACCACGGAAGAAATGATTAGGACCCCCGAGCACCTGCCTATATCCATATTCTTGATTACTTTTCTTAAATCCTCTAGGATGAGCTCCCGAAATATCTTTTCCATGAAGAAGGACTTTCACCGCTTGGCACTATCCTTTTTGGAAATCAATGTTTGGGATTTCAAGATTTATGCAGCCCTTTGAAATCCGTTGGCGACGCCATTATTTTCGAGTGAGGGGCGCTTGAAGTAATTTATAATTATTACAATTTAGTGGCCTAAAACATAATTTAGATTGCAACCAATGAAAACTCGCGGCCGCCAGATATTGCTACTGATCAATTTTACCGCCAAGCCGCTCGAGTGCTCCCTTTTTCGTGCTCTCATTTCCTACTTTGCAAATTATTTCATTTTCATCCAGAATCACCGTGCACAACGCTAAAGATATTTGGAGCAAACAGCCAGTTGAAACGTTTGTATTCAGTCTCTCAACCCGTTTCATTTAAATGTGAATTGTTATAAAACAAAACGTTTGTGAACGGTGAGGACCGTAACCAAAGTGAGTCCCACCTTCATTAACTTTCTTTGTCAGCCGCTTTGTAGTAAGCCGAGTTTCCAGACCACGTTATGATTGACTATGCCTAGATCAACTTTTGCCTTTTTTCAAAAAAAAAAGAGTGAATTCTTTACAAGTATAAATAATTAAGGTATCTAACTTAATCATGCACCCAAATATCGAAAGTGATGTTACACGGGGCGATTTTGAAGGCAACATATAGTCTGGACAAAATTTCGTTAGACATCGTTCACAAACGGCATGCTTCAAGCACCAAACATTTTGTGCAACATTTTTTTTGCGTCAAAAGTCGCCGCTAAATATTGTTTGGTATAACATCAGTTGCCTTCATTGTCATACCTTCAATCTCTTGCCAGTTAACTGCCACTTCTGCGATAGGGATGTTTAACTGCTGAGCAATGTACAACAATTCCACGTCAAAAGCCCTGTCAACAAACGACATAACTTTAACAAATAAACGTCAGTAGAAATGGATATACGAAAACTTCAGCGTTGATTGCTATTTATGACCAATTTAAAAAGGGTCTTTTGTAATAGCACAACCACCACCATTACGACTTTGCTGGGGGTTGTGGTGGTAGAGCGGTAGCACCGGTGTCTTTACCCTGGGTCACCAGGGTTCGACTCCCGGATCCATGCAACTATCTGATGTAATTTACCTAGGTTATTTGTGAAAAGAGTATTGTGCAAAATAGTTACCAGCGATTTACCGGGCGGAAAGCGAAGTCGTACTATGAAAATAAGAGCCCAACTCAAAATTATCACTTATAGAGACATCGATTAAAAATATATTTTACTGACGTTTCGTCGCTAGTCGCGCGACATCTTCAGAGTAGGAATGAATACAGAGAGTTTGCATATTAAATTATATTTACATGGCATAGGATAACACAAAGCCAATGAGAAAAGAGGAAGGTGCGAGAACAGGAAACGGCGATGAGGAAAGAGAGATTTAGAGTATTGTGCAGTTTGACTCTGGCAAGCAGCGCTCATTTTCGCCAGGTACTCCGGTTTCGTCCTGTAGTGACACCAGACCTACTGTATGAGGAGTGGCCTTTACAGGACCTCTATGGAGAACAGCTTGGCTAGCTGATAGGGTTATTCAGTAGAAACGAATAAATATAGATTTTCTTACAACCGATTAAGGGGTGAATACCAAAAGGACACCAAGAATGATATTAGACGACTACATAAAATGGAAAGAGAAAGTAGAGGAGGTAATATTCCGCTATGCTGGGAACCTAAATCTCCTGGAAGTCGATGCTCCCTGGTTATAAGCTAAAAAACTTTCATTGGAAAATTATTTTCTCGTCAATAACAAACTCTATCAAGTTGTGGGGAAGCTGCAATATCACACAGTTTAACACCGTGAAGAGAATGCATATGAACAGCTACCAGAGTAGCGTATGTTTTTGAAATGGGATACACTGGATGCTGTTAAAAAACAAATTGGAAAGCATTGAATTCAAAATATCAAAAATAATTACCAGTATTAGGATACAGGACTGTAGGTGCCATTACTAAGAAGCCTTAATCAGTTTTTTAAATGAATGAATGAGTGAATCATACTTAAAAATCACTGACATTACACTACAGGATTGCTACAAATTAAAAACTTTGTGACCCAAGACAAATTTTCTCTTAAAATCACTTACAAGGATATCATGGAATAGCATTCCACGCGGCTAATAAAGTAAAGTTAACATATTACCTTGATACAGAAGAAAAATCACCGATCACCCGATTTTAAGTTAACTATTACCCTCCAAATCCTCGTGTTATTATGTTATGAAGAGGGAAGAAAGCCACACCTTGATTACAGGTGATTTTAACATTTCTTTTCTTCATTGTCTAACCGACATTCCGTTCTCGTCAACAGACTGTGGTGATCATGATGAGGATTTTACCTCACGAATTCTTAGGTGAATTTAAAAATTAACCCCGCGAAGAAAAGTCCGCCTTGTGAAGATTAGTCTTCAGCAAGCGACGTGACCTTGGTTGGATGAAGCGGCGAGATCTATTACTGACGCGTACATCAACTAAAACAAACGGTTTGTGAGATGATCTTCCACAGAAGTTGCGTTATGCTTTGCATTATGAAGTTGCCCGCAATCAATAGCTCATCATGATGTAAATTGTATTCAAATAAATGCAATTCATGTGAAAGATTGTACTGTGAAATCAAGCTAGATTTCTAATTTGAGCTGATAATAGTGGCAATCAACATTAAGATGTTTTTGTTGATGTGCATGAACAGTAAATGGTCCACTTTTTAAATTTCATTTTTCCCCTCTTTTTTCAGGCAGTAGAGACAAGTACAATTTCTCACTGTATTGTTGGGAGATGGATTTCTTTTCTTTTCTGACGAAGTACAAATATACTTTACTAAGCTGTAAAACACACGAAAGTTTCCATGTTCACACTCACGCACATCAAATAGGATTGACAAAATATTTTTCTTTTATTCCTTTTTACAGAGACGGCACCTTGAGTGATAAATTTGACTTATTGTTCTATGACCATATTAAAGTTTTTTCTCGTGCGAAAAAGAAAATGATTCCATCACCACGGTGAATACTAACTAGATAGCCCACTATGATTAAGGAACACCAAGCTTGGAGTGAGTGGAAATCAATCT
The DNA here is from genome assembly GCA_030142905.1 of Heliopora coerulea. NCBI lineage: Eukaryota > Metazoa > Cnidaria > Anthozoa > Scleralcyonacea > Helioporidae > Heliopora > Heliopora coerulea. Next base: position 6,135,867 of record JASJOG010000003.1, on the reverse strand, counting down.
TTCTTAAGATTGCGGATATCCATGCCCCGTGTCGTACTAGAAAAGTGAAAAGCGAATTTAGCCCATGGCTAAATGAAAGTATTAAGAAACTGAGCCACCATAGAGATTTCCTTAAAAAGAAAGCAATACAACTAAATTCACCTACCTATTATGAAGCATACAAAAGATGTAAAAATCAGGTTACTTCACTTATTAGGGAAACTAAAGCATCATATTTTAAAATAAATTTAGAAAATTGCACAAATAATAAAGATGGCTGGAAATACATTAACGAACTGCTCAATAGGAAATCACAAACCACGACTATTAAAGAAATTGAAGTTGATGAAAGAATAATTACAGGATATCAGAATATAGCCAATGAATTTAATAAATTCTGTTGCGAGATTGGGCCAAAACTTTGCGAGGACATACCACCAAATGATATTGACCCTTTGCAATGGGTATCACCTAGTGATAGGGAATTTTCTTTTAGACTAATATCTGAAAGTGAACTGATTAAGGTCTTAGAGAGGTTGAAATTATCTAAAGCATCTGGCCTGGATAAAATTACGAACAAATTACTAAAGGCAGCAGGACATACTGTTTGTGAAACTTTATTATATATTTTCAATTTAGTTCTAGCTACTGGTATATTCCCCGATGATCTAAAAATTGCTAAAGTAACCCCTATTTATAAAGAGGGGGATAAAAAGAACTGTGGAAATTACAGACCTATTTCGGTTCTACCAGTTATTGCCAAAATCATGGAAAAACTTATATACGACCAATTAAGTAAATTTTTGAATGATAACAATATTATCTCAAAACAACAATCGGGATTTCGTCAGTATCATTCCACAGAAACGTCTTTATTGCAAACAACAGACAAATGGCTGATGAACATTGACAAGGGTTTAATTAATGGTGTATTGTTCCTCGACCTAAAAAAAGCATTTGATACCGTAGATCATCAAATACTTTTATCTAAGCTTGAACTATATGGCGTAAAAAACCAGGCTCTTAGTCTGTTTAAATCATATTTAGATAACAGAATGCAAATCTGTATACTAGAAGGTATAAAGTCAAAGCCAAGAAAAATTCAATGTGGTGTTCCACAAGGATCAAATCTAGGACCATTATTGTTTTCCCTCTACATTAATGACCTTCCTAACTGTCTTCAAAATACTCAAGCCTCGATGTTTGCAGATGATACCAACTTGTCTAGTTCAGGAACTTCACCAACTGACATTGAAAACAAAATCAATGCAGATCTACATAATGTCAATACTTGGCTAACAGCAAACAAATTGACTTTAAATATTAAAAAAACAGAGTTTATGCTAATAGCATCAAAAAAGAGACTAAAGCAATTCACTGAAACTCCAAATATTATAATTGGAAGGCATGCAATTAAGCTAGTAAAAAATAAGAAAGTATTAGGAATTATTCTTGATGAAGAGTTAAAATGGAATGAACACAATGATGAACAGTGCAAAAAGATATCTAAATCTATTTGTTTATTAAGAAGATCAAAACAATATGTAAACCAAAATGCACTGATGAATATTTATAACTCACTAGTTCTACCTCATTTCACTTACTGTTCTACAGTATGGAATGATGGTGGTCGTACACACTTGAATAAGCTGTACAAATTGCAGAAAAGAGCTGCCCGTGTTATAACGGGATCTAGTTACGATGTTAGGTCAAAGGAAATTTTTGCTGATTTGGGATGGGCTCCGATTGAAAACATTTTAAAGAAACGGGAAGTAAACATTACTTTTAAAGCACTACAAGGACAATTACCAGAATATATATCTGAAATGTTTAATATCAGAAATAATGCTATGTATCAACTAAGAAGCAACGATCGAAAACTTCACTTAAATAAACCTAATACAGATTTCATGAAAAAGTCCTTCTCATATAGGTCAGCGGCTGCATGGAACAAATTGCCTCGCGATATAGTTTCTGAGTATCAAACTCTGTCTACGACAAGATTTAAAAATCTAATTGATCACTATTTCCAAAATTTAGAAAGCAATAATTGATAATGGCTCTAAGATTGTCCAAGACATTTCAAGACGACACTTGTTTGAACTGCATGAATTTGGGCTTGTGTGGATTCTAAACACTTGTAGGATGTTAATTGTTAGTTATGTTTGTATATATTATTAATAATCGGTAATTTGTAATATAGTTTATTGATAGGTTGTAAATAAATAAAGTAGTGACCAAGGTTCAGTGGACCAGGGATCGTCAAAATCAATTTTTCCGGGGACGTCAAATTGCTAGGCATCATTCTCCCTAATGTATCCAGTTGGCCTATGCACAAGTCATCTTTCCAGTTCAAATAACGTCGTTTACGTTTCTATCTCAGCCTAGAGTCACGCAAGCAAACAAAGTATTGTAATTTACCACAATTAACTGTACTAAATTCAGAGAAGTTGTACTAAACTTTAATTTATTGTATTGCATTGCATTAAACCACAACGAAAGAAATCATGACATCTCTTACCATCTTTCCACATGAAGAGAACTGAAAGTTAGTAGAGCAGCGGGTCTTGTAAAAAGCTTGAAGCCACACTAAAGGACGATTTAAAATGCCATTATTCATTCTGAAAATACGTGTGTATGTTCAATTTTTATCACAAATTCCGAAAATCAGCATCTGGTAAAAAAAAAAAGCTCCTCGATATTCAAGTTATTGAGCAACAAAGAACAAAATGGTGGTTATATCTAGAAGCAATTACAAATTCATTGTCAAACCTAACTAAGTACAAGTAAGCCAGGCGCCCATTATAGGCAGGAGTCAGGGTGACGTCATGAACTGACAAAAATTAAAGAAGCTTGGAGTGGCAAAAATGTCGCTAATGGGTGGTGCCAGATCTAATAATTAATGAAACAGAGTCAGTTCGTTGTCTAATTCCGCGGGTCAAATCTTATGTACACAGTCTGTAATGATAATAAGTTAGGATTGCTACAAAAATAATAAGTTTATAATTTAATAATAAGTTAGGATTGCTAGAAAACGTTTTCTGTTTCGGGTGAGCGCGCGCGTCAGTATTTTTTTTTCTCGCTTTTTAAATACCTTTTACCTTCAAAAGGAAAAATCAGATATTAGGGTGTTAATCCACTGTTTTCTATCATAACCATTGATACGTTTGCTGGCACTGATGTCTAGGCTATCATGCGTTGACCCGTGAAGGTTTGTCGCGTTGCTGACTTAGTATTTACATGTTGTGCCATTTTTTTCAGAAACAATTGTCTCCTGGGGGAAAATTTTCCGCCCGTTCGGCCAACTACCTTGTGATGAGTTGCTTATCTACTCGCATTACACCGATCGATTTGTAACGTAACTTTGTCACCAGACGATGAGTCGTTGGTTCTTAGACAAGACTATTGAATGGAACACTAAATATTTTAATTTTTCGAACTAAAAGATTTATATAAATAAAAAATTTTTTTAAGAAATATCGGGTGAGGCTTTTAGACCTGCAAACATGTAGGTAAGACCCACAAGTTATTTGATTTGGTCGCAATTATAGGATCTTGTCCTTGTTCGAAATACAATACGAAATCTTTTTAGTTTGGTAATTACGAAAACAGTGGAATTAAGGAAATAGTTTAAATAAAAGAAGAAGCATAAACGGTAGCAGAACTTTCTCTTCGATGCATACCAGAGAGCTATCGCTGGTGACTTAAAACTGAAATCTCTCTGAAGTCAACATGGATGAGAGAAACTCTTAAATGGTTGGTTTTTTCTAAACTTTTACGAGTTTCCGTTGATCAGGTCTGACAACGTGAGATGAACAAGATCTGCCAGAGACACGGTAAGAAGTTCAACCACTTTGCACATGAAAGCAAAAGCGGGATGGGCTAAAATTAATCTTAATGAAATGAATGTAAATTTATTCAGAACAGACCTGACCGAAGAACAAATCGAAGTTTTGAAATTTGGGCTACGGCACGACCTGACTACGAGACCTAACACCCTAGAGATGAAGGCCATTTCTAAAGACACATGTGACCACATTAAGGCAACTGAACGCATGGAAGGAACTTTTTACGGGATGGATAGCTAAGAACTCATTACACTCTTACTTTTCATGACCACGATTTAGATAATAAACAATATTTTCTGACTATACCCTCAGTCTGTACGAAAATCCTCAGTCTGGAAATCGTGAGCGGAACGTTTTCCGTCCTCAACATGTTAAAAGTGAGGGTGTTGTTATGAAACGGTAAGATTATATCATTTCTTTCTCGTCACTGCTTACTAACTCCGCGAAGTTTAAGAAAGTTAAGTCTGATCCTACCTTTACTCTACTCTCCTCCCTTCTTTGTTCTCGGCAAAATTTGTGAAGTTAAATATAGTTTTCTATATATATATGTATGTATGTGTGGCTTGTGACGATCCCGAAATTTCGGAAAGTCTTAATCCTCCCACTCTAAATGATTTTAATTTAGACGCAATTTATTTGACGCTGCTTTAGCGATTCATTCCATCCCAAAAAGCCTTTTTGTTGAAAATTGTCGACTCGTCTCGTTTGCTGTAGAATCTTACTGGGTAGCACCAAAACGAACTATCGATATATAGTGTTCACATTCACTGTTGAATGTTTTGAAGACGGATCTATTTACTTTTTTAGATTACCAATTATGGACTCTTGCTTTGACCACTTTCTTAAAATTACACATTCGTTTCTGTCTTGGATCGGTTGCCCTGCTTAAGTATGACAATTCATCATCCACAAACTTAAAAAGAAATACTTTTCCTCTACACCTAAACTAACTTCTGATGTTTCCTCCTGCAAGATTTTGCTTTGCCTTACTCATCTTGGTCTACAAGGTGAAAATTTGGTTAAGACAATCATTGGAAAAAATCACCGGAACTTAAACCAAACCAGTTGTGTGAGTTTCTGGTTGTCGTCCGAACTGAAATAATTTCCAATCTTATTTCGCACGAGGACAAGATCTTTGAACTGTCATGAAATTACGTTGTTTACAACACAACATGTCCGGGTTGCGGACAAAATTGCGTAGGTAAAACTGAACCTTGTTTGGCCAAGAGACTGAGTGACAATTTTTCGGACGTCTAACGTTCATCCTTTCTTGAAATTTGATTAAGTCAAAAATGTCACGCCTGAGCAATAGGTTTGACAATCGAGGCTACTCTCCCACTGTTTCTTCGAACTCTTATCTCTTGTTTAACTTTGATATTTGGATTTTAGGAAAGTTGGAACGGATTGCAAGGAAATACCGGAAGGACAGATAGCAGCAAGTGTCTTTCTTTGTGCCTGTTTGCCATCCATTTGCATGTTTGAAAATGTTAGTTTTGACCAGCAATTTAACTCAGAAAAACACCAGCCTTGTCTGGCAATTTGTCCGAAAAAGCATAATTATTTGTCGCGACAGGAAGAATTGCAGTTATAAATTTCCAGAAATAAATCTGGATGTATCTCCAGCTTTATTTAGGAGAGAGAACAAGAAGCAAAATAACAATTACAATCCCTATTCTGTTTGTGATCAAGGAGCCGAGGCTTGAAAATAACGCAGTCTCATTACCGGCTGAAGGAGGAGCTATTATCTAGTAATCGTCTGGATTTTCAGAAAGAACCTCCTTTTAGTTTGGCAAAATTTTATTTGGGAAAAATTTTGTTACATATTCAGTGCTCAAACCTTTATGAACCCCTGCTAGCAGTAATCATTTAAACTGCTTGAATTCTCTACACTGCATATTTTATTGATTGATTTAAATTGTATTAGCTTACTTTTTTATTCATTGTTTGTTTGCTTACCTGAGTATCTCGGATTCCTTTTACACAGAGGAACCAAACAAGGAAATGAAAACCATACATCAATAAGTTCCTCAGAAATGTACGCTAAAGGTGAAAAACGAGATAAGAAACAAGTTGAGATCATTTTGAATTTCTCTCGATTTCTCTTTGGAAGTCTCAGGGTCCTGAAGTGTTTATGACACGAAAAATAAGTTTGTTTGTGCGACGTTTGCATTATTTGGACAAACTCTTGAAATGATAAAGAAAGGATTTTGGAGTTTTTTTATATTTTATTTCTTTAATTCTGGAGATATGTGGACTAGTTTGCGATAACTTGAGATAACTTTGACTTGAGGTGCTGATGGCGCAATGGTAGGATATGTCTCTTTCAACTTTGGATCTTTGGAACCGCGCCATAAAAGTTACCTCAGTCATATGAAAAAAGTATGTCGTTTAGTTTGTCTCTACCAAGCACTGTTGGTTTTTTCCGGGTACTCCGGCTTCCTCCTGTACAAACACTGGGTTTGCCTTATTATAGGAAATTAACAATGTACTAAATTAGCGCGAATTAAATCAACACCCCATCTAATTAACGCGGATTGCCACGTATGTCTTTGTAAAATTGATTCTATTAACGCAAATTCGGTCTCCTTGGTAAAATAAGTCAATGATATTAACGCCAGCCGTAAAACGGAAAGTCTGCCCCAAAACAGCAAGTTCTGACGAGAAAATGAAACAGAAGCTTCTCACAAATAGAACGGCAAGTTAAATATACTTCATTCATACTCATGCATCAAACTGTGTGGTAATAAAGAGTGTTCAGCCAAATAGTCGTATGCTGGAACGGTTCCTGTATTTCTAGCATTTTGTATTGCTTCTGTTGCAATTGCGACTTTCCATCTGTTGAAGATGATCTCCTTTCTTTATTTTGGAAATAACGGTCTTTTAAATCAACGATGCTGAAAAATGCATGCTTTTAATTAACGATGACACAAATTATGGTTGATTAAAATAACGCGAATTTTTGAAGTTTGCGTTAATAAAGTGCATCGTTAATTTCCTATAAGGTAAAAGAGGTGATTCTTCCTGGAGCTCTCAACACAACAGTTACGTTATGGTATCACTGATGCAGTCATACTGTCATCATTTAAAGAACATGTATCATAACACTTAACGTTAGTATACGAAGAACACCATGATTATGTAAACCCTGTCTCCATAAGAACAATTACACGTTGTCTCCAATAGTGAAAACCGATTTTCAACGTATAAATTTCTTGCAAAATGGAAGAAATTTCACGCAAAATGACTAAAAGGCATGCAAATTATCATTTCTTTTTTCTTTTCTTATAGTCAGCGGGAGATTTTTCTTAGCTCAAAAGTGGAAATAGTTTCCACTCTGCGTACTTCGCAGTAGTTCTAGGAACACTTCGCGAGAATCACTTCAAAGGAATATTTCCTTGGAGTAAATTCGGCTTAAAGCAAAGTATCGTGTTTCTGCATGTATTTGGTTTACATGCATGGGTAAAAATATGGACGACTTGTCCGACTTGCAGACGTTGTTGTTGTAATAATAAGTCTTTAATAATAATAATAATAAGTCTTTATTAAAATACTCAAAAGAAACATCTGAGTTTACATGTTAAAATGCTACAATTAGATATTACAGAATTATTTACATCGATTATAAAATTACGGAAGTAATAAAATATAAAAATACAAACAGTTCATATAAAATTAAAAAGACATCTATTTATAAAAGCGTTTTTAAACCTCTCAGTTTTAACAATAAGTAGTTCAAAATCACGACCTCTCGGTCTCAAAGGTCGATTTATCTTGTTAGGTAAAACAATGTGTAAAGCATTCTTTCCATGATTTATAATTTTTGTCCATAATTTCTTATTTCTATTCGATATTATTGCTTTAAAATCCAATCGGTTGCTAGTATACCCTTTTCTATGGGCACGATTGACAAACTTATCAATCTGACTTACGTATTTATGATAAGAAGCTCTACCCCAAATTTCAACAGCAAAGGTGAAAAGAGAGATTATAAGACTATTGAAAACTAATAGTTCACAATGAATGTGAGGAAATCCCGCTCAGTTTTATGAACAGCAGGGATGTGCATAGTATAAAGTGACTTCGTTAAATAGTTTTAAACCTAATTTTAAGATGAGTCACAGTATTGTGTACAACTGGTGACGTGCTAAGCTATTCCGGATAAAACCAAATATCTCAAGTACGACTTGATCTTGTGTAACGAGTTCGTTTAACAAACGCAATTATCATTTTGAATAATAATTAGGAATGAACACAGGCAGCCAAAAAGGAACAAAACAAAAAATAAGAACTTTGAGAGACCATATTCGATCTTTGGAAGAGCTGAGATTGCTTCTTGTCCACGATATTGTTAGAAAAACTGTCCAATGAGGGCAATTCACTACATTTCAGAGTCTAAATGTTGTTGAATTTCACAGAAATGTCAATTGCACTTTGGAATTATGTGCAGGAGATTTCGACCTCCACCAATCAGAGAAGGTTAAGAGAGAGGCTGCAGTGTTCAGGCGTAAGTTTTAAAGAAGATTCAGTCTCATCCTTGTTCGGAGGAAGGTTCGCTCAGGATTTGCGAACATTCATAAAGGACTGACATGCATGCAGCAATGCCATGGTCTGGAGTTGTTTCCACTGTTGAATCATCGTCACTTTTGCACTGAGGTGATGGAAGGGTTTACTTAAAAAACCCAGTTGGAGACGAATTCAGAAAAAAGTATAGGGTAGAAAGTGAAGTAGGTAAGATTATGGTCTGGGATGTTTCAACCGAAGAGTATTGAACCATGCAGCAAACCACATAGCTAGTCATCAATAATAGTTTCTGGAGTATGAAGTTTAATTTATGAAGTGGCTAGTAACAAGAGTTTACTGAATATTATAAGAAACCTTCGGGTTGTTTATTGCAGAGGCCTTGGACCACCGCGTGCATGAAAGCATATGTTAGGTGTCATGCAACACCAGGTGAGGATCCACTAGATATTAAGATTACCAAACTGTTTTCGTTTTGTTTATTTGTGCTCATTTTTCAACTTTATTGAAATTAATTGATGCTCCCGGTCGTAACTTGCTGTAAACAAACGTTGAGCAGTTCTTCTGACTGCCAGTGTAATCGTTCATGCTTGAACTTCAAGCAAAAATATGGTGAACCTATATTTTTGGAAATGTGGGAGCTTGGAGGTATCTTGAATAAGAGATGAACGTTTGTCAAGCTCTATCTTCAGAAAAACGATTTCTGAGACCCAGACGGGGATCGAACCCGCAACGTTCTAATGACCGGTGAGACGCTCTAACCATTGAGTTACTACGACTCAGATGGTAAGCTCTGTGTGTGTGTGTGTGTGTGTGTGTGTGTGTGTGTATGTGTGTGTGTGTGTAAGGTTGCGGGTTCGATCCCCGTCTGGGGCTCAGAAATCGTTTTTCTGAGGACAGAGCTTGATAAACGTTCATCTCTCATTCAACATGGTGAACCTGGCAACCAATCCTACATTTTAGGCGTTACAAAGATGCTGTTCAAACAGAAATTTCTTGCTGGAACGGCGCTAATAGTAATGGAATTGCATGAAATCCAGTGGTGTTGAAGAGTGGGGTACAGAGCGGCTAAGCCGGATTTGTCGCAAAAAGGAGACCTGGCCCCTTCTCTTTCAAAACATATGCTCCATTATTAAAGAAAATTAACTAAGCTATGTACAAAATGTGCATAACTTTACTTGTCAAATTTGCAGCAATTTTATACCTTGAGTAACCTATCCCCATTCGTGGTTCACGAACGAAGTTTTAAATTCTTGGTTTTACAGTTCTGCACAACGTCCTCCCTTCATGAAATTATTCTCTGGACCAACAATCAAACCATTATCTCAAGGTTTAAGCCCAACGGCCAACAAACAAAAAATCAAATCCCCTGATTCGACTTCAGACTTTAATAAAGTAGTGCGTTACCATTAAGTTATACTGGATAGCCTCATTACGCAACTAAGCTGTTCACCCGAGAGGTCACGTGAGGTACAGTAAGAAACCAGAGTGCCCAAAGAAAACCTGTGGTGCTTGGTATAGTCAAACTGGATAACGTTCTTCTCACGCGTAATTACGGTAATTTTGATCACACAGCTCAGAGACACGAGCACTATCAATGTGCCCTGATAAAGTCTTTATGTATTAATCTCTAACCTCAGCAACAGCTTCATCTTGAAGATGTGCTCTTGATCCAACTGCAATGGCAATACTTCCCTACAAAGAAACAGTACAGTGCACAAGATCAAGAAAAAAAACCCCCAAAAACATGACTAATTTCCCAGTCTTAAATAAAAAAACTAGACAAAGTGGCACCTGACTTCATCATATGGATCTATAATCCTTTAAACTTTTCACAGACTCATGTCTCCCCTTCACATGTAAAATTACCTAGCATTCGCCCGAATAAAATAAGAGAATACATTCATGGTCGTCAAAGGGTCAAGGAGACGGTCTTTTTCATCCTTTCAATGCTTAACTTCTCGCCTTTATGAGTAACGTTTTCCAGCATTTGCCAGAGCTTAAAAAAGTCTACTACATCCGTAGATGATAAACTGTTAACTTAAGGAAGTCCATAGGAAGATATACTTTGGAATCTTGAGGTAAAACAAAGGTCAAACATTTTGGTATAATCATTCACTTTGTTAGACTGTCAACAACAAGCTGGTCGGCTTGACTTTTCACTTCCTAATCTGGCATTTACTGCTTATATGGCTTTTAATCTGTTAGTAATTAATATTTCTGCATTTCAGGGATTGACAGATTTGCCATTGATTTACAACATACAATACTAGCACGTCAGACCGAAGAAACAAGGTTAATAAGGAATTTATTTTTTGGAAGTTGCTTCCATTCTTCATCGCTTTTAACACACTTTCTGTTTTGCAATATAGCAATTTAGGTTTACTTTCTTGTTTTTGCCAGAGACTTCGTGTTTTTATCTATCCATCTAGTTTTCTGCGTATAATCTTTGTTGAAAAGATTTAACTACGTCGTAAGCAGTTTGTTGTCAATCTGTGCTGAAAACTTGCCAATCTGTGCTGAAAACTTGTTGTGCGGCTAGGCAGCCACAATCAGCGCCCGTCATTAAGCTACAGACCAGGGCCCAGTTATTCAAAAGACGATTAGCTTAATCCAAGATTAGCAAAAATTTTTGGAATATATATACATATAATATATATATATATATATATATATATATATAGATAGATAGATAGATAGATAGATAGATAGATAGATAGATAGATAGATAGATAGATAGATAGATAGATAGATAGAAATACAGACAGATAGAAATACAGACAGACAGACAGATAAGACAGATAGATAGAATGTCTAGGCATGTATATGTATATACATGCCTAGGATGATATCATCACCTATTAACAATAAATTAATCAAAGATGACAATTAACAAACTGGTAGTTAGATATTTACATAATGAATAAAACTCTAGTCTCTGTCCTGTTTTGTTTCATAACTTGAATATCAAGCTAACAAGATGACGCTTTTCGGATTATGTTTTATTCAATACACAAAATGGTTTGCATATTTCTTCTTTAGCACATTGAAAGGTAACGGTGAACTTTCAAATTTTTGGCTCCAGTTGATTTTATTCCTCGTTGTACGTTCAAATTCTGTAATAACTAACTATTAAAATTTTTCTGCTGACAGTGAACAAGAACCAACCTTTTCATTAACCAGCTGATTAAGTGAATTCTGCACTTTTGTTAAATCAGAGAATTTAGTTGCCCCATCAGCATCTACCATTAGAAGTTGTTTACCTCGAGAGCATAGCATTCCCTGCACAAAGAAGTTAAAATATTCAAATTAACCAGAACTGCTTTATGTACGAGGGACTAATAATGTGGAAGACTGAACCACTGAGATACCTGTACAATCTCACAATAAGACCAGCCAGGGCTCTTATAGAGCAAAGAAGCACATGACTGTGCATTTGTGAAATCAATGAGGCTTTGACTTTAAGATTAAAGTACTCAATAAACGTTAAATAGAGCGGGCATGAGAAGAAATGTTATTATCGTACGTGAAAAAAATCGTGTTTTTTTAAGCAGTTTTGGCATCAACAAGCATTACTGACAAATATTTCTTATAAAAGTGATCAACAGGTTGCTATGTCAACCTAGAAAAAGTTAAAAAAATAAAAATACACAATTTTTTCAAAAGATGGACCAATGAAATTTTTTGGAAGTTTGCCTACTCAATTTCCAAAAGCTTCAAGTAAAGTTTGAACAAAAAATTGTTTGAGGTTTATTTAATCCTTTTTCAAATTACTGTATTAGGTAATTCGATTAAAAAATATGAACAAGCCCTTGAAAAATGTATCTGTTGCTGCAGTAATAACCTCATACCTAGGGTTTTACTGCTTGACATAGGAACTGATAGTCACTTTTCTTTGTAATAATTTTTGATGCCAAAAATAATTTTCAACCTATTGCACATTTCATTGCTCCTAAATACAACTACACTGAGAAAACTTTCAGAAAAACAGTTATTCCTAAAACGATACTGAAACAATCCACAGTGAATTAGACAGATACTGTAATGGAATATAAAAATGAACCATGTTTGCCCATCTTAATCCTACATGGCAAAACATATATGAAATGGTGCAGTACTGCATACATAATAATTTGCATACCTAAACTATTCATGAAAACTATCGACATAAGAAATTTATAACCTTTCAAACTTTATAGAAAAGTGCAGCAGTTATTTCATAGAACACCACAAGCCAGAAGAGAACAGATCACCAATCTAGGGTTTTGGTACAGGTACGCTAGTTAGAAGCCAAACATCTGGATTTGGACTATGTCAGTACAGGTAATTTCATTTGTGAAAAGATAAACTTTGTAAAAATTTTTATTCACTCAACATTTTGGGCCAGTCAGGATCTGGGACCAGAGCCAAAGGCTCCTTTTACCTGAGATCAGCTTCTGGGAAGTTCCCAGAATTGCAAAAAAAACAATGCTTAGGATAAATTTTCAGCTGATTATGGTAAAATGTAAAACATGGATATGCATGGTATCTCACAATAATTCTGGTATTAAAGTAAATGGTTTGAACCTGGGAGAATCGTGATATGTTTGTGGAAGTTGATCATCCAGGTTAGTGTAGTCTTAAGAAAGACTGTTGGTGGAAGTAACTGATGTTTGACTCTGAAGACGTTTTGACTCTGAAAATGACTGCTGCTAAGGCTGCCGAAATGTCAGTCACTTCCACCAACAGTCTTTCTCAAGATTACACTAACCTGGACAATCAACTTCCACAAACATATCACAATAATTCTGGTATACAAAATAACTTTGTGAGGGGAAGTATGGGAGAGTAATTACAATAATATTATAGCCTTCCTTGAAGATATTTTTATTCTCAAACCTAATTCCCAGGCCTCAGTAACATTGCTGCATTAGTCTCATTAAGAGCAAAAATACAGTAATTTACTTCTTTTCTGGCAGGATCAGCCTTCTGCAATCTTACTTTGGCAAAAATCAGATGATTATATTCACTGAGGGAACACATCCTACTGGAAAGGGCTAAAACTACTTCAATTAACTCATTCTAAGTAGGATCAGGTTTTTTTTGTCCTGTTTCTTGGCCTAGCTAATGCCAAGCAATTTTACCTGGTGAGAGGACACATCATTCTGGGAAGGGGTTAAAACTATCTAAACTCTTTCCTGACAAGGCAAGTTTTTTTTTGTTGTTGTTGAATCCTCGCTTTAGAGCATCAAATAATTTTAATTGCTGATGGGACACATCCTAATTTTCTATGTTAAAATTTCCTGCAACTTCAAAATACAGCCTGTATACGTGGCCACTTAAATGTAATCATGTTTCAAGAAAGATACAATATTCAAGCTGCATGGGATTTACTTCAGCTTGCCTTGTAAATCCTATACAGTTTAGCCACTCATATTTGTATGTATTATTTAACAAGGAAACTTTGCTTGAGTGTCTAATGTCTATGATAGAAACATGAATAACTACATGATATATACATATACATATACATAAACATATACATATACATATATACATACATACACGTACACATACATACACATACACGTACATACACATACACATACCCATACATACACGTACATACATAAACATACACATACATATATGCATATTGCAATGTTTCATTGTCTTCAGTTGAATCTGTATGCTACCTTAATGTACAATATAACATATTTTATTACCAGTCGAATAGCTCCACCTTTTCCTCTGTTTCTTTTTAGTGTTAAAACTCTCATGGATTCAGTCCCATACTGCTTGACAAATTTCATGGCAACCTGAAACAGCTACATATTTAGCCACCACTCTTTTTATTACCTCTCCCCCAAAAACAAATATATTAAAAAACTTAATGAACAAAAGCAAAGAAACTAAGACAATATCAACTGCATTCTACTGATAAATATATATATATATATATATATACATACATATCAACATATCAGTAAAAACTGTGCAGGAGTGCTTCATCAGGATTTAAAACACAAGGCAATAGCTGAGTGTTTTAGATCTGATAAAGCACAAATTATGAGTTTTTTAGATGTCTTCTAAAATGAACCTCCTAATATGCTAATTCACAAAGAGAGTTTGGAAATTTATCTTTTGTAAGCCAAAAAAAAATGAACTTCTTCTCATATAAAGGCACATGTGTCTTTATCACATAAAGATCTGATACAGTTATGATTTTCTTTTGTATTTTCCTCATGAATTATTAATGAATTTTAGAAATATATATATATATATATATATATATTCTTAAAAAAATATCAGTGTCTATATAATATAACAGAAAGAATAGTATTTATTTTAATGTTTTTTCACTTAAACCTCCAACAACTTCAGAGACAATAATTTACATGAAGTGATATTCTAAATACATAATGTAGTTACAAATACACCTGTAGGATGTTAATTAAATTATTAGTCAATCATAAGAACTGAATGGATTTAGATTACACATAGTCCCCTAGGTGCTAAGAAGAGGTTGACAGTATAAAAGTTAAGGAATAAAGGAGTCAGAATTATAGAATAAGATGTTCAGATTTACTGTAAAAGAGTAGCAGGAAATTATTTTAAAATCATAAAGAGAAATGAGATGTTTAGTACTGTATCTAGGTGATGAGAAAGTACATGAAACCTAATTCTATTCACTTCTTCTGATAGGCTAATTAGTTAATTAATATCCTCTTTGTAACTACATATTTGGAATATCAATTCATGTAGATTATTGTCATGGAAGATCTTGCATGTTTAAGCAATGAAATGTTAGAATACTGTAGATATCATACTTTCTATTATAGCTTTCATCCATGTGTTGTACTGGGCATTATTATTTTTGTTAAGGATTTATTGTCCACAAGGCAGACCTCTTGCTGATATGCATATATCTGTAGTCTACCTAGCCTTCTCAATAAAAGTTTTATTTGTACACTAATAATTTATTAATGTACATGAAAGCATCTCATACCTCTGTAGTTCTATCTTTGCTGCCATCATCAACAACAATAACCTCAAATAAAAATGAAGGATCTTTTTCCTGAAATAATAAAATAAAAAGTAAAATATGAAGCCATATGCTGTAATAGAGTATAACAATTACTTATCTCTTTTTCATAAAATCATAACAGGAAAAATTTATTTAAGTTTATAGTATCATAAGAAGTATTTATTTTGAAGGCTCTCTAAACTGTAGTTTTCAGTTCTGTGACTACATCCATGTTTACAATGGTCAATTACTAAGGCATTTTCCAAGTAGTTTTGCTGGTATAATTAAGATTATCAGTAAATTTCCGAGCCTTTTCTTCCACATTTCCTTGGTAATGTATTTTCTATTTCTTTCAATGTGTTTTAATAAAGGAAATCTTTAAAGAAATAAAAATTCAACATTTGAGAAAAATTACAATACAAATGTTTATCAAACTTTTTCAGCATTACTTGATGGCCTTGTTGAATTGATCTGTGAAAAAGATTGGACATCAGCTTCAATTAGGATTTACAAGGCTCTTACATGTACACAAATCAGAAGCTGTCATCATGTTGCATGGCAACACCAAGTTGACTTAGATAAAAGGCTTAATATTGTGAATTGAAGATTATTATCAAACAAAAAGAACACCTACAAATATTAATCTTGACATGCAATCATTGATGCAAGGTTTGCTTCATGTCATTTTCAATAGTAAAACTATAGGTAGCTTCCTTCCCAGGAAATGTTAAACCCAAAAATGCAAGAACTTTGCAACAGTATCTGGTACATTCCAATGTCAACTTGGTATTGACTTAAGAACTTACTTTTCTTTTCAGCAGGTATTCAAATGCTTCAGCTAACATTAGTGGCACTGTAATATTTTTCAAGTAAAAAAGAAAAAACAAGAAAATGTTGAATAATTACTAAAATCTCTCTACTGATTTGATTCATCATAAACACACAAGAAGGCTTTAATGAACTGGTAATCAATCAAGCAGCCAAATGCCTCAGTGGTAGGTTACCAGGAATGATCAAATAACAATTAGAAAATAAGTTGCTGCTTATGATAGCTCTAATTGAGCAATACATGTAGCTGTATTTATCTTTGAGTATACAAACACAGAATTTTCAAGCTCTATTTTAAATCTGCTCAATATTACAGTATTTCATAAAAGAAATATAAAACAGATTTCCATGTTCACAAACTGTGATATAAATGCTTGGAATGCTGTTAGACATTGATAAGCAAAAAAAAAAGCCCTCAGCTCTGGCTCATTTTCAATTCACTTCTCACAAGTCTTACAACATCCTGCATGTTTATATTACAGTATATAAACAAGGAAAACTATTTTATGTTTCTTTTTTAACATACAAAACCCATTTCCTGTAATGGCTGTTAAAAAACGAGTGAAAAATTTCGTGGGGAAGACTTTCCATGCATCATCAGGGATAACTGAAATTTCTGACTGAGTACCTTTAGATTATTTGATAATATAAGCTATTGTCTAGTTTATTTTCACTTTTAACCCTTTCCAGTTGATACCCGACTTTTTAATTTTACTCTGGCTGATGCCACCCGTCTTGGACAGTGTAGAGTTAATCTTTGTACAACTATTGTTGTTAACCCTTTGCCTGTCCCGTGCATCACATATGACACACACTGACGTCTGAGTGATAACATCAAACAAAGGCTAGACAGGCAAAGGGTTAAAATATTGGTATAGTGAGTTCTTGTTAGACAATGTAACTTTTAATGGCACTTTAACTTGTACTTTATAAATTTTTGAAATAAAAATACTTTAACTCAGGTGGTTTTAAGATAAATTACTGAGTGACCACTAATGTATATACTGAATGATGGTGTTATCCTTGAAGTACCAGAACTGCACATACAGGTCGAACCTCACACATCTCGTACTCACATCTGTCTTGCTCATTGTAAGAAGGTACGACCAGTGATAGATCAATGGAAGGTTCTTGCACCATAAACGGAAAGGGACATTTTTCATTATGTTGATCTGGATCGATAAAATATTTTTCATCAGGGAAACGTTCAATTACTGCAAAAGTATCCTTGGTAGTTGCATACGTTATTAGCACCACCTAAAGACGACAGGACAAAAACGTTTAGATTTATGAAGTGAAAACTCCTATAAAAACGTATCCGAGATACTTACAATTCCAAATCCCACAACTGCTAAAAGAATTAAGAAATAAATAAAATCGTGAAAAAAATTCATTCTAATTAGTTCGGGCACGTTTGCCACCGTAAACGTCGGTCACAGGATATTTTGTCACTGATCTGAAAAATAGGACTGGATTGAGCAACTATTGTTCAAAAAGTGAAGCCGGAAGTCAGCCGTGGCGGCCATATTGGAGTGTTAATCAATGATGTGATTGTGGTAGCTTGGTAATTATATTCTTAATGTGCACGCTCTCAAGCTGTTCTCTCAGAAAAACTTTCTGAGTCCCTGACGGGAATCGAACCCGTAACCTTCTGATCGCCGGTGAGATGCTCTAACCATTGAGCTACAAAGACTTTGATGGTGAGCGAAGGTTAAATTTGTGTATTGGTTCGTATAGATGGTAGACATATGTACTGCCAGTCTGCAAGTCTCGATATGTCGTCTATTATTTTTGTGTTAATCAATGATGTGATTGTGGTAGCTTGGTAATTATATTCTTAATATGCACGCTCTCAAGCTGTTCTCACAGAAAAACTTTCTGAGTCCCTGACGGGAATCGAACCCGTAACCTTCTGATCGCGGGTGAGATGCTCTAACCATTGAGCTACAAAGACTCAGATGGTGAGTGAAGGTTAAATTTGTGTACTGGTTCATATAGATGGTAGCTCAATGGTTAGAGCATCTCACCGGCGATCAGAAGGTTACGGGTTCGATTCCCGTCAGGGACTCAGACAGTTTTTCTGAGAGAACAGCTTGAGAGCGTGCATATTAAGAATATAATTACCAAGCTACCACAATCACATCATTGATTAACACAAAAATAATAGACGACATATCGAGACTTGCAGACTGGCAGTACATATGTCTACCATCTATACGAACCAGTACACAAATTTAACCTTTGCTCACCATCTGAGTCTTTGTAGCTCAATGGTTAGAGCATCTCACCGGCAATCAGAAGGTTACAGGTTCGATTCCCGTCAGGGACTCGGACAGTTTTTCTGAGAGAACAGCTTGGGAGCGAGCATATTAAGAACATATTGGAGTGACCACTTTTCAAGGTGAGCCATATATTTTGTTTAGGATACATTGAAGAAATTGGAGAACTTTCAACGTGTGTAGGTTCTTGGCGTATAATTGTCAAATTTTAAGTGAAAATATGCCAAGGAGAGACAAAAGCCTTTGAAATTGTCCAATTTTCTTTAAAATTACTGATTTTCCAGTGATAAATAATCAACTATTGAGCAATGAGTGATCGTGTTTGTGGCATGTACTGCACTTCGAGATCTACTGCATAGTCTACATACTGAGGAGGCCAGAGATTTTTTCTTTTACAGTGCCCAGTTTTATGGATGGAAAAGGCCGTGGTTGTTTGGCGTTCCCAAGCCACAAAATTTTAATAGATTCAAGGTTTCATGGGCCACATCTAGACAGCAAGCTGCCAATTGAAGATTCCTGGGCTGTACTATGACATGTAATTTGTTAAACTGGTCTCCAGTATGCTAAGTAATTTATTAACAGTTTTACCACAATTCACAGGTGGCTGTTTCAGTTATGCTTGTTTCATTGATATTTGGATTTTTAAACTTTGATGAACCTTTAAATTAACTGCACTACACAGTCATTTGAAACAGGAAAATGTTTCTCAGGATAAGAATTGCATTTGATAAAAAATCTTTGTACTTTGCACATATTTGCAATATAATGTTTTAATGCTATTGCTTTTGCAATTTTTAAAGAAATATACCATTAAAATAGATATTGATGGTATTTGAGGCAAATTTTGCTTTGATAACACTTGCCATTTAAAGGTGTCTAAAGGTTTAGTTATATGAAGTAATTTTAATTTTTCAATGCAGCTGTATTTAGAGTTGTGCTGAAACTGTTTTGCTGTTGATCTATAAAACGAATTGTACAAGTTCAATTCAAATATACACAATAAAAGCAACCAACCACCTTGTTCTAACTGATGTTGCATTTTGGTTTGTGAGAAAAGTAGCTCATTAAGAGGGGTACCATGAATTTGACATTTAACTAAGGGTGAAGATATTTTTTAGCGAGTTTGTAAAGTTTAAGTTTGTCTTCTGTTAATGTTGATTCTTGAAGTGCCATAGTTCTTTCCTCAAACTGTGTAAGTTGTTCACTTGTTAAAGCAGGACTAGTTGGTGGAATGTCTGCTGAACTGTCATCAAGTGGGATAGGTCCATCCCAGTCAATACCATACTTGTCAGTTACTTCAGTAGGATTGGTACCTTTTTCAGATGTCATCAATGAATTTTGGACACAAAGCTGAAGGGGTGTATAGTTGTTTGCTGTGGACATGGGATGTCTCAACCCGGCAGCAGACCATTCATCCAAACAATGGTTTATGTGATGAAGGAATGCATAATGTAAGCACCATAAGTCATTCTCTGCTTAAGAGTCCAAGATATTCAGATCCTCCATTAATGAAAACAGATTGTGGCAATTGTTTAAAACATCCTTAAATACATCCCACCAGAGGCACTCAATTTGTCGATTGTGCATGCTCTTACCCACAAGAGCTGACCCCTTACCTGGACCACAAGTGTTTAACTTATTCTTGACAACATCCACATTTTCAGTTCCCTAACAACATCACACCTGGTTCTGGAGGGCAATCCCCAGTTTTATACTGCTTTTATGAAATTTTAGAATACTGTGGCAGCTTCATTGTTAGCATTGCAGGGTAAATACACAGGTGTGAAGCCATCCTCACACCGTGAACAACAAAACACCATTTGACAAGTTTATGATTGCCATCAAAATGCCAGAGTCCAAGTGGCCTTGTTCCATTGTATATACATCATTTAATTGCCATGCACCATCAAGTAGCCAATCCCTAGGGATCAACTCATGAAAGAGCTTCTCTCATATGATGTCTGATGATGAATATACCCCTTGAGCCAAGGTGTCCAATCAACATTTTTAATCCACATTTTGGATTTGTTCTTTTAGTTGCTCTCACTATGTCACCTGATTATCTTGAATTTCTGTGTAAAGGGAATGCACTGAAAGACCATATTCTTGCATTTGTCGTTTTACAATCGATGAACTCACATGAAGTAGCTCTGAAATTGAATGGATACTAAACCTGGCTTTTACAAGCATTGTAGGCTGTTCCTTGCTAACTGCATACTTTGGTCTACCTGGTTATCCAGTGAAAACAGCATTTTCTCTGATGTTCATCCCTGAGCACTCTAAAATTGACCATGCACTGCTCAACAAATTGAATATTTCTTCTGGTATTCTTGTCAAGGAGTCTAAGACAATGACAAGCTTCTGAATTTCTTGAAGCTCTTCTGCTATGTCGAAATTATCAGCACTATGAACACTAGAAACAATCTCCCTTAATTTGGATGTTATTACGTCTTTCAACTCGGCAGTGAAATCTGTCAGCATGTTCGTTTGTCTTTCTGCCCTGCTCAACGTACCAGCTATTTACACGCACATGAAATTTTGCTAGGTGATGATAATAGTACAACACTGCATAATAATGCCACAGTGCATGATAACATCGAAACATTGCAAAAATAATACTGAAACAGTGCCTAATAATAACAAATGGGTACAAATAATGAAACATTGCACAATAATAACGAAACAGTGTGTACCAATACAAACCAATGCTTTATAATAAAGAAACAGCGCATAATAATAACAAATCAACAGTGCATCATACTAACAAAGCAGTGTATAATAATAACAAAGAAATGCAAATTAATAACTAGACATTGCATGATCATGATGAACTTGGGAATAATAATAACGAAAAACTGTATAATAACGAACCGATAGATAATAACGAAACATAATAGCTTTGACGGTAATGATACCCCATACTTACCAGTGAAATGTCCGTGAAAATTTTCTTTTTAGCCTGGATTCTTCATCGTCAGATCCCTCACTATCACTTTGGGATGTGTTGTCGTTTCCTTTCATATTTTTTCTTCGTTTACTACAGCCCTACGTACGAGTTTCCTCATTTTCATAATAGCCTTACAACAACATTACCGAGAAAGTGGTCACTCCAATATGGCGCAGATTGAATTTCGCGGGCTTCATTTTCTCCCGCACTCCAACCCTGGGTTACTCGATCCAGTCCTATTTTTCAGATCAGTGTATTTTGTGCAACAAAACTGCTCGACCGTTCTTAAGATCTTCCCTCGTAGCCTGGAGTGTTTTGGCTGTTATTTATTTATACTTTGATTTTTTTATACATTTATTTATTTCGTATATAAAAGGAAATTTATATAATTTAAACTGCAATGTAAACTGGGGAGATTTTACCCTTACCAAAAATTCAGAAGAGATTGGTAAGTCTGCCAGGTAGCCCTTTCATCTGTAATTGTGGTACAGACACTGAGCGGGTTTCGGAATTTGTTAACTCTCATTTACAACCTATAGTTTCTAATCTTCTGCATATTATTAAGGATACAACGGGTTTTTCGAGAAGATTGGCAGATTTAAGTGATATTCCGGAAGGTGCACCATGGATGCTGTGGGTTTGTATCCCCGTATGAGAAGTGTTTGGTAAGTACGGGAAATGTCATTAAGGATTTTTAGGTGAGGGTGGGAACTTTTGGTCTAAAGTTGATAAAGATTTGATAGAACTGGCGAGAGTTATTCTGGAGGATAATTATTTTGAGTCTAATGGAGAAATCTATACACAGAGAATGGGCACTTCAACTGGAAGTAAGACGCTGATTACATGGAGATTTTCAGCCCGGTTAACCTGGCTGAGATTAATTATAATTATACCTTATTATTCACGTCAAAATATTACCGTTTACATTCGTCTTGTTTTTACTTAAATCTTAAGTCTTGAAGATGTTTTTCAGAGTTTGTTTCAGTTGCTCTATTTCCTTAAATTGTCGGCTGGTGATGGCTTCTAATACCGGCATTCCATATCTAATACAGTAGAGACCAAACTCAGTAGCCATGTGAATACAATGTTTGACTTCCTTGCACCACATTTTTCCGTTTACATCTTCATATTTCGATTTTTCTCTTACTGGCTTTTTTCTTCCCTGCTCCTTTACTTGACGTTCTCCTTTCAGTACCGTTTCTTCTAATTTTCGTCCCGATTTTGTCCTTATCCATCTCTTCGAGCGGCAAACTGCCCCTGTCCCCCCTAGTGGCTACGCCACAGGAGTGACATAGTGCGAGATTGATCCTGCCAGAAAAGAGTCAATTGAGATAGTTATAACTCTTTCTCGGTCGGGAAAAATCATCTAACGTAAGCCAGACTAGTATAACACATACGAGACTTATCCTGTTGGGGAAGAGTAAAACCAGAATGTTATATCCCATCTTTAACGTCGTACAATTTTTTTTTTTGTATTTGGTAAATTTAATTTTAGGCCCACTGCCTAACAGCATGCTTTTTTTAATTGAAAAGAAAGCTACAATTACTTGGAAGAAATTATTAACTGCGAAGGGAGTTCTCAGTTTCATTTTGTACTTTAATTCTTCTGGAAAGAAGTAAGTGACGATTGCACCTCTCTCTATTGTATACATTGTCTTGCATAAATTAACAAAATGTAGGAGTCTGAGTTTTCAAAAAGAAAACTTTAAACAGAGAAAGCTCGCCCACAGGGAACATTGCGATCTTCGTGAAGGAATTTTCTAGGTAATCAAAATGAAGAAAGCATGTTTTTAAATACAACAAGATTTAACTGACCCAACCGAAATAATACAATAGAGGAATTTAATGAATTTAGTGCTGCCCATGCGGCGGCCAAGACTAATAATGTGTTAATGAACGACCTGAATAATGTATGCAAATATTATACGTGTGGGAACTTGGTGTTATTAAAGGTGGACAAGTGGACATTCATTAAGCTCGTTTACTCAGAAGCACATCAGAAATGATGAAACGATTTTGAACGCCCAAGGAGTTGACCAAACATGCAAGGCCCACCGAAGCTAAATGGGGCTATAAGAGGTGGAACTCTACAAAACGAAGCCCACTCGGCAGATGAAGAAACATTGAATATGACTTTATCTGAGAATAAGAAAATAAACATTACAGAGGAAACAAAAAAATTGTAAACAAGCCACATTTTAGCTTTTTATCGAGTCTACAAGAATAAGAGAGTTTCATGCCTATTTTTAGTTTAAAACGCTGAGAATGGCAATCTGAAATTACATATGCCAAATGCACCTCTCATAGAAAGTAAAGTTAATTTTTGAACAGTTACTTTTTTGTGTGAAAACGCTAAAAATGTCGTTTAAGAGTTCCAAAAATTCAAAAATTTCTCGGGAAAGTATGCCAGAAATTTATGAAAAAAGGTGCACTTTTGTGACTGATGAATATCTATCTGTACCCGTCGACCTCCTCACCCTCGTTCCTCTGCTCAAATCCTTGATCTGCAACTGATTTGATTGTTTCTGATGTTGAAACAGTTTGGGAGAATAAATGACCTGGAACTCCCAGGCGCATTTGCATCTTCAACATCAAAATGACGCGGTAGCATTACTTATCATCCCTTCCATTCGTTGACCATGGCTTATCGACGCCCCTTCATCCATAGAACGACTAAAAAGAGTTCGTAAACTCATAAGCCCATATTTACAGGTGAATGACAGTTGATATACATCTCACACGTCAAGACGTACAAATCTGTCCAACTTAATTAAAATCGCGCATGCAATAAACGCTTCCTTAATGCATCATAACCAATGAATTACACTTCTTTCAATCATGAATTAGGTGAGTTTAACTAAAATTGAATTCAATCTACGTGCTTCAATGTCTACGTGAAGAAGAAAAAAACAGATTACCAAATTGAGGGAAAGATAGTCTGGAGAAAGAATTTAACATTCTTGACTCGTTGACCAGTCGCGAACATTAACAAGTAATGTAGGATCTCAGATTAACGGAACACAGAGATTTGGCGAAACCAAGTGGAAAAGGACCAGAGCTAGCTCATTGCTCTCAAGAAATAGAACAAACTAAGCAATGGAAATATTAAATGTCATCATTATACTTATTGGTGTTTTAGGAACGCTGAATAATGGTTTACTGCTTTTCATATTTTTGCTGAACCCTTCAAAAACCTTCCAATCCAATTCAACTTATTTCATCAAAAGTTTAACCGCTGCAGATTTCCTGAGCAGCATTCTGACTATTCTGTGGGGTGTTGAAATTTTTCCATCCAAAATGTTTCGTCGAATTTACCACTCCATCTTTTGGATGTCTGTCCAAGTATCTTTTTACACCGTATTTATGATGTCTGTTGAAAGATATATTGCTGTGCTTTATCCTTTTAAAAAGCGGTTAATGGTTACGAAGAAAAGAGTACTTGTTTGCATTGCGTCCACGTGGCTTTTCTCAGCAACCTCGTCCGGCCTTATTGTGATTAGGTCCATTCAGTACAAAGTACAATTCGGTCTATACTCTTTGTTCGATCTAGCCATAATCGGTGTCGCTGCTCTATACATAAAGATTATTATAGCTTTGAAGAAGATATCTAAAGAAACGAGAAGAAAAAACCAACCAGGAATGACCAATGGGAGAAACAGTTTAAAAACAAAGAAAATTAAGGAAGATCATCGCTTGCTGACAGTTGTTTCAATTATAGTGGCAATTTTGTTTTTTACAGTCCTTCCCTACACATTGGCCTCGCAAATATACATGGGTACACGCTCGTTTTGTCCAAGTTGCCCCAATAATGAAAATGTCGTAAAATTTTCGAGATTTTACTTTCCCATCGAGGTCCTTAATTTTGTGATAAATCCTATCGTGTATGCCATAAGATTGCCAAATTACCAAAAATTGTTTTTGGCTTTGTTTAGTGGATGTTTCCAGAAGATATGCTCTTGGATCGCTATTTAGATCAAGAGACAATATATAACGATTTGGAAAATACTGTGATATCAAGCTACCTTTGGAAATAAGTACGTTTACTTAGGACAAATTAGCACAATAATCGTGAACAGGGGAGTTTTGTCTTGTGATTTTCTCCGAAAAATCCAAAACGGGGAAAAGCATGCTTGTTGCTTGTAGTAAGTCGGGAATATTACCAATGAAGGTGATTGATTGCAGCCATGGGGATTTTACCACGATAGAATATGATGTGGCGAAGAAAGCATTGGGAGACAATTCATCGAGACAGAAAATATTAATTAAAGACGCACCAGTGTGCGGTAATGTTCAATTAAGGTTGAGTTTATCTCTAAGTAAATACATCGAAATAAAATGCTAGCTAACTGCTATAATTGCTAACTGCAAGTTAGCAATTATAATATCGTCATCCTGTTGCATCTTTCTCAGGTTCTATTGAATCAGCATAAACATTTTACTGCCTGTCTGTGCTTTAAAATATTAGATCGAAATAACAAAATTTTAAGCCCGTGGAAAGACAAAAAGTAATAAGATAGAAAAGAATAAAAAGATACAACAAAAAATATTAGTTGTTTAAAATGTTAAAAAATTAATTGGATCCTTTCTTTAAACGAGTCACAGAATAATTTTTGTCTTATAGCAGTATTTTGGGTGTTATTCAAACAGATATTTAATTTTCTCTCGAATAAAGTTGAAAGGTTCATGGCGTACTTTCGACATGAACATGAATATAAAATTTAAGAAGTCATGATTGGGGAGAGAAAGAACTATGGAAACGTTAACTCAATTTTAGTTAGTTTTGCTAAAGGTAAAGTTAAGGTGTCTAAAGTCTGAATGTGTGACGAGTAGGACTCAATGGCAAGGCGCATTAAGCGCCGACTGCGTTGTGAACAAGCCAACGTGACACGACGAGACATATAATTACGCGTATCGGGCGGGAGAGAATTAAGCTTAAAAGGTGATTTAAAGCCATTAGGAATGACTTTAGATCGTAGACAACGACTGAGAAAAGAAATGTGACTAGAAAAGCGAGTTTTGGATAAAATAAGGTCAAATAAACGTAATGAAGGCTGAGCAATAGACTGTAAATAAAATGAAATGTGACTTACCATTTCGCACCGGAGTTGACGGCACAATTTCTTGAGATTTACCATGGTCACTGGGCATCATATGAGGAATTCTAAGGCGCGGGGGTCCAGTGTAGATAGCTTCGATAAAACAGCGGCGTTCTTGAGGTTATACACTATCTAAAAGATAGAAAGCTTATCATGAGCTCTTATGAGAAGCTTTCTTTCTATCTTTTTTATAGTGTATAACCTCAAGAACGCCGCTGTTTTATCGAAGCTATCTACACTGGACCCCGTGCCTTAAAGTTAAGGTGTGTTTATTCATACTGGAAACCCTGACTTTCAGGTGCCCAAAAGTCCTGTAAGGTTCACTCTTCATAACCCTAACCCTAACCCTAAGCATTAATCTTTAAAAATTGTTGTTGACTTATTGACAAATGTTCACTATGTGCATCCTCCTATTATGGATATTAATTTCATAAAGACAGCAAGACGGCTTCCCAGTTGAATCATTTTTTCCCCCTATTTGCAGAGAAATGTGAAGGTGCCTTGTTTTGAGATTCTGCCCCTGCTGCGGTGGGTTCCTTCTGGCGCCCCTGGAAGGGACAAATCTGTATCAACACGAGAGCAGATTGCTACACCAGATTCTATTTTCGGAGGTGGAAGCAAGGTAGTATATATATTGTAGTGGTTTTTCTCTTTCTCAATGGCCACGAGGATTTCCTCTCGTGGCTTTGTCTAGATATTGGTTATCACACTGGCTATCAGTATTCAGGAATCTAGGAAGAGGGTCGTGAAGCTTCCTTCCAAGCACGAATTGAGCAAGGTTCTTGTCACAGAGAAGAGGTGTGATGCAAGTAGCCAGCAGACCTTTTCAGAACTCATCTTTCAATGAGCCACACTTCATTCTGGAGATTTTTGATAACCTTAACATCCAATGCCTTTCCATTGGATTGAGCATGAGTTGAGGCGATGATATTTTAAGGTGTGAGTAAATCTCCATTCTTTAAATTTGAATTGAGAATCCTCCGTCTAATACGACTTCAGCCGGTGCCCCCAAACGAAATAACGTCTTCTTTAGTTTCTTCATCAAGAGAGGAGCTGCAGCATCCTTCCTAAGATCGTGGAATTCGGTGACAAAGGAGAAATTCGGTGACGATTAGATATTCATTATCATGAAGACTTTAGAGGTGAACCCTAATTTTTCCCAAGGTCGCGTTGGCAGTGGTGGTTATAATTACTGAAGAGGTGCTTTGGAGTTCAGTGGAAGGACAGTTAAACACTGGAAACAGCGTTTTACCATGTCTTGGACTTGACGACCAATACCAGGTCAGTAGGTGGAATCATGAGCATGGCGAAGAGTTTTATCAATGCCTTGATGTCCTTCATGAAGACCACATTGTTAAATTAGAGGTTGTTATTAGCTCAGTAGAGTCACGCTTTGGCGAGGTGCTGGAGCTTTATTGGATCAAAGACATCGTACAATAACTAATGATTTATAAATGTTCAATAACTGTTCACTCCAGCGAGTGGTTCTTCTGAGTCTGAGTTCTCTTCTACTTGCTTTACAGCTCTGCTTTGTCTGCTCTTTTGTCTGCTCTCTTGTCTGCTCCTCTTCTTTGGTTCTCTCCTTTCTGCTCTCTGCTGTTGGGAAAAGAACCTCTCTTTTTGTCCTTTTGGTGGGCCATTTTGGTTGACAGTGACTGACAGTAGAAGTTGACCAATCAGACACACTCTGACCAAGTCTTTCACTGCCGGGTGAAGGCGTTGTTTGGAATGTAACATAATCAAGAAGGATGTTTGAAAAAGATTTTTCGGTACCAAATGTATATAGTTCTTTGTAAAATTATAATAGTAGATTCAGAATGTACCAGTTCTTATCTCAGTTATGTTATTTCACAGTTTCACGTCGTATTTTGAGCTCAAATCTGATCTGAACAGAATCACATCATATCTGGAATTCAGCAAAGTATCCAATCAATATAGGCGGGACCAACACAAAGCAGAGCAAGGATTTAACAATACCAACTTGTACCTTGACCTTACATTCGATAACATAAACAAAAACCTTTTAAGCTAGATCGGTAACCATTATTCATGACATTTTCGAGAGGACTAATTATGATGCTGGTTACAAAAATAAGATTACAAACTTCACATGTCTAAAACCAGACAAAACTCAAACAAACATCACAACTTTCGTGATACGATCGTCCACCTATAATTTAGCAGCTATTTTCACAATAGACTACTTTGACGTTTTATAAATTTCATTTAGTTCATAAATTACAGACAACCAAATTGATGGATTGTGTATTTCATAACAACATTTTACCCCTTCCTAATTATCTTAACCCCGAACAACCTAATACCCATCTTGAACAGAAGAGTGAAAACAAAAACATTGCCTTTTCCTTTACATCGAAATCAAAGGTTCCAGCGGTCGATTTTCTACCTCTATCAGTTGTAAACTGACAATTTTAGGACTGTTTAAGAACTTTGAAAGTTTTATCCCTCTCGTCTACCAGAAAGGTTTCGTTCTAATTTTACTTTTCCGATAATTCAACCTCTGCTTTTCCTGCACTATTTTTCATAAAGAACTTGAGAAGAACTTAAAAGATTTATGATCCAAAATGGTCATGCCACCAAATTTTTAGATTCCTGTTTTCGCAATTTTCTAAACAAATTTTTTTGCCAACTTTCCGAAAAGCCTTTTCGCGACCAAATCCGCTATTTTTACACAGTTCCTTTTGCGGGACAACACTCTCTTCAGATTTGTTAACAAGTTGCTGATCTCTTTTCTCCCGCTTTTCCTCAGATTCAACCTCGGATCACATTTATAAACTTATTCCACGCCTTTCCTGTTTTTCCGTTTTAAAAACGAAATTCCTTTTGCTCTTTTATCATGTGTAATTTATAAATTTAAGTGA
The DNA here is from genome assembly GCA_030142905.1 of Heliopora coerulea. Lineage (NCBI taxonomy): Eukaryota > Metazoa > Cnidaria > Anthozoa > Scleralcyonacea > Helioporidae > Heliopora > Heliopora coerulea. Next base: position 6,106,484 of record JASJOG010000003.1, on the reverse strand, counting down.
CAATGATGAATTGTGTCAGTAATTGAATATTGGCGAAACGTCTCGCCATTTATACATACAAGTGTTTAGGAACACATATGAATTTCGGCTTACACAGAAAATCACTTCGTTACACCTGCAAGCAATATATCTACTGTTCTAGCACACGACAAACAAACTAGCCATCCTATTTACGCTGATGGTTATTCATTAATGTTGAACTCCGGCACAGAGAAAGTTTACGTATTAGTAAGTTTAATCCTTCTCTCGACGTCAAATTTACCTTTGTCCCTCTAACGTAACTCTAATCTTATGATAACTGTTAGTTATATCTTTTGACTTCATGCTTTTACTAACCCCAGAACCAGCTTTTATAATTTAAGTGTCAAACTTGATTAACGCACCAATATTTCGTAGCACTTGATTTCTTCCTGTGGTTAATAACTCAGCGTATACGTTGAGATCACCTTGTAAATCGACGCGCCGGACGAACCAGGCGGAAATCATAATTTAGGTATGAAAATCAAAGCCCATTAAAATACACGTGGAAAAGGTATGGCTATGAAAAGGTTTCTTAAGATCTAACGTTTTGTTGTACTTAACGCAACATCATCAGTGAATGAAATAAAATGTGACAAAGACTATACGGCTATCTGGGCTATGATTTTCATATCACCTTGTGAATGACATGTTCACTCTGAAGATGTCGTAGGATTAGTTGTGAAACGTCAAATTAATTTTTTTTTTCATAATTAATGTCTCAATTATTACGGGTATTGTTCTATCCATCATTTTATGCAGGCCATTAACATTTCTTGTAAGGTGGTTTCTTCAGCTGCTGACGGTAAGGGATGGGAACTTCTCTGGTGTTAAGTTGAGTATGTGGCTGTGCATCAGACTCGAGATTGATCATGAAAGAGTCACTATTCATCTCAGGAAGGGTTGTATAGTCCTTTCCGCATTAAGTGCACTGACTGTCGCTCTTGTCGTACCGGTAGAATTATATGCCAGGGGCAGATCCAGGAATCTTGGAAAGGAGGAGCTAGAAACAGTGTCCTGCTGAGTGTTTTAATACGCAAAAAAATCTTCTGCGGTAGTATTTCAGCTAAATTAAACGAATAGTTCTGTTGACGTCCACCATCAGAGTTGTACCCCTTTTACACAGTGCAAAATTATCTTGATTGTGATCAACAGCGAGTGCGATTGATATCAATTCGATACTGATCGGATTGTGGATTCCAGAGAACAGATTACCGGAGGTGGATTCCGAATTGATTCCGAATGCCATTGAAATTCATCGTGTAAACAGTTATGGGATTGAAACCCTAAAACACTATCGTGTAAGTTATTTTATTGCATAGTCAATGAAGAGCTGTTCCATTACGAGGATAAATTTCTCTGCAGAGATTTTAAATTTCCAGCATACACAGTTTAAACTGTAACCATATTTTGGGTAGTAAAAAACAACATTATGGCTGTCAAGAATCATATTAAGCATCTGTTTAACTGCAAGACAATTGTCTTGTCTGTTCTAGGGCATAAGCGTAGCCAGGGGGGCAGGGGGACCCAGATACCACTCCACTTTTCGTCCTGACTAGGTCTGTCGGTACATCCAGTACATTTGTCCGTAAGTTGAGCTCGTCAGTCACGCATTCTATTTGCTTTTGAATTACCAAATAAAAAATCGTTAAAAGCTCCGGCGAAGGTTAAGTATAGAAAGGGCGTTCAATACAAAATATTCGTTGGGAATTCTGTTCTTTTTTAACAGACAAAAATGATAGATCCGATCAACCCTCAGGACAAAGTGGTTGTGGTAGCGATGATGACCGAAAAAGAAGATATGTTGGTAGACATCATAGCTCACATGATGTGCGCACTTTTACGTTAAATCATTTTCGAAATTTAATACTATTATACCAGCCAAAACTGGCAAAATAGAGGCATTTATTCCTTTTTCGCAGAAAGAAGCTCCAGAAAGATGATATTGTAAACTTAGAATGTATATAATACAGCAATGTATTTATGGTTTTGTGATCCAACTTACTATACTTTTTCACTGCTGCAATGGACTCTTATATCTTATTTGGGTAACTCAAGGCTCATTAAAAATTGTTATGGATGGATTAAGAGTTGTAATACAATGTATTTACAGCTCATTTAGAATTTGATAAAAACCAACAATTTGGGATTTTACTTTGCTTTTTGTTTTTTTGCAATAATTGCTGTAGTTGCTGTAGTTACTGTGGACCAGTTTTACATATTCGAGTGTTTAAAAGGATTTATTATTGCCGTGTGGCCTAAGAACTTTCCTAAATTGTAAAAAGATGGTAAACTGACGGTAAAAAAGACATGCCCTTAGTAGTTTCCTCAAGTAATTTTTCGAGACCGTTTTATTAAGTTTCAGTATTCTAATTTATTTTAGTAAAAATACATAACCTGTCCCTCGGTTTGACTTTGTCGAAATATATTTGAAATTCTTAAACTTATGTCTGTCTTTTGAAGACGTTTTGTGCGTATTGTCAAAGAGAAATCTTCAGAAAATGTAAAAAGTCGCGTGGGAGACTAAAACTGACATACAAGCCCGCGTAGGGGACTGAAACTGACATACAAAGTTGCCGTGCATGGGCGACCATCTTGACTTCATATTTCGTAGGCCAGATAGCATTCCAGATATGGAAATCGACTTCACTGGTTCCAGCTTAGGAGTTCTCCCAATTTCTCTGGAGATACCGGGAAGGTTATGAGCAAGATTAGTAGTTTATCTTCGCTAAACTCTCTCAGTTACTCAGGAGATACAGGAAGACTATGACCAAGATCAGTAATTCATATCTGCATTCCGATAAACAAACTTGTTTTTTTTTGTCAATCCACAAATTTGTGTTCCAATTGTTGTTCAAATTGGTCTTTTGTCTCCTCCATTTCTTTCACTTTAAGGATAGCCTTCCGCCACTCGTTTGAGGTCGCATGTTGTTTATACTCGTAGGTTTGGAATTTCGGCCCTCACAGGAAAGAGACGACTCAACCCGCCTCTCCAAACTTACCAGTGTTGTTTCGTACCATTTTGACACATTGAACACCCAGTCACCCAGTATCCTTTGAGGACTTTAGTATGTTTTGATCTTCCTCTTCTGAGTCAACTTTTACTGCGTTTAAGTCTGCGTATTAATAAACTTAAACCTTGCCTTAATGGAAGGATTGCTTCCGTGCTCCTCTTTATTTGTTCTCACTGAGTTCTTCCTTCTATCACTAGTTCGATCGACTCTCTCCCTCTTTCTCTTTGCCTTTTTCACAATTCTTTTTCACTACTTTTCTCCGCATATAACCTTTATTTTTTAGTTATCGGGTTTGATTGGTTAATCGAATAACCAGATTCATGCTTGTAATCTTTATTTTTTTTAATTTCTTTCTTTTTAAAGGGGAACTGTAGCGTGTAAACAATATTGTTTCAAAACAAAGATATTGACATTAATAAACGATTTGCAAAGTGTTATCGAGAAAGCGATAATACTGACGGAAAACGCTTTAGTCAAAGTTGCCAAAAATTACTGCTTGTAATCCGCCATCTTGGATTACCACTTCGCCCACCGCGCGAAGCGTGGTGCAAGGATACTAATCTCGACGTGCGTGGAGTCCATTTACACGCGTGGTGACTAGGGAGAAAAAAATTCGCAGTGTTTGTTTGTATATATATTTATAAAATAACATGCTTCCTACGCACGCTCTGATTGGACGATGACTCCATTTTTTCTCAGAGTATAGAGCAGTGAACTCTATAAAATGATTGGAACAATGACTCGAGTTGGGATTTTGAAGCCAAAAATGGCGGATATGGAGGCCACCATGTACGTCAAACCCAGTCCTTTTAGTGGAAAATGTACGACGATTAAATCTTCAATTTATTAGCGTAAAAATTTTGCCAGGTAGATTATGAAGAATTCAGGACATACCTTAATAACACAGCTTTTGTCAAAGCTGTTTCTGGCGACCTACATTAGAAAGAAAGATGAATTATTTGGCAAAAAAGAGTAAAATTTGAGTTCGAAATCGCGCGGAAATTTCAGGTTATTCTTATTTTTCAACGTTGTCTTGAGGAATTACGGATTTTAAGTCAAAGATTCAGCTAGTTCAACCTTATACCTCGTCTCGAACTTAGTTTTCAAGATTGTCAATTCTAAATCTAAAAAATAAACCAACAATTTAATTGGTAACAGTGCAAGCTCACTGCTCATCAATGTTTTTCCATGTCTCCCCAGTCCCCTTTTAAGAAAAACGCTCTATATCATCGATCTAAACCGGCTTACCAACATTCGTAATTTTACCTTTCTTTTTTTATTTGTTTTAGGGATAGACGAGGTCAAGTTTCAGATTAGAGTAGAGTAATGATTAGGGTAAGGCTTATGATTCGATTTGGATTATTTTCAGTTTAATCGATGGTTAATTTTTGGCTGACCTGGTTTAGGTCGATGTGATTTAGTGCGAACCCAATTTGTTTACCAGAGCAAGAGAGGACATGAAAAAGGAACAAACATGAGGTAAAAAAACACCTTTAAACGAGAGAAAGACGAACGTATCGAATCCTTAAAGGTCTGCAACCAACTACCTTCGAATTTTAGACTACGTGAACTCATACACGACCAATGAAGACTAGAAATACAGTTAAATATAAGGTCTAAAATTAAAGTAAACTATGCGTTACCAACAACTGCCCGTATTTTGATAAATATGAAGAACATAGGCCAGTGTTTCATGTCTAAAAAGTCAACAGAGTATTTAATAGAACAATGAAAGTAAGGTTTGTCCACTTTGACACAAAAAATGTGCGAAAATACACTTTATGGAGAATTTATTGCAAGTTCGAAGTTGTTGTTCACATCGAAAAATGTTAGGTTAGGGTTTACAAGAATGGAACAGAATAAAGGTACGATATTAAAATAATGCCCGTAATTTTTGATATGAAAATCTTTGAAAACCAAAGTATGAAAGCAAAAAAATAAAAATAAAAATAAGAAAAACCTGCACTTTCGCCACGAATTTTAGGTCCAATTTTGCTATAAATTGGCAAATAATTCGTCTTTCAATCCATTTTCGTCGCTAGAATTTCCTCTGACGAAAGACTTACTGGTCTTACACATACTGGTTTATCATTACGTGTTCTAAAACAACTGTGCTTCCAGAAATCGATAATTTTCTTGTCGGCTACTGTACTGTATTTTTCACACTTCAGACGTACATGGCTCTCTTCAGAGGCCGGAACTTTGGCTTCATGCAATCATAATTCCGGGCATAAGGAGTTATCGTTCCAGTCTTTTTATAGAGTTCACTAGTATAGAGACACGGTCGACGTCGTTTTCATTTTGTATTTAACAAATAGAAAATTGCTTGAGTGTCTCTGTGCTGTGATAGAAACATGAATGACGTCATTTCAACCAGAAAAATGCCGAGTGAAAACACGCGGCGTAGCCGGGTGTTTTCTTCGGTTGAATACTTAGTATAAATCTTTATCATAACATCTCTCAGACAGTTCTAGCCAACTTTGAGATAACGTAGAATTTATCTATTTTTTAAGAGAAAAAATATCCAAAAACATTTTCAATGATGAGCTGTCCGTAATGCTGGAACCCGACCGGTAACCTATGGGAATGCTTCATTTTTAAGACAGACAGTGTTGCCATCTTATAAAAAATCTTCTTTAAGACAAAATTAGTGAGAAATTTGATTGGGAAACGATACGAAATACCATAAGTTCGCAACTAATACAGGGTATTGATACGAGCATCCATTGTTTAATTGTGAAAATGGACCTCTTAACATTTGTTAAGCCGTTAAAAGTTACTCTCACCGAACGTTTTGTTTTAATAAAGTAGAATTCAAATTTTAATCGTAAACATGGCGAAAAGCTGTTTAAATATAATTTGGGTTGTTGTCAATTTGTGGCCAAACAGTGTGTGGGATGTTTTTTCTTTTTTTTTATATTCACTCTTCCAGTTAAAGTAAGGACGAGTTGTTGTTTTAACGATTTTGAAAAGCTATTAATCTTACTCGAATTCTAGAGAAATATATTGGAAGGGTGGGCGAGGGTTGCTGCGTACACGTATTTGTAGCATATAAAATGTTTTGGAGGAAGAATTTTGCCCACCAGTGGGCGCAAGTTTGACCCCGTTGGCTGCCATGGGTGTAGTCTATTATTTCACTCTAGCTAACGCTAAACTAGTTTACTCGTAAAGGGAGACGTTCAAAAGTGAAAAGGTTAATGGTATACCTAAACTAAAAAGATATCATCTAGTCAAAAGACATGACTAGAAATGTCTCTAGTACTAACGTTACGTTAAGCCTGGTTTCTATATAATCGTTACGATCTCTAAGATAAAACAAGTGGACTCTGAAAAATGACTTGGAGTGTGTAAGGACCGTCATATGACCTGGTCTACTCAGATTGAGAAGCTGTGTGAAAAATTGAGAAAAAGGATAGCTCTGTTAGCACGTGTACGTAAATTTCTACCAACCCTATCTCGAGTATTGATATACAACGCAAGTATAAGACCTTTGTTCGAGTACTGTAGCTGTGTATGGAGTAACTGTTGCTCTTGTTACTTAGATGATTTATTCAAACTGCAGAAACTCCGTTGTGCGCGAGATATATGATCGACCATTGTCCAGAAAGCACAAGGTCACTTACGATATCTAAACAACTTAGTTGGATTCCAGTTGATAAATTATGTCTTTTGAATAAACTAATTCTTTTTAAAAAAATTATTGATGGACCAGCACCGGACTACCTTTGTGATAAACTAACCCTTTTTTCTAGTAGTAGCAAATACAATGCAAGATCTAGATGTCTGTATCGTTTACCTAAACCAAAAACTGATGCACTTCGTAGAACTATTTTTCTATTCTGTTATTAGTGCGTGGAGTTTTTTAGGTGACTGCCTGAAAAATTGTTCATCTATCTTTGTGTTGAAAAAAGATTTTAAAAGGTGGCAGTTAGAACAATATTCTGCCGTTACCTTTAAGGTATCTAGGCTCTATTCGATATAAACCTGTTTATTCTAATTTAATTTAACATTTAATATTTATTCTTATTTGCTTCGTATATATTTATTTCCATCTATTGGAAAACATTTAATTATTGTATTTTATCAATTTTTTTAATGTACATATTTTCTAATTTTTAGTATATTCGTAATTATTTAAGTCAAGTTGGGGGCTACAAGGAAGAATAAAAAATATTTTTTGTAATTGTGTTACCCTCGTTAAATAAAGTTTATTGGTATTGGTATTAGCAATCATATGGAAACCATGAATTCAGCGATCCTAGCGATTGAAGCGATCACAGTGATCGGAACGATCGCGATCGCTGCGATAGAAAATTTTCTATCTCGGCAATCGCGATCGCTACGATCACTGAGTTTACGGTTTCCATATGATCGCTGCGATCGCTGCGTTAACTTTTTTTGAGCGATCACAACGGTCACAGCAATCGTTGCGATCGTAGCAATTATATAGAAACGAGGCTTTAGCTTTAATGCTTTCCCGGCAAGTCACCATTCCCCTTGACAAGTAAAATTATTTGGCTTTAAACCGAGTAAAATAACAGTTTAATGTGTTTGTGGGCGAAGTTTTAAATGTTTATTGTATTTTGTTTTTTGTTTTTTTTCTGTTTTTTTTTTGTTTTCTTTTTTTTTCATCGTTTTTACCGGTACCAGCCACTTACTTCCGGTTAGTAATCCACTCATTGAGTTGAGTGAGGTTATGGCAAACATTCAAGTCCAAGCGAGAAGAATGCTTGTTGCTTTTGTTGTTTTTCTCCTTTTGGCTCTCACTGTCGAAAGTGATTCCAGCTGTTTCCGTCTCAGAGCCCATTTTCCTAGACAGCCATTGACGACAGAAAGATCAGCGAAGAAATCAGTATGCAAATTTTGCGCGTACGACACAAAGTACTTCGACCAGAAGGTTGGCAAATTGCGACATTTAACCGTCCACTTTGCAATATAAACAAAACGTCTTTTTAAATTTTTTATCGGTGAAACTGTGAGTTGATAGATCTTATTTTATTAACCATTGTATGTATCAGCTTGATGTACGGACGACTGGTCTAACTGAAACGCGGGGTTTTTCTCAGTTTTTGAAATAGAGATAGATTAAAGAACTCGGATGATTTACTTTACGATCCATTGAGCTGTGAGAAAGATCTCTTAACTAAGCTCATGTATAAATTGCCCACTTTAGACGATGTGATCATTTGGTACTTTATCATTATGATCAGGATGCTTTGATGTATATCTGAATGATATTTAATCTAAAAGAAATAATTCACGAGCAGAGCCGGTTTAGGTTTTGATGGGCGCGGAGCGAATGGAAATTAGCGCCAAGTGGGCCCGCATGGCTCACCAGGTCATCCAGTCACTATTATTTTCTGTTGATTTAAATGTGCTTTCCAACAAAATATTAGAAAGGTCATTACATATGAACAAGTACGGGAGCATTTCATCTTTAGCTCATCCACATACCTTTTCTTCTTCTTCTTATTATTATTATATTTTTCAGAAAGATTGCTGTCACAGCACAATCATTATGATAACTTTCCATATGTTGATCTTAACAGTCGAGACTTGACTCTTGAGAATGGGCCCCTGTCTGGGCCTGGGGCAATTGTCTCAATTGTCCTGTGTAAATATGGCACTTTTCACCAGTAAGCAATCATGGAAGCTGAAGATGATGATACACATTCCTTTGGTGTATTTTGCAAGTGAACAGTCAGTTTCAAAAGATCAGTCCTGACATTGATCATCTGTGTGAATGCCATAAAAAAATGTCACATTCTTTTCTGGGTTGTTCATTTGATGAAATAAGGTACTTCAGATATTCAAAATGAAGAAAACAGTTAAAGTCTTTTCATTGTATTTCATCATATTATAAATCTTAGACATGTTATATATTTAGTTAAGAAGCTCAAGAGTTGCACTAGTTGATACCAGCTAGAAGGGGGCATGGGGGCAGGTAGCCTGGGAAAATTTTAGAATTTCAGTATCAGAAAATGCCAGAAATATGTTAATAAGTTAAAAACTTAAATTTTGATTTAAAACAGTTATGTAATATGTGTGTGAAGTTATCCCAACCCCTCAGTCTTATTGGTTATTTACCTTGAACTGATGACCATGCAATAATTTCTGATGTTTTTTGGTTACCTAGGCTCAGTGCCAAGTCCTATCTTTGTTCAATGGCTAATAAAATTGTACTACATGTGTTTTTTTACAGTGAGCACTTGAGCATTCATGTTTAAGCCATATTTCAACTCAATTTTTTTTGAGTTAAGCTTGCTTACTCACAGAAACTTTATTTTACTTAGCCACCTGAAAATCAAACTTTATAAGTACACTTAAGTGTAAGTAATATAAAATTTGATTTTTGCACAAGGCATATCTTACTAACTTACTTCAAACAACTTTACACAGGATATTTTCTGTGATTCCAAGCTTCACAATTATTTTGATTGTTGGTAATATTGCATAGTCCAAGCTCAATAGGGTAAGGGTACACTTTAGTATTTTACTCTCACTAACAACAGATGATCATCAAGAGGATGAGCCCTGCCCCTAAATGAGTTAATGGATTGATTTAAATGTATAGATTATTTTAGTTCTGTGTCACCTTGTAAAGGGTTAAGCCAAATAAACCGTTTAGTGCACCAAGGATTTTGGTGGCAGTAGGTCTTTGGTGACACAAGAAGTAGTGGAAGGGATTGAAATCTTAAGAACAGGCCATTTTTACCATTCCAGTGATAAAACGTGTGGACTCAATGTTGATTCGAGATTAAAGAGTGACTGTGTATTTCATATGACATCTCAATAGTGATAATATCTCTTAAATAATGATGATAATCCTCTTGGAAATTTTATTATAGGCTGCAAATGCATAATATATGACATTTTCAAAGTATAAATATCAAAGCCCTATAAATATCAAAGTATAAATATCAAAGTGCAGCCATAAGCAATGAAAAGTTTTAAAACATTTAATGGATCCAATGTTTCATTGCTTAGCACAACGAAACATTGGATCCATTAAATGTTTTAAAACTTTTCATTGTGTTTGCAGGCTTTACTTCATGCACTTTGCTGGGCTTTGATATTTATACTTCAAATATGGTTCCCACCTGGTTCCTCCCTAGCAATGATATGATGTTTTGCTTTTTAATGAACTATAAGGTTGTTTTGATACTAAGAATGTCTTAAACATACTGTGACAATGTAATATCAATTGCTATTTATCTTTATTATACAATTATAATTTTTTTAAAAGTTTTTGTAACTATTTTTACTTCATTCATTTACCCAATGTCAACAATCAATTCACATTGAGTAATTTATAAAGGTTGTGTGCACATGCATATGCATTACAGACTATAACATGACATGAAAATTGGATGGTACATGTATCATCACATGGCCAATGGTAATAGAACACTAGCCTGATGAAGAATGAAGATCTGTTGAAACATGTACAGGATAAAGAAAAATCTTAGAATGTTGTGATGTTTGTTAAAATACACATTCAACCGTTATTCACTGAAGTGAAGGTGGACATGTCACCAGCTTGTAATTTATAAACAAGATATTTGAACACATCTTGAATGCATTTATTTATTGCTAAAAAGTGTAAGAAATACATGTTTCCCATAGAATAAATACATAACTGAAACAAAATGTGAAGCCATCTTGTTTCCTCCAGAGTGATGCGAATAGTGCAAAATAATCTGACATTGAAGAACCAATCAGATTGTGCAAAAAAAACATTCACATGCAAGTTGCAATTTGCATGTGAATAATAAACTAACTTGCACTACCGTACTGTATTTATTAGGGGTGCACCGGATAGTGTTTTTTTATAGCTGGCCAGATACCAGAATTATCGAATAATTGAAAAAAATCCGGATACTGGATGAAAAGCTCACACTTGCCACAAATCAATCAATTATTACCCAAATTAGGTTTGGATTGAGAGGAGAAAAATTAAAACTTTACACTGAAGTTCAAATATAATTTGTCTTTTTTTGCAAGTAATTACTTTAAAACATTACTTGTTCACTGGCATTTATAATTATTACAAGCATTTATTAGACAAGTTACGAGTTGCAACTAGCAAATGGTGGAAAATGCAACAGAACTGAAGATGAACATGAAGATGAAACTCCTTTTCATACATCACAATGCAAGAAAATTCTGACAATGCCACTATATAACAAACTAGAGTGGGACTACAAACAACTTTGTGTAAAATGGTTGTTATGCGCATCAAAATGTGTCACTTATTGAGATTGTTATCAAGTAATAGACGATTATCTTCTGTTTATTTGTTGAAAAATAACTTTAGAACAGAACACGAGTTTACATTGTTTCTTCCATTAATGTCTGTTGTTAGTATGGTACAAGTAAAACAAATTGACAATTGTCTTCAGAAAAGCAAATTATCCAGTATCCGGCCGGATATGAGAAAATAACCAGCCAGCTACCGGATAGTCCCATTACCCTACTATCCAGCTGGATTATCTGGCCGGATACAATATCCGGTGCACCCTTAGTATTTATCTGATGGTTGAGATGATGTCATTCATGTTTCCATCATGTCTCAGAGATATTTTACAATATAAAATGACAAGCATCCTATGCACATCCTGATTGAATAGGCTTGTTTTCCCTCAGTATAAGGACATGCTGAGGTCACTTTCATTTTGTATTAGAGTACAGAGACATGGACGACACCACAAAAACTCAAAAAAAAAAAACCTTGGTTATTTTATAAAACAAACAAAAAACTTTCATGTCCATGTATTGTGATAGTAACATAAATGATGCCATTTCAACCAGAAGAGTACCTGAAAACAAGCCTGGATATTAGCGTCCGGTCACGGACATTGTCCGGTACAAATTTGTCATTTATAGAGTTTTGACAGTCACAAACTTGACTATGTCTGTCACTTTGTCCGGAACGGTTTTTGGTAACATTGATTTCCAGTTTCATTACAAAACCAATTATTAATATTTGTCTTCAATCAATCGCTCTCTTCGTTTGTGTATTAAATTAGCGAATGCGCGCAAGTTGCTGCGAGTAGTTTTGCGAGTTACTTGCGAGATTGTGTGCAGGTGAATATAAAATGCCGAAGTGCGACTGTCTTAGATATTGATTGTTTGTAATCACTCTAGCGTTAAATTATATACAACATATTGAAGAAAATAACTTCATTATTCATGTCTGCTGACATAAATAGTGTTAGCAATGATAGCCATATTGATCAAGACTTGACCACTGACAATGACTTACATGAGAAACATTTGTCTGATTCGGATGACAGTGATTCTAGTTTTGCAGGTTTCCTTCCTGGGGATTTACTGTGACTTTGAGGATTTAAATTGATCAAAGAGACATGTGATGGTTCAAGAATAGATTAATTGTTGATGATTATGATCTTTTTATAGTCGTATACTACATGCATAAATCTACATGTATAATACTTTTAAATAAAATTGTGTGTAGTGCACGTATCATTCATACTTTTAAGTTTTAACACCTCATACCAATGCTTGTATACAATAACAATTGTTAATATACGGCAAATGTACAAATATCAATCAAATTATAGTCTTGTTAAGTGACAGGTACATTTTGTTTTGTGACAGGCACAATCTGATTGATGCTGGTCATTTTGACAGCCAGAGCAAAAAAAAAATATATCCAGGCTTGCCTGAAAAACACTAGGGCATGCCTCATGTTTTCACTAGACATTTTTCTGGTTGAAGTGACATCATTTATGTTTCTATCAGCACAGAGAGACTCAAGTGATTTGTTAACTCTTTAATGTGCAGGTGTCTGATATATCAGACACCTAAGAACAAAAGATCCAGTGAGAGAACAAAGGAAAAACAGACAGAACAACAAAAGAAGAAAAATCATGTGTTAAAGGGTATGAGGTATATATGTAGGGCTTAATCACATAACCTCTCTCTACCAAAGTTTAGCATTAGGAATATAAAACCATCAGGATAAACTTTTAAAAATAGACTTTATTTGACATTTTGGGGCAAGCCCCTTTATCAAGAATTGTCTGGAATATGTAATTGCCTGGTTTAATTTTTAATTTTTATCTTTTTTATAGCTAGACCATTTCAATTATGGCAGAAATCAGACATTCAAACAACGTTACCTTGTCAATGATAAGTATTGGAAGCCTGGTCAACCAATACTTTTTTATTGTGGTAATGAAGGAGATATTGCATGGTTTTGTAATAATACGGTATGTATTAATGTAGAGCTTCCAGACATTTTGAAGTGACAACTAAATTGGTCATCTTCAGGTAAAAAGTATTATATCTGGAGATTTCTTTTATACTGCGACATATATTTAAATGTTAGGTTTAAAAAAAAAGTCATTAAGTAATTTCCAGTTTCTGATCTTTTTTTGTTATAAGGTTTAGCACTTTATTTATACAAACTGAAAAGTAATTTCATAGCAATTGTGCTTAAATTGCATATGACATGAAAATTATATTTTTTTAAAATGAAGGGAACTAGACTACAGTACTTTTTCATATTTCATTCACGAGTTATTCAAATTTTATTGACGTGTAGATAAGATTGTCTATGACTTTGTTTTGTTGACATATCTCTTTCACTAACTAGAAAATGTATATTTTTGAGGTTGTTTTAATGAAATCACTAAAAGCTTTCCATTTAGGTTTGCCAGCCCCTTTCTCAACAGCCCCTAAGGTTCCTTTAAAAATTTGCCATTTTAGGCTGTTTCTTAGATTTCCATCAGTGTTACCAAGAGTCTATGGTGATTTCTTTCCATGTACCACAGTTCAGGAATTTTATTTTTGGCCACAAATTCAAAAAATAATTGGATTTTTACAGTAGAATTATAGTAGTGGGTCTGGGTGCATGTTCAGCAGGAAATTATGGAACTTTAAAGTTGATATGAGGACATTAATTTACCTGCATTCTGTTGACACAAATTATGACAACACAATCTGAGATTGAGATACTAGGAAAAAGATTTGTTTGACAACTTTCCATAACATGAGCATTTGGCTAAGGTTTATGCTATAATAATCTTTATTTATTATGGTAGAGGAATATATTTCAGTTACCGGTACTTGCAAAACAAGTACAGAGGATAATGTAATAAATCTAATTGTTGATGAAAATGCTAATCATATTTAAAATCTACTATGTTGAAGTATAATTTCATTTAGCCAAGGTATGAATCATTTCCACACCTTTTTCAAGCATTAAAGGTGGTGACTACTACCCCCTAAGCCCTCTTGCATACTCTACTCAATGCCAATGCCTCTGGCTCATAAAGTACTTGAAGTTGAGAAGTACATATTGGAGCACAATCTTTAAATAACTGTCAAATGCTGGAAGGGCCTGGCCCCACCAGATCCCTATAGCATGCCCACCTGATATGCATACCTCTGGTGTGGGTGTCCCAGTTCCTATTCTTCCTTATTTTTTGGTCTGCAGGTGCACAAGTGTATCTTTTTTCAGGAACCTTTCTTGGTCAGATTAGGTAGTTGCTTCCATGTCATATTTGTACCAATTAAAATCAGCTATGAAAGAGGATCTTCACATGTTTGTGTGTCTATGAAGAGGCTAAATTGATTCAAGAAGGGCTAATAAAAGATTCCTAATAAAAGATTCCACTGTATATGCATTTATTATTCCAGGGATTTATGTGGGATATTGCAGAAGAGTTCAATGCCATGTTAGTTTTTGGAGAACATAGATTTTATGGAGAATCTCTTCCTTTTGGAAACACATCATATAAGGTATGGGTACAGAACAATGTAGCCACAAGTCAAATTCATCAGTCTTAGCAGTTACGAAACCACAGTTAACCCTCTCCCATCTGAAAGCAACTATTCTTGAGGGTAAATCTTACTACTCTGGAGGTTAAATTTTACTAGGTAAATTTTACTAGTCAGTTACATGTAAGAGGTATAGCTGGGAAGGAGTTAAAGTTTTTAATTAGAAAACTGTAAAGAGCAAAAATGGAAAACTCGGTAACACAAGGTTTAACTGGAAAACTAATCATTTTCTAGAGCCCTGAACATCTGGGTTATCTGTCATCTGAGCAAGCACTAGCAGATTTTGCCACAATGGTTGAGGGCATTAAGGTAGGTATTTCTGCAGTTTTTATTTTAACATTGTTAATGTGATAAACTTTATAATCTTCAACACTTTTTATGTACAGGGCCAGCACCATTTATGAGAAAATAACCCAGATTTTGTGATGAGGTTGTTCTTGCAGGCCTGTACCAAGGGTCAGTGGCAGGGGGGGCAATGGGGCCTACTTTCTCCCATTATCAATCTTGTGTACATTTATTATCCCATTCTTTTCTGATCACTAGACATACTACTTCCCAGCTAATTTTTTTTTGGGGAGAATGGCCCCTTCTGCCCCCCCCCCCCCCATCAAGTATAGGAATATCCTGATATCAAAATTATGTTGTTACTTTATTAGAAAAGCAGAAAAGGTGCAGAAAAAAGTCCTGTCATTGCATTAGGTGGATCTTATGGAGGTATTAATTAGTTTTATTGTTAAAATGTACCTCTGTCAAATTTCATTTTTAAATTTCATGTGATTATATTCTTGCTGACTTGCTTCTCTGTATTTGCACCTGCACTCACAACCTAATGAGAGGGGGGGGGTCACCCTGGTCATTGGCCAGGGGCCTATGGCCAAAGGGGCCCCCATATTTTAGGAAGCAAAAGAATAGTTTAAGCATTTTCAATAACTTTGGGTCCATAACATTTGACAGCTGAAGTGTTAGTATTATTAATTATGTTGCATTTGGCTTTATCACTGCTGTGGGGCCCCTTTATGTCTATATCCCTGCTCCAGGGACCTTTTATTACTTTTTCAATGTCATGGGGTCCATTTTTAATGCCATTGGGCCCATTGGGCCCTTTATGGCTTTATCACTGTCATATCACTAAGCTAAAGAACCTTGCTAGAGGGCTTGCTTTATTGGAAAATAAATAAAGGGGCTTTATGGCTTTATCACTGTAGTGGGGTAACACTTAGGTAGCACCAGATTTATATTGTGAGCTCATGACATTAATTATAAGTAGAACCATAAGCAATTCATGAAAGATATTATTCATGACAGAAATTTGAGGCTGAGGCACTTCAAGATTTGGCTTGCGGGCGCATCCATTCTTTGGGGTATTTGATGTTATATTAATATGTTGTCAAAGAATTTGTAAAATAAAATATCTGAGTATCTTGAAAAATAAGGAACATTAAACAAAATGTACGCATGTTTTGCTCATTCTTTTGAATTTTGACTTTTTAAATCTCAGGTTAATGCCAATTTAGATTTCAAAACTTTGGAGAGTTTGTAGTTGTTGCAGGACTGTGAAATCTGTGCTTGATAAAATACAAATCTTTGGTAGGAAAGGCTCACACATTTGGTCTTGACCAGGGGCCCAAAGTTTCTCGGTGGCCCTGGCTGAATATTGACTTGAACCTACACCAACTTGTGCTCCTGAACCTCTACCTGCACTTGCATCTGTTCTTGTCCCTACCCCTTTGACTGCACCTGTACCTATATAGTTGTAGCTGCACCTGCACTTACCCATGTACGTTAACCTGGTCGTGTGTCTGCGCTTTTGCCTTTCAACAAACTCTTACTCTTAAATTATGAATCATCAGCAATTGTCAAACAGTCTTAATTAACCATTATGCTTAATCTAAGGTTAGGATTAGAGTTAAAATCGGGATTAACAAACTTAATCCTAATCCTAACCTTAATCGTTAACCATAATCCTTAACCCTAATCGTCGACCGCTCATTTGTCACCCCCTGGTGACGGTGATCCCATGGCTGACTCCCGAAGACATTCGTTTGGCAATTTCTGATCATTTGTAATTTAAGAGTGGGACTAAGTTGTTACCTTCGCATGTGCCTTTACCTGTAGATGGAAATGTAACTACCCTTACACCTCTCCCAACCCCTAATGATGGATCTGAGTGCACCCCTCCACAGGTTCTTAAGCACCTGGACTGTTTTATATTTTTTAAAGCCGTGCGCACATGCACCGTAAAGTACAGCAATCGGCATTTTTTTTTTTTTTTTGAGTTTAATGGTTGTCATTCGGCGTGTCTACCGCGCTGAGCTCTGGATACGAGATTGTATCCCCCCCACCGGGTGTGTTCTCCACCGAGCACTTCATGTTTTAATGACGGAAGGAACGTTCATTACATATGGAGCTTTTATTGGATATGGAGTGTTTGTTGGGAAAAGCGTTTATTTTTCCCCCCTCTGAAATGGCAAATGCTCTGCAGTGTTCTAAAAACTTAATATTTTGACTTGAGATGACCAAAAATGCAATGAAATACCATACAGGGATTAGTTTCAAACCTTTGGCATCTTGCATGCTGTTTCTAAGACTTTGTTGACAATGGCTGAAAACGTTCAATCTAGCATGGAAATGAAGGAATACGATTGCATGTTCTTGATACCTAAGTGAGTGAATAACTATTCTTAGGAGTTCATTATCTATGGAGGTGTTTCCGAAGGAGTTCCTAGTATGGAAGGACTAACTCCGAGAATAAAAATCCGATAATTGGTCTTGGTATAATAATTGAGAGGTGTAAATGCTGTGTCTCTAATTACTAGTGGGAGATGATTGCTCGCTGTACTTCCTCCACTCTTGCTGCTGGGTGTATGTGCATGCCGTATGGCCATCAAGCAGAATTCAGCGTAGATTTCAAAAATGTATTGAATTGAAGATCTTAACGTTATCGTGATTCTAAAAAGGATTTATTCAAACGTCATCACGAATAGTACAATCAAAAATTTCATAGTTTGGAATTTTAAAAAGTAAAAAGATATATAAAATCTAGAAAAAAATTTCTGAATTCTATATCAATATAGATACATATGAAATTAAGAAATCTAGACTATAGTTTTGGTCATAAAAAGGTCTTCTAGATTCTGTCGAACACAACAAGGATGATTTAATACGGCAAAATTAGAGTTTCGCTTTTATCTGAGGCATGACAATGAAATAAGGCTTGTAACGTTAATCGACAAGTTTCGTGGCTAGTATCTTGTGAAATCTTGCACACTGCTTTGCCATGGCACTATCAGATCCAAAGACAAGAGGCATAAAGACTCCATGTTTAATTTTCAGGACTCTTCTACGATAATCCCTATTTTAACTTTCATGGAGCAAGAAAATATTGTGTGTTTGTGATTTATTCGCATTCATTATTGTATGCAATCTAGCCATTAACTGTTGTCAGTACCGTTGGATAATTCTTTTCTCTGTAGGAATGTTAGCTGCTTGGCTTCGGATGAAATTCCCGAATGTTGTGGCAGGGTTGGTATTATGAATGGGGATTTTTGAAGTAGTATTTCAGCATGAAACTATATTTGCTTATTTCTTCTCTTACCTTGCAACGCTTACTGCAGCAAATTAATATGACAATTCATCTACACAACTTGGATTTCAAAGGTTTAAATAATTTTTGAAAAAAGAAACACTGATAGTCATCACAACTTTCATGTTTTGGGTAACAGACCAGGCGGTTTAGTTGAATTAGTTTAAAATTGTTTACCTAGTTATAATTTTCGAATTAGACTATAAGGGACGGTTCATTATTTATGGGTTCGGGGGGGATGGAGTTAGATGTTTACCAAACTTAATCACTACAATTTAAAAAACCCCCACTTATACATGGTAAAAAATGTAGAACCCCCTTTGCTAAAGTTTGAAACATATACAACCTCCCCTCTTCCAAATTTTTTACAATTCAAGATAAAAAGCAGTTTATCCTTGAAAGCTGCATGATATTCTAAACCAAAGTTTGGCAGAAATTTTGTTTGTAGTCTCTTTCACTCTCATAGTGAATGATGTGAAGTGCTTCATGCTCCTTCATGTTAATATTGACATCATACTGTTGCAAAACAAACTTGGATATTATAGAGTGTTGCTGTGTCGAAATTTCGTATTATCTGTTTTAATAAAATAATGACTACGTATTTGAGTGTCAATAGTTTTTTCTTTTAGTTTTTTTTATGTCATCTTTCTAATCAATGCCATCAATTTTTTAAGGGCGCCCCCCCCAAGGGCTGCCCAAAAATATTTGATCTCCCTTTTCCAACCAAAGAAAATAAAAGGCACCCCCCATATTTTCACCAGCACCCCCAACCCATAAATAATTAACCTTCCCTAAGTAAAGTGACTCTTACAGTTCTTGTTTTTGATGTGTTTGAATTAGCACGGTCTTCATTTATGGGCATTTCTGTCTTTAAAATAAGTTCGATGATGAGTGCATCAGTTTTGTATTTTCACCATGACAACAATAGCGTTGGAACGTCAGTGCATTTGCACGATTATGTTAAAATACGTTATCTTCGTTTTTCTTCGGAGAACGTTTCTAAAAATTGGTTTGTTTCATACTCCACTGATGAATAGTATGGCAAAATATCGGTGGTTGTTGTCAAGGTAAATCGTTTAGGAAGATCACTATCTATGCAAGTGTGGCGAGCCATAGTTAGGGGCGCAACTAATTAGTGGCAGTGGGCGCATTTACCCTCCCCACTTGCAGAAAAAACTTTCTATTCCAATTTTCGTTTTGTTTTTTTTTGTATCTTTTGTGCAATATTTTTAATTATAATTTATATTACTACCCTCGCCCGCCTTCCAGCGTGTAGAACAAAAGCTTGTGTATTATCTTCATATGCTGGACTCACAATCCCTCTGCCTTTTAAGGTTGTCATTAACTCATAAATGAAGTAATCTTTTTTTTTTCTCCCAATTCCTCAGAGCAATTGCATCATCAGCACCGATCCTGCAGTTCCAAAACATCACTCCTTGTGAGGTACAAAATCCACCAGTGCATTTTTGCAACACTTAATCCTCATACCTATCAGTGATGTCAGCCACGTCGCTGACCAAATCCAAGAAGGGGGTATAGATGTGCTTAAGGTAACAGATCCAGTATTAGGCATTTACACTTAACCACGTGAAATGGAGTCTCTATTAAGAGAAAGAAATATTTTGAGTGTACGTAAGTAAGAAAGCAAGCAAGTATCAAATTAACTAAGTAAGCAAATAACAACTTTATTTGATGAGTTAGCACTTACAGCGTCGGACTGATGCAGTCCTTTTTGTAAACTTTTTAAATAACTATGCTCTGCAAGTCCAAATGCAGTAGACTCACAAGACTGGAGTGTTGCGAGCAGTTTGTCAGCCTCGACATGAAACGTGCGAATAAGACTTTGTCAAAATTTTTGATGATTAGTAATCATAATCCATGTCCTTGTTATATCAATTAATCCGAGGTTTATTATCTTTAATTTAGGACTAAGTTTATCTTGAACACTGATACCTATCTCAGGAAGGCCAGTTGGCGGATAGGTTGATTTCTACAGAAAAATAATTTAATCCAAAAACAACGAATAACTATATTAAGTTATATAGTTATATATATAATAGTTATATTATATGGGGTTTTTCCCATATAATTTATCTTATAATACATTAATTTATATTATAATATAATACAATATAATATAATAATATAATAATATAATAAATAATATATTTATTTAAAATAATAATAATATAATATTTATCATAATAACATAATATAATATAATATAATATAATAAAACAATCATATAATACATTTTTATATTATAATACATTGTAATATATATTTTCCCCAGATATACGGGACTAAGGCATACCTTGATGTTCAAGGTTGGCATAGCTGATCGTTATTTCAATCAATTTATTACTGGGTTAATCGTCTCCAAATGTAATGTCTTGTTTTCTATAAAAGGGACAATTTATGTACTCCACGGTTCTAGCCTACGCAACTTTAGGACGACTCCGTGAGATCAAACTTGTTGTTTAATCAGACTTAGTGGATAGGTGAAGTTATGGGACATTCCTACTCTTTTTATGGAATTTCTCATTTTTATTTGTAATTTTGCACAGTAGTGTTTAAAGCCTTCGAGGATGTGCCAATATGAAATGTGAAAATATGTATTAATTGCTGTGTATGTACATATGGATACATGCATGTACTAAATTTTTGATAATCAGTTCTGTATCCCCAATAAAGACTGATTTCTTTTGGATTTTGCTAATGAATTGATAATGAGTTTTAGAATGTTATGTATACCTTCATCTTGTTTTTTTAGACTTTCTACAAAATTGTCTCTGACGATTTTGAGAAAGGAGGAGGGGAATCTTGTATTAATACGGTAAAGAAGTCGTGGAACCTTATTTATGATATGGGTAAAACAAGTAAGTATGAGATTTCGTGATATCAGAATTGTGACCCGCAAGTATTTTGAAGATTTTGTCTAAGGGGTCCCTTAAGGAAGTACCATGTGTCAAGTCTAGCGACAGTAATTCCAAGTCCAAAAAATGTTACGCGACAAGTGTTATAGAATAGAAAAAATAAACTGAAAATTTTCATCTTGGAACTTGATGTTCATGTTGTTTTGATAATGACCCTGAAATAGAAAGCATCTAACTATTTAAAGTTTGACGTCAAGAGTTGGCTATTGTTTCTCGAGTTAGTCGAGCGGCCACCTTGCGACTGTCCGTCTAGATGGCCGATGTGACTTTAGTATGTTTACCCAATAAGATTGAAGTACTAAATTAAGGCTTTGACTCTCTGAAACAAGGACAAAGAAAAAAGTGGACTAGGAGGATACCAGGAAACAAATAAAATTTTTGGAATGTAACCAGGGGCGTCGCAAGCGGGGGGGGGGCCTTGTTTTTAACTGGCTAGTAATGTTAAACTACAAAATTATGTTTGCCAAATGAGATCGCTGCTTAATTCAATGTTATTTTTCCTTAGTACCTTTAGAAAATCATAAATTCGACTTAGAACAGCATGCAGGTTATCGTTTTTGGCGCTTGTGTAATGCGGCAACTGGCCATTGGGATTTTTTACCCTTGGAGCACACTACTAGACACACCCTTACAAAGGTTGAGACCTCAGCGGGCCCCCTCGATTTTACTATCAGTCAGACGCCTTTGAATGTAAGACCAATGACATTACGAGAAAATTTTCAAAACACAAACTAAAGGAAGACATTTAACAACACTTGCTAGACCTCTCTACTGATGGCCGAAAGAGAGGACAAACTTTCGCAACAAGTTATTTGCTGAGCCGTTTGATATGGAGAATCTTGTATCTGTCTGGTACTTATTCCTTGACGCCGAGAAGAATGTGACTGTTTTTATCTCTTATTATAGGCTCTGGTCGGCAAACTATCGGAAAAATTTTCCACTTGTGCAAGCCTTTAAAAAAGGAAGATGATGTGATCATTTTTCGTGACTGGCTTAGTGAGACTTGGGTGAACTTGGCTATGGGTAACTTTCTGCCTGCCTATTTTCATGTGTTTGAAACAGAGTGGTCACTGATTGAAGTTCAGTTCACGCCATTTGTTTTAAGATGTGACCGTCAATTGGCTGAATGTTCTTCAAAGGTCGTCCCTTCTCCTAATTATTTAGATGACTTTCTTTAAGTCAGTAACGACATATCGTAGGACGAAAACAAACTTTCGTTCTGGTGAGTGCTTTCATGGACTTATACCCTATTAGCCAGTCCTACGTCCCTTTTTAGGGGTTGAATGATACCGGAGATTACAGAAACAGTTCATTTCGGCGTATTGCAAGCGGCGTAGACTGTGATACCGTCCCTTCGTGGGGATTGCGGGGCCTTAAAAAGGGATAATAATGCAGCCAATTCCCGCCAATTGGTCTTTGACCAGGAAAGCTGATGTATGTTTACTACCCAAACCATACAGACCTTTTCTGAATCAATTGATAATTCTTGTATTGCTTGATTTTTATCATTTAGTTAACTATCCATATCCAGCATCTTTCCTTGAACCTCTACCAGCTTGGCCAGTCAAGGTAACAAAAAGTGAAAAAATAATGCTGTTTAAAAGTTGATTATGACATGATGCGTACTAGATTCATTGGAAGATGTTTTATGTGGTGGTCACTCAAAATGAGTGACAGACATGTCAATTAAAATTGCACAATATGCTGGGGCTTAAAAGTACAAACAGTTACGAAAGCGATTCTAAACAAAATCTAATAGCATTGGTTCTGAAGAGTGCGCTCCCTTGCACACTTTGGGAATAAGGATTTTGAACCTGTCGCAGAAACTGGAGAACTCATTGGAAATCAGATAGTCGACTATGTCCACTCATTTGTTATTGAAAGAGCACTTGCAGCAAAATGTTAGAGGGTAAATACCTCAGCTTCTTCCCTGAGCGAGTGTTTTCTACGATGAATTTAATCTACATAAGAGTATAAGACTCTTAAAACATAACGTGTGTTGCTGTTAGGACAGAGGTGCGCTACCTTTCTAGTTCTGCGGGCCAAATTTCTGGCTTAGAAAAGTTGGTGGTTCACCAGTTCTTGCTTTGCCTTCCATTTCCCTCCATGAGGCCTAATGTTCTATAGCAAACAGGCTGTTTTTATAATTTAATAAACTTAACAAAGTCCCTACCTTTGAGTTAAGCTAATTAGGGTGCAAAATTCGTTCTTGGAAAAGTTCGATTCTGACATTTATTACCGATAAAAATTTCTAATTTTTAGTGTAGAAAGTATTTACTTTTCAACTTGCAAGTCAACGCCGGCTGCATAAACGACTCCCGCGGGCCGTAGGTTGCGCACCCCTGTGTTAGGACATACTGAATTGCATTATTCAGTAAAATTTGCTAGAATTCTTGAAGACAATTAACGATAATCTTTCATTGCAATATTTCTTATACATTATTTATGAATGACATACACTTTTACGCTTTAGAGTGCCCATCCCGTGTGTGGGGATTTTACGTGTTCGCATTCTTTGGATCTTTCCGATTAAAAATGTAGCATATCTTACTTTTCGAAAAGTTTATCTTCGTGGAGATTTTTGAGGTCAAAGTTTGAACTTTTGAAGTTTGGTCGGGAGAAAAAAACACTGGTAACTACTTACTGGAAGTGACGTCAAAGTGGGGACGACTGGAAAGAGCAGTAAGGGAAGTAGTCGATTTTTGTTTCGAAGAATTGCTCAGAATTGTGCGGAAACCTGCAAAAACACTTTCAAGCATGTCTTCTTCCTCCAGTACGGATTATAGCCGAAAAGGCTCAGGGACGGACGTCATTGAGGTCGAAGGAGGGTGCACGACAAATTAAGCATTCAACAGCAATCCTGACGATAGCGTCCAATCTTACGAAGGAGAACCTTTGGCAGATGAGGAGTGGATGTCCCGTGGTAACAATGAAAGAATTGTGGAAGGAAAGCGCTTCTAAGTACTTTGGAGTCGGTTAGAAAGGTCAGAAACAGTGGATAACTGGTATGTGAAACTGTCATTACATTTCTCTTTAGTCTTGAATGTATCAATAGTTTAGCAGAATCCCTGGTAAGCAAAGAACCAGGCGTAAATCGTAATCTTGGAATAAATATAAGTGCCCAGCACCAGTGGCGTAACTATAGGGGGGGCAGGGGGGGCGGTCGCCCCCTCACACGACACCAGTATGGTCATCTGTCGGAAAATTGTAGTCCTCTGTCGGAAATTTGGGTGTTAGCTGTTGAGATAATTATATCGCGAAATTCCTGTCATGATCTTAATTCTTAATCATGATCTTAATTCGGAAAGACGTAATATAGGACAAATTAAGATGAATTTGTGTATTAGTGTATGTAAGAATGAGTAGATATGATTTATTGTAATGTAGGTTAGTTATTAAATATGGCATTTTTACGTGGCCACGCCCACATGACCACACCCATTTGTCGGAAAATCTTAAGTCTTGCACCCGCACTAAAAATTCCAAGTTACGCCACTGCCCAGCACAATACACGGTTGTGTATTGTTAAACCAAGTCAGATGGTTTGACAACGACTTATAAATGGAGTCGAAATATGATATCACCGGACCTTTGTCTCTGTCTTGTCTTGTTTATGACGTAATATATCATACACGAGAAGGAGTGTTTCATCAGATATCCAAACACCAAGAAGTGAGTTGAAAAACGAGGCGATAGCCGAGTTTTTTAACCAACTTCGAGGTGTTTGGATATCTGATGAAACACGACTTTCGAGTGTATGATATTGCATCTCAAACGAATCCTTATTTAAAGAGAGAATCGGCTTTAAAGTTGTTGACATTTCATGCTAATTAAGATCAGATATCCAAACTACGTCTCGATACTGATTTCCTTTGTGTTTTGCTCATGAATTGTTAATGAGTTTGAGATTTTAATATAAATAGCAATGCCCAACAAATTGTGCGTAGTATGCTATATATAAGCATTAACAATTGGATGAACAAAGAAGGCCAGAAGAATTTAAAACATATTTATTGACTAACATTTCGTCGCTACAAGCAACATCATGAGAGTGAAGCGACGAAACGTCAGTTAATAAATATGTTCTTGTGGCCTTCTTTGTTTATCCAACTGTTAATATTTATATCCAGGGGTGTAAATAGAGTGTAAACCCATTCGGGGCTTAGCCCCTTGTGAAGTTTGGATTTAATTTGAAAGGGTTTTTGTATATTGTAAAAATTCCAATAATACGATCAATAATTAGTAACGCAGAAGCTTGACGAGAAACCATAAGGCTTATTGAAGTTATCAAGTTTACTATTAAAGACTAAACTTTTAAGTCAACTTATATGGAAACAGCTAACTTTTTAGTTTTTCAGAAAAAGACGAAAGCTAAATACTATATGGAAACAGCCTAAACTTTTAGTTTTCTAGAACGAGAGAAAAGCTAAATACTATTCACAATTTCATCTTCATGGGGTTTAAGGAAGATTTTTCCTTGAAATTTTATTGAAAATTGTCTCATTTTAGTTCTAGCGAGACCTACATATGAGTGACACTTGCCCAAGGTGACCCCCCCCATACAATTAGAGGGTAGGAAGTGTCTTATTTGGCCGTTTTAGATCAACTCCAAGCAATTGAACATGTTCTGTAGTATTCTGTAAAAGTTAATGTTTTTTCATTTGTAGTGCATTCTGGAAAGGTCAATCCTTTTTTATCTGTTCTGCAAGTCTTTCAATTTGGCAAATCTATTACCTGATCCGTAAATTACTTGAAAGCTAAAAGATAGATGAACAGAAATTTTTCATGATAATCTGACAATGCCGACGTCGACTGAAAAATGTTGATTCGAGCAAGATTTGAACTCGCACCTTTGGGAAACCGGTCCGCTGCTCTACCTGTTTAGCTATCGAGTCCACAGGTATAACTCAACAGGTAGAGCGGCGAACCTGTATCCCGAAGGTGCGAGTTCAAATCCCGCTCGAGTCAACATTTTTCAGCCCAGTCAAATTATCGTGAAAAATTTCTGTTCATGTAAATAGAACTAAAAGATAACATAATCATAATTCGTATTTTAATAATCTTGCCAGTCGTTAGGCCCTTAGCGGTGTTTAGGAGACAAAGTAAGAAACACCTGGCTACAGCCTTACGTCATATCACTTCTTAAACCATTCGGGACTGAAGTCCCGAAAGCCCGGGTGTAACGACGCTCTTGTTTAAATATGGCGATACTTCGCACAATTTGTTGGACATTGCTGTTTATATTAAAGTTACCATTTCCGCCTGGACAATCACGCGTTGACATTTGTTTATAACTTGAATATCATCGACTGGTAAGCAAGGAACCACGCGGGAATCGTAAACTTTGAATAAATATAAGTACACAACACAATACACGGATTAGGGCCATAATGACATAAAATAAACTTATGTTTAATGCACTAACCTTTTATGGCGTGACGCGACATCATCAGAGTAAGGATATAGTGACAGTTTAGAACGAATAAATACATTACTTGAGGTTTAAACTGAGAAATCAAATGGCTTTCTTTGATCCGGGGTTGTCGAACACGAAGCTAGAACTTTGAGAGATGTAGTGTGGCAAATTTCGGAAAACAAGACAACACAGACGGTTAAAGATTGACACCGATTTTTACCAATATGAGCAGAGATTCCCATGTAAGTGACCCAGACTCGTGTGTGTAAATCGTTTGACCCAGATACAATTCGGTAGAGCGTCAATGCGTAAAAGAATAGACAACATGGGACTTCAGAAAGAATAAAACATAATCCGAAAAACGTCATCTTGTTAGCTCGATATTCAAGTTATAAACACGACAAGACAGAGACAAAGGTGCGGTAATATTTCGACTCTATTTTAAAGACACTGTCAAACCAACTGAGTTGGTTTGACTTAACAATACACAACCGTGTGTTGTGCTGGGCACTTATATTTATTCCAAGATTACGATTTACGCCTGGTTCTTCGCTTACCAGGGATTCTGCTAAACTATTGATACATTCAAGACTGAAGAGAAACGTAATGACAGTCTCACATACCAGTTATCCACTGTTTCTGACCTTTCTAACCGACTCCAAAGTACTTAGAAGCGCTTTCCTTCCACAATTCTTTCATTGTTACCACGGGACATCCACTCCTCATCTGCCAAAGGCTCTCCTTCGTAAGGTTGGACGCTATCGTCAGGATTGCTGTTGAATGCGTAATTTGTTGTGCATCCTCCTTCGACCTCAATGACGTCCGTCCCTGAGCCTTTTCGGCTATAATCCGTACTGGAGGAAGAAGACATGCTTGAAAGTGTTTTTGCAGGTTTCCGCACAATTCTGAGCAATTCTTCGAAACAAAAATCGACTACTTCCCTTACTGCTCTTTCCAGTCGTCCCCACTTTGACGTCACTTCCAGTAAGTAGTTACCAGTGTTTTTTTCTCCCGACCAAACTTCAAAAGTTCAGACTTAGACCTCAAAAATCTCCACGAAGATAAACTTTTCGAAAAGTAAGATATGCTACATTTTTAATCGGAAAAATCCAAAGAATGCGATTATGTAAAATCCCCACACGCGGGATAGACACTTTGATGTTTGTTATCAGTGGCACTCAATTTGCTAATTGTAACTGCAATTCTTACGAATTGTGAAGTGGATAATCCTACAGATAAGTATTTTTGCCTTCCTTTTGAGCAGTCTAAGTGAGGTTTGCTAAAGTTTGCTATTTTGAAACCTTTATTTTTTCAGCACCTTCCTTTCGTGGTCATTTCTTAGGTCATGGAAGCTTTGGTTAACAAATATTGAATATAAAATACTCCTTCATGGGCTGGGCTTATGCATACATTTTTTGAAGTCTTAGTCTTTAATATTCTTAATACGAGACATTCATTGAAATAGTTTTGACACATAGTTATCAGGTTTGCATGCATCGTTTGTAGGCTGTCTGTAAGGAACTTCAGAATGAGAAACTAAAAGGAGATGAGTTATTGCTGGCAGTGTTTAAAGCCGTGTCAATATACTACAACTACACCGGTTCTGCCAAGTGCTTCAATATCGAACAGCAAGCCACGGCAGCTTTGGGAGATAAAGGGTGGAACTTTCAAGTAAGATAGTTTCTTTGTTCTGAACTAAGTACATATGCTGATGGACGGGTAATTAATGCAGTAAAAGTGATTACAAAATCAAATAATATATGTATATACATTAGGTTACGCAAGTATGGCAAGTAAAACAGATTGCTAGTATAAAGAGAATGTAAGGAAAACCCTCGTAATTTATAATACCTCTTGTTATATGGTTTGCTTCTTTTATGGTCTGTATGCAAAATCAGGCATGCTGATAAGTTGCTGAACGGTCCTATATTTTACGATATTGAACCGCTCCAATCTGCTTTTTGCTCCGAACTGGTAGATTTTGGCGGGAAAATAATTGAGCTGATTTTAGTGAAATTTAAGCAGAATTAAGCATCTGCAATGAAAATTCCGAATTATAAAATGTACGAAAACACTACTACTGCTTAGTAGTACTAAGCTAAGTACGATGAACGAATGACTAAGTGGTGGAAACAATTAAGAAACAAAATGAACAAGTTACGAGGTAAGGTAAACAGTAACATCCTACACCGAAAATCCGGTTAAAAATGGGAAAGAAAACCAACCAAAAGCCATATAATAAATTCCTTATTAACCTCGTTTGCTTTGTCCCTACTGGAAAGTATTTGCCTTCGGTTTTGTCGCACAGACTTCGCTCCTTCGTCGCTCGCTGTAATAAAACCTCAGGCAAATATTTTCCCGTACGGACCTCACACTCGGTTAATAACTAAGTAATTATTAATTGGGATATCGCTCCATTATTCATAATAACAGTTTCTCTTCGCTCTCTTATTTGTTTGTTATTAAAAATTTCGCCATTGATGGCGTAACTAGAACAGTTCTATTGTGGGTGCATCTCAAACACTTATATGTGTCATGGTGTTCTTCTACTGCTATAGATATATATATAATATGACAGTGTTTAAGGCTATATTGTTTTACTAGGTGGGGTGGCATTGAGGTGACCCAGAACTTTTAGGGACGGGTTTCCCGCCCCCCCTAGCAGTTACCCCGCTGTTTGTCAAGATTTAAACGTGTTATTGTTATGATTGTGACACAGCTCGTACGAATCAATCATTGCGAGATGACGAAGAAAGATACTCTGTGTAATCTTTTTAAATAAATGTAGACCGTAGTAGCTTGACTGATGTTTTATTACTGAATTTGTTACGCTTTTTATCGGATCATTGAATGAAAGAGTCAAAGAATCAGATTAGGTTCATTTACATACAAAGGATGTGGTATTATTATGATGTCACAAATCCTTCCTATGATCCTATTATCCAAATCCGTCCTATCATCCTCTTCTAGCCATTCCACTTCCTGTAAGGAATTATTAGTTCTTCTGACTAATCATTAGTTGATGATGATGATGATTATCACGACCCAGTTCTTAGGCTTCACCCTAGTCAACTATTGTCATGTAGAAATTCCAAACTCATAATCTTGTATAACAAAAGTTAAGTTTATATTTACAAATTAGATTAAGGACATAAACAGCAGGGAAAACATGAGAAAATGCCTGCTCTTTGAAGATGCTTAGTCAAACGAGAAATGAATTCACTTGGAAAATTATGAAACGTGGAACAGTATTATTAAGCCTCAAGAGATGTCGAAAACCTCGTGCCCAAGAAAAGACCCTGGGTACGAGGTTGGAGATGGTGACTGCTTTATGTGAGCAAATCATTTCATTTTAACGTATTTTTTCTTTACGAACAAAGTATGTTAGATCGTCTTAAGAAACACGGCCGTGCTTTCTGATGACACTTTCAATTTTTACTGGTTTTGTGAAGGAATGACACCTTTATTTGGATTTTTATTTAAATTTTATTTTAGGCATGTACTGAGATGGTGATGCCATTATGTGCTAATGGGAAAGACGACATGTTCTATCCTTTCGAGGTTTGTAGATACCGGTGTTTGAACAAAATCGTTCATAGAAATCCTTGGAAACACCAAATGTAAAGTGACGCTACAGTAGTGGGATTATCTCCTGGGCAAAAACGGAAATATTGCGATGAATTTTAGCAAATATATGTTACTTGAAAAGAGAATATTTTTGTCCATCAAGACAGATTTTGGAATCTTTGAGATACTGATGAGTAGACTGTGGTAGAGGGTTAGTATAGTTATATTATAACCATAGAATACTGTACAAAATATTAAGTTGACCATACTACTTTGGTTGGCAACAATACGAAGTGCTGACATACCTTAATCATAAGGTCAGTTACGTAACCTGGGGTCCTCACTAAGAAGGAGCAGAAACCGAAATTCCCTACGTTTTCAGAACATGTAAAGGTTTGAACTCGAATAGTGTGATTCTTGCTCGAACTCATCCTACGTCCTCTTAACTCCTGGCCAAGTTGACGAAGATTGTTTCGGAAACATGTCTGAAGGTTTTTCGATGTAATATTCTCTGACTCCTTGCCATACCATGTGTTATACCCTACCATGTGGAGTTTGTCCAACATTCCCTGCTTAATAAAATGTTTAAATAAAACCAAGGCTGAGACTTGGGGTGAAAGTGAACTCCGCTATTTTGAGTAATTAGGGGGACAAATTGTTCTTCTCCAGGCACTTTTCCTTCTGTACAAGAACCTCGATAGTGCACAATCACATCATCCATCTTATGAAATGTTCGAATTTTCGTGAAACAACTGAGGTTTTTATATTTCACAGATTATTAGATTTGATTGGTAGTAGGTCGACTGTTCATCGTTGGAATTTACCTATATATATATATATATATATATATATATATATATAGATAGATAGATAGATAGATAGATAGATAGATAGATAGATAGATAGATAGATAGATAGATAGATAGATAGATAGATAGAAAGATACATACATACATACATACATACATACATACGTACGTACGTACGTACGTACATTAGATGATAATTTCGAAACTCTTCGGCTTACCGATTTCGGAATCTATTTGATAATGGCTGGCGGGTGGTTGGACTGTTTGTTCATGCATAGCGTGTCATCGTTTGGTTTCTTGTAGGGTTGGAATTTGCCGTTTTGTAAATTCAGGGTGATGTCAAGGAAGTTAACAATTTTTTGGTTGTCTGTGGCTGCGATCTTGAGCTCAAATTCGTCGAAGGCTTTGACTAAATCTTTCTTAGCTTTCTCTGCTAGTCCGGCTGTAACGTTCTTCAGTAAAATTAGTCCGTCGTCTCTATAAAGTCCCGTGTTTGTCTTTCCGAATTTTTTTGATAAAGAATCTAAGACGAATAGGCCGACGAGCTCGCAAATTTCTGCCCCGTCGCTACTTCCCATGGTTACATTTAACATATTCTCACTTCCTCATCGGATCCATGGCTTCTCCCGGTGGAATAAAAATGACTTTTGAGCGTGTTTGATGATGGCTTCTTCTTGTGAAGTAATTGTAGTGAGTTGTTGGCCCCAGGAAATTGCTCGATCTAGAAGGTTTTCGGAGATTGAAGGGTAAAAGTGAACGATGTCGAAAGAGATGAAGGTATGTGAGGATTTCTCACTGATCTTGCTGAACCACTCGGTGACTGAAGTTGAATTTCTCCATTGGTTAACGCCTGTGCTTGCTCGGATGGATGTATTTATGCGGTCAAGGATGGCTTTGCTGACTTTACCGAGATCGGACTTGGCTGGGTTGATCAGCCGGCACTTCGTGTTATTTTCAAAATTTTCTTTGTGGTCTTTCAGTGAAATAAAAGCTGGCTTTCTGGCCATGGTCTCGATTGTATCGTCGATATGTAGATCGCTGGCAATAGTTTTTAGTTCCTGGTTGATTTCGTCTAGTAGCTC
Source organism: Heliopora coerulea (assembly GCA_030142905.1). Lineage (NCBI taxonomy): Eukaryota > Metazoa > Cnidaria > Anthozoa > Scleralcyonacea > Helioporidae > Heliopora > Heliopora coerulea. The sequence continues at coordinate 6,074,251 of JASJOG010000003.1, read as the reverse complement.
CTCGTTTCCTAGCTTGTAGTTTGCTGTTACGTTCTCGGTCAGCAGTTGCTTGTATTTGTCCGGTTTCATTTCGTAAATGTTTCGAGTTTTGTCGGCGAGTGCCATTACGTTGGGTGATGAATTTATCTTCTTAGCGTCGTTGGCGAGTGTTGAGAGAAACTGGTTATTTACGTTTCTGAACTGGATGTTTTCCACCATTTCCACTAGATCTTCTTCGAACGCGTTTAATTCGTCAATGTGTGGTGCTGAATTTTTTGAATTCAAACCAAAAGTTTTGCTGCCAATTGCTGTGTTGTCTCCGTTCAGGAAAAAGTATGCTTTCCATCTCATTCTAATAATAACTCTTTCGATCTTCTCGATGAGTCTCTTTCTATAGCTATCTTTAGCTATCTTTCTATAGCTATCTATAGCTATCTTTAGTCTCTTTCTATAGCTATATATATATATATGTATGTATGTATGTATGTATGTACTGTATGTATGTATGTATGTACTGTATATATGTATGTATGTATGTATGTAATTAATGTTTAAAAACCGAAAAAAAAAGTTTAAAAAACTCTGAAAAAGGGGCTGGTCCCCGAAGCGTACATGTCTAAGCAGGTTGAAATAAAGTTGTAAGAAGATTAAGTTTTTAAATTGACTTTATGTTGAGCGGGTTCTTGATTTAGTTAAGACATTGGTGATTTGTATATATCTTTATATAGAGAGGGAGAATATAGATATATATAATGTATGTAAGTAACATAATTGAATTTTTTAAATATACATGTATATGTATGTATGTATGTATGTATGTATGTATGTATGTGTGTGTGTGTGTGTGTACTGATATTTAAAATATATTCTAGTGGAACTTCCCTGCATATTCCGACGGTTGCAAGAAATTGTGGGGCGTAACGCCTAGGGAATTTTGGGCCGAACTTCAATATGGAGGAAGGAGAATTTCTTCTCATAGTAATATTGTGTTCAGGTAAGGCATGTTATCGATTTGTTTGAGCATCATGGTCGTCGAAATATTACTCGGGTTAAGAATGTGGTATTGACAATGCCAGAATGAAGAGGATATGGGCCAAACGAGCGTGCACCCTCGCCCCCTCAAAATGGAGACTCTCCCAAGAATACCTGAAAAATTTTCAAGGATTGCTGTAATTACTACGATTCAGAAGATGCGAAAGTCTTATCACTTGTTGATGTTGATGCCAAGGCAATACTTATCTCCTCGGTTATTTTATAATTTTGAATGAACGAGAGATTCAGCAGGTCTTCCCAGCTCGGAGTTACTTTGACTGATGTTTTGAAACCTCGCAAAGGGATTTTGTAGCAAACCTTGGAAGATACGTTTTTCAAAATAAACATATCCGAGGAAAAGTGAAGAGTTTTGTTGATGCAAAGCATATCTGTAATGCGTGCCCTAGCAAGCTGAAAAGAATTGAGAGCCTGATGCGAGGGCGTAACCCAAGGCCGACTGGGGGGGCGATCATCTATAGCCGTTGTCATTGCTAACTTAGTAATGGAGGATGTCGAAAAAAAGCGCTGGCATCAACCGATACAAAAGCTTACGCAAAATATATGCTTTAAATTAGAGCCTGGATGGTCTTCATAAAAAGTATGTATATGTTTGAATACTATCCGAGATATAAACAGTTTTATGCGCAAAATACACTAATTTTATTGATGAATAATCGCTTGCATCCTTTTCAGTATGCAGTATCTCTGATTCGAATAAGTTTTAAAAGTATGGTAAATACTAAAAATAGCGAAAATTATAGAGTTTCTAAGTTCTCAGATGACGTTATTGTGACGTCATCATATTACGTCACCAAACGAAAAAAAACTTAGCGTTCAGATTCCACTTATACAACAGCTTGACTATTCCTTAAATCTATAATCGTCAGCAACTGTAACATGGTAATGGAATACGTCGGAACACCCTTTAACCTACAACTGAATTTAGTAAAACTACAACCTTAATGCTCGTCAGGATCCTCAGTGATTTTTCAAGTCCTCACCAGTCCCTTTGCACTTACCAAAGAGAGAATGAAGCAGAAGTTGAAAGCTGTGGTAGGAAAACGCCTTTAAACCAAAGAAAAATTGACTTATTGAATTCTTTGACATTTGCACCCAATTGCCATTCTCGAGACAAATTTTGCTTTAGTTTGGCAGATAATTCATCTCTTAATCCACTTTCGTCGCTAGAAATTCTTTAGATGAAAAACGTCCTTATCTAATAGCTTTTATATTATGTGTTCCAAAGCGGTTTAGTTTCCAGGAATTGATAAATTTGCTGATCGGCCACCATAAGACGTTTCGTACGCTTCAGATTGGCCTGGCTTCCTTAAGCAGTCGCTTAAAGGAGTTCCAAAAGCCGGTCTTTTGGAGATATCGTTCCAGTCTTTTTAGAGTTCAATGTACTTCATTGGCTGCTCAACCTCGTACCCAGGACCATTTGTAGGAGGAACGAATGGCCCTAGGAAAAGGCTAAACTATTATGGCATATGGTTGGTCGAGGTCACGTAGGTCTTGAAAGCATGGCGCATTGTTATTGGTTGATCGGGACAACCCAAAAGTAGTCTGCAGCAAGGAAAACATCCAACAAAATGATGCCCGGCTCGACCGAATGAGATAATTGGAGCTAGTTGAAATAATTTTCCACTAAGAGGAAGAGATTGCAGTTCTTATTCCTCTTGTGCATATCCGGCTAAATAAAGGCTCTTTTGGAAGCGAAGAATTCATGGCGTTGAATCTGTCTTCCTTTTGTTTGATCAAGACCCGATTGTCGAAAACTCTTTATCACGTTTTAGTCATCTGTTGGGTGATCTAAACGTTGTTAAATGCTCATAAGCTAATCCCCATTGGCTAAAATTAAGCACTAATAATCATCACTAATCAAGTCTAAAGCTGTGTTGGTTAAAGAGTTAAAAGTATTCGTGCAAAGGAAATCTGAAATGAACGCGAAATAAATTCTCCACAATTTATTGATTTAAAAGTCTTAGACTATTTTTGAATTATCAACCACATTAAAAACAGTCAGTTCATCAAGATATTAAATAGATATGGATTATCTAAATCTTTATTCAGTTTCTACGGTGTTAAGTAAAAACTTCAAATGCTTATATCAAAGGGATTGAGGCGATTGTAACTGAAAGCTCTTAACAGTATTCTTCATTTCTTATTTTCTTAATCGGTTTTTTCATTCCATGAGCACTTTTAGGCTGTAAACATTCCGTGTCTGACATTTTGGGACCGACTTTTTACAACTTACACGACAATTGGTGAGGATATTACGCTCTCGACATCCTCGCGTTTTTTGGTGTTTTTTTTTTTTTTTTTTTTTTGGAGGGGGGGATTCCGGCCTCTTCAAGATGCCGGATACTCACTGAAAGAGACTGAGAACTATTCGCGCTTGCGTTATATTGTGATTCCGCTTGTCCTCTCACCTAAGATTCAGGTTAGGGTTAGGATTAGGCTTAAGATTAGACTTAGGATATCCTAACTCTAATCCTAACCCTAACCCTAATCGTAATGTTAACCTTAACCCAAACCCTGAACGTAATCCTGTAAGTATCCGCCATCTTGAAGTGGCGGTAAAAAAAATCGCTCGACCCATTTGTCTGCGCCCCTGCATCTATAAAGTTTGAAGAACTTAATAACTTTACATCGTTCCGAATTTGTCCGAATTTTAAACATATTCAGTTATTTTGTTGGGGAATCATTGTATTCCGCAAATTGTACTTGACATGTTTCTTCAATTAAACGAACTTATTTGCCCAGAATTAAAGTCTGTATAATCGCTCTATTAAATTCTTCTTTCTCCATGATAAATTAGCAATGGTGATCTTGATCCGTGGTCTGGAGGCGGAGTAACTCAGAGTATCTCGGACTCCATGATTGCTGTGATGATTGAGGGAGGTGCCCATCATCTTGATCTACGTCATAAGAATAAGGATGATCCAGAATCCGTGATTAAAGCTCGTAATTTAGAGAAGAAGTACATGAAAAAATGGATTGTCGAATGGAAGAAATCTAGAGGAAACAGAGAAGTTACTTTTTAATTTGTCTTCAAATTACTATATCAGAAGCGTTCTTATTTCTACCGTGAATCGGGAAAGTGATTGAAATCAGAAGTTGTTTTACGAACACGAAACGTCGTCGATAAATTAATAAGTATTTTAATTATCAATTAGAAGTATTCAAATTGATTCACGGGCGATAAATTGGACTTTCAAGAACAGGGTTTTGGCGCTATCTGCCTCGAACCAGTTCAATAGCTAATAGAAAATTCAATTGGTTTTTTACCGCTATAATTCGTGTCTAATGGTTGAAATGAACGACAAGTTCATCGTAGGAAGAACTTTCCACAAAGAGCTTCCAAATTTTCCTCGTAGTTTAATATCAACGATCAGGCCGTCCTTCGTCTTTTTTTTACGAATATGTGGTATTGTATTGCCGAATTTGCAGAGATATATATGGCGGCTGGTTGATATCAAAATTTACGTTACTGATATGAATGATATAATACTGTACCGAATTTCAGAGGGCATTGAATGGATTATGAAGTTATAAAATAACGATTTTTCGTGGTGGCTGATTTAAACACATGCAATTTTTAGGTTGAAGGAAAGCCATTTGTTATTTTCACCGTCGATTAGTAAACGAAAAAGCAGAGGAACAGACAGAGAATGGAACATTTCTATCATTTACTTCTCATTACGTAGTTTTTTTATTGACTTTTAAGTCTTATTGGTCATTTTTGCGTCACAGGACTTTTTTACCTATATGATATCACCTAGGTGTTATATCAGCTCACGTTTCACTCCGATAGAAGGCTTTCTCTCTCAACGTCAATATCTCCTCTCCTATATGTTTCGGCCGTTCCCCGACCTTTCTGTCCTTTTCTCGTCGTTTAACAGCTCCTCGTAGCATTCTGTTTTTATAGATATTGGTGCCTTTCACTTGTGGGCCGCCATAGTTTAATGTGCTCAGCATAAACGAGATAAGATACAATGAAAACAATCTCGATGATTATCTAAAAGTGAACGGTTGTATATTATTTCGAAGAGACAGAAAACGAGATCATGGTAGGGTTGCTTTGTACATTAAAACTACTCTTAATATTGTTATGAAACACACATTCCATCAATTTAGTTGTCTGCAATTTATGCCATTATGAACTAAATGACATTTATAAAACGTGAACGTAGTCAGTTGTGAAAATAGCTGCTAAATTACAGGTGGACGATCGTATCACGAAAGTTGTGATGTTTGTTTGAGTTTTGTCTGGTTTTAGACACCGATCTAGCTTGAAAGGTTTTTGTTTATGCAATCGAATGTAAAGTCAAGGTACAAGTTGGTATTGTTAAATCCTTGCTCTGATTTGTGTTGGTCCCGCCTATATTGATTGGATGCTTTGCTGAATTCCAGATATGATGTGATTCTGTTCAGATCAGATTTTATCTCGAAATACGATGTGATACTGTGAAATAACATAACTGAGATAAGAACTGGTACATTGTGATTCTACTATTATAATTTTACAAAGTACTATATACATTTGGTACAGAAAAATCTTTTTCAAACATCCTTCTTGATTATGTTACATTCCAAACAACGCCTTCACTCGGCAGAGTGAAAGACTTGGTCAGAGTGTGTCTGATTAGTCAACTTCTACTGTCAGTCACTGTCAACCAAAACTGCCCACCAAAAGCATAAAAAGAGATGCTCCTTCCTCAACAGCAGAGAGCAGAAAAGAGAGAACCAACGAAGAGGAGCAGACAAGAGAGCAAACAAAGCAGAGCTGAGAAGCAAGTTAAAGAGAACTCAGACTCAGAAGAACTACTCACTGGAGTGAGCAGTAATTGAACATTTATAAATAATTAGTTATTGTACGTTGTCTTTGATCCAATAAAGATCCAGCACCTCGCCAAAGCGTGACTCTACTGAGTTAATAACAACCTCCAATTTAACAATATTAATGTTGTACCTGTCCTAGTAATTGAACATTTATAAATCATTAGTTATTGTACGTTGTCTTGTGATCCAATAAAGATCCAGCACCTCGCCAAAGCGTGACTCTACTGAGCTAATAACAACCCCTAATTTAACAATACTAATGTTGTACCTGTTCTAGTACTTGAAAGATTAGAAACCATTTGCGTTGAAATCAAATTGATTGTTGGTCATTAGTTAGTTAATCATTTGAAAAGCTACAACTCACTTGTAGGTAACGTTTTGAAATTTCATCAGATTGCATTAAGTGAAGTTTTTAAGCTTTTATCGTCCATTAAAAGTTCAAAAGCTCGAGGTACAGATAAAATAACTGTCAGACGCCATCATTATTCATTACTTTTTAACACTTCTTTGTCCTCTGGAATATTTCCGAATGAGTGGGAAAATACAACCGTTTCGCCTGTTTAGGAAAAAGGCGATAAATTAGTTTTTGTGGGATAGCCAAAATGTTTGTAAAAGCGGTCATTAACCAAGTGAGTCATTATTTAGTTAAAAACAGAATAACTCAACCTCAACTTGGCTTCAGGAAATCTCGTTGTAGATTAACGTTATTCCGTTACACCACAATTAATAACTGAATATTGACAAAGGTTTGATGAACGGAGTCCTGTTTCTCGATGTGAATAAGGCTTTGACTCGGTTGATCACCAAATCCACGTCAGTAAATCTAAGTTGAGGTGGATATTATACACAATGTGCGTGAGGGAGTTTGGTGATATCACTGGTGTACGTGGACGTTTGTCAAACTCATATTTCAAAAGAATGATTGGTGATGTCCAGACGAGGATCGAACCCACAACCTTGACAATTTTGAAAAACTATAAATCTTACTCGAATTCTTAAGGGATGTTATGGAAATGTGGACGAGGGTTTGTTGCATACATTTATTTTTAGTTTTGGTCTGAATCTCGTTATTTGCCTCATATTACGGTCATTAAAATAAATACTTTTGGTAGAAGAACGTTATTAAACTTTATTTTTATAGTTTTTGCATGGTTATCCTAAATATCATTTTGTGAATAAGTGTCGATATTTGGTGAAAGTAAAATATTCAAGTGCTAGAATCATACATTTTACGACTCAATCGGAAGCAGTTGCGAAAAAAGCAATTTTTGGGCCTCCAGTTAGGAATCGAACCCTCGACTATGCCAATGTTGCACAGTTCTCGGCAGGTGACTCTAATGCAGTGCCCTGCTTACAGTACTGGTGACCGTGCTTTGAGTAGCGGTCTTCATAGCTCAATTGGCAAAGCACTACGCGAGATTTGCAGGGTCGCGAGGTCAATTTCCAGTTCAAAAGTTTACATTTTTTCGTTAATGGTTCCGATTAAAATGTACGATTGTGGTACTTGGAAGTCTACTTTCACTTAATATCGACACTTTTTTTATGATTGAGTGTAAATGCTTAATATTCATTGAATCTTGTGATTAAAACCTGGTCCGTCCTGCTACTGTAATGCCATGTTTGATATTTCGTTGCTAGATGAGTGCTGTTAAGGTATTTCTGCAAGTTCTTCGTTTTCTCGATTTTCCTCTTCTGACGAGAGACAAGGCTGCGCACTCGTTACGGGATTGATTTATTTATTTATTTTTGTATTTATGTGTTTATGTATTTATTTATTTATGTATTTCTAAAAATATTTATACAGGAATGTCCAATTCAATACATGATGGTTTGTGCGGCTCGTACACATGCCATATGTTCTATTCACTGATGCATATACTTAAACGTTGCCATGGCAACACCGATATCCTTAAAGTGCGTTAAAAAATAAACATTCCTAGGTAATGATTTGATATTTTTTTTAATGCAATTTGCTTCAATAACATTTCCAACCAAGTGTAACGTTCTTGCTGATGTTGAGACGCTTTAATAATACTAGTGCGTTGGTATATAAGTTGCCGTCCGAGCCGAGGTGGAAGTTCAGGCCTAACAGATCAACGAAGATGTACTTTACTGGACGACAACCCAACAGCAACTCACTTTACTAACACTGTACATGCTATTTGTACATAATCACACGTTTGCTCCACGATCACGTCTGCGATACGTGGCGACTACAAACACAACTCTCGTTGCTTAACGCTTCACAAGCATATCTATTGGAAAGCTTCCACAGCCAAATGAACTTCCATTTTGACTACAAGTATTGTTACCTAACATGAAATCGGGCCACCGTTGGTTATATCAGTTAAACGGATATATTTATTTAAAATTATTTAATTGGCTTGTCATCATGAGCGTTACCGTTTTTATATCTCTTCAGCTGTGTTGCTATGACGGAATGAGCAGCCACACTCGTAGGCTGTGCCTTTGTGACGCAAATCACAATTGACGTCATAATTACTTCACGGTCCCAGAGGCATTCGTTCCTTGTTGAGAAAATGACCGGAGAAACACTGCTAATTTCACTTGGATGTTAAGAGATTAAAGAATGGTAAGAGAAGGAAAAGGTCATGGGAGAAGGCGTGGATGGCTGCCGTGTTGTTTCTGTTCCCAAGGTGAAGAACGTGAGCCAACGAAGCCTGCGAAATCTGACGAAATCATCGACATGGTATCAGTGAAAATTCAAGAATCTAATTCAGATGAATTGTACGATTCTGTTCTGGACGGACTGCGAAAGAAAGCTATAAAAAAAGGAAAATAAGGGATTATATAGAAACTAGCAGTTGATGACGCACTCACGGAAGGAAATGTTTCGTTTTATTAACTAAAGTAATATAAATGTTTGGATGATGGGATCTTAAAAGTCATTTTTCGTCTTCACTGAAAAGTATACACATCTTCTATAATGAATTTACGAATTGAAAAAAGACGAAAACGACGATTATTATAAATAATAAAATGGTTTGAGGAAAAGTAGAGTTTAAATTCCCTGGAAAGCCGAGGAGGGTCTGCAAGTCCCAAAAGCCATAAGACTACGGGACCTATACAGAGCCTCCCATGGCTTGAGGGGGCATTTAATCACTAATTTACCGCAATCTCATATTACTTGCCATACCGAGGAATAACGGAGTATTTGCGGAACCCCTAGTGCATTCCCACAAGAAAGATGCGTAGGATACCGAGATGAAGCACAAGATCCACACAGCAGCCGGGTTTAGAGCAGGGGACCAGGTAAACTCCACTAAGTATTGGAGACATCACCCACGTGGTTAGTACTAGTGATGGCCCGGTACCGGTAAAAAATGTTCGATACCGGGATAAAGTTCATTAAATATCGATACCATACACTGCGTCTGAAGTTATTATGCAAGAGTGATAATTTGAAATATATTTGTATGCGTTGTGCAAAACCTCATAGCAATCACACATATAATAAAGCGATATATAAGCAATTAATAGCAATATATTTACATACACGTTACACGAACTGGTCCGATTTATTCCCAAAATAGCCAACTAATTAAAAAAGCAGTGTCTGAAGTTATTATGCTAGTGTAATAACACTGCTAATGCTGCTATAACGCTGCCGATCTCTTACTTAAAAAGTCAACATGGGCAAAAAGAAAGATTTATCAGCAACTGAGAAAAAGGAAATTGTGCAGTTATTAGCTAAAGGGAAAACAACATTAGAAATTTCAAAGATATTACGAAGAGACCATCGAATAGTTAAGAATGCAATGGAAGACGTAAACAAATAGAAGGTAAGAAGCAAAGAAAAAGGATTTAAGAACACTAGCGACAGAGACAAAGAAGAATTGAAGCAAATTCTAACAAAGCATCCACTACTAGGTAGCGCGGAAGTGTTTGACAAGGCAGGAATAACAGGAGTGAAACGTGATAAAAGGTGTAGAATCCTTCGAACAATAAGCACAGTCAAGAAATCAGTTAGCAGACCTCCTCTCAATAAAACACACATGCAGAACCGTTTGAATTGGGCCAGGGAAAACTTGAAAACTGACTTTAGTAAAGTGATTGTTACAGATGAATCAAGGGTGACTATGGATGGTTCGTGTGGTTGGTCTAAAGGGTGGGTTCTCTGTGATAAGGAAGCTCCTCCAAGGCTGAGGAAACAACACGGAGGTGGTGGAATCATGATGTGGGCAGGGATTGTCAATGACAAAGTAATTGGACTGTTCAAAGTGGATGAAGGAGTGAAGCTAAACAGTGATAACTATCGCGCTTTACTGGAAGACACATTCTTCAAATGGTACAAAGCTCAAAGTCGAAAATTTAAGAAGGACTGCGTCTTCATGCAAGACAATTCCCCCTCTCATGCGTCACGAAGTACTTCTGACTTTTTGGCTCAAAAGGGGTTTATGGGAAGTAAATTAATGAAATGGCCATCGTCCTCTCGTGATCTAATTCCGATTGAAAACATGTGGGCACTGGTAAAGAGGGAACTGTATAGTGGTGGCAAACAGTACAGAAGCCAGTCAGAGTTGTGGGAGGCAATTAAAAAAGCAACTCCAGCAATCAAGCCTGAAACAGTGAAGTGTCTCACAAATTCAATGGATGATCTACTTATTAAAATAAATGATAAAAAAGGTGGATATATTTACATGTACAATGATTCCATTGTTTGATGTTTAGAAATAAATAGAATGTTAAATTGGTTTCTGGTAGTAAATATTCCATTAACATCACTAAAGCTCAGTGTTTGGTCAGACAAATTACCATTTGCATAATACCTTCAGACACCCAACTTTATAAATTTTTGTTAGAAATACCGTAGCAGGGCCCGAAACAACTGAAATAAAAGTGAAGATAGTTTTCTTGTATATCACTTTATTATGTGTGTGATTGCTATGAGGTTTTGCAAAACGCATTAAAATATATTTCAAATTATCACTCTTGCATAATAACTTCAGACACAGTGTAGGTCAATGGGCAGGATCAGACTGATCAGCCCCGGCCTGATTCGGGCCGGACCCAATTGGAACAGGTCTCACGTAATCACTCCCAAACAACCCTAAACTTAACTTGTGGACTGTTGATGATATTAAGTAATTCTCGTGTTGTTCATAGACTAATGCAAAACCAACTGATTACTATTTATTTGAAGATTGGTCGCAGTTGAAAAGCGAAGTTTCCATAAATTTGCGCGTGAGCTCTGGTTAGGAATAGGAATTAGTATACATAGTGAAGACAATATTCCATTTTTCGATGGAATATTCTTTGGGCATCCTGCTTTTTGAGTCCTTTTTTGTTCTCTCTTTTCTTTTGTCGGGGAGGCGGCATTTCTCACTCCAGCCCGGGCGTCAATTTACTTCAAGACGCGGAGGTCCAGTGTAGATAGCTTCGATAAAACAGCGGCGTTCTTGAGGTTATACACTATCTAAAATATAGAAAACAAGCTTCTCGACGTTTCGAGCGAAGGCCCTTTGTTCGGAGATTAGTAGCATGGAATACATAAAAACACGTGGGCTTTTATAGTAAAACTAAAAAAGTGTATCACGTGACAAAAATGAACCAATAGAATGAATGTGGTCAAAACAAACACAAAACAATGAAAGGGTAAAGCACATGACAAATTATATGTGAAACTGGACAGCAAAAGAGGCGAAAAATAGCACGTGGATAGAAAATAATAATGTGGGATGGCGAAGGAAGGTGAGATGATAAAATGAAGTGTATTGAGAGCTAAATGTAAGAAAATCGCTCGTTGATACCATGGGGGTGGAGTGTTCCAAGTTTGGAAATGAGACGCATTTCTTGACTTTTGCGGCTATCATTGCTACCCGAAAGGGGAACTAAAGCTCGAATTTGCATATCCGAAAGGCTGTGATTAGCACTGTTAAAGTGCCTGGCAACAGGCTGATTAGCATCGTTCCTAGTAACAGCACGACGATGCTCCCCAAACCTGTCTCTCAAAACTCTTCCAGTTTCTCCAATGTAGAGCATGCCACATATACTGCATGAGATGCAGTAAATGAGATGGAAGGAGGTACAAGTGAAGTGGTGTTTGACAGTGAACTTAGATTTTGGCGCCGAAATTGTAATGGAGGAATCTATGAAACGACAGGTTTTGCAATTCTTGATGCCACAGGGAAATGTGCCCTTGGGAGACGACATATTCTGTGGTAGGGAACTATGAACTAGGGATTCACGGATGTTTTTGCTGTGCCGAAAAGAGACTAGAGGGTTATCGGGGAAAATGGAAGATGTTTCAGGGTCATTCTTTAGGATATGGAAGTTCTTGCGGATGACATCCTTTACTTTGAAATTGAAGAGATGGTAAGTGAGCACTAAGGGGATTTTTTTGGAAACATTGACTACAGAGTCTGTGAGGGTATCCGAACGGGGAATCTGGGCAGCCTTGGTTAAGGCAGTCTCGAGAAGGGGGTGGGATAGCCTTGCTGGACAAAAAAGTTTCTCATTTCCAAACTTTTGGTCTGAAAATCTTCATCTTCACTGCAAAGGCGGCGAAGACGAAGAAACTGGGAGAAAGGGATCGACCTTTTGGTGTGGTTGGGGTGGGAAGAGGAATAAAGGAGATAACTATGGGAGTCAGTGGGCTTGTAGATAACAGAGGTGGTGAGTTTATTGCCATTGATGGAAACAAGTATATCTAAGAACGATACACTGGTCTCACTGATCTCCCATGTGATTTGGAGTGAGGAATGGAAACCATTAACAAAGTTAATGAACCGCTCCAAATCGACACGGGAACATGATGCTGTGCCAAGACAGTCATCATTGTACCTACCAAAGTAATCAGGCATAGGACCAGTGTACTGCTCAAAGATTTGTTTTTCCACAAAACCAACAAACAAGTTGGCATAATTAGGACCCATTTTGGTGCCCATAGCTACACCACTTATCTGCTGGTAATGCTCACCATCAAAGGAAAAATTGTTGAGGGTGAGCACTAACTCTGCCATACGAATCAATGTGGTTGTCGACGGTTCCTGGGTGGGGCGCTTATCGAAGAAAAATTTAAGCTCCTTCAAACCCTCATGATGCGGAATGACAGTGTATAAGGATTTGACATCCATGGTGAAAATGAATGTGTGGGTGCCTGAGAAGGTGATGTTTTGGAAGATTTGGAGAGCATGTTTGGTGTCCCTGATGTAGGAAGGTAATTCCTTAACCAGGGGTGCCATAACATGATCAAGATAGCTGGAGATGAGTTCAGTGGGACAACCACAGGTAGACACAATGGGCCTACCTGGGTTGTTAGGTTTGTGAATTTTGGGTAGAAAGTACTTGACAGGTGTGCGAGGTGTGTCAACTAAGAGATTCCCTGCAGAAACAGGGAGTTCTCCAGTGCTGATGAGATTAATGATGGTTTTACGAATGGTGGTTTGGTGAGTGGATGTCAAATCCCCTTATCGACACCTTATCACGCTTACCCTGCCAATAGGCCCATTGTGTCTACCTGTGGTTGTCCCACTGAACTCATCTCCAGCTATCTTGATCATGTTATGGCACCCCTGGTTAAGGAATTACCTTCCTACATCAGGGACACCAAACATGCTCTCCAAATCTTCCAAAACATCACCTTCTCAGGCACCCACACATTCATTTTCACCATGGATGTCAAATCCTTATACACTGTCATTCCGCATCATGAGGGTTTGAAGGAGCTTAAATTTTTCTTCGATAAGCGCCCCACCCAGGAACCGTCGACAACCACATTGATTCGTATGGCAGAGTTAGTGCTCACCCTCAACAATTTTTCCTTTGATGGTGAGCATTACCAGCAGATAAGTGGTGTAGCTATGGGCACCAAAATGGGTCCTAATTATGCCAACTTGTTTGTTGGTTTTGTGGAAAAACAAATCTTTGAGCAGTACACTGGTCCTATGCCTGATTACTTTGGTAGGTACAATGATGACTGTCTTGGCACAGCATCATGTTCCCGTGTCGATTTGGAGCGGTTCATTAACTTTGTTAATGGTTTCCATTCCTCACTCCAAATCACATGGGAGATCAGTGAGACCAGTGTATCGTTCTTAGATATACTTGTTTCCATCAATGGCAATAAACTCACCACCTCTGTTATCTACAAGCCCACTGACTCCCATAGTTATCTCCTTTATTCCTCTTCCCACCCCAACCACACCAAAAGGTCGATCCCTTTCTCCCAGTTTCTTCGTCTTCGCCGCCTTTGCAGTGAAGATGAAGATTTTCAGACCAAAAGTTTGGAAATGAGAAACTTTTTTGTCCAGCAAGGCTATCCCACCCCCTTCTCGAGACTGCCTTAACCAAGGCTGCCCAGATTCCCCGTTCGGATACCCTCACAGACTCTGTAGTCAATGTTTCCAAAAAAATCCCCTTAGTGCTCACTTACCATCTCTTCAATTTCAAAGTAAAGGATGTCATCCGCAAGAACTTCCATATCCTAAAGAATGACCCTGAAACATCTTCCATTTTCCCCGATAACCCTCTAGTCTCTTTTCGGCACAGCAAAAACATCCGTGAATCCCTAGTTCATAGTTCCCTACCACAGAATATGTCGTCTCCCAAGGGCACATTTCCCTGTGGCATCAAGAATTGCAAAACCTGTCGTTTCATAGATTCCTCCATTACAATTTCGGCGCCAAAATCTAAGTTCACTGTCAAACACCACTTCACTTGTACCTCCTTCCATCTCATTTACTGCATCTCATGCAGTATATGTGGCATGCTCTACATTGGAGAAACTGGAAGAGTTTTGAGAGACAGGTTTGGGGAGCATCGTCGTGCTGTTACTAGGAACGATGCTAATCAGCCTGTTGCCAGGCACTTTAACAGTGCTAATCACAGCCTTTCGGATATGCAAATTCGAGCTTTAGTTCCCCTTTCGGGTAGCAATGATAGCCGCAAAAGTCAAGAAATGCGTCTCATTTCCAAACTTGGAACACTCCACCCCCATGGTATCAACGAGCGATTTTCTTACATTTAGCTCTCAATACACTTCATTTTATCATCTCACCTTCCTTCGCCATCCCACATTATTATTTTCTATCCACGTGCTATTTTTCGCCTCTTTTGCTGTCCAGTTTCACATATAATTTGTCATGTGCTTTACCCTTTCATTGTTTTGTGTTTGTTTTGACCACATTCATTCTATTGGTTCATTTTTGTCACGTGATACACTTTTTTAGTTTTACTATAAAAGCCCACGTGTTTTTATGTATTCCATGCTACTAATCTCCGAACAAAGGGCCTTCGCTCGAAACGTCGAGAAGCTTGTTTTCTATATTTTAGATAGTGTATAACCTCAAGAACGCCGCTGTCAATTTACTTCGTTGCGCCACTGCTTGTCGGTGTCTCCCTCTCCATTAATAAGTTTAAAAACATTTTACTGAAATTTTACTTGACGACTGCAGGTTTAACATATTTAGGGATAGGTGTTCTTTTGTTATTTATTACACCAGGCGCGTAGCCAGAAAATTTTCTTGGAAGTGGTTTCATTGTGGAGCAGCTGTTACTCCTAGAAATTTTCAACACTCCAAAAAATGTAGTGCCTTCGTAATTTCTCATATGCCATTACACACAAAGAACTCTGTTATGTGATAAACTAGTATATACCATATATAAATATAATATATACCGTATATACATATATACATTAGTATATACATTTAGTACATTTAGTATATACCGTATGTACCAGTTTATCACATCAAAGAGTTTTCTGTGCGTAATGGCATAAGAGAGTTACTGTTAGGCTCGCGCGACCGTTCTTCAGTCTATCTCACTTCTGTTTACCGAATTTTTTTATAAACGAGAATAAACGGATAGATAATGATGACGTTGCATTTCTTTGCTTTCCTCCAGTTTTTTATCGAACTAAAGTCAATTTTGGGAGCTCAAGCTCCAGGTATTTTACTGAACTACAAAAAGCAAGGTCTAATTTTGGTTTAACAGGGTCCAACTTTTAAAAGTCTGGCTGTTCATGAAGATTAATTTCCGTATTTCGTATTCGATATTTTAATGAACAAGAAATACGAAAATATATGGTTTTAAACGATCGTATAGTTTAAGCGCCAAGTTTAGGCCTAGAAAAGCAGAACTAGAGGGATGATTCTTCTGGGGGCGTTCACGAGTCAATGCAATCGACGGTAACACCATCAAACGCCAGAAGTGAGAATGTTTCGGTACTGAAAAGAATGGTAATTTTGATGGCTGACAACTGCCCAAACATTCACATCCTCACTTCAGATAATACGTATGGACAATTTATCCCGACGCCGAGAGGGGTTTCAAGCTCGTAAACGAAAGCTGGCTAGATTGTGATACTCTCTTATGATTCGCCATTGACAATTGAACTGAAAACTCAAGCTTGTAGCTATGGGAGGGGTTTGAACCCCCCTTGGCTTCGCGACTACAATATTACACAAAGGAACCCGATCATTGTCTTCTGAAAAAAAAAAATTCTGCAAGGACTTGTACCATCAAAGTTATTCATCATTCATCTATCATCTCAAGATATTTTCAAGCTCCCATACATCTAACATATAAACTTCATCTATCAGAGCAGTGGTTCCCAACCTGGGGTCCGTAAACAATTTTTGGTGGTCCGCCGAGACTAAGAGGTCCGCCGGGGGGTCCGATGAGGTCTGCAGAAGGTAACTATTTTTTTGGCAAATGACTACCTGCAATATTGGTTCAACTAATTTTTATTGCAAACTACCAGTCAATATCGCAAATCCCGAAGGGTGTAAGTATAACATAAGAACTCGTAATTTTGAGGTTTTAACATGTCACACCTTCATCTCATGTTACATGCAACCATGCTTCGCCTGTTCACCCCGAGCTTTGTTCGGGCAGGAAAAGTTCTCGAGCGTTTATCTGTCCATAAATCAATCATGAGTTCGAAACGATCTGCCACTGGGAAGATTAAAACTAGGAGGATACAATGTTGAGTACTTAAAATTTGGTTTTATTCCATGCCGAACTGAGCAAAGCAAACCTGAATGCATCTTTTGAGGAGAGATTTTAAGCAATGAAGCAATGAAACCCGGCGAAGCTGCAGTCTCAGTAGGGGAGGGGGTCCGCTGAGATTTTTACAATCAGTGAAGGGGTCACTGGGAAGTAAAAGGTTGCGAACGACTGGGTTAGAGCCACAGAATAAGGAAGTAACCAGAAGGACCACTCGAGGGTGTAACGTGTCCTCACTTTTTTGGAGCCGTTCCCATCCATACTCCTCGCTCGGCCAAAGTCGTCGCAGCCAGTAAACCGCAGACAACTCAACAAGGATTTAATCTACGAAATGCGGTGTTGGCTCAGTAAAATGGCTATATCTTGAAAACCATTCGACCGATTTTCATTCTACGAAGACTGGTTGAAGAGGAAAGGTAAGAGATAATATTTCTGGTAACTATAAGTTATAAAAAGATTCCCAACTGTTAAATTTAGACGTATAGTATTATTTATACATATTTAGACGTATTAGTTTCCACAGCAAGGAACAATAATGAACATTATAAACAAATCAACCCATAGTTTTAAGTCTAACGCAAATCGAAGTTATTTCATAAATTACATAAGAAAAGCCTGTTGTTGCATAGCTGTGACTGTACCAGGGTAACGCGTGACTGTATGATCGTTATTCGTTGTGACATTAATTTGTCTCAAAGACGCTTAATATTACTTCAGGAACTTGATTGTTCATCACTGAACCTTATACTAGCGCACAGACTTCAATATCCAAGCCTTAGATTTAGCTGACAGAAAAATAGTTTATCAGAGAAAGAAAAGAAACTATATCGATCGTGCGGGCCGCACGAATGGCCTACTCATATAGGAGGTATACGTCTAAATATAACAGCTGGGAATCTTTTTATAACTTATAGTTACCAGAAATATTATCATTTACCTTTCCTCTTCAACCAGTCTTCGTAGAATGAAAATCGGTCGAATGGTTCTCAAGATATAGCCATTTTACTGAGCCAACACCGCATAAATTAGATCCTTGTTGAGCTGCCTGCGGTTTACTGGCTGCAAGGATTTTGGCCGAGCGAAGGGTCTGGGGACGGTTTCGAAAAAGTGTGGACAAAAACTTCACAGGTTCCGACGCGATTAATCGTTCTGGTTACTTCCTTATTCTGTGGTTAGAGCGTCTCACCGGTCATCGGACGGTTGCGGGTTCGACCTCCCGTCTGGTGCTCAGAAATCATTTTTCTGAGTATAGGGCTTGACGATCATTCATCTATCATCTCAACATATTTCCAAGCTCTCAAACATCTAACATATAAAGTTATGAAAAAGAGCAAGTTGTAATATTAAAATATAGAGGCACAAGGACTGTGATTTTGATGAAGAAAGCGAGCAAAATGAATTTGATTTGAACATCTCAATTACCTTAATAGGACAAGTAAAAAATCCAAGAAGGCTGCCATCTAACTCATATAGAAAATCTAAAATGGCAGCACCCAGATGTAAGGTGGGCTGCAACAGAGGCATATGGGCAAAATTTTGTAAGGGGGACTGTACTGAATTTGCCTGAATAAATTGTGACTTCATATGATGTATGTTGTCTTCTTCAGAGATTATCTATTTAGTACATAACCCTCTGAAGTTTCCATTGTTCTTTCTAAAGGATATAACCATCAAAAATAAGAACATTTTAAAGAAATCACAATGCTAATATTGGTATGAATTCATTTATACAAATGACAATGAAGAAATTGCCTAACTTTGACTGGGATGAATCTGATGACGATGATGATTGCTGGCTGATATTTGAGGCTTAGTTTTTGCTTGTGACATAAGCATAAGCATAATGACATATGCAAGCACAGTAGGGACTTTGTGGTTGGTAAATCCCTTTGTACAGGGGAAGTACAATGAGTCCAGTTAACCATTAAGAGCTAACTACACCTGCATATGTCATAACAATTATGCTTATGTCAAGTGGAAATCAAGCCTTACTTCTCCACCATTGTGAACTATCTGATAATGGACCTCTATGTAATCACTAACAAATTCTTTGTCATATTCTGCACACCTAGTGTCATAACAGGATTGCTTAAGAGTAAACTTTGGTAACACATTTAACTGCAATTCACCAGCTATAGAATTGACATTTAAATTTGGTATTCAGTTAAAACATGGTTGAAACAAGTCCCCTATTAAGTTCCCAGAAAGTTGTTTTAACTATTCCTCACCATGTGAACCCTGCCTTTTAATAGTTTTCCTCAAGAGGCAGAGTTGCACTTGAATTTGAGGAAATAAAATTGGGGAAACTGTAACTATGCAGTTATTATTGGGCTGTCTCTGACCCTTTCTGAAGAAATTAACTTAACTGAGGAATATAATTCTATTATTCATTAAAAAATTAACAACCATTTTTGCCCAAACAAAGTAATTTTCTGAGAACTTGGGGGCTGTGGCCCCTCCTCCCACTGGCTTGTACACCTTTGGGCTACATGTTATATAGCCCTGCTCTAACTGTTTGGACTTGTATTTCTTACTGTATGTAATGGTACATACTTGCCAAATGAACTGATTCATGTGATCCTGTACTGATTTTAGCTTCTTTTTCCTTTGTGCTGACTATGTACTTATTTGTACCACTCAAATTATTGCCCATCACTTGGATGCTGATTCAAAACAAAACAAAACAAAAAACCCAAAAAAACTGTGTATGTAAAAAGCACTTTCAGTCATGTTTACAACAGTTTCTAAGCTGAAAAATAGCTTGGCAGTGATGAAAATATGATATTACAAGTTGATCCATTTCAGTAAGTGATGGCATTCCCAGAGCTACTCAGTGAAAGCACACACTGCTCTGGCTGGGTGGGCATGGGAAGGGGATAAGCGGTTTGACGCTCAAGAGTAACTACTGCTCTCAAGAGCTGATAAGTTAATAAGTTGGTTAACGTTCAGCAATTAATCTAGTCAGATTCCTCATCTGAATCTTCAACTCCGCGTATTATCTTCTTCTGTTGTTGAAATAAAAATTTTGATGAACTTTTATCAGACTTAGTGTTGGGCGGTTGACTGAGATCACCATTATAATTTATCACTCCGGAACGGGCTATTCGCCACTCCAACATTTCACAGGGAAAGTCATCATTTCCTCCAAGATCATCAAAACCAACGACGAAGTCGACAGTTTTTCCATCTTTGATGAGGGCAATGGTCGGTAAAACCACAATACGAAGACGCTGGGCTAAAAATTGACATTTTTCGGCGTCAATCCTTATGAATTTCGCTTCAATGTGTTTGGCAGCGATGGAATGGAGATGCTTATCCACAATCTTACACCTCCAAGTACTCTCTCTGAAAAAATGGCAGATCACTTTATCGCTTTCTTTACACGCACAAAAGAAATCCTTTTCATCAGAAACCGCAGTGTACTTTCCATGGCCTTTACTTCGCCACTCTTGTTTCAATTCTTGTTGTTTTTTCAGTTGCTGTAAACGCTTTTCTCGAATGTCATCGAGATCATCTTCCTTTATGTGTTCCAGCCGATTTAATTCTGCATCCAACTGCTCTTCAACAATATTTGCGGCTTCCAAAACTTTCTGTTGCACCAACGTCTCGATGTTGCTTTGAGCAGCCATAATTGACTTCTGGGGAAGCGTTGAGCAGCTTAGCAACAAAGATCTATGGGTGGGGAGGGACGAACCAATGAGAAAAACCTTGACCTTTAAACAACGTCACAAGTCCAGGTCCTGGAAAATATGCAATATGTTAAAAGAAAATGCACTCGCCGAGTGTAAGAAAAGCTGAAAAGTTACGCTTTGACGTTAAACAGATTAGAGCTTCTTGGCTACTTGACCCGAACATAGAAATCGCGATACTATTTTATGGGGGATGGGGTGGGGTGATGAGCCAGTGGTGGGAACCTTGAGAGCGTAAAAATTATGAAATAGGATTATAGAATCCAGGCCTTTCGGTAAAAGTTTTAGTCGTGCGCGCACCAACGCAAACGTAGCACTCGCGGGAAACCCAAAATTCAGGACTTTGAAAACCTTATACTCACATTGAAAGTTCTAGCTTGTTTACCGTCGTTTTGGAATAATCTGGGAATGTTTTCCCTTGTGAATGAAATCGCAGTGTAATGGACAGTTGCCTAAAGATGGATGACAGTACCGTTCAATGGTGTGGGGTTGTGTTTGTCACTTAAGTCGTGGAGACTGTATATTACGGAAGAACATGTACGTATTTTCATATTATTTTCTCTAAAACCTCATAGTCTTACCTACATACCTCTACTATTTGATAACGTTACAAATGACGGTCATTTGACAAAATCAGATTTTCTGTATTGTACAAATAGTAACTTGTACTGTCAGGCTGGTATTGATGGATGAAATTCTTTCTCTTCCTCGCTTATTCTTTATAATTGAACATTATCATTGATAGAAATTATACCAAACTGATACTCACAGTGTTACTGAGATCAAACGATGGCGGGAAACTTCTCTCGTATTCTCTTTTTTACCTTAATTTATCCCTCGAGTTGCTGTTCTGATTGTTGCCTTACTTATCATCAATGGATTGTTTAAAAATACGGGAAAACCAAATTTTGTATATTGAAGTAGTACTTCTCCGTCAGATTGGCTATTGACATTGAATTAGTTTATTTTTCACAACTCCCAGGTCCTTCATGAGAAAGTATTCAAATCTCAAAGCAGTAGTTCCAGAGACCTGATAGGGCAAAATCAAAGCATCGATAATTCACTTTATATTTCCCTTGACCCGCTTGCGTCAAGCACACAGACTACCTACCTGTCTTCTGTCATAGTTTCTCTTCGTTTGAACGTTGGGGGGTTCTACGTTCCTTCATTTAGCGAAGGAACTAATGAACACACGATCTTCATCAGCTTCTCGTAGACGTCAGTAAGTGATAAGCTTTATTGAAACCCGAGTTTCGATTAAAACCTTGCAAGATAATGCTCGAACTTATAACTTGCTATTTGTGCTTTACGTTTTACGAAGACTCTTATCCTTTCTAATGTGTAAACCAAATGACGCATAATTCGAAGCCATAGCCATATTGCGTTACCGTCGTCTACATTTCTGATCTTGAGAGAAAGATTTTATGACAAACTAAGGCGATTCGAGATGTGGTTTGACATTGAACTACTGCGACCAGAATGTGGTTTCTCGTACCCTCGTGCTACGCTCAGCTTTCTCAACGCAGATTGATACTAGTTTTATTTCTTTTGCAGAATGACCGTAGATTTTTCCTCACGACATGCAGAAAATTCGTCTTGTGTCGCCGTTTGCCAATCGAATGTTGATATTTGTGTCAATCACAAGTATTCGAATGTGGAAAGAGATTTGAAGAAGACCTCAAACGACTTGTGTAACTTTGGTGAAGAAGAGCTAGGGAGAGTAGACAAGAGTCATGATCGATCGTTTGGAGGAAAGGAAGATTTAAATCTCAGTTGTGGCGTTACAACACGAAGTAGTTCCAGGCCATGCAAAAGATCAAGAAATGGTAGTCCGACGAGGTCGCTAGTTTCTACTCAAGGTAAAGACCAGTTGGTAAATATGCGGACTGAGAGCGCCATGTTGAATTGATATTTTTTTGTAGAATAAATATTCTACCAAAAAATAAACATGGGTTATTGGGTTGGTGTGGTTTTTAATGATTATTCAACTGCTTGTGTTCTTTCATGTCATATTTTGTTTGGTGTTCACTCAAGACATATACCTAGTATGATAATTTTTGACTTTGTCAACATTTAATTGATGAGTTTGTGGAACTCCTTGAAAATTGGAGTCTTTGATGAAAATTGATTAAAACATAGATTTAATCTCTCAACACTTTTCATTGGTTGCTACATGTTCCCAAATTCTCAGTGGTGGAAAGGCAATGTTAGATAACTAATCAGTAACCTTCTAAGGTTATTTTGTGCAGTAGGCTATGTTATAAAAGAAATGGCTCATGCATTTTTGTGCCCTGTTGAGTAATGGATACTCTTGGAAAGTTAGGAGAGCACTCAGAAAGATGGAGTTTCTCTTGGATATCACTGTGACCAATTCTTACACTTCCACTGTGCATTCCCAATTTTACTACATTCATCCATATCTGAACCATTGTTTAATTATAAGATTATAATTAAGAACTGTGTTTGTGGTACCTTTCTAAATTTTCAAATTTTGCCATGTAGCCCTAAGAGTTAAACCATGTCAGGAAAATATTCTATGTATATTCAAAAGACCATTACATTTTAATTCACTGACAGGCCTGGTAAATGCAAGGGTAGAAAAATGGGACCCCTAAGTCACTATTGCACTTACGTTAACAAAAAGAGGATTTTTCTATATTGGATTCGTATACAAATGGGTGTAGAATAAGAATGAGAAATGAGAAATGCCTGCAGGGAAACTAAATGTAGCCAGAAAGATGTGTTTTCACTTGCATTTAAATTCCTGTTAGCATTCTGCAAATGTTTCAATTACTAATAGAAATTTGGAAAATATTTTTATTTAGTATAATAATACTCTTTTATTAGTGTTATCAAATTTAGATTCACCAACTAAAGGACAATGCAGACAATGGTTTCTGTTCTGTTAATTTAGTAATAGAAATGCAGCTTTCAACTACAGTAGAACTCTGCTATATAGCCATCTTGTTATTACGGCTACTTTTTTGTCCCAGCAAAATGCCCTTACATTTTCTTATGAGAAAACTCTGTTAATGTGGCCAATGGCCACATTGTGAAATCCCAACATATATATTCCTTTATAAATTTACCTTGTTAATATGGTCACTCAAACCAAATGTGGATTTCGAATGACAGATTACTGATGAACAAAAATAAATCTTGAGAAACAATAACGAATTACTTTTTTTAATTGAAAAAGTCTGTGATATGTCATATTATTGACTTTTAAACAGCCATTTCCTCTCCAAAGTCATGAATGTAATACCACCCTTATTAAATGACAAAGGAAAATAAAACTTGACAAACAATTATATCCATTAAATTGCAAGATGATTAAGTCATTGTCTTTGCACTGAACAAGTCAATCAAAAGTCACAGATTTTTTTTTTCAAAATACTGTTGAAAGTTAATTTATTAATGAAAGTAACATGGAAAATTTGAGAGTTTGGGACCTTTGTTTTTGAAAAGGACAGTATGTATAGCACATTGTTCCTGTTTATAAAATTCAGTTATGTTTATCTTACTGAGTAACTCCATTTCAATTGACTTATACTTGCATTCCAGATGCTTTGGAACAGTTGTTTAGAAGTGCAGTTGTGACATAACTGTCATGACATCACCTGAAAGAGACCAGCCATGAAATTTGACCCTACTCCGTTAATAGGGCCACCCCATTAATATGGCCCACTACTTACGGCCTGTTGGTGGCTGTATTAACAGAGTTCCACTGTAATAAGAACATTCCTTTTTGAGGTATTATTTTACATATATACATATGCAGGTAATGTAAATAGATCTATGAATATTATATCAGTCAATCAACCATTCTCAAAGTTTAAAAACTTTTGAAGCATCAAGATAAAATCCTTATCAGGGCTTGATGGTAGAAAAAAGTTATGGCCTGCCATTTTAAATATATTTTGGCTGGCCAAGTAAATTATGTCCAGCAATTTCTAATTTTGAGCTGCCAAAAATGGAACCCATTAGAATTAAAGAAATGGGTATTTTGATGCACATTTCTGTCATTTTTATCTAAAGTGGTCTGCTGCCCTAGTAGATTGGCTGGCACATTCTACCCACTGCAGGGATGAGGATGTCATGAAAATTTTGTTTAGCAATTCTAGTGAATCCACTGTGGCAGTTTTATCTCAGAGTCAAAAAATGATTAGCAGAAATAAATTATTAATACTGAATTTCACTTCACAGATTGGATTGCTGGCAATAAAAGCATTTTTGATGTATTTTTCATTGTTAATTATGTTGTATATTTGATTATGATACCCTTAGAAATAAAGGAACAAGCACTGGTTTTAATTAATCTGAAGGTGACCATAAATTCTATATTGGATGATTACACATCGTCAGAATAGATGTTTTAGGTTTGGCTGCAATCAAAAACACATGATGAAACCCAAACTGTAATGCATCCAAAAGGAAGTTTGGAAATGGACCTTCATAAAATGGTGGAAATCATGCATAAGAAATAAAGGTGTTATATATACCTGTATCTGTTAAAGCTGAAATGGAACAGAAATTAAAATGTTTTGCAAATTATTGTTAGCCAATTTTTCTATTGTTTCTCAAGTTAATAAAAAAACAAAATTTAGTTTGTATTTTGCAATGCAAATCTGCATCCCTGCACTGTAGTGAAGGATAACAAATTGAAATACATAGCCATCGACCAGGTCATCATAAACTCTTTTCCTGTTGTACAACTATGTCAATGCACCTAATTTCATCACACTGACTCACAACATGTATGACTATATGTGCATGTATGACTATATGTGCATGTATGACTATATGTGCATGTATGACTGCACATGCAGTATTAATTTGACCTGCAGAAAATTGCACAGAACCCCCTTACTGAATTGATATTTATATTAATTAGTATATTAGTTTATACTACATTAAATGGCTACTAAGGGTACTGCCTCAGTAATCTGAATGATGGACAATGACTGGCAAAAAGCATTATGTATACACAACTGTTGAAGTAATTAGATGGTACATACTACAGAAAATATTGGGCCTGCAGGTGGCAAAAAAAGTGCGCTATGAGTATATGGGTGGAAATGTGGTTGGTAATGAAAGAAAACAAGCCTTTTAGTGTTCTACTCCTTGAAGTGTTTTAGGGTTCTACTCCTTGCTGAATTTAATGTTGTGTGGTTTATATGTAAGAAGATGCATACATATATACGTACATACACACATGAAATCATATAAGTACATGTACGTAGACATATAGATAAACTATTCAAAATGCAGAAGCGTGCAGCTAGGATTATTACTGCATCTACATAAGAAATTCGGTCAGTCGAAATCTTTAATAATTAAAAATGGTCTCCCGTCATCAACACTTTGAATCAACGTGAATCGATAATGATGTACAAAATACTTAAGGGTTTAGCACCAAAGTATTTGTCACAATTGTTCAACACATGTGATAACCACTATTATAACTTACGGAGTTATAACACCAAACTTATACTAAATAAGCTAAAAACTGATTTCCTAAAGAGAAGTTTTTCCTATAGAGGAGCTGTGTGTTGGAACAGGTTAGATGAACATATAGTAAACAATATTAATACAAAGACCCTGAAAACATTCAAAAATCTGTTAGCTGACCAGTGAATAGTTCACTTATTTTATTTTGTAAATAGCTATATATAGTTTGAAATATAGGTATTTAATATATTAGCTTAATGTTTGTGAGTAGAAATTTACACAGCCCTTTGAAAAGCAGACTATCTGAAAGGCTACCGTGTTTAAATAACATTAAATAATAATAATAGCATGTGGAAAATGTCTTCAGAGGATTTATGCGTGTAAAGCGTAATGCATAAAGTGGTCATGTAAATAGATATTATTAGTGAAGTGAATATATTTTCTAACATATGGTTATGTCCAATTGAGCTTGACCGCATGAACCTGCCCACGCCGTAACTTTATTTCAAAGTTTATATTCTGCATTTCCTTGCCATCTCAATCTGTCTTCCCATTTTGACCCCATGACCTAATAACTATCAAAACCCCTTGTCAACCATTTTTTTGTCATCAGTGAATTTCAGCAATGCTGATATAATCTGGACAGTGCCATGCATTTGTCAGCTTTTTGGTTGCTGGAGTGGAGCATTTGTAGTCTCCATAACTACTTAGGGTCAGGGCTGGAGATGAGGACAGATGAGATGGGGATTGCAAACAAGAACTGTTCAGAATTGTTATACTGGTAAAAATATACCCATGTTATCAGTATACTGCAGTGGCGTACCCACGGTTTATGGTCAGGGAGGGGGGGGGAGCAAACAAGAGAAATAAATTATGTTTGTAGAATTCTTACACTTATTCAATCTGGAAGTTTGAACACTTAACCACTATGTATCCTCATCCAAAACGGAGTAAGTCGCGCAGAAATGTGCGATGTTAATCCTTGCCACAAGTGGTTTAACGCAAAGGCCCTTCGGCTTATAACATAATGTCACCCTTGCGAGTAAAGCCAGCAAGCCTTGCACTGGGGTTCTAGTAGGGTCCTCAGTGAGGGTCTAGAAGGTGAAATTCCAGACGGGGTCCAGGGTACGAAGTACGAATCATTATATATGAACACCAAGTGTACGTAGCAGGTGAATATTTATACTACTATTTCAAGTTTTCATAGAATTGGAACTGTTGAAGAGTTTGAAAACTGTGGACTGTACCATTTTGTCAACGTGTTGTGTCGGTGCTCGTTGTTAACTTACGTCAGCTAATTTATCACAGACGATAATCGTGAGCGAAATAATGTACAGTGAAGAAGAAAATCAAGCATTGTAGTATTATCAAAAGTTAATTCAGTCGAACCATACACCATATGTTAATATCATAATTCTGAAGGAGGAAAATCTCGAGTGTCTAGATATTTTTAAGACCCAACCGGGACCTGCTGCGAAAAATGCAACTTTGGGCCGTCCGGCTGGTAATCGAACCCGCGACCTCAAGAATCTAGTGCGATGCTCTGCCAACTGAGCTGCAGAGGCCTTTGCTGTGAGCATGGCCACGAGTTCAATATTTAAAAATGTCTAGATACTCGAGATTTTCCTCCGTCAGAATCATCAACCTAACAGTTAGCGTTCGAGTGTAAATGCCATAATGTTCTATTAATATCATATATCGATTCTGTGACTATGAGAAACAATCTGTTCGCACCCATTACATCAACAGATCATGTTGATCTAAATGAAAATATGACCAATTGAAATCCATTAAACCAGTGGTTAAAAAGATTAGGTAACATAGCAAACACAAGAAAGTGTGTCTGACACTGAGATCAAACACCAAGAAGAGCGTTTGACATACCTTCACAAACGAACCAGTATTTATGAAGAAGTTAGGTTTTTACTCTTGGTGTTTACTCACGAATTATTCATGCATTTAAGAAGCTAGCATTAAACATAAACATTAGTCATTTATTAAATATAACATTTTTTCTTTCTTGCCGTTCCGAGTAAGATTTTCCAATATAGTCGTGACAAAAAACACAGTGGATGGAGCAGTGGTGTTGATCATTTTGTTCAATTTCAATGTAACTATGTTACTTTTCTTTAGTCTCAAGACTGATTAATAAATTTTCTTAGAGCCTTCCACGTCAACTGGCAAGAGATTAAAAAGATGCAGTAAACCACAGAAAAGACAATGGGAGTCTTGGGGAGCGAAAGAGAAAGACTGCTTTTTTGAAGCGCTCTTAGAATACAGCAAAGACTTTGATAAAATCCACACTCATCTTATGAACGGACACAAACGTCGTGGCGATCTTTCCTCTGTAGTCAAGAACAAAGATCAAGTCCGGCATTTCTATTATAGAACTCTGAATAAAATTTCAAAATACATTCCAGAGCCCCAGGATAATTTGGATTCTAAGAAAACAAGCCACGAAGTACATAGCTTGTTATGCTATGGCGAGCTTCGGAAGAAATTGCACATTTTAAAAGAAAAAGATGGGAAAAAACTCACTGAACTAATTTCAACTGGGAAAACTACTGTTCGCCATCATGGTCGTAACTTAAACATACGAGCCCCAGTGTGCCGTGCATTAAAAAAACTCAATCCCAGTCTGGTGGATGAACCAGAACACGTTCCTAACAAAATTACGATTGAGTTAATACCTGGTGATAATGAGGCGTGGAGTTCTATCCAAGGATTAGCATATAATCCGAGACTAAGAACCACCGTGTCATCCAGAAAATCTGTATACAGCTTACTAACATATCTTATTTCAAAATGGAAACTATCTAGCAACACAAGTATTACTTTGTCTCCGGCCCGGTTTGATTTTAGCCCCGTTTCAGTCATAAGCAAACGAAATGATTATGAAACTGTTAGTAGAAGTAAACAGCTTTGCGACGGAAGGAATGATTGTAATGAGGAGGAAGGAGTGTCTGACTCATCTGAGCCACTGAAAGACAGAACTGAGGATGCAAGCACAGTTATTACTGAAAATGTGAATGTTGCAACGTCAACTGCATCAAATGAAACTAAAGTTGTAAATACGGAATTTGAGAGAATTAGCGACCTCAAAGACCCGGAGAATGCTGAAAGTAGTGATGTTCCGGAGGTTCTTTCACAGGAAAAGTGGGGTATATCCAACTGCAGTAACCTAACAATTGCAGATCTGTATCGTAAACTGGGACACCCGCGCAAGGTATCTTTAAGTTATAGTCTGTCCAAAGAAGAACCTAAAAGTCAAACTTTAACTACTCATGCCTTAGAACATCTGGTAAAGCTTGCTGCTGGAGAATTTAGTTGTAGAGCTGATGTGAGAAATGGGAGTAAGAAGGACCCATTAAACATGGCTTCGTCCAAAGCTAAGTCGGTATCAAAGGATATTACAACAACTGTTAGCAAACCAAACAAGGTTCCTAAGTCGTCATCTAAGTCTGCAATGAAACCACCAAAACTTGCGCCAAAGCCGCTTCAAGAACCGTCCTTGGTTATTCCTTCGGTGGTTCCTTCAGTCATAAATCAAGTTTCAACGAGTGCATCATCAAGAAGTGGAAATCATCTCACATTTGGTTTTACTCCCATTAATTCTCTTCAAAGTCCTTCTCCATTTTTGCCAAAGATGAAGAAGAATCGAAAGTCACGTGTGGTTGTGCAAAGAACTTTGTTACCTCGTCCTATTACAGGAGTAGTCAGTGCTTTAGGGAAAGAGTCGTCACCACATCCTTTTGTACCATCTCCTGCACGGCTTGCAAATTCTGGTCATGATTCTTCCGATGATGTCAGTGTATCTTCAGCTCACATGTCAGGTAAAGCCTTTAATGGTTATTTGCATTCGAAAGTTGTTGAAAAATAAGCGCTGGTTGGAATTATTGGTACTGTCCCATTTTTGTTCATTTGATGGATGGTTAGTTGTCCTTGCTTCCACTGAATAGAGAACTTGAACTCCATAGAAATGAGTACTTTTTCTTCACCGCACAAAAGAGGCAAATCTTTAAATTTTTTCCTGCTTTGACTTTCTGCCTGCCGTCCTTCCGCCTTTTTAAAGATAGTGAAGGATAACTTTTCAGAAAAATTGCTCAGCTTGCCCAACGTAAGCCTGTATTTTAGTTAACCGTTCGGTGCATTTTTTTTATCTTCTATAGCAATGTTCTCTCTTTGTTTTTTGCTGTGTCTTATCATTCATTCGTTGGCTCAAGGTGTGCCATGTATCGGACGATGCATTATTTGGCACCTGCAGCACTCGGCATCAATAATACGAAATATGGAGTTAAGATACTTTTTTATTAAGTCAGGCGGAGTTCCCAGAAATGCGACTAAATAGTACAAGCCTTCCGAGATGGAGTTGAATCGGCGACTACAGGAATTTAGTCCAAAAGTGTAATGACTGAGCAACGGAGGCCGCTGCCTGCGTTTAGTCCCAATTTGCTCGCCTCATTACATACGAAATTTCCCTGCATAGTCCTTACCATTGGTCCTGGGTGTAGGTGCCAAATATTAACTCTAATATATCCTATTAATTTCTCAGGCAGCCTCGACATCATATACACTGAACTTGTGTCCAAGCTCCCGGTAACGGCCTCCGTGGCCCATTCGTTTGAGCACGAAACAAGATTTTGTAGGGTCGTGGGAACGATTCTCCCCTATAAAAACTTGTAGTTGCATTCTTTCTTTGCAATTGCTCCCGGTTTAGTCTCAAAATACGGGTATAGCTCTATGAATTGTGCTCGTAATTTTTTCACTAATACTTACCAATGAAGGTAAGGCTTGTTTTTTTTCCCAATGTTTCTGGACATTGGACAGGGTACGAGGGGGTTATGAGATAGGGGTACGAAATAGGGGCTAGGTGTTCAATAAATTCACTCTGTTTGGAAATTCACGATCTCTTTATTCATATTTTTGAATGCTTTGAACGTCTTTGAACTGCTTCTTACTGAGAAAAATATTGCGAAGTCCAGCAATACAAAAGTAAACTAATGTATGTAATTTTAAGGAACTAAACAAGTCATCGGTCATTATAGAGACGTTACGGTTACTCCATCCACCGTAATATCAACAGGGATTAACTTAGTTTATACCCTTAGAAATCCGTCTTTGCTATCGTCAATAAAATAAGCTATGCCTTGTCTTCCTAAGACACTTCATCAGATTAATCTTCGTCAACCTCTGAGAGTAACATGCCAAGCTTCAAACACCCAATCAATCAACAGCTGTTTTGAGGGACACGCATGTTCCCCTAATCTGTTAGTTGATGAGATTAGTCTGAAAGTCATTTGAAGTACATGGTTCACCAGACACAATTGCATGATCAACTTTGTGTTTACTAATGATTTCTTACCCCGTCGGTGTTAAGTGGCATCTGAAGGTATCCCATGCGCGAAGCCCCCAACGAACGTTTTTTAAACACTGTTGAAGTTTGTAGCGGTTTTTCATAAATTTAATCTTTAAAGCCGATCTTCTTTAATACCTGATCTGCTAGTATCACGTTTTCGCATCGATCTAACATCCTAGGCAGCAAAAAAAGGAATAAAGAGATATAAAGAGAACATGGCTAGTAATTATTAATCAAGAAGTGATTCGAAATCTGCGATATCGTTGACAAAATCTTAGTGGAATCTAAGCAAGATTCTAACTTGGCCTCTGCGAAGATGGCTATGTAGATTAATCCAGCAATTACTAGAACACTGCTTGGCGATGGGAAACCAATATTAGGTATGGGAAAAGAAAGTTAATGACAGAAACCGTTGTCATAATATTAGGTATGGTGAAAGAAAGTTAATGACAGAAACCGTTATCAGCCATTAAAAATGAAACAAATTCTGAAAACTGCAGCATGTTAACCTTATCCTATGCCTTGAATTCATAAGATATGACTTTTCGGAGTTTGGTTTATTTTACACGTCAAGAGAAATCAAAGAATGAAAAAACAGAATTCCGATGATACAAAAACGTTCCCTATACAACCGTAAGAAAGTAAACTTACCTTCGTCATGCATTTCTATTTTCTTGTTTTGTAATGTTGAGGTAAAACACAACGACTTCAATATCAACTGAAAAATCTTACTGGAACCGTTCATTACATTTTTTTTTATTTTTTCTTTGAGATTGATCTTCAAGGCTTCCGTGACGAAACCCCCTTTATGAAAGAGGTCTATAAGTACAGGACAAATCTACATGTACACCTGCATCTGTTAAACATGAAGACTTGTTGCAAGTAAATTTTAGCAATCATTGAGGGCAGACAAGTGTTAAAGAGCACCAAATTTATTGTGTTGAAAAAAAAATACTTTTTCTTTGCAGCTCCATCTTCAACTCATGAACAGCATTCAAGTCCAAACGGAGAAAGGCAGATACTATCGCAAAAAACTAATAGACGTAGAAATGGTGATGAACCTGCTTCCAATGGTCTAGTCAATGTGACCCTACCATCGCCTTTGTCTCACGATTCCAATGCTGAATTTTGCGTTGAATCTTTAATTAATCTAGCTCTTGGACAAGATTTATCAGATAATGGTCAAAATGTGGTGGAGAAATTGCTAGAACCATCAAAGTCAGCCAACCAGTCAGCTTCATCCTGTATTGACAGAAATTCGAGAAATCTTGTGTATATGTCCGAGGCGAATGTTTGTACTGAGGAGATTGATAGTGGCATGGCTGGTGGTGGAAAGACTCCCAAAGAGACAAATAGTTTAGTTGAGGCGATTGAACATCTTGATAACAACAAGAATTGTCATTCTGTTGGACACTCTAACGATTTACTTGAAAATCTTAGGTCATCTGAGGATGAGGATCCATTGAAACTTTTATCACCTGGTCATACTCAACAATTTCATTCTGAAGCATGGCTGAGCGAGGAGGTATGGCACTATTAATTTGGTAGATTCTCGTTGCTGTTAAGTTGCTCCTTTATGAAAGTTTAATTTGTTTTGTTTGGTTTGATTTTCAGAGTTGCGACTTTTCATTAAGCAACATTTTTGGTAAGACAGGCTTTGTTATAAGTTCTTTGACATTCTGTGCGTTATAGTTAACGGACTTTACATTTTGATCGACTCCATTGCATGTTTCAACCATAGAGATCTTATAAAACTAGAGGAGCATGGGGACCGATAATTGGAATCAAATTTGAATTGAATGCCGCCGTTTCGAGTAAATAGCGGGACAAATTCTTCTTCTTCAGACACTTTACCGTCTATTCGAGAACCTCGAGGTCGAACAACGGATGTTTAGGGAGTTCTTTCGTATTTGTTTTCGTTAACTGTATTGCAGAAAAGCTACTTTTCTAGTTATTAGTCGATTATTATCGTTGCCTTAAATGTTTTATATTCTTTTTATTAAGAAGAGACAAAACAATAGATTAAAATGAAGTGGCCTTTGACCATTTCATCCGGGATTTGTTTTGTTTGCCCCCCAATCTATCCAATATGGCGGTCTTCAATTTGTCGCCTGCGATTTAGTAACATTTAAGTACAATACCCCCTCTGGTTAATATGTGATCTCTATGGTTGAAACGAACATATCTTATGGCTTTCAGTTCGTTGTTGGTCTCAACGACATTTCCTTTTTTTTGAGGATAAATTTTATCTTCCTTTTTCATGGAGGATGAATTTCATTCAAGGTTCTTAAGAGCATAAAAGTATGGTTCCTTACAACCATAAGTTTAAATTGAAACGAGCCTGGAGTCCTGTTAACTACCTGTATTCAATTTTAGTACTGTGTTCTCGACCGTTAACGAAAGGCCCAGATTTTCATCTTGTTAACGCTGTCACTTTGGCGACTCTTGTTTTGCCCGCACCCGGAGTCTAGTTGGCAGTTACATATATCGTTTATATACTGCTTCAACCTAGATTATGAAGTTTCAACCTATGTCTATTTTCACCTTGTTCAATCTATTCCATATGGAAAGACAAGTGGAAAGTAAAGGTGAACGGAAGGTAGTTTGCTATAGGTAGACGGAGAGAAGAGATGGCGTATGGACATCCCTTTTTAGCATGTAAGCTGAATTAGGTTGAAAAAGATTGACCTAGCTTGAAACGTTATCACCTAAGGTTTAAATGTAGTGAGCTAGGTTAAAACAGACTGACCTGAAATGCATATTTATCTGCAACCTATAGATATATGTCATTGATCCCTCCTTCAGGTAAGTCTTGTTATCTAGTTTTTGTTGATCCTTCAGTGACTTGAGTTTCTTGTTAATGCGGGATATGGTTGTTTTTGTCGGGTTCTTGTCGAGTTTTTTATATGTATTCTTGTTTTGAATTAGTTCATTTGCTTTGTTGACATAGTCTGCTCTGTCCATTATACAACGGTCGTTCTTCCTTTATCGGCTGGTAAGATAATTATGTTGTTATCGTTTTTAAGGTTGTTCAACGTTTTCCCTTTAGTTTTGGCCATATCGATTGGTTTCTTGTGGTAGTGTAAGTGGGAGGCGAGTTGGTGTCGTATGTTGTTTGCTGTGTGTTCTTCGATGTTGGCGGTCTTTAAACACGGAGCGATCGCATAAGAAGAGGCTGAGTTTCTCAGCCTGTCAATTATGATTAAGGAAAGGTCGTATGTTATTAGTCAATTGGGTTCAGACTAATTTCCGGCGGACGAATATCACGTTCAATTGAGGAGAATATAGGAGATGAATTTGTTTGCAACGACGTTGCTGGCTGGATAATATTTTGCGCCTGTTGGCCATTTGAACTGCTTTGACTGCGCCAACAATCCAAGAGCAATTCCATCACTTCAATATTTCCTGCCGG
This sequence comes from Heliopora coerulea, assembly GCA_030142905.1. Classification (NCBI taxonomy): domain Eukaryota; kingdom Metazoa; phylum Cnidaria; class Anthozoa; order Scleralcyonacea; family Helioporidae; genus Heliopora; species Heliopora coerulea. The sequence continues at coordinate 6,039,519 of JASJOG010000003.1, read as the reverse complement.
TTTTCCGTTGGACAGTAACTGATTCCTCACGGTGTTGATCTTTTTATGTACTTCTACCAAGCGCCCTTCCTCATCGCGTTTCACTTCCATTTTGAAGCCGTAGTAGGCCTTGCTCTCTTTAACTGCACTTTTATTCTTCTGGTAGTAGGCTTTATTGCGATCATACTTGCTAAGCCCCGCAGAACGCGGAGTTGTGCTTTGCGCAGAGGTAGAAGTCCGAGCTGTTGGATGAGAGCAACCGAGTATATAATGAATTTGAAAGTGGCGCCAGTTTTTGTTTATATTTATAATATTACAAGCTTCAAGTATGCGCCAAAAAGAATACAGATGGCTATGACGCATCGCAGACGTAATAAAATGTGAATCGTGCCCAAACACTGCGCGGGTAGGATGACTATAAGTGAATGAAGATGTGCAGGACATCTCGAATGATTATAATACGACGTATAACAACCAGAAAAATCAGTAAATGTGGCATGTTCAGCCATTTATTGCTTTATATATTGTTTAGCTGTATTTTAAAAACACATTTTAAAAGCATTTCTGTAAGCTTTAGGCTCTAGGACACGCTTGTGGTGCTCTACGCTGTCCAGTTCAGTCAGAAATGTGGGAGGAGCTTACCCTTTTATAGCGTCGCTCCGTGTTTAAGGCGAAAAAACAACCATATCCCGCATTAACAAGAAACTCAAGTCACTGAAGGATCAACAAAAACTAGATAACAAGACTTACCTGAAGATCAGACCATCCGATGCTACTACCGCCCGCCTCTACGGACTACCCAAGATCCACAAACCGAACATACCGCTACTCCCCATCGTCTCTCTACCTGGCTCACCCACGTACGAACTCTCAAAATACCTAACCAGCATCTTCCAACCCCTTGTGAAAACATCAACTCATTCCGTTACAAGCGCCAACACATTTCTCTACCACATAAAAGACCTCAAAATCGAACCCGACGAGACTATGATATCCTTCGACGTTGTCTCCCTAGTCACATCCATCCCTATACCGACGGCCAAACGAATAACCGACCAGCTTCTAACAACAAACTCATCATGGACAGACAACACCCAACTAAGCAAAACCGACATCCTAGACCTACTAGACTTTTGTTTATCAACTGAATTCCAGTTTGAAGGAATATTTTACCGACAAACCTCTGGCACACCCATGTGTTCATCTCTCTCTAGCTTCCTCGCCGAAGCCGTCATGCAAGATCTAGAACACCAAGCACTCGCCAACGACAACAACGTAAAACTCTGGGACCGTTACGTCGACAATGTACCTTCCATTGCGAAGACACACCACATCGAAAACTTATTTCATGCAATCAACAACATCACAGACGGCATCACATTCACAATGGAAAAAGAAAAAGACGGACAAATTGCATTCTTAGACGTTTTATTAACAAGAACGGATAACGGATCAATTGAAACTCAGGTGTACAGAAAGAAGACACGCACCGACCAAATACTAAATTACAACAGCAATCACCCCACGTAGCACAAGATAAGCTGCCTCAGAGCCCTCTTCAATCGCATAGACACACATTGTAGTACAGCAGAAACTAAGAAGAATGAACTAAATTACCTCTACGAAACCTCTCGAATAAACAACTACCCAAAGCATTTCTTTGACTCCTACAAACGAAAACAGCAGAACCGAACTCAAGACACGAACATCCAAGAAAACAACGAAACACCAATTAGACGAATAACTCTTCCCTATATTCAAAAAATTTCCGAGATAACCTCAAGAATACTAGAAAAACACAATTTGAAAGTGGCACATAAACACACGAACAAACTCAAATCCATGTTCACCAAACATAAAGACCAACTCGACAGCCTTGACAGACACAACGTAGTATACATGATTCCATGCCAGGACTGCGACAAGGTTTACATCGGCGAGACATCAAAAACTATTAAATCACGTATAACGGAACACAAGAACGCTATCAAACGACAAGATCCATTCATTTATTTATCAAAACGATTTTATTCATCAAAACGAACAATGAATCTGGTGGTTGTGAAAAGAATTAGTTTGTAGAGGGTTATTGTTTGCAGTTCTGGGTGTCGTGTTAATCTGCTGTGATCTATGCTCTGCGTCGTTGTTAGCTTGCGTTTCATTTTATGTCTATGTTTGGTTTTGGGATGAGATGTAATACTTCAATACTTAACTTGGTAGTCAATATTGTCGTTATTGATTTTCCCTGCGGAAAACGTAATCTCATATAAATATTAGTGCCCAGCACAAGACTTTAAAACGGAGTCCCATCAATGGTAAGAAAAACCAAACTTTATTAAAACATGATTTACTGACGTTTCGTTGCCGCACGCAACATCTTCAAAGCGGCTAAATTTGTGTACTTGCCACAATGTAGATTTATCTACTCTGAAGATGTTGCGAGTAAATCATGTTTTAATAAAGTTTTGTATTTCTTACCATTGATGGGATTCTATTTTAAAGTCTTGTGCTGGGCACTAATATTTATATTGAGATTACGTTTTCCGCCTGGAAAATCAATAACGACAATATTAACTACCAAGTTAAGTACTGAAGTATTACATCTCATCCCAACACCAAACATTGACGTAAAATGAAACGCAAGTCTTAAGCTGGGTACTAATATTTATACTGAGATTAACTTGGTAGTGTTTTCATTTCAGCAAATATGGGAAGCTCGCCTCCAAAGCAAAGAAATAGCAGTATCCTAGTAAGTTATTTTAAAATTGGAATAGTAATCGCCTCATTTTATATTAAATCGATGTACTGCATCCCGTTTTAATTGGTTAATAAGTCATCTACATCGCGAGGCAGTAAATGTAAACCACGACCTTTTGATTGGAGAAATAAAGACGCAGAATCCCATATATTAATGAGAATAAGTTGCAGTAATTGGGCTTTGTTTTGAAATGGAGTCATTGCAGAAAAGGGGTGAAACACAGTATTTCTGAACCTGTGAATACATGTATTAATTGGAATTCCCCGTTAATTTTCAAAATTATTTTATTTTCAGTGGAGATATAGTTCCTCGTTTCACAAGTCACTCTGTTTTCAATAGTCTACTCTGTCAACAGACACTCTTTCTTGCAGCAGTCCTCTCAAAACTAAAGTAGTCTCCCGTTATCTTGAACTCTCAAGGGAAACGGAAAATAGTTCGAGATAGCACGAGTTCCAGATAACAAAGGGTCGAGTAAAAGTACATTATTTCGTTAAAAAGAGAGAAATACTGCAACTGTATCTTATCCATGATACTTATCTTTTATTGTGACATAGTTTGAAGTAACAACAAAGAAATTTCTCACATTTTAAAGCCGCCAGACTGCTAACGATGGGGAATAACATGAAGGGATTCAATAATTGAGTTATCAGACAGGTTTTGCACTTGAACGAATAAATATTCATTAGTTTTAGTTTTGTTTCACCATCTTCCTCTTTCAGTGAGTCATTTTCAATGCTCCTTTGAGATAAACAAGTTTTATTTGTAAGAAGGGGAATGTGTTTGCGTATTTCTCTGTTGTGGTGTTTGTATTCGGCATACAGTACGTCAGTTTTAACGAATGTTTTCCGAAAACGATTAAACAGGTTATTTAATTAGAAGTTAATTACAGTTATCGTAACAAAAATTTGACGTCGATGTTTTTGCATGAACATTTCACGATCATTTTTCGAATTTTGTCCTGAGAAATTGTTGACTATTTTCCAATACAGGGAAGACGAACGTATATGAAGTGTTAGTAGTTGACTCAATTGCTCTTTTTTACTGGATTAATTTACATTTGTTTTAGTTTAGCCATGTACTCGCTTTCTGTTCCGTCGATGAGGTGTCGATTACGTTTTCTGAGGAAGCGTTTGTAGTTGTCAATTTCTTAGTAATGTTGGATCTTGATCGAACTTTCGAAATTTTTGTAGGGTTGTTGAGAATTTTGTATATACGTTGTGCGTTCGTCATGTCTTTTTTTCCCAGAGTAACCACTCTGATACCTTTTCCAAGTTTTATGATGATAATGTTTTTGTTTTTCTTAAACTTGTAAGAATTTTTAATTTTTTGAAGTTTGAAGCGGAGAATCGGGTGTTGTGAGCGAATCTGTTCGGTAGACGACTCAAATGATATTTAGTAATTCCACAGTTGTTTTCGTGTTTACGTTCTTTTGAAAGTAGGTGATAAATTTGTTCAAATGTAGAAACTACGTCGGATATTTTACTTAAAGGTGATTGTATTGCAAAACACGATTCCTTTTCCAAAAGTTCTTTTTCGTCATTAATGAGTTCGTAAGACGATTAGTTATAATTTTTTTATGTATAACTGACAAGGTTACATTTTTGATCAGCTTTTTCAGATTCTTGTCCTAGCTTTTTATTACTTTAGTGAGTAAGCTTGGCGATACTTCTTATAGAAGTTGTTTATAAAGGTTTCTTTATTTGATCTAGTTTTATGAGTATTATATGTTCCAGTTCTTTTATTCTTTTCATCCCTGTATGATTATTGCCCTGTGGGGAAGTCGTTTTCTAATAGCGGTGATGTCACGAAGGCTTGCAAGTGGTACCTTAAATGGCTGTTTTACAGTAGGCGAATTTTATCACGCGAAGCGACTTTTTCTTTTGTCTCATGCACTTTCGAATGTAACTAATTACAAACCTATTCAATTTGTACAAAAAAATGTCGACTTGCGCGATTGGATTCGCCTAGTTTAAAACAACCTGAAGATGGTGATTCTATAGAAAAGACATTGAATAACTTACAGGGTTTGAGGAAGTTTGCATCTTTTTTCTATGCACGTTTTATGCATTTTCTTGAGTTTGCTTGGCTCAATAACGGTCGTCAGTCAGTTTTAATTTCGTACGAGATTCAGTGGCGAAATTAAGCATAGCAACAGGTCATGCTATGCAAATTTAAAATTATCTGTGCATAGCAACATGTCATGCTATGCAAATGTAAAATAATGTTCGATATTTAGACATTAAGCAAACATATTCTTCAACTGGTACTTCTGAAGCAATTTCTAGTCCTGCTTAGCAGAACCGCTTGATTGACCATTCATTGTTACATTGTTATGTAGTTACCATTGCGTTGATGGATGTATATGGCTTGAGACTTGAATATTGCAGATTATTCTAACTGTGCATAGCATGACCTGTTGCGATGCTTTGGTAATGATAAATTTGCATGGTGTGACCGATTGCTATGCTTAGCTTCGCCACTAGACAGATCTTTAATTACACGACCAAAAGGCCCGAAACATGTTGCCGATAAAAAGTACACTTAAAAGCGTCGTAATATTTTTCAAACAATTATGACCATTAATTATGCCGATATCTATCTTAGATTTGAAACTAGTCGTTGTTTTCATTAATGTTTGATAAAGGTCTCCTATTTGACCATACATCTACATCTTGCACTGTTCTCGATATATTTCGTCTCCAAAGATACGCTAGTGAGATAATCAATAACGTAATAACCTTGACACAGCATTTTGGTACATCGACAAATTGAGTTTTCTTCAAAGATATTCTCCAAAACATGAGAAACAGGGTTTCTGACCCGAAATTTTGCAAGTAAGCGTCACTATGCTATCAACGCAGTTGTCGTGGATGTAGACAAGTTTCTAGTTCTTCTCTTTACTGAATGAAATTATTCAATTTTTGCCATTACGACCAAGATGTTTCGTGTGAAGCATATTTGTGATAAAAGCTGCAACGAAAATTTGTGCTTACTAAATAACAAAGAAAAAAATATTTATTGGGGTGAAAGAGAAAGACATTCTTTTCAAACAGGAAAAAATCTGGACATGTTTCAAAGATTGCATTGCTTGATTTGATGATTCCTACCTTCATGTTACGTATGGTAAGATTCGGTAAGTCATTTCAAAGAAAGAACTGAATTGCCGAATGAAGCAAACTGGAGTGTCAAGGTTTTAATATTTCGCATTATCTCATTTACATATCCTTCTCGATTAAATATTTTGAGAATGGAATAACAAATTAAACTGCAGTCAATTTGAGAGCCTACAAGACGAATAAGTGCTTAATTTTCTATTCATATACATTTTAAAGCACCTGTAGCTCTCTGAATCTACTGATGCCTGGGTAATGTTTGGTATATTTTATCTATATAAATCTAATACACATATTTTGCTTCTTATCTTATTATTGGCTTTAATATTTGTTCACAGGACACTCCCAAAAAGAGCCAGTCTGACCTCAGTAAGGCAGATTGTCCTGACATTCATGATAATATCTCCAAGTATTCACACGTACGTTAAACTGTTTTTATATGGCTAGTAATAACGTTGCACTGCTAGATCTATAAGCGCATAAATCATCGACAAGATGGGTTTTATTAGTCTCCTTCTTGACATCGTTGTCACAGTTGCTGTTGAAGTCGTCGTCGTCGTTGTTTAAATGTATGTGTATTTGTTGTTTGCACGTGTACGTTGTTGTTTTTCTTTTACTTATCTGGGACATAAACTGTTAGAGTCAGTAATTGGACTAGGCAAGCAGCACTCGAACGAAACACCTCAAACATTTAATAAGGAAATTAGAAAACGTACTTCAATCGTACTCAAGCTGTTATCACATATCTAATAGCCATTAGGAAAATAAATACTGGGAATTGACACTATGATTATTATTTAATGACAGAAAGACTTATTGGACAGCAGAAGACATCTTTGGGGACCTCTGGTTGGCCTCACCTGTTCTATGTTATGAAAAGTGAGTGCATAACACATTTAATGAAATTTATTTATCTTATAGCCAGAGCCAGTTTTCTGTGACATGGTTGATGAAAGTAGTGTTGATTATGTCAAGAAATTTCGTGACTTGGCAAAGAAAATGTCAAATGATACTGAAGCAGTTTCAAATTCTCGTGAAGTTGCGGACTCCTTGCCGTCGTCTAACAGCAACAGTACAGTCAGTTTTAACGCCCTCCTTTCGGATGCCACTTCTAGGTATGTCATGCATTATAGTCACCTTATTTATTGTCCAGTCTACTGTCCATCCTTCATCTGTTCAATGTTTCATTATGTCTTCTTGTCGTCAAAGATAGTACAAGTGTATTGACGCCTCGTTTGTGAATATAAGTAGTAGAGGTGTAGGTAGGAATTAACTTTGGGGACAACGTGGCACAGTGGTCGTGCACATGTCTCTCACTACTGTGGCTGGGGTTGGATTCCGGCTCTGTGCAGTTGTCTCATTAAAGTTACCTTGGTTACATGTGAGAAGAATGTTGTCCAGTTTGACTCTACCAAGCATCGCAGGTTTTCTCCAGGTATCCCGGTTTCCTCCTGTAGTAACAGTGGACCCATGAGGGGTGACGCTTACTGGACTAGGGGGGACAGCTTAGGTAGCTTGTAGGGTTATCCAGTATAAATAAAGATGCTTTACCTTTACTTTAACATTCGACCATGGACTAGAACCGAAATCCCACAGATTTGAATTACTATGATAGGTGTCTAGCTGTGAACGCACATCGACTAATAATTTAGATGTATATTTAGTGTCAATTTGATCGAATTCTAAAGTGTACAACTATCCTGATACCGTCCTGTAGCATCTGTCTTAGTTCAGAAATCTCGATGTTCACTCTGCTAATCCACTATGCGACACTCGCATTTTCTTGCTTGAAGACGATATTGTTACGTGTTAAAAACAAGTTTAGGAACCTAGAAAAATCAAAATCTATAATGTGACAAAAATTCGAAATATGGAACGTTAGTTAATCTTGTAAATGTCATCTAAACCAACTCAAATGGATTACATAATCCAAACCTACCCTATCCCAAATTCTAACCCCTAGAAAAAAGATCTAGTCTGACTTCTAACCCTAACTCTAATCCTAACCCCAGTACTAACACCAATCTCAGTCCTGTCAGATTCCACAAATATGAACTTTTGAAAACTGTGTATAGAACGATATTAAACCTGGTTTTCATTTGTCGCAATTCATCGGCGATGATCGCTGATGAAGCTTTCCGGTCCTTTGGGACAATTTGGGATTAATTCCGTGTACTTAAAATGAAATACATCTATACATACATATATATATATTGTATATATGTATGTGTATATGTATATATATATATATATATATGTAGAGATGAGTTAATATCATATATAAATAAATATATATAGATATATAAAAACATATATATAGATATGAGATAATATAAGATTTTATAAACATCGGTTTAAAAATTCAAAATATGTACTACTCGACAAATATGATTTGCAATGTATTCACTAACACCACCAATTTCATGTGTAGCTCAGGAAAACAGAAAAATAGTAATAACTGACAATTTTATTCTAAAACGCTCTTTGCATGATCAGAGAGTTTGTTCCAGATTTTAGCTGCATTGTAGCTGTACACCTCTTTTCATAGCATTTGTTTTTGGTTTTGACGACACCAGCATATTTTTATTCTCAAGTTGTTATTATTTAATTCAAACGTACTATTAGTATTAAGGAGCATATTTACATATGATGTCATTTGCCTTTTTATTCTCCCCTGAGAGTTTTCTATCCTAATTTGTCTAAAATCCGTCCGGAACATACATCTTACTTGTCGCCCGTTTATACCCTTTGCTGCTCTGTTTTGAAGATTTTAGAATTTATTCTTTAAAGTTTGATTGAATTTCCTCCAAACCATGGAGCAGTAGTCAAAATGTAGTAACACCAACGGTTGGTACACCGTTAGTAGGGACCGAGGCGAGATATGTTGTTTCACATCCCTTAAAATTCCAATTCCGTTTGAAATTTTTTTACTGTTGTGAATTTGTTGATTCCATTTTGAATTTTTATCAACCAAGATCACTAAACATTTGTCACTGATACCCTTTTTAAATCTTCACCTCCTACATAGATTTTAGGATGCTGAGAATTCTGCGGTAATCTATGGCATGTTCCAATTATAAGTGTATCCCGTATTATCAACATTTATAGTTAACTTATGAAAAAGAAGCCAGATGTGAACCTTATTAAGATCACTATTTAAGTTCTCTTCCAAATGATGATACTGAACTGGCTGAAGAAAAATAAATCCAGTTCAGGAAAGTTAAACTGGTTTAAAAAATCAACCATGTTCAAAACAAATTAACCACAACACCTGTAAATTTGGGTATGGGTATGGCCATAGTTATGGGTATTGTTGTGGGTAAGGGTATGGGTTAGGGTAAGGATAAGGGTGTGGGTAAGGGTATGGTTTTGGATATGGGCATGCGTGCGGGTTTGGTTTGGTATGGGTAAGTATAAGGATGCGAGTACGGGTAAGGGTGAGGGTATAGGTATTATGAGTAAGAGTATGAGTAGGTATGGATATGGGGAAGGTTATGGTTAAGGGTATGTCTATGGATAAGGGTATGTGTATGGATATACGTATGAATATTTTGTATAGCATGCTATGCGATATAAAGCATTTTTAAATCAGATTGGTTCATCTACTACCAGTATATCAGCTGACCTGCAATGGAAAAGCATTTTATATTTTTTTTTTATCAAGTAATGGGCTGGCGTAAAAAAGGGTGCGAGAATTACTTGTTTGTATACTCCTATCTAAACTAGGCAACAGATCAATCAAAGTTTGCGGAACAAGCCACTTATTTTATAAACGTCGACATTCTTTAGCCCAATGCGGACAACTGTTATGAAAAAAATTTCGCTAGCGAAGTAAGACACTCCTACGGGTTCAGGGTACATGGTTACTTCTGTATGCTGCTGGAGACAACCACGAGGATCCACGCGGAAAATTAATTCCTAATTTAACAATTTTTTTTTTCAGAGATTAAATCGAAGAGAAATCCATGGAAAAAGAATCTTCGTAATTGATATAATGAATTGTGAATAGTAATTTTTATAATGTAATGCCGGGATTATTTCTAATGTCATAAGGTACTCGTGAATTTCCTGGCAATTCTATACCGTAGCCATGGTACGACCTAGCTTTAGTGTATTTTTTCGTTCTTTGCCTTGCTTATTAAATGATAAAAAAGCACGGTTTATAACGAGAAGTAGAGACTATACTAAGCTGGTGCTAGTAACGTCTCTCCTTTTTGTTAGATGAACCCATATGATAAGGAAACAATAGTCAGTCTCAGTACGTGACGTCGCTTGCCTATAACGTCTGAATGCTGATTGAAAGGGTTTGCATTAAATTGCAATCAACGAATTGTTTGTAAGTATCGGTGACAACAAACTCTGGAGTTCAGTTTCGAATTAGATAGCCCATCCGTGTTTCTTTACAAAAATTAATATCTTGCTGCAGGATAGACGTGAACTATTACTTTTAATGACACACATATTCCCTCCCCACAAGGAATTGTATTTGCTTTTGAGTTTTCGAACTACTAGTCATTTCACAAGTCACCCTTGTAGATTGATGTTCTTGTTATTTCACTCTCTGTCGAAACCTTGCTTTTGCTACCGCCTCAGTGAAATACGTTTGCTTGGTTTTATGGTTTCATCTAGAAGCAGTCACTACCAATCATTAACAATTGGTTTTTACGACTGAGTTATTGGTTTTCCCCCCTGGCTAATTTCATTATTCTGTTTAACACTCCTCTTTGCAGACGCCCATTCTGTATAAAAGGATTCCTATCATTTCATTTACTAACTTTCTGTAAATACCTTTAAACCAGTTCTGCGATTAAAAATTAGTTTGCAATTTCTGTTAGATAAACTTAAATGCTACTACTAGTGTGCTCACGTAGAGCAAAATAATAGTGTAAAAATCTTAAGGTTCTTTTCGCATATTTGAATGCTACTGTTGGTTTGGTGGGCCCTGATCACCAAGGGCCAGGATTAAGACCATACGTCACAGATTTATGACAACGCAATATTTGGCAACAGAACTTGGCTCTTGTCCTTTCACATGAAAAAGTGTTTCGAGCAAAGTTGAGCTGAAATTAGAATAAGACACCAAGAACGTATTGGAGGCTACCGAAAAAACTTGACATTTTTGTACAAAGTTGTGTATTTTCACATGGTTTTTACAACCTTGGAGAACTCAGGAGAGTGACTGCGTTATTGACTTGTCATCCCGTTGCTGATCATACAATCATTGTTGCCAATACTCGAGACTCGTCATTAATTTACACCGTCAGAGTTTGTTGCCTAGCTTCTGCTGTCCATTTTCCGCTATTGTTAGAAATTATTGGAAAGTAGGATTAGAATTCCCACACTTAAATTTACTTCATTTCAATTTTGTTAGTTTGTGTTCCAACTTTGTTCTGCACTTTATTTCTTTTTTTATGAGCTCGTAACTCGATTTTCCATTGCATTACTTTTTTAAGTACAAACCTTATCCAAAAATTACCGCAGATTTACTATTACTTTAAAATGTATGTTAAATGAATTTTACTTTATTATAGCCTTGTTTCATACTAAAATACAGTTGACTCCCGGGAACTCGAAACTTCGAAATAACTTCGGGGGAAATCGTAAAAGGTTCGCGTTATCGGGAGATGGCATTAAATGAGCGGAAACCAGGGAATAAAATGTGTTTTGTCGACATGGTTCGTTACTGTTCAAACAGAGTGCGTTTTGGTCAGGTTTATTTAAAAGAAAGAGTACAAACAGCACTTTGCCAACGAAGCAACAAAACACGATTTATGTATACTTAATATCAAGATACTAAAGAACTTGACACAAAGGACAATTAGACACTTCAATATGAATGCATGCTGCTCAGTTTGATTCAAAGTAAATTAAATGTTCTTAATTATGTTTTAACATCATTGCACTTTACTGCCAAATGAGGTTCGAGTTATCAAGTGGTAAATTATAAAGAAAATAACCTGAAGAGAAAACAATTTCACTTCGAGTTAGCGGGATGTTCGAGTTATCAAAGGTTCGAGTTACCGAGGGTACAATCACAGTAAAAGGATGAAGCAAATCCAGGGGAAATTGATTTTGGTTCGAGTTACCGCGAGCGTCGAGTTATCGAGGGTTCGTGTTGTCGACAGTCAACTGTACATAAGAATTTTCTACACAAATTTGGAGCCGTAGCTAGCATTTTCCCTTTTGGGGAGGGAGGGGCAGCTAGCCAAGTGCGATTGTGTGAGCTATTTAGGGAGACCTGGTGGTATCCCACCCAAAATACTTTGAATTCTGTCCGCCCACAAATGCTATTTTCAGTATTCTATATGAAATATTTTTCTTAAAAAATCAATTTTTGCCAAAAGTTAGATGCAAGGCATTTTAAGTGCTCACAACAATATTTCTCAGGTTGTGAGAACTTGAGACACGTATGCTGTTTCCACCGTTGAAGTGTAAATGGCATGAACTTGACTTTTCGTCGTCTTTCGTGGATGAACTGGCACCAGATTTCGGTCTCCTATGAATCCTTCATGGTTATCTGAAAATCTGCTTTCTAGTTCCCCGATCCCTTGGTCGGTGAATGAGTAATATGTATGTAGCAATGTGATGAGCTATCCTCCACAACCGGATTTGCAGCTGCATTGGCTCGATTAAGTTGAACGTTTGTATTTCGAGGCTTCACCGTGATAACATTAACAGATGCAGCGACTTGCTGTATTCTATTCCACTCCTTTTCCCAGAAGTTAACCTTTTTAACATCGTTGAAACATTCCTTGGCTAAGGCTACATGGTAGGCATCTGAAAAGTGACAATCCTTAACGATATTATCACAGTACCCAGAAACGAAAGAATGACTTGTCCGATTGACAATGCATTAATTAATTGTGGGTCTTCTATAAGTGCCCGTATGAACCAGCATCAGTTTTTCTAAATCCAGTACTGGCCGTCCAAATCCTATCCATTGCATGCATGACTGAGACATGCTTTGCCAGCAGAGCAGACAGTTTACACTGGCACTCCAACGCGGATGATGCAAAATTTTGGGACAGTGTTTTCCTCCCACCTTCCTGGATTGCTAGAACAGATCTGCCAGTCCGTTATCATTATCAGAGGTAGTCAGGAGTTCAAGCAACTCTGTTTTTATTTACTGCAGTTTCGAGAAATATTTCTGCTCTTTTAGCATCGCCAGCTAAAAACCTTAACTTTCCAACGTTAGAAAGGTTCCGAGCGGATAGCACACTTTTGCCGTCACTGGAAATCGCAAGATTTAGAACATGTAAGGAAAATGAACATTGATGGCATTTGGGTATTGTGCTGTTACTTTTACTTGCGCTCGTAACAGATACTCCACAATACCCTTAACCAGCGAGATAGGACCTGTCAAGTCCCCGCCCCAGCTGAGCAGAAATTAAAGAAACCGAAAGAGACAGCATTAAATTTTTATTTCTTCATAAATACAACAAACTCTTCCTACTCAGACTCTAGTTACATTTTTAATGTAGCATTCACAAATACTTGGTTGAGGAACAGCTCTGAGTCTCATCAGCAATGATGCTCAGTATTTTGGAGTAGATTTAGTAAATTCCTCTTTTATAGCTTCTTTACACGGCAAAGCAATTTCATTTTGGATCTGTGGAAAAGTATGATATGAATTTCCTGATTTGTGGTCAACACCATTCCTTAATTCACTATCAAACTTGGACTTCCTGTTCAAAAAGAAAGCAAAATTTCCATTCTCTTGACTGTTTATTTTATACCAATTTCCACTTATGGGTATACAACTCTGTCCCAGGAAAATAACCTCGTCAACATTGCACAAAACGCTTTTGGTTGTACAAATTTAGTGTTCAGAGATTTGTTTTCGTAATTTACCAATAAAATTTGCACTAGGAGGACATATTTTTAAAAAACCAAATGCTTTTTCTTCGGCCAGTTTGTGATATTCACTACGCATATGTCGGCCAACGTAACTGTTAACTAAAAGCTTTCTTCCAGTTTTTGAAATCCAGTTTATACATATGGCGATACGCCCTGGTGAAAAATCCAAGTAAGAATTATCACATGCTCTGTCATTCCAATAGCACTAAAAATAGCCATTTATTTCCAGCGCGTATTGTGGTAAAACGTAGCCCACATAAGCCTTTCCAACTTGTGCAATCGAACTTTCACCATCGCGGTTAGAGGACCACACTCTAGTTGCTACACCACGTCGCGAAGACATGAGACCGCTCGTCAAGAGAGACCTTAGGCGAACGAAACGACAGATCCGAAAACGGGGAAACGAACCCCGGTCTCCCGCGTGGCAGGCGAGAATTCTACCAGTGAACCACCAACGCCGACTAACCCGAGAATGCATGGAAAATATTACATTGAAGAGATAGACGTCTTTATCGTTGATGCAAGGGCGATCTCGTCTACGTTATAAAAGGATACTGCCACAAAAAGGAGACCCGGTTTGTCCGTTTAAATTGCACGTAACGTTTGTCTATAAAAAGATCACTGACACAAATGCAGTTCTAACGTAGACTTTGAGCAGTAGCTTTGACGAAGCAAGTGAAAACGGACATTCTTTCTTTTCTTTTTTTCCAGCGCGTGTTGTGCTGAAACATGGCGCTGTTAGGCCGTTCCTACGCCGGGAATCGAAACCGAGCCATGGCGGCGAGAGCGCCAGATCCTAGCCACTAGACCATGTGGGAAGGACGTGGGTTAGCTGGTTACGACGCGGCTTAAGATTATCTCTTGCAACGTTTGCGCATTTAGTCCCAAGTGAGAAAGAATACGCGGAGAAACTAGAAGCCCTGGAAATATACAGCACGATCAACTGATTAATTAGTTTAAGAAAAAAACGCTCAAGATTGTACTGTTTGACCCTGGGGTGACTCGAACACCTAACCTTCTGATCTGGAGTCAGACGCGCTACCAATTGCGCCACAAGGCCGGATTACGGCAGTTGCATCTTTTATTAGCTGTTTTTATCAGACGGTTATCCAGTGGTGACATTGATGCTAAAGAAAGCATTGTAGGACGTAGTAGGAGTAGGACGTGTGAATAAAGACTTAGACTGCATTGTGTGAAACTAGTTGTCTTGACAGCGAGCGAAACTATATTAAGGATTACCACAATCTTATTTGGGAATTGGAATGGGCGAGGAACAGCATCTATCTTCACGAGAAATGGATAAGGGGCTTGCAGATGATAGTGATGAGATGAGATTGGAATCGTTGAGCAAAAGTGAGTCAACAGGCGATGAAGATCGAGGTTATGGGGACGACACTGGGCTGCAAACGAAAGACGGAGATATAGCAAGCGATAAAGGTCAAAGTGATGGTCATTTGTATGAAAGCAGTGTTTTAATCACGGAGAAGGGAAGCTTGAAATGGCTACGAGATTACAGAAATCTTTGTCAAGTTGTTGATCAACTACAACTACAGCC
The DNA here is from genome assembly GCA_030142905.1 of Heliopora coerulea. Taxonomy (NCBI): domain Eukaryota; kingdom Metazoa; phylum Cnidaria; class Anthozoa; order Scleralcyonacea; family Helioporidae; genus Heliopora; species Heliopora coerulea. Next base: position 6,024,257 of record JASJOG010000003.1, on the reverse strand, counting down.
TGGGAAATGGACATCCCCGGAATGCTACTGTAAACTGTTTGAAAATGGGGAAGTCTCGATACGATGGTACTCAAACAATGGAACTTTAACGCTGAAAGGAGAAAAGGCTGAAGATATTAAAGAAAAACTTTTAAATTTTGATAGGAAAATGGGCGGCGAAGCCATTATAAACCCTGAAAGTTCAAAGTTCGAAAATTTGCATTCCACCTTAGAGTCACCAGATGGTAATTTGCATACGAGATCACAAAACTGCAATTTGAACATTGAAATGATACGATCAAATGATCTCAACTCCCCCAGTAATCTAAACGATGCATACTGCAACAATAATTCAGAAATTTATGAAATTAAACTCATGTTGGAGAGCTATACTCAGATTATTACTAGAAAATTAGAGTCCCTTGCTGATGAAATTTCCATTGATTAAAGAAAACAAAGAAAATAAAGCTTACTCTATCCTGGTCTTGGAGGATGTTGTAAGTGATCTAAAGAAGGAAAAGCTTGAACTTAACAGAGAAAATGAAGAATTAAAAGTGAAAAATAAGATCTTATTTCAATCCTTGTCAGATCTTAGAACTAAGGTCATAGAACTCCAAGATGAGAAATCGAGCTTAATGACCGCGATGAAGTTGATTCAACGTGAAAAAGAATTACCAGCAGAAAGAAAGAGGATTGGAGAGCTGGAAACTGAGAACAACAATCTAAGAGCAGCTGCAAGAGCTCTACAAGAAGATCTTGATGATAAAAGCAGGAAAGAAAAGCGGGAATTCACCAAAGTAACGAGACGGAATAGAGGAACATCTACAATAGTAGATACTTCAAATTCTCTGGAGACAAAGAACTAGTATGAAGTCCTTAACATCAGTGATCAGGAAGACGATGTCAACATATCTATAACCAAAGCTACCCTAACTGAACCATTGGAAGTTGGTCAGCAGGAAGTCACAGTTAGAAGCACTGATGCAACCCCTAAAGACAGGAACTCTAAACCAAAAATCTTGCTAGTTGGAGATTTTATGACTAAAGATATTAATCCCGATAAGCTTTCGAAAAGCTCGATTAGAAAATTAATATATCCTGGAAAAACAGCAGAGGAAATAGCAAGTGAGATCCAAAGGGCTCAAGTGTATTCTTCACCCTCAGAAGTAATCATACACGCTGGTACCAACAACTTAATTACTAACTCAAGTCAGGAATGCTGCGACAATATTCAGCATCTAAGCTCCACAATACAAAACAAGTTTAAGGAAGCCAGAATAGCGATATCCGGCCTAATACTTAGAAAAGACATTGACGTATCATTAAAGATTCAAGAAACTAATGAATTACTAAAGAAATTATGCCAGAAACAGGGCTACACTTTCATCGACAACACGAATTTGGACGTGACCTGCCTTAATGGTACTAAGTTACACCTTAACCCAAAGGGTTCGGCGCTCCTGGCTGTCCATTTCATCAAATTTCTTAGAAATGGACGATATTCACGATCGAGTATTGGGGATTTCTCAAAGCAACTTCAAAATCTGGGGGAACTGTTGAGGATGCTCGTGCCACAGATGCCAAGGACAAGAACATATCGATAGATGAATCGATGTCTGACTCAGAAGGTAACAAAGATATAAGTTTGCATGAAATTAAAAATCTCAAAGGGTTTAAGATTGCTAGCTTAAATATAAATAGTCTTTTAAGACATATTGATGAGCTTCGAATGACGATACCCAACTTAAAAGTGGGCGTTCTTGCTATAAATGAGACTAAAATTGATAATTATGTTATTGATAGTGAAATTAAAATTCCAGGGTATAAGGTAATTCGTAGGGATTGTAATAGATTTGGGGGTGGAGTGGTTGTTTATATTCGAGAGGTACACTCATTTTGTGAACGAATGGATTTAAATTCGGATTGTCTTGAAATGATTTGTATTGAGATCTCTAAACAACGAAGTAGGCCATTTCTCATTAGTGAATGGTATAGACCGCCTAACTCTGAGATGGAACTGTTCGATGCATTTGAAATGTTTCTTAGTAAGTGTGATGCTGAAAACAAAGAACTGTTTGTAATAGGTGACCTGAACTGTAATATGCTTAAATCACAACAAGATTCTAACTCCAAGAAGTTAATGTTTTTGAGTGCATTATGTAATTTAGAACAGTTGATTAAGAAGCGAACTAGAGTTACTAATACATAATCAACTTTGATAGATCTAATATTCATCAATCAACCTAATAACATTTCCAGTAGTGGAGTTATTGATCTGGGAATGTCAGATCATAACTTAATTTACGCGGTGAAAAATATGACCATGCCAAAATATAGACCAACTTGCCTGAGAGTTCGAAATTATAAAAGATTTAATGACAATGACTTTATTCAGGATTTATCTAGAATACCTTGGGACATAATCACACAATGTGTGAACCCAAACGATTGTTGGCAAATTTGGAAATCCTTCTTTCTAGAAGTTCTCGACCGGCATGCCCCTTTAATTTACAAAAACATAAAGCATAAATCTGTCCCTTGGATAAATTCAGATATTAAAAAATTAATAAGACCTAGGGACCTGCATAAAAAGAGAGCAATGAAATATAATTCGCAGACCCATTGGAACAAATATAAATCGGAGAGAAATAAAGTAAACTCGGAAATGAAAAGAGCCAAAGCAGTCGATTATCAAACGAAAATTAACGAACTTTCTCGGGCAAGAGATATGAAAAAAACATGGTCACTCATTAACATCCTGTTAGGCAAAGGTGGGAAATCTTCAAATATTGCAGAAATTAATATAAATGGAAGTATAGATGATGAATGCCAACATATTGCTGAACATTTAAACGATTATTTTATTAATATTGGTCCAACTCTGGCTGCAAAGTCAGTATGTTTATCTGGTAATGAAGAATTACCCGACAATTCAACTGATGTAAATTCGCAATTTAATTTTTATACAATTAATGAATCAAGTGTTCTGAAAAATTTAAAAAGTCTAAAAGTATCCAAGGCTACTGGGGTTGACGGGATACCGGCTAAAATTCTCAAATTATCATGCAATATTATTTCCCCATCTTTGACCTATATTTTTAACCGTTCATTCTCTACGGGTGTATTTGTTGATGATTGGAAAAGAGCTAGGGTAATACCTGTCTATAAATCAGAAGATAGACGAAAATGTGAGAACTATCGCCCAATTTCTATTCTTCCTATCATCAGCAAAATATTTGAGGAAGAAATATTTGGACAGCTGTATCAATACTTGATTAATAATTCCTTACTTTCCCGATATCAATCAGGTTTTCGCCCAAAACATCCAAAATTATCCCTTTTAATTTAAATGTGTGATAATTGGTTAGGAAAAATGGATAATGGGGAATTAGTTGGTTTAGTTTCAATTGATATTAGGAAAACCTTTGACTCTATTGATCATAAAATCTTATTAAGGAAGATGCATGAGCATTTTGGAATTCAAGGATTGGAGCTAAAATGGTTCCAATCCTACTTGACAAAAAGAAGCCAAGAGTGTGTGGTTAATGGTTACACATCCTCAGCTAAAGAAATTGTATGCGGTGTTCCACAGGGATCTATTCTGGGACCCCTCTTGTTTCTGTTGTATATAAATGATCTGCCACAATGTTTACAAAACACAACTCCTGGTCTGTATGCTGATGATACTCAAATATATGCATCCTCGGTAAATTTCTCAGATTTAGTAGCAAAACTTAATAAAGACCTGGAAAATATGGTCAAATGGCTTTCCCAAAATAAATTACAACTTCATACCAAAAAAACAAAACTGATGTTTATAGGTTCATCCTATAACCTTAAAAACAAAGTTGGTAGTGATCAAGTAATGATAAACGATGAACCGGTTACAAGATATACCTCATTTCGATGTTTGGGTGTAGAACTCGATCAAAAGTTGAGTTGGGAAAAGCATATAGATTCAATATGTAAAAAAAGCAGGTACTGGTATTGGAATTATGAAAAGAGTTAAACCTTTCATACCATACGAAACTTTACTAAATTTATATAATTCTCTCGTACTCCCATACTTTGATTATTGTTCACCGTTATGGGACAACTGTGGAAGTCTGCTGAAAGAGAAAATACAAAAATTACAAAAATAGGGCAGCAAGAGTTATGGCAGGTGCTAATTATGTGAGGTCGTCAGATCTGCTCCAAGCTATGTCATGGAAAAATCTGAACGACCGTCTTAAATTGAATAAATTAGTTTTGATTTACAAAATATTAAACAACCACTCAGCTCCAAATTTAAAAGATAAATTTATTATAAGGGAGACAAATTTAAATAATTACAATCTTAGATATGCCCACATTGACCTCTCAGTTCCTAAGCCTAAAACTGAATATTTGAAAAAAAGTTTTGGGTATAGTGGAGCTGTGCTATTCAATAGCCTACCAAAGGAGGCGAGGCTGACAGAGTCTATAACCAGCGTTAAAAATTTGATTCAAAAAGTGTTTGACTGAGTCAGACTTCGAGCATCGTCGAATTTTATCTTTTTAAACTTTTTTATACCTTAGGACTTAGATTAATTCTTTATATGAATTCTTTGTATTTGTGTGACGCCCCTCATGAAAACTATCATTTGACGATGAGGGTAGCGTGTTTAAATAGTTACATTCATTCATAAATGTAACATGTCACATGTGAGAAGAGTGCTGTCCAGTTTGACTCTACCAAGCATCGCAGGTTTTCTCCGGGTACTCCGGTTTCCTCCTGTCATAACACTGGACCCATGAGGGTAGGCCCTTACTGGACCTCTAGGGAGAGCCGCTCAGATAGCTGATAGGGTTATCCAGTATAAATAAAGGCACTTTGAAAGCATAGTAATCTTGCAAACCAAACCAGGGCGAGGTAAAAACGCGTTCCCATGCCGAAAATCGAACCCGGGCCATGGCGGTGAAAACGACAGATACTAGCCATGAGACCACATGGGAATTTGTACGCGCATTGCTTGGACCTACTCCACAGTTGCAAAGAGAATGGTGCGATAAAATAAGCAATCGTTGGTGTACGAGTTTCTGCCGCGAAAGAGTTGTTGGAGACGATCCCAGTGACGTACGTCACTTACTATTGGAGTGCAAAAAGGGAATCTCGTCGATATGATGGCCCAAGAAAGAAAACTTCTTGGAATTTTGTTAGGAGCGTTGGAAGATCACTCTGTGCGATGAGATAAACAAATAAATGACGACGGTCAATATGTGAGAAGAAGGATATTTTGCTTTACCTTTCAATCCATACAGGTGTGTAAAAAAGTTTCTAGGAAAGATGGAAAGACTGGTGCCGGATTTTGTTTCAATGTTTGTGACGCATGTTTGTGAAGATGAGATGAGCGCGAAAAGCACTATTCCGCAACGAAATTTAATGTAGAAGGCGAGTAAATTTTTTTCGAGCGCAAATTCGCATGGGAAGAAAGAGGAAAATGAATGTAGAATGTAAAATACGTCGAAGTGTGAAACATGTTGCACATCGGGTGCTGGTGAGTTGGGAAAAATCATTCGGCAACAGGAAATTGCCTAATTTGTGTTCCAATGAGAAGACCGTTGGAGGAAAGGGACGATTACCAACAATAATTAGTTTGGGAATCGACATTTTGTCGAATTAACTGCAGTATTAATTTGAAATTTTTAGAAAGAAGGAAAACAAAAACGATAAAATGGGAAGAAAAAAGCGTTTAAGAAAAACTTTCCCTTTTAAAACCTCAAATTAGTCGTAAAATTCAAGAAGCCCTTAAGTGTGCTATATTCTTGCACGAAAAACCTCTCAAACACCATGGCGTAACGCATATTCGCACGAATCTCACAAGCGAAACGTAGGCGAAGGAGACGAGCGACGCGTTGGCGGGGAATCGAACCCTGGTCTCCCGCGTGGCAGGCGAGAATTCTACCACTGAACCACCAATGCCGACGAGCCCGAGAATGCTTTGAAATTATTGCATTGAAGAGATAGATGTCTTTATGACTGATGCAAGTGCGATATTTTAATCGTTGTGAAAGTATATTACTATTGGAATGTATGCTGATGATACTAAGTTGACCGGATTTGGTGACTCAATTAAATGTTCGAAGGAGGTATATATCATAACGTTAATAACGTTGTGGAGTGACTATTGGCTATGAAACTAAATCTTAACTTAGTTAAAATTGAATATTTGTTGATTGTCTCGCGTGTCAAAGTAAAGAATTTAGGGAAAGAGCCCATAATTTTCGTTGGTGATATACCGATGAAAAGAGTAAAGATTACAAAAGCTTTGGGCGTTTTAATTGGTGAATCGTTATCATGGGAGAGCCACATCGAGAAAATGTATAAGACAATATCCATGGGTATTGGACCAATTAAACGACTAAAATCTTGCGTGGATAGTACCACTCTATTGTAAGTTTATAATGAATTGGCACACCCACACTTTGACTATTGTTGTGAAGTGTGGGAATCTATTGGTGTTATATTATCAAGTCGTTTAGAACAATTATACAATAGAGCTGCTAGGATCATCACTGACTGTCCAAATGTACATGGCCAGTCGGAGTTAGCTCAAAATAAGCTTGGATGGAGAACTTTGAGGGAGCGTCGTGCTTTTTGTAAAACAAGATTAATGTTTAAAATTGTAAATAATTTAGCTCCAAGACTGCTTGTTGAGATGTTTCGGCCGACTGACACTTCCAAGCATTACAATCTCAGGGGATCATCGACTGGCCTATATATCCCTATGCCTAAAACGGAATTCCTAAAAAAGAGTCTTAGTTATAGCAGGGCTAAATTATGGAATTGCCTTCCCAATGCAGCCGAAGGTATTCAATCTCTGAGTTCTTTTATGAAAGTTATTTCTTCTATCAGTGGAGGGTAATGTTTCGCTGACGTTAATCTTCCAATTTTATCATTCATCGCATGTATATATTGTTACTTGTCTTTTATTTTAATGTAATTATTTGTATATACCGTACGCCTCACTTGGAAATCAGTTTAATCTGAATGGGGTTAGATAAATTATTGTATGAGATTTGTTGTCAAACTTTGCTTCGAACACGGTAACGTCACTCGGTCTTCCACCTCCAGTACCATGAAAAATATGGGATGGAAATACGTCACAGAAGTGGAAGAAGTTCAAACAAAAATGGAAAAATTACGAATTAGCAAGTGGAGTTGCACAGAAATAACAATCAGTGTGAATAACAACAGTGCTAACAGTTATAGGCGAAGATGCAGTTGATATATTCGATACGTTTACCTGGGACGAAGAAGGCGATCACCTGAACATTGTCACAGTTCTAGAGAAGTCTGAGGCCTTTTGTAATTCAAGAAAGAGGACCATATTACGAATAATATGTGTCCTTTTCAAGAAACCAAGAAAATGGTGAGTTTATTGATCATTATGTCACTGTCTTAAAGATATTATCAGGCACTTGTTAGTTTGGGGCTCTGAAAGAATTCTTTATTTGAAATCGAATTAACCCTACAAACAGCTACTGAAAAAGTTAGATCATCTGGACTCACTCAAGTACTACTAAAGCAGATAAAAGCAAAGCAAGAAATCCCTAATGGCTCAATTCGCGATCTCAGACCAGAGAAGAATAATGATACCTCACCGAGCAATCTGAAATAACTAATTAACAATTCAAACATAAACTGTGTAAGTACTGCGGCTGAAAACATCCGAGAGATTTAGGTCAATGTCCTGCTAATGGTGCTAAGTGCCAAAAGTTTGGTCTATACAACCCTTTTGCAAACAAATGAAAAAAACCCGAGATATCTATTTAGTGGAGGCTGATAAAGACATTTCTCAAGATGAATATTCTTTTGGTATGATAGCACATTATATTGGATCACTTAAAGCACAAGCCAGCAACACAAACAGCTCTATGTAACCATGACAGTAAATAATAGGACCAGGATTAAATTGCAACTTGACTGTGGAGCTAAATGCAATATAATTCACGCTGAAAGATTACAGCCAAGCTGTAGGAAACCCTAAAGACCATCTACTTACCATCCACTGGCCATCTACTTACCACTGATGGGCTTTAGCCTGATCCGAAAAAGGTAGAGGCTATAAAGGTCATGCCTGAACTAACAAATGTGCAGTCAGTCAAAAGGTTCTTAGGGAATTGTCATTAATTCTACCCGGGAGGGGGCAGAAGGAAAGGTGCTGGGCCACAAAACTATTAATTAAAATTTGGTGGAGCTACGAAAACTTTTTGAAAAACCTTTGTGGGCCACGAAGCCTTTTTGGTTAGTATCAAAATTAATCGATGAGAACTAATGTTAATGTTGGATACATAAAAATTAACATATTTCATGTAATTCCAAGAAATATCCATACCACAGCCAAAGGAAAATTGTTCTAAGACCTCCCTCATCTCCAGAAATTTCTATAATGGATGACTTCACAGAAATGACTTCTTCCCTGAAATTCCCAGAATTACAATATTAACGCAAGCAACTCTTCTTATCTCGGCCAAAAGCTATGAGGCACTGCTACCATTTTTGGTTGGTTTATTAGGAAGCCAGAGAGTTGCCAGAGAGTTGTCAGATTATATTATATACTGAGATAAAATAATATTGTAATGAGCACATAATTATTAAATTTTGATTACTGATCATCTAAAAGAATATTTCAAATGCCATGGTTTTCATCAATATTTTTAAGGCATAAGTTTCGACAAATAAATCGTTAGTAGCTCAATGGTTAGAGCGTCTCACCGGTCATCAGAAGGGTGCGGGTTCGATCCCCTTCTGGGGTTCAGAAATCGTTTTTCTGAGGATAGAGCCTGACGAACGTCCATCTATCATCTTAAAGCCATAGAATATTGGTTGATATTATATCCAGAGAGTATCTCCCGTCGTTTTCCTAGAGAATTCGTTATCGAAGGAATTGACCTAATATTAAACAACAACACACTTGTTTTCAACCACACAACTTTCGTTCAGAGAAAGGGCGCAGCAATGGGAACATAGATGGCACCATCGTACGCCACACACTCGTACTGGGATACCTGGAAAAAAACATGTATGAACAAGCAAAAGGACTATTAGGAGATATGATAGGACCTTGCATCAAAGACAACTGGTTTCGATATCTCGACGATTGCTTCATCAACTGGATATTTGAAGAAGACGATCTTCGACAGTTCTATACCCTTCTGAACTCCCTACAGATCCGAATGTACAAGCCACAATTGAACAGAGTACAAAACAGTTAGCTTTCCTGGACATGCTAATCAAAAAATAAGCTACTGACACCAGACAAGCTACTACATACGACAAAGAAACATACCTTATAACCTGGTTTGTAGAATATACACAATTGTGGATGAAAAACAAAAGAGGTTACCCAAAGGAAATAAATAATAGTCGGGATAAGCAAAGCAAGGGCATTAAACCAAAAGGAACTAAGGACACCTCAACCGAAACAAGCTACCGAAAATATCCTCACCTTTGTCACGACCTTCAATCCGAACAACCCATCGATAACCTCACAATACTAAAAAGCAATCCAAAGATGAAATCTGTTTTAGAGGGAATAAAAGTTATAAACAGCAGGAGACAACCACCAAACTTGAAGCAACTACTAGTGGTGGTAAAAAGTGCACCACATGCGAACAATTAATAGTGGGGAACTCGTTTCACTGTAAGTCATCAAATTGTCCCTTCAAAGTGAAACATGATATGGACTGTAACAGCAAGTGTCTTATATGTTCTTACGTATGCACGATGTGGAGAAAATTACATTGGTGAAACCAAGACTAAAGTACGTGAAAGGATGAACCTACATCGGCAAAACATCAGGGACAGTACGGTCTTGCACATGGTGAAACGTGTTGCAGAAATAAGTATACACAATCAAACGATAAAATCCACTTGGTATTTACAATTTTATTTTATATATATGCTGTATATAAATGAGGTAATAATGCTTACGATAAATTCAAGAGTGCTCGATACCATGTGAAGCAGAGCTTTAATGTAGTGTGATTTCGCTTAAGGGTCTATGGTTGCTGCTCTGATTTTCACAAGGATGCGATCTTCAGGCAACTGAATCGTTGCGGATGCGATCTTCAGGGGCGCAGTTTCAGTTGCCTGAAGATCGCATCCGCGTGAAACTCGGAGTAGCAACCAAAAACTCTTAAGCGAAATCACACAAATATATATATATATATTTGTATATATATATATATATATATATATATATATATATATGTATATTTTGTGTATGTATGTATGTATATATGTGTATGTAGTGTATGTATGTATATATTTACATGTATATATTTACATGTATATATATATATATATGTATATATATCTAACTACAGACGGAACCGTTTCGGCCTATTGGGCCTCATCAGTGTAGTGCTGATGATCAGAATGGAGGAGCCTACATTATATAGGCAACTCAAATGTGCCACACATGTGGTACATCTAAGCCATGCCAGAGCGCTCTAACTAGAGACTAGTGAGCGTGCGCAAATCCGCTAGCGGCATATATATATATATATATGCCGCTATATACATATATATACATACATACGTATATATATATATATATATATATATATATATATACATATGTAATATTTAAAAACCGAGCAGGAATACCTTATCGGGATTTAAAACACGGGGCGTTAGCCGAATGGTTTAGACGCGATAAAGCACGAACTGCGAGTTTTTTAAATGTCTTATGAAATTCACCTTTTAATACGCTAATTCGCGAAGAAAGTTTGGAAATTTATCTTTCGTAAGCCGAAAAAATTGAACTTCATCTTCACATATAAAGGCACATGTATCTTTATCACATATATAAATCCGACACGCTTATGATTTTCTTTTGTCTTTTCCTCATGAATTTTTAATGATTTTAGAAATATATATGCAAACATAGAAAACACAGACCCTGCAAAAAGTTTTCTCCCTAGTCACCACGCGTGTAAAAGGACTCCACGCTCGTCGAGATTAGTACCTCGCACGGTGCAATAAGTACCCTCGCACTCGCATGGTGGGCGAGGGGACTAGAATTTGATGATACCACACAATCTTGTACGTTATCAAACAAACATCTGTTGGCTCTTCTACAATATGGCAACTCACAGAATGCATTTACTTGTGCAATGCAAATGATAAAGATTACCTCCAGTAACACGGTTGCTTTTACTTTGTTTTGTTTCAAAATAAAGCGCGATGTAGTTTCCTTGTAGTGCCTAATCACCTAACGGTGACCCAAGGATGCAGGAATCGGTGTCTAGGCGATCCTCGAATCGGTGTATTCGATTAAGACAGCCCGGTCAAAAAACGTGTAGAACTGTTTATAGTCCTTAGCAAGTTATTTTGAAGGTGGGATTTAAAAGATATGCACTAGAAGAACACAAGTGGAAAAATATATCCGCTTTCCCAAGAGCGACGCAAACACCATCTTATGAATAACCTTAGCAGTTTATCATGAGAGGATCTTTAACACAATAACTGCATGTTTAATTCTTTGTAAAGCTGTGTGGTGATATAGATGTACTCAGGACCATTTGTGCTACACTTTTGCTATGAAAATATGTTATCAACTGATGAAAAACTTGCTTACTGTGTGGCACAAACACTGCTGAATTCTACTCCACGTAGGTTATATGAATTGCTTAACTATGGTTCAAATGTGAGACATTTAATCTTGGTCTCAAAAAGTCTTTTTCTGAAATTAGAAGAATTGCTGTCCTTCAGCTTTCACGAGTTTGCTTCGGATAATATGAAGATCACTGTTTTTGTTAAGTGAGATAATAAAGACTGCTTTTTTGTTATTCTTGCATTCCTTTTTGTGCATAATTTGTATCTGACTTACGCTTTGGAGTATTCTTTGTTTAGTTTTTATTTGAATGACGTAAAAATATTCAAACAAAGAATGTATGGTCGATTAATACATGGTAATAAATACTAGAGTGGGAGATCATGATTGAAGTCTGCTCTGTTACCTTAATCCATTATTTTCATCTAGATTAACAAAAGTAATTAGCTTTTGCCAATACACAGACATGCATTTCAAACGATCACTTGTTTAAGAATTTGTGCTAGTAAAATGTTTCGAAACATAAACTTTAGAAAACAACTTAAATCAACCATAAACATTCTAGACAGTTTCCTCAGCAAGCAGTCCTGTTTCTCCTGGTGTTCTGGCGTTATCACCATTATTTGATAAAGCCTGGCCTTCCATCTCCCAAAACTTGATATCATCAAACATTTCATCACGGGTCGGTGGATCGAAAATCTTTTGTCTCACGATGAAACCAGTGATTGCACCAGAAGCCATGGAAATGCTAAGTGTAACTGGGATTGCCGCCATCTGGTAAACGGCTCGCTTTATCGATGTTGGATGCTGAAAAACTGACTTCAAGCTGTCATGGTATTTGTCTTCATCAGCAAGCTTTGCGGCAATAATCCCAGCAGTTCCAGCTAAAAGTGCAGGCATGCCATGAAGATTGTGTACACCGCAAGTATCATGAAGGCGCAGTTTCCTGCTCAGGAAGGGTGTGACATAAGTATATCCAAGTACACTGATAATGCCTGCAAGAGATCCAATGAGAACAGCTCCAAATGGCTGGACTATCATGTTGGCAACGGTCCCAATCGCAACGCCCCCTGCAAGAGTAGCATTTTGTATATGAACCATACTCAACTTTCTCTTGTTCACCAAGCCAGATACTGCAAATGTGCTCACACAGCAAGCCACTAACGAGAAATAGGTATTTATAACAGATCGATCTTGATCATTTCCAAAAGGAACCAGTGCACTGTTGAAGCTTGGCCAGTAAATCCACAAGAAGAGAGTTCCAATCATTGCAAATAAATCAGAATGGTACACAGAGCCTTCGTTTGGGTGATCATTTGCAACATTGTTTCTTAACATGAAACTCAAGGCCATACCAAAGTAGCATCCGAAGCAATGAATGACCAACGAGCCACCGGCGTCAGCAATTTTAAATTCCTCCAAAAGGATGAATTCATTGACTGTAAACATTAAAATCTCAATAATGCAAACGACAAGAAGCTGAAGGTGGCTTACCCTTCCCAGGACAACACCAAATGTAATAAGAACTGAAGCTGCAGCAAAATCGGCTGTGATCAAGCTTTCAATGTCCAAGTGAATGTCGAAGCCAGTTTCTCCACGATGTTTTATGCAACCTGCTACAACTGTGTACCATTGTATGGCAAGAGCTGAAATAAAGAAGTTATAGCCAACCGAACTGTACCCGTATTTCTTTAAGAATGTCATCAGGAACCCAAACCCTACAAAGATCATAGCATGAACATCTTGAAACATCGGGTACTGTTGTTTCGCAGACCGCTGCAATGGATCTTCAATGGGTCCAGAGTTACGAGGATCATACTCAACCAACGTCGCAAACAAAATAATCAATATAATCTGAAACAAGATCGTAGCTATAGAGAATTTCATTCTTTCACAAGGTCTGACCTGGACAAGTCTGATTCGTTTAGTAGTACAGCACAAAGTGTGTATTTGCTTTTCTTAAATTTCCAGGAACAAGACTAACTGAATAGTAAGACCGAACAAAATTTCTCGTTGTTTACTAGATTTAAATCCGTGGGCAGAGGAATTTCATCCGTGGGCAGAGGAATCTTATCACGTGGCCGCTGTAGGTGCCAGTTGTCTGTTGGGTGAGAACGACCTGGCGGGCTTCTTGCACTTTTTTACGATTAGTCACTGCGATAACTGCCCCACTGCGCCGATTATTGTTCCCAAAATACTTCAATTTTCGATAGTATAAACTGCATGCTCTGCTGAACACATACACGACTAACGACTGAACCAGATAAACAAAGGTGAGCATTGAGCGATTCAGTAAGATCATGCGTTGACAACTAAGAAGTTATATTGCTACCTTACATTCTATTTCAAACAATTCCAATATGGAGATCAATCAAATTAAGTACAAAGTTCGTGGCAATATATCTTCGGGACTCCTTGTCGGAGACGAAAGTCGGATATCATTCATCCTCTGGTATCAACAGCACCAACCAAGACTTATTTTAAGAAATATTTAATGATACACATATTTAGGCACATGTAGTTACCAGTGACTATTCTGAAAATGGATTTTTTGGGGGTTACTTTTAGAGTAAATCCTGAAATGGTTCTTTAAAATCACCAACTTGTACCGTAAAAATAAGAACTTTGTTTTTTAATATTATTAAGCATCGTAATTTGATGAGTTACAAAAAGAACTAGCAAACATAAATGAATGTTTAAACGTTTAATATGCTTCGAATGAAATTAAAAAGGTTGCTCTAAACTGAACGAGGGCGTATAAAACACTCGATTACAATGACCTTGATGCTACACACATTCCATCTTCAAAATATTTTACTTCAAGCTTTCTTCCAGCAGCCTGTGGCCTTCGACGGGATATTATGAATGAAAAACAAGATATGATTACAGTACATATTCACACAGTTATGTATAAATTAAGAACGAAACTAGAAAATGACAGTTATTTACATGCATGAATTAATTGTGACGTTGTTTGTTCGTGAGGACAAAATATTGGCTCGTTAATTTTTTTTATTATTGAGCACCGTACTTTGATGAGTATATTAACCTTAGTAATATCTTTTACTATTGAGCACGAAAATAACAGAACTCTAACATTTCTTGAGACTTTGACTTCACGACGACATGGAAGAATTTCAATCGACATCTACAGAAAGCCGACCCACACCGACCGATACTTGGATTTTAAGTCACACCATGACAAGACACACAAGGCAAGCACTGCGCGGAAGTTGATCCACAGAGCAATGATGTTACACAGTACAGAAGAACAAAAGACGCTAGAGCTCGACTACGTAACCAACACCCTCAAATGCAGTGGCTATCCTACCAGATTTATTTCGACAATCAAAAATACCATAAACTCTACAGTAACGACGCCATCACCAGAAGAGTTAGTCGGGATGTTCTTTAAACAAATCGAGTCTCCTGGTCAACATGGTTATGCTGTTCTACCATATACTAAAGGCCTTACCGAGAAACTAAAACGAACCCTACGTAAACGTGACATCAACGTTGCTACGAAACCTTCACAATCTTTACAATCACAATTTCCATCACCGAAGTACAGAGTTCCAGTCGAACAATAAACTAACGTCGTGTACAAGATGCCATGCAAACAATGTTCTTGAACCAATATTGGAGAAACAGGACGATCGTTTGAAACGAGGAAGAAAGAGCACATTATAAACTTTAAAAATTATGCACAGGGGTCCAACATCGCAAATCATTCTTTGAAACACGAACACGTAATAGGTTTTGAAAATAGTCGCATAATTGACAAAGGACACTACAGAATTAGAAAGACACTTGAGTCATGGCACACCGCTACTACAAAGAATAGCGACAACGATGCCAGGAAATTACCGAGCCAATATTTTGTCCTCACGAACAAACAACGTCGCAATTAATTCAAGCACGTAAATAGCTGTCATTTTCTGTTTTCGTTCTTAATTTATTCATTACTGTGTGTATATATACTATAATCACATCTTGTTTTTGATTCGTAATTTCCCGTCGAAAGCCACAGGCTGGTGGCCGAAAGCTGGAAATAAAATATTTTGATCCGAGAACACCGTTTTTATTATTCGGTTATGCCCTTACCTGATCGCGCTTCATCTATATTTCTACAAATTCACGAAGTGTACAATGATGCACGTTTAAAACAGGTTGCGACACCAACTGCTCGACAGGTTCCTCCAGATATTCTAATGGACGACTCCTTTTACCTTTATTGTCCAAAATGCCGTTTCACAGATTGTGGGGGTAATCATGATAGTCGCCAGAGATAGGAAAGACGTCTCGTTTTAAAACTCGGAACCATCCACCCCCTAGTATTAATGACCGTTTTTATTTCATTTAATCGTTATCCCTCACAAAGTCACTGTTTTTGCCTAGCATGGATGGACGAAAGCACCAGTTTGTGCCCTTTCATTAGCTTGACTTTCTGTCATTTATTCCTTTGCATGTTATTTGTTTTGTATATCATAGGCGGATAAAAACATTGGCTTTCTTTCTTTACGTTTTTCTTTATTTTAACCTTTGCGTATTGGCATTCCCTCAGGTCCTCAGCCTGTTCATTCCTCTTTCGGTTTGCTGATGAACGTTTAAAATAACAAATGACTATCCATCATTTACATCTCACTACTTAGTTTGTCACTGACCATTCTATCCTAGTGGTGATTTTTTAGTCACGTAACTTTTTACCTATAAGAATATCACCTAGTTTTTACATCATTTAATGTTTCACTTCGAAGGACCTTCACTCGAAACGTCAGTATATCTCCTCTCTTTACATTTCTCTCAGGGAGCTGAGGAGATAGAACTAGTACTCACATTTGTAATTTCAGCCAAAATGACAAAATTAGAGTAGGAATGGGCATGGTCTCTTACGAGATGAGTACATAAGTAGTCCAATCTCAAACGTTTGTAGGAACTCTTCATGTAATGTTTGTGAATAACAAAGTGGTTTCTAGCTCTGCCTCTGTTAAAGGGTTCTCCTTGATCATCAAGAACTGAAGAATTCCATATCGAGCCATTTTCTGTAACATCATCAGGATATCTTGAAAGATTCGAGACTACATTCAGACATGCCAGAGTATGCTAATCGTCTTGAAGTTAACAGGCCCGCCCAGAGGAAGGGGGGCAACTGGGGCTGTTTGCCCCCGGCCCCAACCTCAATAGGGCCCCCAGACTGCAAGCGCAAGAGGGACTCCGGGCACCATTTCAAGAGAGGCTCACTCAGCATACATATAAATTTATTTCTTTTATGTTTCAAATGAAGGTCTAATAACTGAATAAGATCCGCTACTTTATTTAACCGACACTGTTTATTTATTCATTGAACGCTGGGCCCTTACACTGAGCCAGGGCAGGACACACATGTCTTCACCCCAATAGTTATCTGCAGGCTCTCCGGTAATAAACGAAATGAAAGCGTTATTGTCAAGCGCCATATCGACCAAAATAATTTTTGTATGGGGACTCCCCAAATTTCTATTTTACCCTGGGCCCCACTACGACTTTGGGCGGGCCTGGATGTCAATCATTGTTAATCGCCTTAAGTTCACCAATGAGATTGTTGATTAGCTTTGTCTTAATTCTGTAAGCCTGTTTCTCATTGGCAGATTGTCAATCAGGTCAACAGTCCTGTATCTGGCTTTCTCTCCATAGAGATGGGCATTTCCAAGTGCTTGCAAAACCAGATCAACTTCATGAGAACCATGCCTCACTGACGGAAGAGTATCTTTGGTTGAGTCTACAGGATGACGAATAGTAGAAAGATTTACACGTTTTTTCTTAAATGTAAGACTGATTCTGACTGAGCATTACAATGAAACACAGTAAATGTGTCCAGTAACAGTGCAATGTACAGAACAAACAAGGAGATATAAAGAGGGAAATATGAATAAATGCAGGACAACAGCTTTCGGCTCTTTCTTGGCATCTCCATTTTAAAGAGATATTATATCATGACTGAAAGGTTTAAAATCATGGTCACAACCGAGTCATCAGAGAGCCATCTAACAGACATAGGCTCATGCTCATGTTTTAGGTTACCACTCAAAATAACTCGAAGTTTACATAGTATATCTTATTACATTTGAACCTTCATAGTATCGGTAAAAGGTATTAATGTGTCTGTGATACTCCATTAAGTAACGGATATGCAGGCCATCGTGAGATGCTGCCAAGTTGAGCCTGTGGACGGCGCGATAAACTTGTGACAACAAGGGGTTTCGTCGCTTTGTCCGTGTTTTGAAGCACTGAGCACTTGCTCCATGCATCATAGACATCGACTGTGATGTTTAGAGACTGGCTGCTTGAGCCTCGTCCCAGTATCTTCGATTGTTGAGGTGATAGTTTCGGCATCAATTAAAGGAACATAATACAATTCAATAAACTCTTCATGGACTTCCAAATCTGCCGCCACCCTACGAAAAACAAAATTCACTAGTTGCTCATTATTGGATTGGTCACTTGTTTCATCCGCCAAGATCGTAAGAAAACGTGAACTTTGGATGTCGGATGTTATTTTTCTTAATACCTGATGTGCAATGATTTTCAGAAACTCATTTTGTATCTCGTGAAGTATATACTTGTTGGCTTGTCGTTCCAGCCACCGATTGATGGTGGGATCTCTTCCTATCAACTTAAGAACGTGCATAAAGTTACTGTTGACTCGTTGTTGTTGATTTTTTTTTTCTTCTGCAATGCTTGCTGACGATAGAGCGTTTCCCGATATCATGGATTGTCGCGAGCAAAGTGACCATTACCTCAACAGCCCTCGATGGCAGGAACTCAGGTCACGCTTCTGGAATGAGGTAACGTCTTTCCATACAGTTACTGAATCCTTTAAATATCTGCGGATACATAAAGAACGTCATATGCAGTTCACATTAGTACACTTGTTTTTATTTTGACTGTTTTCTCATTGATTTTATCACACCTATGCATGAGGAAATTGTGGAGTTATGTTATGACAAAGCCATTTTGAAAGACGTATTTCCTACGACGCGAGGTAGAATCACGCCAAATACTCTATATTCATGCTACCTTTGTAGCTGATCACATTGTGCAATTAAAATATTCCTTGTACTTAAGTATAGTCCCCATACAGTATTTGACGGCATCTGACAGTATTTGATGTTTGGCTTTTGACTTCCGAAATAACCTTGAATACCCTGGATATTTGACGGCAGTTTTAAGTTTGACAGGTATTTGACTGCATAAACGCAATGACCCCCCTTTAACAAATAGTTTTCGATCTCCATCTCTTGTTGATTCGCGTATGTCAGAGAAAACGTAGGGGTCGAGGAATGACACAAGCCAGTCTAAAGTCTAGAATTTTTCAGGCGTCTGTAGATCCGCTCTCCTTGATCCTGACGGATTATGCTGGTTCTTCTTCAAATATCGCGTGAAAGAGATTCGTATACTTTTATACCTTTTCTTCACTTTATGTGGAGGGAGCCCGAATTTATCCCCAATTACTTTAAAAGAGCTTAAATTTACATATTTTTCTTCAAAATCCTCACAAAATTGATAATAAAGACAAGGATACTTTTGCACTTTTTCCATAAAATCATCAATAAATATCCATAAAATAATCTTTGGAAACATTTTTACTCGCCATGTTTATCAAATCGCTGTGCATGTTGGACATTTTGAGTTGTCATGGTTACCAACAGTATCCAGCGGTATCGGATGTGTTCTCATATGGTTGCCATCTGGTACCTGGGGCGTTTGACGGTACTGCCAATGGCATATTCTATTTCGAATACCAGGTATTTAACGGTACTCACGGTATTTGCAAATTCATCGGAGTGCAGTTTCATGTGGTTGCGAAAGGGTATTGCAATACCGTCAAGTACCGCTCTATACTATATGGAAACTAGCCTCTAGCGCGAAAACAACCGACTGCTAAGTAATCTTGTATACCTATTGTTTATTGCTGTCGCCGCGGCAATTTTCCCTTTCGTAAACGGTCGTTACCAATTGGAACGGTTGATGCCAACATGTTCTCGCCATCCCCAAGTGTATCCTTCTCACCCTAACTCTGTAAGTCGCATCAACCAGAAACGCGTTCAAAATCTTTTACTGTACCTGTTTTCTTTCCTTGACTGTAAATTAAACAACGAATTATCTTGAGTCACCTTACCCAAACCGAAACCCTAATTTAACCCTCCCAGTAGCGGGTTTTTCCGCCTCGCTTATACCCTAACTTGACCTCTAGTTGTTTAATCATTCTAATTTTAACATTTAGTCTATACAAATGTTCGAAGAAAATAAAACCGTGCACGGTAAAAAAAAAAACCAAACTTTGACTGCAACGAAAATAAAACAATTTCCTCACGGATTCGAACTTACACATTACCGATTGCCTTTGGTCGCACTTGCCACTACTACATCACATTATTAGGATGGGTGGAACATTAGGTTGCTATGGACCGTTCCGGTTGGTAACGACCATTTACGAAAAGGAAAATAGCTGCAGCGATTGCAAAGCACAGTATCTTGAACCTGTTTTGTGTTTGTTATTTGGCTGTGGATCGTTCAGTTACCTGGTGGGAAATTATTATTTTAATTTGGTGTACCTGGAATTGGATGTAGTTCGCCTGAATTAAAGGGAACACTTTTAGAGGTCAGTTTATTTAATGGATCTGTAATGTGCAAATCAATGTTTTGGTTAATGTTATCTTAATTGAAGTAAAGTCGTGCAGCGTCGTTACGCAAAACCATTCGTGCACAATTGCAGAAATAAGTAAATTTTCTACTCAGTCTACTCATTTTGACTGCCAAACGAAATTGTAAGTCCCGAATTAATTTACCTAAATCAAAAAAAAGATCACCTTCACTTGAGTTGCAATACGTCCGAAATAAAGAATCGACAGAATCGTAAGACTGATGCATAAACATTTATCAACAAACAAATGAAATTTACTTGTTCTAGGTGGCTAAATATTAAAATAAGTTTATTAATGTAAAGCGTCTGTGCTCTAACAAACGTGAAACCATGGCCACTGGCTATGGTGTAAGCATTTGGAGTTCTTTCTTAAACATGGTGTTGTGTTTTCATTTACTGAAACGAGTCATCCACAAAATATCCCGTATTCCATTCTCAGCAATTAGTCAGCATTGTTGAAAAGCAGGCGTAATGGAGTAAGAGAGGTTTCACTTTTGTCAGAGACTAGTTCCTCTTGGCTATTTTTGTCATCAATATTTTCTACACGAAAGCGTTGAAGCCGAGATTTCTCGTTCAATCTCCCATTCAATCAGACAGTTGAACTTGGAGAATTCTTTTGATACGCATATATCGGTACACCATCGACGATGAAGTCCCCTTCAGGATCGTATTAACGCATTGTTTGGTGTTTATTTTTAATGATCTTCTTTGAACACTACGAATTACAATTAATCCGACATGCTTTTATATTCCCTTCAATAAAGAATTTCACCTTCTGCGTTCAAACTCTCGAGATGCACGAAATAAAAAGTCAATTGTTGGTTTGCTTTTCACGTTTCCACGGTTAGTTCCGTTTTCGAACTTCCACAGCACCAATATATGCTCGGAAATTAATGAATACGCTGTCACCAGATATCAGCAAGGCAGTACTCACTACCTTGCTGGTAACCTAGTATTATACCTAAACTATACTTACACATAAGCTGGATCAGGATTTAACGCTTTTAGTTTTTTCTCCTTAAATCCCATGACATACGTACAGTAACTAAGGCATAACACTGCATCACGAGCTTCACCGTAGGTGGAGAAAAGGGCATTGATGGAACCACGTTGACCGAAATGATCTTTGCGTGACATTTTTTCCCGAAAGTGCGCTTAGGAAATGAGAATATAAGGGCGCAACTTGAGGGGGGTGCGGTTGGAGGGGTTGCAAGCCTTGCCCTTTATTGTGGAACATGTGTTTGCCCCTTTTTTGACAGCTTTTTGACTTCATTTTCCAAAACCACAAATATACACTTCCTTCAAAATGATCAAAATTACCCCAGCAGTGCCTTGATACCACCATCTAAACCCTGCCCTTCTAAATTCCTGGTTGCACCCCTAGAACATACAGGGTTGGTGAGGATATTTAGGTAAATCCGGCAAACTTTGAGAGATATATGATTTCATGTGTAAAACATGAGATATCCTTTAACGACTGGGCTTATTCTGTCAGCGGTCTCTAAAGGCTGAATACTTTAGTAACTTTAAAATGGCTGTCCACTGTGGCAATGTCCACAGCGAGATGGTTTACAATGCCACAAGTACACACGAACTTGTTGTCTACACACAGAGCAGCCGCGCCGCTTCCGCCATGGCTGGCACAGCTCGTTACGGCACAGCTCACGAACAAGGCCTGTCCCAGTTCAAAATTAATAAAGGTATTTTCTTTACCATTTATTGCGATTTCACGGAAGCAGGAGTCGGATAAGGCAATTAACAAAATAAATTTTCATTGTGAGTCTGGAGATGCCAGAAAATCACTCGAGAAAAATCTCATTGTACTTAAAGAAACTTCGAATGTCAGGTCGGTTTAATATAACACCATACAGTACCATGGGCAAGGTATGAAGGCATGTCATTCATTACGATGTACTAAAAGAGGTTAAATTAAAGCTACAGCAAGTCCGATGGTGCCCTTGACAATTATTTTTACGGTTATTTGCTCTACATTTCGAGCACGACATCAATATAAATACAGCCAACGGTATTCCTTTCGTTATTTACATAAATTAACGCTACATTGTCTTAGTAGGACACTTTTATAGACGTCAATTCTGCAAAGTTTTTCTTTCAGTTTGATGGTTTTTGAAACCAATTACGACCTACCTTCTTCATATCAACCAATGTTTATCTTGCTGGTGAAAAACTGGATGGAGGTTCTACTAGGTTAACGGCCATTATTACATAAAACAAAACATACCCTGAATCAACCCCGATGTTGTCAGCTGATTGTCGTTTAGACAGATGGAAACCTTTCACTACACTTCGCCAACTCGAACCCTTGAGTTTCTTTACATTACGATCTTTGTACAACTAACATACACCTATCACTTATTTGTATGATTACCTTTCGCTTTCCTAGTTTCTATAGCCCGTTTTCTACTTCAGGCGCATCGTACCGAAACGAAGTCGTGCTTGTCCGAAATACTGCTGAGCGTATCAACAGTCACGCGTAACTGGTAAGATTATAGCATCATTCGAGTAATGCGCATACCCCTTAGTGCTTTCCGTTACGTTTCGCTACGCTACGCCTGAAATGGAAAACGACCTTTCATCATTTTTCAAGCTATCAGTTGTTTTCCGTGAAATGTGCGGCAATTAATTAAAATGAACTACGGTCATAACCTTAGCTACGGCTCATTTATGCCATCATGACTACCACTCAAGGGCAGAAAGGAAAGTCAATAACTGAATCCAACTGTGTGCATCCATGTCATCAGATTTCGTTTGACTTTCACATCATTTTCAAAAATCCTTGGAGAAGCATAAATCCATTGGATTTTTTTACCATAACGTTGACATGTACTTTTCTGGAATGAGGAAGGCTCTTGCCATACAAGGTTGTTCCTGCGATTATGACCTCTTCAATAAGTCTAAAACAACACACTACATTCAGTGTCGTGCCCACATTGTTTTCCTCGTTATGGGTTGTCAAACGTAAGTTTAAAAACTATAGCGTTGCAGGATTGGTTTTTTTCTTGCCACATATTATAACGTTTGCTAAAAGGTTATAAGTACAATTATTTCTTTAAAAATCTACAGTTAGACTTAACACCTCGTTTATTAAGTCGTGGCTGACTTTCCTCTCTTTTCGGCCATAATTTTCTCCAGCTGTTCACGATAAACGCTGTACTTGTTTAATACCTTGAAAAATTAATACAGTTCATGAATGACTGGTGTAATTGTTAATCTGTGCTGATAAAAATGCTGATAATATCATCAATATTACATCTTTATTTCCATATGGATGTAGATATTTCATACTTTGCTTGGCTCTCAAGCTATACAAAGCATTTTTTATATATCTTCTAAGATTCATTTGAAGCAAAGATTTCCAGGTTGACATGGTAACATATGCATCTCAAAGTTCTAACAGTGTACTATTTAGGAAAGTGATTTTCTTCTCAACGAAACAACTCGCTATGATTTATCTATTTCACAACACGTCATTTAGTGTTTTAGGATTTCAGTAAAACCTATGATCTCACCCGATTGATGTACTCGCTTTCTTCCATTTCAAGAATTCTAATGAAATTCTGCAATTCGGGTATAGAGAATGCCTCCCACTACACAAACGAAACATAAAGATTGAAAATAAACATACAATTTATCTTAATGTGACCAATCATACCTTCATAAACGTGCACAGATATGCAAAATATTCGAGTTATTGGTTAACGTATAGTGTAGGACTCCTCGAGTAACTACGATCAGGGCCACTCAGGTTGTTCCAAAGGTGATTAGCCTGATTCTAGGTGAGTCAAAATGCCGTACAAAAAATTCTTTTGAAAAGTCTGAACTCACACAGCCCAGATGTAATCCTGAATTAGTATCGATCATCTTTCGAGTAGGGGTGCACCGGATTTAGTATCCGGCCGGATAGTGAAAAACTTTACAATCCGGTATCCGGCCGGATTGCCGGATATTTATTCGATTTAGTTTTCTACAAAAATGCACTGATTGATGACACAAAAAGGCACAAAAGTAGTTGGCTGGTGGTTGGTTTCTAGTTCATTCATTAAACCACGATAAACAAAAGCTATCAACTATCAATTGAAGATCGCAATTTGCAAGATGGTGTGAATATGTTCTTGCACCAATTATGAAAATGTACAGCGTTAACTCTTTCTCTATCCATGTGTTTGGAGCCAGAAATGAGAATATGAAACTTTAGAAAAACTGTATTTTCCCCATTACTTTGTTTAATTGCTTTATTTGCGTCTTCCGCTTGCTATTTGTATTTATTTTAAGATTAACTGTAGACCTTGTCAGTAGATCACATCTAGCCATTGTAATAACAGATTTAGTACAAACGCTGTTTGGAATAAGATGGCGTCTCGAGTATAGTCTAGAGGCAATTCAGGTTATATTTCTGTGTAGTAACTAATGACAGTCTCCACAATGTAGCTCTAACAGTTACACACGAGAGCAATAATCTTGGGCAAAACTGAAAGTGGCTTATTTATTAACGTAATTATGAATCGAATATGGTATCCGGCTGGATTTTCTTTCACTATCCGGCAAAAATCCCGTATCCGGCCGGATAGTAAAAATCACTATCCGGTGCAGCCCTACTTTCGAGCAGCCTTTGGGCCAAGTGCTATAAAGGCAAAGGTTTCATTCATGGCTCTCAGAAATTAAAATAGATATCACAGTTAAACTGAGAAAGAATCCTTCAGAAACCATCAACGAAGTGACAAGTATGGAGAATGACCAGCCATCTTGTAAATTATGACTTCAAATCCAAACAATGCAACGAAAATTAATACGCTCTTATGTTACATGCTCTACTATACTTACCATAATGTCCCCAGTTTCATTTTCTTGCAAACAAAATGAGTGACTTTTGTCAGCTCCTCCCCAAATCAATCTTAAGACCAATGGACGCTCGTCATCTGCTATTCTCCTTAAGGTCACTTAAAATACAAATTTCGCATATTATCGTCGTCATATCAAGTTTGGTACCTTAAATTTATAGGAACAAAATTTACATCAACTTATTATGCAACTATGTCCAACAACTATTAAACCGTACGAACGGTATAACAACTTATCATGCAACTATGCCCAACAACTATTAAACCGTACAAACGGTATAACAACTTATCATGCAACTATGTCCAACAACTATTAAACCGTACAAACGGTATAAATGCTTATAGATAAAAATAAGATCAAATACCAGCAAAATGTGACAAGTGTTTGGTACACAAAGTCAATAATGAATATGGACTAAATAAATAAGGGCTATATTAAAATGGACACAGACACATACACAAACACAAACACAATAATCAGCTTGGGGTGCTGGTAGCACCATGGTGGCGTAGGTGGCTTTCACCTCCGTGACTAGGGTTCAATTCCACCTCCGTGCAGTTGTCCAGTTAAAGTTACCTGGGTCATATGTAAAAATATCGTTATCCAGCAAGAATAACGATACTTACTACCTCAATAGGTTTCCAAATCGAGTGTAGACCATTTATTAGGAATACACAACAAAAAACTTTATGGAACGATAGACGAACGTTCGTCAAGCTCTATCCTCAGAAAAACGATTTCTGAACCCCAGACGGAGAATAAATATGGACTAAATAAATATGGGCTATAAAAAAATGGACGCATATATATACAAACGCAGGAATCAGCCTGGGGTGCTGGTAGCACCGTGATGGCGTACTGGGCTCAGAAAGAGCACCGTGGTAGCGTACTGGAGTGTACTCCCCGTCTGGGGCTCAGTTCTTTGAGGATAGAGCTTAATGAACCTTCATCTATCATTCAAGATATCTCCAAGCTCCCACATTTCTAAAGTATGTATCTCATGCAACTTCATTTAACTAAGTTTAGAGACGCTGCTTGTTCATCAGGTCATCGACCCGAAGATTAGCCGCTGCGGCTAAAAAAATAGCGTACATGTCTCACGGGGATAAACAACTTAATATTAATCCTTTAACATTAAAATAGTTTCTCTTTTGTTCTTTGTTCTCCCTTTGTTTTCGCCTTGTTCATTGATTTGTTCTTCTGTTCTTCGGCATCAATATACTGGATACTTGGTATTAAAGGCTTAAAAGATCTCAAGTATTTAGTCTTATAAACGTGAAAGAGTCTTACGTTAACAAGTCCGTAAGCCCTCACTCTCAGCTGGACTATGAGATTTAAGGCATCATTTCCGGTGCAATTTTGTGCGTCGTGATTGTGATTGATATACATGCATTACTCAACACTATTGATATATAATGAATTGACTGTGTTTTATATATAAATATCTAATTTAACAAAATAGTTATTTGCTTAAATAATTAATCAATTAACAAAATGTTATTTAAAACAAAACAATAAATAAAATTGATATATTTTGGATGAGCAAATTTTAGCCATTTAATAAATAACCAATTTCAGAATCATCTTCAGAAACACATGAACAGAAAATTTCCATGATAATCTGACACTGCTTGTTAATTTCTAGAATGCAACCGTCTCTTAACGCTAATATTAGATCATTTCCTTTAGCACTTTTTTAACGTAATTTCTTGACTTTTTTTTTCCCCCTTCTAATTAAATTCTTCACACGT
The DNA here is from genome assembly GCA_030142905.1 of Heliopora coerulea. Taxonomy (NCBI): domain Eukaryota; kingdom Metazoa; phylum Cnidaria; class Anthozoa; order Scleralcyonacea; family Helioporidae; genus Heliopora; species Heliopora coerulea. The sequence continues at coordinate 5,997,402 of JASJOG010000003.1, read as the reverse complement.
CTAATTCTTCACCACTTGACTGTTCGCACTCCTTCCGCTAAATTGTTCTTGCTAACTGTTCCGCTAATCCTTTGTGACATTCTTTCATCACTATTTTTGCAACAGTTAGCTATTTAAGCCTCTCAACTCCTGTAAATAATTACTCTGATGATGTTACTGGTTAAGTAACGAAACGTTAGTCAATAAAACTTTTTAAAGATATGGTTCCACTATGGCTTTATTTAAACTTATTTGCTGGGTTATTATATTTTTAACTAAACTTTGAAAACGTTGATTGAGAAACTTGACAGGAATTATTGTGAGTAAAGAGTAAAACATTGCACTTCGTTAACCATTTCAGTTTTTTCTTTTATTTTTGTTTACACATTTTCAATTGTGCTGTGCAAAGTTATCAATCAAATAAGAAGCTAAAATGAGGGGGAAATTTTTCTGGGAAGTAATAATTAATTCAAGAAAATTTTTGTAGTTATCATCATTTAATAAAATTTGGTGACACAAACTTCCCCTTAAAAAGCAATCCACCATTACCATATCGAAAGAATGGCCTTCTGATAAATAAGATTAACCCTTAATAAGTTACGAAATGTTCTAGTTACTTCATTTTGTAATAAAAAAATTTTCCTGAATATTTGGTTCAATAAACGTCAAGTTCCAAGATAATGGGCTTACTCTGAAAGATTAAAAATGTGCCGGTGCAGATACCTTAACTGACCGAAAGCTTTTTTCAAACCGATAGTCAACCGGAAAAGCTGACGCATGCACCATGCAATAAAGAGAATTTAAGGTATGATCGCAGTAACAAACTATTTCTGCGATTTCTACAAATTATTTTATAAATGAAAAAAAGACAACATTTCTCCATGTTTCTATTGAGTCGTACCGGACATTTAAGTCTCTTAAATAAGTGTCGTATCATGTTCGTCATGTGACCAATTTTTACGACAGCGTACATTCAAATGTATAAAGGAACCATAGCATCTTTAAAGAAACAGACGACTAACATTTCTTTTGATAAATTAACCCTACCGTTGTCATCGTCCTGGTACCTCTCATACAGCGCAAATTTCCTGGGATGATCTGAAATCTTGTACTTCCCAAGCAAAGCAACAATAACCTAAATGAAAACAAAGCAGTTACATATTCTCCGAAATAAAGAACTTAAATCAACACAATGTTCGTCTGATGTATGTTAAATATTGTTTACAAACTAATAAAATGCATTTTTAGTGGTAATAGTACGAGAAAACCTTAAACGTCAATCTTGCAGTTTTGGCATGCTGACTTCGTGCCATACATAACATCTCCAAATCTAGCCATGCAACCAAAGGCCACGTAAATTACAACGAAACAAAATCATCCGCATGTATTGAACGTATTATAGGAGATTTCATTTTATTTCAGAGTAGCAGAACAAATTTCTTCAAGCGGAAGATTGGTCTGTCAGATGGATCATCAGCCTATTCGAGGGGGTAGTACAAGAGGGGTAACTTCTGTGGTTGGGAGTAATGGAGGCCTCCAATATTAAAAAAAATACAAATTAAAAAGAAAACACCTTATAAATGCATTCTGGAATTTTTCAGCAAATACTGCAACACATCATAACTTCTTCAAGGAAATCAACAATAGTTCTTTTTTAAATCCACCCTGATGCACATGGTACACATCAGTTTGAGACATATGTTACGAATCTGGGAACTCAGAGAGATATCACGGAAAGTATATGAACATTCGCCAAGCTCATACGCCAGAAAAAACATTTTCCAAACAACAGACGTCAATCGAACCCTCAATCTTCTGATGACCGGTGGAGACGCTCTATCCAATGAGCTACCGAGAGTCAGGTGGCTAGCTAAGGTGCAAGTTCGATATATGTGCTGCCAACGCGGTAACCTTAATATGTAAATAATAATAATAATAATAATAATAATAATAATAATAATAATAATAATAATAAATTGGGCACTGGAGTAGGACAAGCACAGCTTCAGCCTACTACGGGAATGTCGACGCTCCCGCCCACCAGAGTCTGGGGTGGCACCTTTGGCAAGTGCCAGCAACCCCTTAGCCAAGGGTAGATAAGACTCTTTAGCCTTGGATGGCAACTTATCTAGGAGAAGGAAACTCCGAGATAAAACCAGAAATAGGTAGGCAGGGCATTGACTCGGAGCCAGTGACCTCCATAAAACGAGCAGGCTTTGATGAGATGACCTAGGGAGTGGCGCCCCTGCCTTGCCAGCTGGGTAGACAGGTAGCCGAAAGCCTCAGCTTGCCTTAATTGGCTGGCAGCTGCAAGTACACTACCTTCAGGTGTTGGCAAACCTGCCCTGTTAGCCCAAGGACTAGAAGAAAATCTGTACAGCAGGCTGATGCCCCTGACCTTAGTTAGTTGAGGATAAACCAGCCTTAAGTGCTGAAACAGATCTGCACTAGTCTAAGAATAAAACAATATTCAGTTTTAACCCTTGCACCTAAACTGACGTTAATTGGTTGGAAGTGCAACAGGGTACTGTTAAGGTCAAACTGGATATACGCATCGGGGAGTACTTTCAGGGACTTTAGAGGGCTGTATATCCCTTGCTCCTTCCTGACTGGATAAGTTGGGCGAGTAAGGGCTGGCCCCGTGGGTGTTTCTTAAAATCCATTTTAATGGTAAAATTTCGTTTCCCCACAAGTTCGCTGAAATGTGCAATGTCTGTTGCGGCCTTACCTGGCGGGATGCTGGGAGCCCGTAGCAGGCTTAGACCCCTTCCACTGTCCTTAGTTGGGTGGTGTGCGAGTTGTAATAATAATAATAATAATAATAATGATGATATTTAACGATATATATGCTACGAATGTGGGGTCTCGAATATACCATGGATGATAGATGAACATTCGTAAAGCTCATACCTCAGAAAAACGATTTGTGTGCTCCAAATGGAGCTGAGGTATTAGCTTGATGAACGTAACAGTTCGTTGTAGATTCGCTTTGTAACTCGTTCTTTACTTCGCCTTTTGCGTTTCTCTTCATTCACAGACGGATTCCCCACTGGCCTTAGGTTACATGCTGTTTACAGTTTGAAGCCTTAAAGTTGCGGAGCACTGTGTACTGAAACTTACGGACATTTGTACACATGCCTCAGGCAACATGGGAATTTCCGTTCTTACTGGCTCACTAATACTCCTTTACGTAATTAAAACACTGAACATTCGGTTTGTGTAAATGTTTCATCAGATGGTTTGAATCCGGGGTTTGTGGATAATCTTGTTATATGTAATTACATATTTCTATCTAATCAAATGATGTGAATAGTTCTCTGAAGATGTTATTAGAGAAACAACGAAACATTAGACTTTATTGAACATCATTATTCTCGTGTTTACGGTTGCTCTACGTAGTCTATGTTTGGCCTCATTATTTATATAGTACTAAGATTACGGTTTCCACGCCTGGTGAATAACCAGCCCAGTTTGTTCTTCCACATTCTTTGAGGTTTCCATGTATGTATATCTGAATCATTGACGTGATACACGTTCAATAAGTGACGGTCCAAAACAAACTTCGAAGTGACGTTGCATCATGGATTCAACTATATATAATCCTTATATCCCAATTTCAACTAGGAAAAATTTGTGGGAAAAAACTATCTGAGGAGAAACCGGGAAAATGCAGGGTATACGGCACCTGCTCAGGCGGCTAGTCATAAAACTCCTGCGATCATGGTCAGGTTGAAAACGCATTAATTCTTCACGATAGCTAAGTAAAACAAAACAGTTCAGACGCACGGTACTTTGAATGGTTTAAATATTTACAATCTTTTCGTATGCCGAGAGCCATTATTTTTTGATATATTATTTACAGAAAAGTGATGAACTAATCCCAATAGAGGACCGGTGCCTGCGTGACCATGCCATCCATTGCAACTATATTTTCCAAACCTGTTACTGTTAATCTTTGTAATTTGGTCATTTGTTCTCTTTTATACAATGATACAGTATTCCAAAATTAGCCGACTGGAAGAGAAAAAAACTTTTTTTGTAGCATGATTTAATATTTAAAATATTTGTATATAGTGTTATCTTCCTTTCCTGGAAAACTTTTCAGTCCCTTGAATTTTCAACTATCTACAAGGATACTAGGATTATACCTGCTGTGCTGTGGTATCACTGGTTATATGAAGAGCTTTCATGGTATTCGGAGGAAGGAAAAATGAAGTTTTGGTTCCCTGAAAAGAAAACACTTCAGGTTTAAATCGTTGTACGCAGACCTCAAAAATTAGAAATAAAATTAAAGTACAACAGCAATGAAAATGTAAGTAAATATGAAATGGGATGAAACTTTCGAACTATAATGTTCAAGTTACTAACATTCAGTGTAAGAAAAATGTTCTTAAATTCAAACGAAAAGTACTTTATTTTTATGTTTGTTTTCGTGTCCGCCACTGGGTGCTTATCAGCAGAAAGAAAACGGAAATAAACTTTATGGGAGTAGTTGTAGGAGTGTAGTTGATTGCTAGTACAGTAAAGTCAGTGTAGGACCGAAAAAATGATCTTACCTTAATGACTTCATGGAAATAAGAAGAGTGCGAAAAGGTGACGATAGCAGAAACGGTAGTTGTTTTTTGTTTTTTTCACTTCCCTCGGACAAATTGATCTCCTCTACTTCTCATAATTAAAAGAATTTATGCCAATATAGATAACTTTAGATCAGTGGATTAATTTTACTTTTAATTCAGTTTTATAAGAAGCACAATTTACGTGACAGTAGCTGTTTAATGGGGAGTTAGTTGGTGAGCGAGCCTAAAATGAAGAGAGCGCACAAATGTGCATCGGTAGAAATGCTGAAGGGCAACTTGTGAATTGCTACTGACTCCGGTGGAATACGATACAATGGAAAACTGTTGAATTTATGAAACAGTCACAGATACCGTAACTGCACCCAGTCTAACTGAATCAAAGAAGAACTTAACGCAGTTTTGTTCTTTTTCGATTTGGAGGAGTATAAAGTTCATCAGGCTTTTTCGTCAGTTCAAGCTCACTAAAATACGCCTGTGAATGTCCTTGACGCAGCCTGCAACTTCCTGGCATTCTTTATCTGCATAATCTCCGTAACCATGAGTTTTTGTGTCAACTTCTGGGTTTATTTAAACCTAAATGAAGCTGACATATGCCTTTTTCAAAATTGACATTTGTATAACAGTACGCTTGGGATTTCTAAGAGACTCACATGGCGAAAAGTCGTTCCTGGTAAGAGTGGATGGTATTTTGGTATCAAATACTATTTTTTATATTATCTTTTAGTAATCGGTAAGACATTGCAATTTTGCCGTTTTCGATATATCGTGATTACTAAATAATACGGACTACAAACCAAAAGAATGCTAGTCGATGCGGCTCTAAGAAAAACAAAAAAAATTGTTTGAAAATTGAAATATAGAATATCGTCCTCCTCTAGCTTCTAGTATCAAGGTCACCTTAATGGCGAGCCAACTTTTTACTTATTGATAATTAGACAACAGTTGTCCCAGGTAATAGAGTAACCTTGAGTCATTTCTCTTCAGAAAAGTTATAACCAATCATATCGGACCACCCTCCGAAGCGATTTCAACACAATGCTCTACATGGAAAATTTGTCCTGGATTAGACAGCCGTAGTGCTTACATGCGATAAAGTTGTCTCTCCCCAGACGGTCACCAACGTTCATAGACAGTTTTGCGGTTTCTCGTGTGCTTGATTTACTAGAGTTTTAAAAGAATTCTTAGCTCGTCTAGGGTGTCAATTTGGGTCACGGTTACCCTCAAGCCAGCACGAACGTTTCTAGATATAAACAGGTCCTTATGTTGCTCGTTTAAGCTTTAAAGTGCGCTACGAAGACTGACAATTAGCTTCATCAAGCCCCTTAGTTATGGTATGGCAACCACATTAGATATATATGAACGACATAAATTTGTTCCAAATCATAACAATAGCCCATACCTTTGACGAGCCACTATCTCTCCTCCACGAAACGGCTTCAAATATTGATAATGGCCTTTGACCGGCAATGATGTTGATAGGGCGTAAAAGATTCATTGCCACTCGTATGAAGCCTTGAAATATTACAGCATTCGTGGAGTTATAACTCTGGTAAAACACATAAATTGAATACATATGATCACCAATTAGCTTAACATAGCTGCGATAGTGCCCTAATACGAAGATACAAAATAACCATGTAGCTGTGAATTATACAAACATATAAAACAAAACATAATCCGGAGATCAGCATCTTGAGAAATCCAAGATATGGATTGAAACAAGACGAGAAATGGGTTTGTGATATTTCGATTTTATTACAAACCCATTTCTCGTCTTCTTTCAATCCATATCTTGGATTTCTCAAAATGCTGATCTTCGGATTATGTTTTGTTTTATATTTTTTCAAATTGTCGGCTGGTATTGGTTTTTTTATACAAACATATGTTCCAGATCAAACACGAGGACCGAATAGAAGTTTTCACCAACTTAAAGTTCCGGCCGAAGGAAAAGCCGCCCCGAAAATAATGGAGCGAGATCAATATACTTCCATTCTGATCGATCAAGCTCGGTCAACGAGTCGACTACTATTCAGCGACAATTGTACAAATAACTATTTTAGGTTATATCAAAATCAATATATGAAACATGCAGGAGGTCCATGCTGTGAAAACTTGTACTGTCTCTTGACTTCAAGGGAAAAAACTTGCACTCAGTCAAAAATGAGATTAAATTGTGCTCTATTCGGGCTGACTGGTTTGGTAAATACTGTAACTTACTTATATTTTTGTCAAGTTTTTGTTAATATCCTCGTATTTTCTGATGGTTTTAGATTTTTTGCGCTTGTTAGCCCAAATGCACAAAATATAGCAGGAAACAAACTCCGAAAACATCTTGTTAACTCAAGATTCGGAAGGAAAAAAAAAAAGACGAAAAAGATGACTGATATTTCAACTTTATTGCAAAGTCCTTGTCGAACCTGACTGAATTATATACAAGTTGTTATTTATATACAAGCTCTAAGGATCCAACAGCTTTGACGATAACCTGAAGTTTACAGTTGATACTTTTCATAATGGCTTTGACTATTTCCTCCATTTGAAAATCTGAGTTTGGCATTGACGTTTTCCGGAAAGACACCCACACTGACCAACATACGCACTTTTCGAGTTTTGAGCCGTGGGGCCGCAAAACAGCATGGATAAAAGCAGTTTTGCATCGGGCCTGTCGAATATGCCCTAACTCCATTTTACTTAATAATTGCGTTTCTAAAATCAAAACTTTTGTGTCCTGGAACGGTTTTCCAACTGCCACGCGAAATTTGCTCATCAACGAACCCACACGAAAATAATATTGGAATTCAAAACCATCCGCAAAACAAGCTGATTCTGATAATCTGCCAAAAATTTGGTTTCGTTCACCATATTTTGGAGAGAGAGGAGAAGTCCTCGTTAAATCTTGCACCAGAAAAATCCGTCACAGTTTAAGGATACCGGTCAATTTTATTACTATTATTTACGATACCACTAAAATTTCTTATTCCACCTCAAACAAAGACAAAATCCCTGTTCTTTCGCAAAGCAACGTCGTGTACCAAATCACTTGTCACGGCTGTAATAAAAAATATAGCAAAAAAGAACGCTATCTAGACAAACGTTTTTCGCAACATTCTTCGGACTTCCTTAATAGAGCGATTGCTAACCATTTTATTCATTGTGTGCATGCTAAATTTCCGAAATTTATGATATATTTAATGATGTTTCTCCCTGCAATATTTCCACTAGTTTTAAGAATCTTATAGTCGATAACTTTGATATACTTCATTCTTCAAATTCTGTTACTTCAAATAAGTTACCTATATTAGGAGCACTTTATATCAAATTTAATAAGTCAGAACTGAACTGCGGTCTCAAAGCCAGTAATGACCTATCACTTTTTCCGTAAATATCCTTATCCACATGTAAAATAACACAACCTTTCAGCAGCGACACCTTCGTAATTTGAATGCGTAACACCCCTTCATTCTGTAGTGATGATGTCGTCATCTTAGGGCTCTCGGAAATACTAAATAACAGCTTGTATGTAACTCAGTCAGGTTTGACAAACATTTTGAAACAAAGTCGAAATATCACTGTCACTTTTCTTGCCATGTTTTTTTTTTCGAATCTTGAGTTAATAAGATATTTGTTTTCACAGTTTGGGTTTCCTGCTATATTTTTTGAAACTGTCGGCTGGTAATCGCTTTAGAATACATCATTCGGTAGCATTCTGATTTGAATAGAAAATGAAAATAAATTAATTTTTGCTTTAGTTTGACGAAAAATTTGGCCATACGTTGTCGCAAAACGTAAGCGAACGATAAATTCTCCCAAATTTTCCATACTTGTATTGTTTTATCAGCCGACATTCACTGTAGCAGACATTTGAAACATGGGTAATGAACGGCAAAACCAGTAGATTTCCACTTTTCCATCAAATTCCAATATTAAAACTGTGAAAAATTGACGAAAAAGGACAAGTGTGCGTTTGTAAAGGACAATTGTTTTCACAAGACTACCAATTCTGAGTTTTTTTTAAGTAGTCCCTTCAGTAATTTTTACAGGACAGCAATCTACATGCAATACCCTTGACTTTCAGACCATTTGTTTTCCATTCAGAACATGTCACATTAACATGCGCCAGCTCCTTCAGTTGCGTTGTTACGACCAATGTTGTTCTAAGCAATTTTTTTGTTCATTTTTTCCTACGGGATTTGGGAGTTTTTGGTAGCCCGTCTTTTTTCTTTTCTTGTCCGTCATATCTTTTCAAAGAATTATGAATTTTCTCGTATATAAAACAGAAAATGAAGAAAGACTGGCAGCAGCCAAGTCATTCATCTAAGCCTGTTTTCGAAGCAAGCCATTGCTTTGTTTCTGATCATATAATTTACTCTTTGCGACACTTTTTTCATGCATATAATAAACGAAGTAATTTTACTGGACATAAATGCTTTTCCACCTTCTGAGTTTTAACTGCTGACTTAAAATGTGGCAAAAAATCTAATATTCTAGAGGACGCCATCTTGTTTTCCAAAAGAGCGAATAGTGCTGGACTTCCAGGCGGATACCGATGAGGGTCGGAAGCCAAGGTGCAACCCCATTTATAGATCCAAAATCAGTAATTTTAAACAGCTGTCATCGCATTAGAAATTGAGCGTTGTGAAACAAACTATTCAGATTAAAACCGTTTTTGGTTTTTGCGCATTTGCAAGAGATTTCCTTGCTCCTTCTGCGCAGTACACCAATCAAAAATAACTTGAAAAACGAAAACGACCCCTCTTTGAAAAATCCATCGCACGCCCCTGTGGATTACTTCCAGCTCGAGAAACCAAACGTCAACACGGACATCGACTGATTTTGTATAAGCTAAACGTAGTTGTTAACTCTTTAACGTAACATAAATTATATCGCGCTAGGTAAATTTCTCATGTCATTCCTGAACAGTAATATTCCTCAAAACCTACTCTATGTATCACAACAGGAACACACAAACACATGAAACACGTATAACAAGCAGCAACAAATTACTTGACTGAATGCTCTCAAATTTTTCAAATCATCAAAAAAAGTCGACGAAGATTACGCAATCAGAGCTACCGACAAAAGCTAGGTCATACCATCGTCATTATTAACCCATGACTTGATTTGTTGAATTCTTGAATCATTATGAGCAAATCATTTGGAGACAAATCACTAGGTAACATAGCTGGGGCATTTTTCTTTACATTTCCCTAACAAAAACAATAGACAAAGATTTACTGAATGAGTTAAACAATCTCAACTCTGTCTATAATACAGAACTCTTTGAATAAATGTCCTAACTTTCTAATGGTCGTTTAGAAGTACAGAATGACTATTTCGGAGAAAAACACCACATTCAAAGGTTCATTTAAAGTCAATACACGATAAAATGGTCAAAGTTTTCATAACTATTAGTTTTAGGATAAGAATAAAGCCGAAAGTTTGAAAAAGATGCGGTTAACTTCTCCAAAGAACTACTTCAGATAAAACAGAAAATGCGCAAATTTCAACCAACAAGTCACAAAATGCATATCTAAATTATCCACATATTCTTCCGTCGATAACATACTGTAACTGGCCCGATATAAAAAACAATTTGGCCTGCCATGCCATGTTGGTTTGGTAGGCCAAAAGAAATATAACCTTCCATTACAGTTTCAGAACTTCCATAAAGTTAATGCGGTTTTATAAAAAATAATTATAACTGACTAGTTGGTAACAGCGTTAATGATTGACATGCACATTGCACACAATGTACATGTGGGAGTTTTGTGATATCAAGGACAATATGTGGACGTTTTCCCAAGCTCATACTTCAAAAAAAAAACCGATTTCCGGGCTCGTGCTATTTTGATAATCTTTGAAAAACTCACGAGTGCTTATTTCTCCAAAATGCACGAGAGTGAGATCATGCTATTACAACTTAATAATACATATAAAAAAAGTAATACAGTGCCAAAAAATATAACTCAGTGCAAATTGTTGTATTACCTTTTTTCGGCACTGTAATACCTTGAAGTTGCACTGCTCTTAGCCAGTCAGAATCAAGATATTTATTCGTTTATACTGCTATAATTGTAACAAGGGGTGAACTGAATAAGAGACACACCACTACACAATAACAAAAACTTTGAGTACAACTTCATATGTCAAAAATTGTTCGCTTCCTTAAGAGTCAACAAAACGCAATTTGATTCAACACAAGTTAGTGCCATCTGTGAGTGGAAAAATGAAAGTCTGAACGTTGCTCATAAGCTCTCAAAGAAATCACCGAATATGAAATAAATTTGAAAACAACTGTCCATTTATGGGTTTTTCTGAAAAATGACTCATCTAAAATATAAGCGAAAAGAACATTACGTGAATCACACCAGTACGTATATAACATTAATAAACGAGCCGGCACATTTTGTCCTATCTCTTTTATTTTCAGTTCGAAGTCCTACATTTTTCGCCTGCCATTTCTAAACTTTGGCCAGCTTTTACCGATTGGCAGGCTGCTATTTCGAGCCCAGACATTAGAGTTATGCCTTATAGTGTGCACAATGCCCAAGGCATTACAATCAGAGGTGTATGGGTCAAATTGATTAAATTTCGTCTGATTCGTCAATTTGTCACATGTCACTTCATCTTTTTTTCCCAAACTAATGGATGTGATTCATGTTCTTTATTTTCGGAACGAACATTTAAAAGTATTCTACTTTGGCGTTAAATTTAGGTCAAAGTTGGATTCCTTGAGACGGATCGTAGGCAGAAAAGGTCCAAATAAAATATCCACATAACACGTTAAAAACGTGCCCCAAAAAGGCATCCACCAGACGTAGCTTGTGGTAGCCAAAGGGAGGATTCAACCAACAGCGTTACCACAAACATCGAAAAATAGCGCCAGAAAGCCCTGAATACCGTAAAATATAGGTGATATTCGACCATATTCCCACACAGACAGCAAGCGATACTCGATACTGAACTTCCAAAGAGAAATTTCTACCTGTATACAATCGACGGCCTTTAGCAGGCACCTCGGAAATGAATTCACAAATCACAGTATCACAATGCGTCATTTAACACAAACTGAAGCGAATTCAAAAGAACCGAATTTAGGCTATGTGTGTATAATGATGCATTACGGTATTAATGCAATTGGTCTATGCTACTACATGTATGAAAACAAAGGACAACGTTGTAACAACTCCAAGCAACGACTTAGCATTGCAACTAACCCACGACACCCAGTTCGATTACTGTATTCCTCTTGGCTATCTACTTTTTGTCATTCTTTTAATTAGAAAGTTGCACAATCCAGTAAGAAAACAGCCCCAGAGTGCTGTTGAAGCAAAAACTTTTTTTCAAACTTTACAGATCTAGTGAAGCAGTGGACAATATTAATTGTAAAACATTTCAAACATCTCAACTGGTTAGTAAGGCGATGACAAAAATTCAGATTATTGCTCCCGCAATCTATCAAGGAATTTTCTCAATCTTCTCTTCAACTTTCATATGGTGTTGTATCAGAGACAGTACATTGAGTCACAGTACAAATCTTACAACAGGAAACTGAATTTTTATTCCAGTTCCAAACTTTAACTTGTCGGTCAAATAAATCGTCGACAAAGCCGAGACCTCGCCAAAATACACATACACTTGGATTTGGAGAGGATTTGGGCACGAAACATGTATTATGTGGTGAACTTGCGAGTGTGACCTATAAATTTAACAACTGTTTGATTTGTTGTAAATACATATCTTTCCCTGAAATTCCTAACACGTACAGTAGCACCCCCGACTGGGTGACTAATATCGTGAGTTAAGAAGTGACAATGCTGAGCAGTTAGCAACAACTGTGAAATCTAAAATGTGGCGACAAGACGTCACATCTTAACTGAATCTGAAAAAGCTTGAGGAAGCTAGGAAAAGACAACAAATTCTCCTAAATCCGAGAAGAAGCGGGTCATTGTAAGGCACTTTGAAACATTAAAATAGATAGTGTGTAAAATAAATCGATGGCGAAGGGTAGTTGAGCCAGGAAATATTGCTTAAAATGTTCATAACGGTGAAATCGATGCGTGGAACGCCAATGTTAAAGTAAAACGACGGAGGCCGACGGTGTTATCAAAACGTACTGCAGAGAAATGATTCAAAGAAGAGGATGCCGTAAAAATTAACGTCGAAAGATTTTTATTTTAAATATGACAGAAATAAGAGCAACAAAGATGAACCAACAATCACTACCAAACCAAACAAAACCAAGCACGAAAGCTGTGAAACCAAGAGCATGTGACAAAGGTGATTACATCATCAAATTACTACCCACCGACAAACCATCCTAAAGTACGAAAGATCAAGCCAGTGACCAAGCCCGTTAACCCTTTAACGCCCCGTGTCCGATAAACCAGAACATATTGTGAACTTGTAAGTGTGACTTGCCAAATCAAAAAGTGTGCGATTTGCTCTTCATGTAAATGCGATGATACAGATAGCCTTACTTTCAAAAAAATTCCAGTATATCCAAAAAGATGTAAGTTAATCATTACAGCAATGTACTGAATGTTTCTTAGTTTTGTAACTCAAATAACGTGATCTTTCCAACAACAAAGCCGATTACTTTCCAGCTAAAACTGGCTGAATGATATTGTACACGTATTAGAAAAATACTCAGTTCAGTATTACCAAGAGGGGAAACGTAGAATAATTTAATAGGAAAAAGAGCAAACTAACCTGACTGAGTATTTCTAGTGTTTTTAAGGTTATTTCTTCTCTGCTCATCTCTCTTGAATCTCGTATAAGGTCGCCATCACATTGTAGAAGGACTTCATCTTTACAGCGTACATGACAAGTATATTTGCACCCTTGAGGTAATAAAACAATGTAAAAAGTTGCAGCTGAAGTTTCAGTAAAAACAAAAATAGATTATCCTCATTACTTCTTTTTAATCATAAAATTGAAAATGTTGAAGCAGTTACAGAAAATTTATAAAACACAAAAACTAAACTGGCCTTTCAACTGGTAATTTTTCTTATACCAACTGATTTAACTAGTCAAAGGGACACATCGTACCCTGCACTTTTGGGATTAATCCATTGGCAAGCCCGGACATCCTTCAACATACCAAATAACGCCGGTTAAAGAATGTATTATAATGAATCCAATCTTGTTAAGATGGCCATAAACTTATCTCAATTTACCTGCAAACCAGCTTTTCTGTTTTTTTCACTCAAGAAGGAAGCGTCTTTATACTCGATAACCCTAACAGCTAATGTAACTATAAGCTGTTCTTCCTAGAGGTCACATAAGAGCATGCCCTCACGGGTGCAGAGCTATTGCAGGGGGAAACTGGATTACCCTGGAAAAAACTGCAGTGTTTGATGAAGTTAAACTGTTCACCAATACCACCACGGTAACTATAATCTGCTAAAATGCGAGATGATATATACTCATTATAGTGATATATCTTGGCAGGTATTCTGGTTTAAATTTTGGGACGCTCAGTAATGACATTCTTATTACTGTATCCCTTTTTAAAATTAACAAAATTGGATGTTATAGAGCAATCCTAGGCCAAATTCTGCATTTAAACGGCCACCTTGGAGTGAACGAGTCAACTACAGCACGACAAATATTCCCCTTCAGACAGTATTTTATTTGGTTTTAGGATATATGGGTCAAAGGCCTAGAAGGGGAAGGTACTGATCTCGACACGCATGGGAAAACTTTTTGCAGCGCTTCGCTATGTTAATGGGTATATGCATGTGGAGTCCAGTTCACCTGACACCTTTTGCTGTGCATTATCATGTATGCTCGTATCGCTAAGGCCAGCGCGACCTTCGGTAGACTACACACCAATGTCTGGAACAGAGAAGGCATTCGTCTACAGACCTAGCTGAAGGTGTGCAGGGCAGTAATGCTTCCCACACTGCTATGTGCCTGCGAGACGTGGACAGTGTATCAACGCCATGCAAACAAGCTGGACCACTCCCACACAGCATGCCTCATGAAGATTTTTTAACATCAGGTGGCAAGACAAGATCCCAGATACTGAGGTACTTGCTCGAGTAGACCTGCCCACCACCTACACCATGTTGATGCAGTCCCAGCTGCGGTGGGCAGGACACCTAGTTCGCATGCCAGACCATTGGCAACCCAAAAGACTCTTCTACGGCGAGCTACAGCATGGCAAGCGGTCCCATGGAGGACAAAAGAAACGCTTTAAAGATACCCTAAAGAGATCCCTGAAGGTTTTTGACATCAATCCTGACTCCTGGGAGCAGACTGCCATGGATCGAGCCAAGTGGCACTCTTCGGTGCATAAAGGCGCCAAGATGTGAGACCAACAGGACCGTTGCAGCAGAACAAAGGAGGCGAGCAAGGCAACCAAGGAAAGCAAGGGCCAGCAACCCTCCAACGGCCCCCATGATCCCTTGTCCCCAGTGCCCTCATACCTTCCGTGCGCAGATCGGCCTCACCAGCCATGTGCGCACCCACCGATAGAAAACCCCACCCAGTCTTTCCCAGGATGATTAGAGCGGTCGTCATCGCAATCGATGGACAACACACATCAGAAACTATAGTATCATCAAAGTCAGCCTCCAACTTATTAACGCGAAAATGTATTCACTATATTGAATCGACACTCATTTACGCTTTTGTCTCCTTCACTTAAAATTTTTGCACAGAAAGTGACATTCGCAACCATTTGCATGAAAAGGCATCCAACCGATGACCATTATCATCAGTCTACTATACATTAAGGGCAACATAATTTTCAGTAGGCAAGATATTTGTCCAATCTGTTAAAGGGTCAATTTAAGGTTATATGAAATCTTAGCATAAATATTTTAAACTGTTTACTTTAGTTCACAGTACTTTGCTAACACAATACAAAAGTAAAAAAAGAACGGGAGATCAAAGCTTCGCAATCTACTCTTTCAATACTGTAAGATTTGATCTTGAAAGTGTTTTTTAAAGACGTGAAAGTTGATGTGTATCAGCAAAGTGCTGTGACCTGCCTGCAGTTGTTTAACAATTTAAATGTACATGTCATGTAAAAATTCCATATGACCTTAAATTGACCATGGAAGAGACTGGACAAATGTCTTGACTGTGTAATTGAAATGTTATTGTCCCCAATCTATAGTAGAATGGTGTTAATGGTCGTCTGTTAGCGATTTGAATGCCCTATCATTGACAAACTGTAGCATACACGTATCTACAGTTTGTCAATGAATGTTACCTTCTATTCAAGGATTCTAGATAAATTTAAATTTGGATACTAGAAGTCACAAGCTCAGTATTTCAACGGAATGCCATTAACATTTCAAGATTGTCAAAGAAACTAAATCTGGTTGATCATGGTAGTCCTTCATGGTTGTTAGGAAAATTAAGCAAAGTCGCACATATTGGCTGAGTATTCAAAAATAACAGTGACCTTTTTGAAACTTTGTACATCAATATCCCAGTGGGTTTTTTAAGAATTTCATATCCACACATACAGTACAAAGCCTCTGAGAGCAAATCCCACAAGCATTATATACATGTACCAGTACACATTTGAATGAAATAAGTAAAACAAAGAATACGGTCAACAAACATACGACAAATCCATTCAGATACTGTATCTAACAAAAAAATGGTTTAAAAAGAACAAATGATAACCAGAGACAGAGAAAACTATCATTGAATCCTCTGTGGAAATGAAATGTAAGTATAAAGAAAGGAAGTACCAGTGAAAGCTCAAACATGTTTATCAAACTGCAAATGATTCAAAATTAATATTGTAGTGAATATGGATTTGATTCCGTCAAACAGAGTGTATGCTCTCAGCCCCCTGACACTTGAATAACAAAGAGCACATTGGTGTACCTAACAAAAGAACAGGATCAAAATTCTGTTTAGCAACACCACCTTGGCAACTACAGCATGACCTCATGTAAAACACTCCAAACATTGAGGACAATACAATTTCAAACTTAATATCAACCTCACTTCATTTATTCACTGACTTATAACAACTCACAAAGATTTAAAAGACTTTGTCCACACCTTTAGTTACTGTAATAACTGACTGGATTATATCCTTAATCTATAGTTTTGGCTTTTCCAAAAGACCATATTCCTGTAATTCACCAACATGTTCCAAAATAATTTATACAGTCTCATTGGAAATGAAAAGGTGTGGTTACTAGATGGATACCTTCAGTGTTATTTCACTTTGTTTGGATGCAATATATTTGAATTTCTGATATCCAAATATGGCATATTAAATATAGATTTCAATCAGGGATATCATAATTTGAAGTACTATTATGATAATAATCTCAAATGGATACAGTTGAAAATTTAAATTTCATATCCTACTCACAGTTAGTTTGATTGTAAGTTTACCAGGATACAGGGTCACATACACACTTGAAAGTTAGGGGGGATGGGTCAACAACCACCAAATTCTCTTGCTTTTTCCCTTTCAAGCCTACTGCATGTATGTCTTAGGCATGCTGGATCCAACCCTAGTAGGCTGCAAATTTGATTATGTTCCAGTGAGCCAAGATGCTGGTGGTATAATTTTTTCCACCTGGTCCCTTGCAGGTCTTAAAACAACTTTAAATGCAAAACATTATCTTATTCATTCAAGCTATGATTATTCAATGGCCTCTTTTCTAATAATGATTAAATTAAATTCCAAAATTGATTGTCTAGCATTGTTTTCCTCTGCTACCAAAACTCTAATGACAGATCAAGTATTATTAAATTGATTTTACATCTTGCATTATGAATATTACAGCAATCAGAGTACATGTATTTCTGAAATGTTCCTAATATTTATATTTCAACAAGGAATCTTTAAAGTCTGATTGCTTTAATAATTTCAGTGTGGTGTGATTTCACAAGTCTATAATTATTCACTTGTTCCTGACTTGATGTACAGTTCTCCTTACAACACAAAACAAGCTCTGCTGGAAACTCCAAGAACTTTGAATAAATAATTATCATAACACTTATGTAATGGTGTGACTTCATAACTTTAGAAGTTAATTAAACTTAGAAGTTAATATTTTGATATCTTTCTAATAATCTCTTCCACACATGTGACATATTTTCTGACATTGAAAAATACATGCTTATTGATCCAGGGGTTCAGGAATATATTCTCCGAGTATAATTTTGAATTTCAACAGCCTTAAATGCTTTATCAATTAATTTTAGGAAGGTTTTTACAAACTGTTTCCTAACAAATCATAAATTTTTCCAGCAATAAAGACTAGTATGTCTTGCTTAGCAAAATTGTGACCACCCCTCTTCTTTCAACAATATATCTACATTATACTGTATGTGTATTTATTGTATAACATAGATGTAATACAACATGGGTTTAAATTGGCTGCTGTGCATGCTCCATTTCTCCATGGAGCAAAGGAAAAATGCATGAAAAAACATTTTGAAAAACAAGAATTCTAGTTACTTCAAGTTTCTGAATTTGCTCTATAAATAATGGTAAGGAAAAAATCTAAGTCAGGGCAGGAAAACATTTAGAAAAAAAAATTCCCATTCCAGCATAGTCACTGAACTCAGTTATTTAAAATGTTGAAGCCCAAGGCAATGCAGATCATCTGATCTTCAGCAACCAATCAAACATGTTCTAAATTTTTCACTTGTATAAGGGGAAAGCAACTTTTGATCATCTAAATAAACTTATTTTTCATTATTTTGTGTCTGATTTTGTATTATAAAAGAAATGGTTCATGGTTTGGCATTTTCCACTGAATTATGAATGCAGCTGGGAAGTTGGAAGAGCACTCCAAAATCTAGAGGTCTAATTTTTTTTTTCCCCTAACTACCAACTTACTAGGCGGATCAATAACTCAACAGAAAATGACAAATCACAAGCCATTAGTTTATATGTGTATGAGTTTATATGCACATGAGACAAAGGACTATAACTGGGATTTTAAAAGTCCATGTGCCTTTTTAAGGCATAATAGCTTTGAAATCCTGGTAAAATCCAATGTCTTAATCAGACTTTTCAAACTCACATGCACTGTATTTGATAATGTTCTTTGACTAGTCGCATTTTGGCACAAGTTCTATAATGATTCAATAAACTGTTAAAAATTTCAAAGCTACTAGAACTTGAAGTATTTCAATGTATAAGTAGTTTTGAAAGGACTTTTTTTATTAGTTTATTCAGGTCTGTGCTTTCCTCCTGCAAGATTTTCAAGCCTGCCACCTCCTTTGAAGACAATGAGTTCTTCTTCAAGTATCAACTTACTTTGCCATATTAGCTGCTGATGGATCTGTGCAGCATGATAATTCAGCATTTCCATGACAGCATTGTCAAAGGATGGTGCATATTACTAAATATACCTTGTAGATGTATATTCACATGATTAATAATAATAATAATAATAATAATAATAATTACAGTTTTTAGAACACATTGTGCATTGCCTCAATGCATTTACAAAAGTAGAATCTATCATGGCATTAAATTACAATCAATATATTATATAAAATGCTATAATGCTAAAAGTATTATAATAATACTATAGAACAAAAAAACCTATAAAAATACGATTTGAAAGAGATGGGTCTTGAGCTTCCTTTTAAAAGAATCTATGGAAATAGTTGTCCTAATATTTACTGGCATATTGTTCCAAAGCTTGGGGGCAGCAACTGAAAAAGCTCAGTCCCCATAGGTGGAAGTGGAGGATTTAGGGACAACCAAGAAGCCTTGTGTCGCACAATGCAAAGAATGCTTGGAAACGCAAGTTTCTAACAGATCACTCAGATATTCCAGAGCACAACCATTGATGATTTTAAAAGTCATTAATAAGACTTTAAATATTATTCTATGTCCAACAGGAAGCCAGTGCAGTTTTTATAATAGTGAAGTAATATGGTCTTGGGGTTTACATTTCATAACTAATCTTGCTGCAAAGTTCTGTATACGCTGTAGTTTGCTAATCACCTTGACTGACAGTCCATACAATAGGCTATTACAATAGTCCAGCCTTGATGTAATAAAGGCATGGACTAATCACTCAGAATTAGCCTGATCAAGATATTTCCTAACTCTTCCAATGTTTCTTAGTGCAAGAGAAGCAGAGCAACATATACTATTAATATGGCTAGACATAGTAAGATGATCATCAAAAACTACTCCAAGATTTCGTGCTTCCTTGCTAAAAGATACTACATGATGACTTATGTTAATACCAGCTAATGGAGGCAGACTTACTGTATAAACCTAGAATGAAAATAGACTATCTCAGTTTTAGATGGATTACAGCAAAGTTTGTTAGCTATGAAAAATGCCTGAAAATCAGAATTACAATGTTCTAGTTTAGCCAAGGCCTTATGTCTGCTATCTGGATTCACGATGATATAGAGTTGTAAGTCGTCAGCATACACCATGCAATCAAGTGCATGGGATTTGATTACTTTATCCAACAGTGCAAAGTATAAGATAAACAGTGGGGGGCCTAACACTGAGCCCTGGAGGACACCGGAAACAAGTGGTTGGGGCCACAACTCCGTGCATCCAATGACTACCTTCTGAAAGTGATCTTGGGTACATGACTTGAACCACTGAAGAACTGTGCCAGTAAAGCCAAACTGTGTTTGTAGTCTTTCAATAAGAATATCGTGATTGATGGTGTCAAATGTGGCAGAAAGATCTAACAGAACTAAAACAACTTCATTTTTGTTATCGATGGCTCTGAGAATATCATTATGTACCCATTATAGGGCAGTCTCCAAACTTTGGAATTGTTGGTAGGCTGCTTGCAGCTTTGAATAAAGATTATTTGACATTAGATAATGATTGGCTTGAAGAGCCACAATTCTTTCAATGACTTTTGATGCAAATGCAAGATTCATTATTGGTTGAAAATTATTAAGGTCCTCCTTATCCAACGAAGCTTTCTTTATTTTTGGAAGCAGTTGGCCCTCCTTGAAGGCATTAGGAAAAATGACTGCTCTCAAAGATGAATTAACTAGAGTTCCTATAACTGGAAGTAGCTCCTCTAAACAAGACATTAAAGTCCAGGTTGGAATCGGATCAGAGGGGCATGACTTTACGGGGGACTTTTCAATCATTTCCCATACAACTTTTGAAGTAACTTCTGTAAATTTTGCTAATAAACAGTTAGAAGATTGTATAATGTCATCGGCAAGTGTAGTAGCTGGATAGTTAAGTAAGTCACGTCACAGGTTTGCAATCTTTAAAATTATTAAAATAAAATATTCAAAAATATATATAGGTTAGATTATCAAACCTGGAGTAAGTAGTAGAGATTAAACAACAGAAAATGACATTCTTCCAACAAATAACATTACATGTATAGTTAATACCTTGGCACTTCCCTTCTACAACCCTGTTTTCAACTAGAAAGACCACACTCTCACGAAAATCAGAAAACAAGATCAGGCATTTTATGAGTTCAATTTACGTTCTTTATACAGTGAATGGTTGAACCTGGGAGAATCGTGACATGTTTGTGGAAGTTGATCGTCCAGGTTAGTGTAGTCTTGAGAAAGACTGTTGGTGGAAGATGACCGCCGCTAAGGCTGTCGAAACATCAGTCACTTTCACCAACAGTCTTTCTCAAGACTACACTAACCTGGACAATCAACTTCCACAAACGTGTTCTTTATACAGTAAGTTACAGTAACTAAAATTTCAATCAACTAAATTTAACATGAATACTGGATATTTCCCTAGCTACTCAGTATTTCAGACAACAAAGAAGTTGTCAAACAATTAAAAACAGTAAAAAAATTCTAAAGGTAGTATTCTGCCAAAAAACGAGAGAAGCAAAGTACAATTACTGTACAACGTTTAAACGTTTTCTAGTACGTTCAGAACTGCCTTCGCATCGCTCCATTCTTGTACCGTGTAAAGTATGTTTTGAACACTGCAATGTGTTCTAACCTAACGACTTAATGTAATGTTTAAGGCAGTGCAAAAATCTGATAGATCAGTAATACAATGCATTGGAATTGTTGACAGCAAACTAGTGACCGTAAGCTATAACGCTGGATATGAACTGAATGCTTTCTTTCACTTTAGCCAGATCGTTCATTGAAATACTTAGTTTTTCATACCAGCTACCCGCAACTAACCTCAATTTGATTTATGCCCACAGGAATTTTTAATATCGTCTCAACGAATAAAGGCTGAATGTCAATACCGTCTCCAATAACACGACGCTAAGTAAAAGTTCAACAGACTGACTTTGAACGATTGAAACCTAGATAATTACGTTGACGACCAGCATAAAATGTAAGCCAAGCGATAATATTCATACGTTGGAATAATGCTGTCAAGGTCCATTGCAAATTTGTCCACTACCACAAACTTTCGCCGTATCTTAATGTCAGATCGAATAGAATTTTAATAACAACGAACCCATCAATTAACACCTACACCTATCGCGTTTAGAGCAGCATGAATACTACAACTAGTAAGAAATTCTTCCGCTTGCTGAGGTACATTTACAGAGATGCATGCACACGATAAACCACCATTAAAATTTGTACTCACGTTGACAACGTACTCCTCTTTTCACAAAGCCCCAAAGAGTTTCACCACATAAGTCACACCATGTAATGTGGTGATCGTGGTACGCAACAAAAAGATGCCCACCGCCATCCAAGTGTCTGTGTTCGTCCTTTACTCGCTTTACGTTGTGCAGATCAAATTCACCAATATCATTTTCTCCAAAACTTCTTTTATGAACGTATTTTCTCCTATTCTTGTTTGCCCTCCAGTTTCCTAAGTTGGTGATAAAGTCTTTAAAAACATTAAAGGGTTGCTTTGAACCATGTTCGATAGAAATATTCTCAGGAACTGAACGAGAGCGATATAAACTTCCAAGACCTGCCCCGGAACTCAACGTGGACATCTTTAATTTTTCTTCCATTTCATTTCTCAGTCAGCTCTTGGAACTTACAACTGCAGAATAAATTAAAGCTCCAAAGATGTTAAGAGCAAAACGTAAACAATTCCGTTACGTTAAACTGTTTTATCAGAAGTTAGGAATCATCCGAGCGGGTGTACTTAACTTTTCTGTTATTTCGACCGTGTGTTTACGTAGTCGAAACGCGGAAACGAGGTTGTAACCGGAAATATATTTCACGCTGCGACCATAAAAAATATCCAGACAAAAAGATAACACAATAAGCAATAAATAAAGTTGAAACGTCTGTGCTCGGGATATCGTTAATGATGAGATAAACGGAAGTTACGAAATGAAAGCAATACGTTACGATCCTGAGGGATGTATCGGATTGCACCTTGAAAAATAATCCGATACGTTCCATTGCCGTGTAACAGCCTGAATCGGATCCGAATGCTCTAATTTGGCGACAAACTTGAACAACAAAATGGTGGCACTGAATGATATGAGGCTGTTCTTGTACACATTTTCGAGTCTGTTATAGCTAGATTGCTTTCTTTTTTTAAGTCGCAGCTAAATACTATTTTGCCAAAAGAATGCTAAGCTGAATTTTGCTACGGAGACTTATATGGTGAACTGAGGTGCGAGTTATTAATACAGCGAGGCTGTCTCATAGGTATTACGTACATAGAACTCGCGCCTTCACCATGGAAGAGTCTCGGTAGCTCAATGGTTGGACCATCAGCGTCGAGAAGGGGGGGATAGGGGGAGTACCTGCCCCGGGACTCGGGCCCGAAGGGGGGCCCAGGCCCAGAAAGTTGGCCTCCAAAATTTTTAACACGCTTCACCTTGATTTTTTTCAGGTAAATACGAATGCATATCTAAAATAATATTTCTCTGTGACGAACTGACAATGAAGTATTTTCTGCCACGTAAATAGCGGTTTTAAGTTTCTCAAGCCAAGTTGTCAATCAACATTGCTATTTTGTGTGGGAATATGCGATCTAGCCGCAAGAGAACGCTTGGTTTGTTTATAAAGGCTCAAATTTCAAGGTTGCGTCCGCATCCAACAAAGAAGTCAGAATTAAATCAGGAAGACATAAACGGCTTTGTGAGCCTTCTTTACTTTATCACTGTTGTTTTGCTTTGAATTTATGATGCTTTTCAGGTTGTTGTTTATTCAAATATACAAAATTGAAACAAAACAAATGTAGTGAAAACCGAATGTGTAGTCTAAATTAAATTAGACGTAACTCGGCTCAATCTGTCGCCTTGTCTGGATATTATATTTCTTTTGTTCCTACAAGTCACAACCGACTTCAGAGCTTTCATACAACGTGATCGATGTGATCAGTGATTATTCTGTGATGTCCTCTTACCAACATAAATCCGGTGCCCAAAAAAGGCGAGAGAAGTAGCAACTCGTGAATGAAGAAAAGAGAGGTTTTTGTACATTATCAGAGGCTATATTATTTGCTTTTTGTACTTTTAGTACTTCACTTTTAGTAGAACGTAACATACAAACGTATTTTAGGTGAATAAATTCATAAATATTAGGTGAAGAGATTTTTTACATCTTTAATATAATGAAAATGCGATGGCTTCCATTTAGTTATTTACTTCACGATAACGCCGTTAGAACTAAAAACATCGAAGGTTTGGAGAGGCCCGCATTCAAATATTGACCCGGGGCCCGCTTTGACTCTCGACAGCGTTGGGTTAGACTGTTAAAGCGCCCCTTGTTACCTGAAAGTTGCGGGTTGAACGTTAGGCCCCCGTCTGGGGCTCAGAAGTCGTTTTTCTGAGGTTAATTTGACCTCTACGAACATCCAACGAACATCTAATGAGGTTCTTATCCTTCCGCGTATAACATTCATGAAACGTCAAATCATTTGCATGAGTGTCAGCAAGTTGGAGGTTTAAATAAAGATGAAATTCAAGTGCGAAAATAAAATGATTCACATCATTGAAAACTCGGCGTTTTCGAGGGAAGGAGTTACGAACAACGGAAAGGATAATCCAGGCCTTTCGATCTCGACTAGACTCCAACCCTCATCTAAAAGTAATATTCCATTTCCATTATTTCGAAGAGGCTTCTTTGCTAAACGCAGCCATCGGTGTAACTCTGCCCATTCATCATCAAATGAATGAGCGGTGTAACTTGATAGCCATGCCAGACCCTTAACTCAACAGGAGGCGAGTTAAATAGTATTACCCCACTGTACGACAATTTTGATTTAGATCAGATTTAACGAAAGGAAGTATCAAATTAGTAGAATGTGATCTAGTCTTGACATCCCGGGAATCAGGACAGAGGTTAAATAAGGTACGCCTTCATTTGGCGTTGAGTTGCGCAATGCTTTAAACACCAAGAGAGTTTTACTCATTTTAATTAGATTAAAATTAGAGACCCATTTTGGCTGACGGGACGGTAAAACCGAGGAAGTTTTAATACTTTGGTTCGATATACTCTTGCCAGCTTATTTTTGTAATTTTAATAAATCACCTAACAGCTTATTGTGCGCATTACCCCAGATAGTACTATAGTAGATCACGTGGGGGGCATTACAATCACAAGTGATCAAAGCGTAGTAAAATGTAACTCGAGAACTATACGGTAGAGCTTCTCGCATTCGTTTTAATAAGTGCTACCTGGAATTTATTATCTTACTGATTTTAGTAATTTGGAGATCCCATCTGAAATGTTGTCAAAACAGACTGCAGGTAGTTTTCCAGATTTGACTTCTTCTGTTGAAGTATCGTTAATTTTGCTTATAAGAGTATCAGGATCAGAAAATTTACGTTTAGAGTAAATATTCGTGCATTTTGTTTTAATATGGTTAAGAGCCATAAGACTGATACTGACCCACTCTGATGTATAACGAACATCATTGTTTATATCGATATCAATTACAGATTGAACTTACGTCGGGTCTGCGACATTAATAGAGTAGAATCGTCAGCAAGCAAGAATGGATCGCAATTCTCAATCGATAACTGTAAATCGTCGATAAAGGGCAAGAACAATAAAGGTCCAAGGATAGATGAAAACAACCAAAAGAACGCAGAAAGAATTCGTCCCACTAAGATGAGGAGCCCGGCTAGCCGGGCTCATATACACAGGCCCTCAGAAACTTCCTGGGAGCCGTGTCCCCGCACTTCTCAGAAAGCTTATGCTTCATGCTTGGTGGTTATTCCCCTCGGTAAATTCATCGCTTTATGTGTTTGTGCCCGCCCAAAACCGATGGGCTGACTGCGCTAGTGATCGTGATTTGAAGGTGTCGAGACACAACAGTTTTTCCACTATTGTGACGGTTTGATCGGTGCTTCCACTCGTTCACTACAAAACTCCCAATATTTTTTAATCCTTTTTTTCGGCCAAATTTCCTTCCCAAAATATGAAAAAATCCTTCCAATTCTAGTTCGAAACATTTGTTGAAACATTGTCCTGATAACAGGTTTTCATAAACTTGACCTGTTTGGGGGGGGGGGGGGAAATGACAAAAAAACACCACCACCCATTTGAAAAGCTCTTGCAGAGCTAAAGTAGGCCCTGTCAATTTGGCGACGGAATTTGAACTTCGTCCGACCCCGTCCGAATGTGTTTACTTTAGTAATTCGCCCTGCATATATAAAGTTTTCCGAAATGCGCTATATTGACATGTAATGCATAAATTGGATGTTTGGACACATCTAGAACGTAAGTTAATGGGAATTCTAGTAACTGCAGTATGGGTAGACTCCACTACTTTCCTACGTTTACTTGTTAATTAGTCCAAGACATTCTACCGGTTCTACCACTTAGAAATTTCGAGATCAACGCCAACATGACGTCCTCCTAAAGCTGCCCGATCTTTGACTGTCCGAATCGAAATATTCCAGACGAGTACACGAACTTTGTCACGCGATGGTTTGAGATCTTATCCCCTACTCCTCCAGTAACTTTAACGTAATTTAAAGTAGTTCCACACTTGAATAATGAAGCACAATTTTCAAACAAACATAATTTAATTTTCTTTATTAGTCAGCAAACTTGGTAATTATCAAATGTGATAACTCACACAACCAGTACAACCTATGACATATTCTTGACATTTGAGAGTGCATGTTTTTTCTTGAAACTACTCAGAATCGGTATACATTTAACATTAATTGACAAAGCAAACCTTTGTTAAGAATTATGCATAACAACAGCAACTTCTGTTCAGCCACTTGCCAAACAGTCAATTGAACACCTATCAGATGGAACTTTTACCATCTTTCCAGTCAGCTGTGCTAGGAACTTAGGTGTTTGGAATGACTTCAAGTTGACTCTTGAAAGTCAGATTAGCAAGACTTGTAGATCGTCGTTCGTTTACTTGCACAATATCATGAGAATCAGAAAATACCTGTCAGTTGAATCTTGTGCTACTCTTATGCATGCTTTTATTACATGTCGTTTAGATTACTGCAACAGTTTATACTACGGCCTTCCTTCCTATCAGATCGCCAAATTACAGAGAATCCAAAATGCAGCTGCTCGTATCGCGTGTAAGGTTTCCCGTTTCTCCCATATTACTCCCGTTCTCAGGGAACTACATTGGCTGACGATTAAATTTAGGATAGAATTTAAAATCCTGACGGTAACATTCAAAGCTATTTATGGAAAGGCCCCTGTTTACATCACTGAGCTGATTCAAGTTAAAGAACAAATCCAATGATGAACTTTTGTTGGTTGTGTCTAACATGAAGTTTTCCTCTTCAATTAGTGGAAGATCTTTTATGGTAGCCGCTCCTCAATTATGGAATTCATTGCCAGCGATATTAAGAAGCCTCTCGTCACTTGATAGTTTTAAGAAGCAACTTAAAACATTTTTATTTTTTAAAGCTTATTCTTGTTAAGTTAATTTAAGATGAACTATGATTTTTAATTTTTATTAATTTTATTTGTTATCTATTTAAGTTTTAAATGAACAGATATATTGTTAACAGCGCATTTGAACATTGAAATGCTAAAACGCGCTTTATAAATACGATGTTATTATCATTTATTATTAACAAGACTTTAAAGGCACGAGGTAAGAATTTGTATCATAATAAAGCTCACTGCAAGAACAGTAACGTAGCTACATCCGGGCCTGTGCCCAGATGAAACCTGCTTGTGCCCAGATGAAATATTGCTGACAAATCTATCTCATATTCAGTAAAGGATAGAGTATAGTCACTACAAAGATTAAATATAATTGTTCTGTTTACATAAAGTCCAAGTGTGAGTTTAATTTTCACATAAATGTTAATTATTCAGTAAAAATATGTCCTTGCAAGATGAAGTAAAAAACAATGTTTTTGACTGTCACTGCTAAGGTATGTGTCAGTGGGCGCTGATGAGTAAAATGTTTAAGTGTAAATATGGCCGCAAGGCAATTGTCGTTGTTCTACTGTTGTGAAATGAATCCGAATAAAAAGAGAAAGACAGGAAATGGTAACACGGAGCCCGAGTCAAGCAAGCCTAGGGGTGATGTTGAGAAGCCAGAGGAAACAGTAGTAATAGCAGTTAGTACAGAAGTGTTATTGGGTTCAAATACTGCAAAATATCTTTAGGGGCGTGCCTCATGCCTTTTGCTAGTAGTGACATCGGTGCCCATGTTCTGCCCACATAACATTTGCTTTCTGGTTACGCCACTGTGCAAGAGGGGAGTATAACGAAGGCCTGGAATATGCACTGTTAAATGTATCTTGAATTTATGATTCAGGTGTCGTCTTTGACATATATTAATTTCTTGACAGTTGGCATGTCTAGAATGATGACTGATGTGTAATAACTTTTAGAAACTCGACATAAATTATTTACTATTAGGTCTTCGTCCTGTTCGTTCAAGGCCTCCATGAGAACAATGCAAACATGCGGCTTTCTGCATGGGTCACATCATTTAAACAGAACCAGTTGCTCAACGAAATATTGAATCTTTTTCTAATATTAACTTCACTGTCTTGTTAACAAGTCGACAGTTCCAATCCAAGCTGATTTAGCTAGTAGCCATAGGGCCATGGAAGATCAAAGGCGCTATCCTAACCTAGCATTCACATTGCTTTCATTTGATTTCAATAAATTTGCGAAGACACAAGGGGTGAATAGAGCACCCTAACTAAAGCTTCTTCATAATTCATGTGTGTCTCTACAGGTTTTCATTTCTTTCCTAATTTTGTCTTGTTTAAATTAAGAGAACTCTAGGAAAAACACATGAACGTCTCAATTTCTCTCCAGAATCACAAGGTTAAATGTTTTGAAGACCATAACTTTACTGCAATGGTTCTAACCTTTCTTCTTTGCTATTTATGTCTCTTAAAAAGAAAAAAAAACACATGTTAGTCCTCAAGACTTTTTTATTGCTGCAGGTTTATAACAACAGTATTCAAATAAGATACACCATGGATGCAATGAGATAAATTTCCAATGATTAAGCAAGTATACTTGCTTTAAAGATGAAAGGAAAAAATATCAGTATTAATAGGAGCAATGTCCTTATGTCAAAAACATGACAGACGGAACTATTTCCATTGAACGTCTAGGATCTTTCAACCAGGCAGGGAGGGTAGAGGGATGAGTCTGGGCATAAGTTCCGAAAAAACCGGTATTTCAAAGAATAAATAGTATCAACAATCGAGACAGTTTATCATTTGTATATAGGGCAGCAACAAAGGTTGAAGGCAATTCTAGATTTCGGAGGAAAATTTTTTCGTTAGGGAGCGGGGCGAAAAACCTGCTGTGTCAGGTAGGGTGTTTCCATGGAAATGTTTTTGAAGAAAATGATCCGACGTCGCTCACTTTAACGCCCATGTTTTTAGATGAGTACTTTTTGAGAAAAATTATTAGGCTAAATCTCCCCCAGCACTCGTACCCTCCCTGTGACAAGTGGAAGCACTGCATTCCATTTGGTTTATACGATCTCAGTAATTCATTCCTAAATCAGAGGCGTCATCTTTGACGTCCTCTTGCAACGTCACATGTTGCCGAAACAAAATTTTGTTAACAATTATTCACAAATGAAATGTACCACAAGTCAGTTTTTTGTGCAAGTTCGTTGTGTTAAAAATCGTCGCGCGCAACTTGACAGGGAAGACTGCAATGAGGTTATTAACGCGCGAAACGTCATAAATAACCAGTTTAAGTAGTTTTGAATTCTTAAAAAAACTTGACAAAAGAACTGTTCATTATCATTTTAGAATTTTTTCTCATAACGTCACCTTGAATAACTTGGATGCTTGGTGGACCTCCAGGACTCGTGACTCTAGTTGGAGACTCCTGAGAGCTTAACCTTTGCCTTTGATGTATAAACCCAAGTCTCATTTCATCAAGCAAGTTGTCTATAACAGAATTTCGCTTCTTCGATCTATCATACTTCTTTTCATGTTTTACATTAACTTCTTCATTTTTCGCTTTCTGTTTTTGGGCTCTCTCTGCTTTTTTGGCATGTTGTTTCTCTCTTTGTTCGTTATCCTACAGAATTTTAAATCACATCAGTAACATTGTTATGCACTAACTCTTTCCTGCGGCGTACGACTTCTATCATTTTACTCAGGTTAACGCCTGACAATTTTACTCGTTAAGGGGAGAGCTCCCGCAGGAAAAGGGTAATTTGGATCATTCATTGAGTTTATATATCAGGCCAAACCATGCACATATCTCCTATTAAAGCGTTAAATATGTATTAGCCTATTGTTCCTATTACATCGAATGTAAAGCCTCGGACGGCAGCTGCACAACTTGTACCTCTCGACATCTTAACATGAAGCCCTCATTCAAGAAATTATCTATATCGGTCGAACTATACTAAATACTTGGTCAAATATTTTATTTCATTAGGATACCAAAATTCTTGAACCACTCGGTTTAGATTCTTTTATGAGACGGCTTGCCACCAACAAAATCAATAAAAATCTCGTTGAAAACGCTCGCGTATTACCTATACTGGTCCGAGAAGTAGTAAGAGGAATAAATGATGATTAAGAATGAAATTTCGAAGAGGAGAAGTTGTGTATTTACACTCGCTCGATAGTCAATGTGACAGCGCGTCTCCTTTCTCGTCTCCAACACAAGTATACCAAGGCACTTCCTTGTTATCACCTCGATCACGTTTACTATCATATTTTCTCTCGCGCAGATTTTCTCTTTAAGCGGCCCACGAAGCCTTTCTTATTAAAAAATACAAATATGCAGAGTAGTGTCACCCACTCTCATATCTAAAATCTTGTTCAATGCGAGAGAATCTGCCGAATTTTGAAATAACATATAACTTCACCAAAACGTACAGCAAAACACTTCAACAAAACCATAACAACTATGTTTCTCAGATTTACCGTACATTTTTGGGACCCTACCTTAATTGCTTTCTGCAACTGTTCACAAAATGTCGCCAAAGTTTGCAAAAGTTCTTCAAGCTTGAATTTTTCAGCATTTTCACAAAAATAATCAGCCAGATCACTTTTTAGGCTTTTTAATTCTTTCATTTTCGCTTCTAAAATTTCCAATCTTTCCACTGAATTCTGTAAAAAGTAAGCAGGATAGTAAATCGGGTTTTATTTCCTTGGCATCCTTCAGCAACCGGTAGAATGCAAATTAGTTATACTGTTATAAAGGAGATAATACGGATAGAATTTGTTAAGTATATTTATACTTAAGGTTTCGATCACTACCCGACATTTCTTTGTAAATGAACGGTACAAGAGTAATACTGACAGCTGGCAGGTCGCGTGTTCGACTTCTTTTAGAGGCTCAGAAAACGTTTCTGAGTAAATAGCTTAAAAGTATACGCATTATATTAATATTTATCAACAGCAAACTACCGTAATTCTATTTTAATATATACTTGACATATTGAAACTCGCAGACTAGCAATACTGCACGTCACATCATCATTACAAGCTATAACACAAATGTAACTTTCGCTCAGAATCAGAGTCCGTGTATCTCAACGATTAGTGTTTCACCAGTTTTCAAAGGGTTACGGGTTCGATTCCAATTAGGGTCTCAGAAAACATTTGCTGAGCAAATAACTTGAGAGCATTTCGTTGATCAAGATCTTACGAGTCCTGTAAAAACACACCCAAGGTACAAGACAAAAGCAGAGCTTGTTTGGTTTGGTCGCAGGAAAAGCTCATACTTGAATTATGTTTCACACCCGTAGAAAGTTTTTTGTGCGACGAGTGAATCCAGTTAGTTGGGCTGGCCAGGCTTACACCTGCAGACCCCTGAATTTTACCTGATGTAAGGTAACTCCGCCCCAAAGTTAACAACAGCATCAACTGGGATATCTGCTGGTATTCAAAACTTTGAAAAGATTTAGTTAAGAAATAAATAATACGTTTTTGGCGACGTAACGGACGATATTTTAATACAAGATACTAATATGTATACCTGTATTGCGAATAAGCATATTCATGAGTGCGTGTACATAAACGAGTCTACGTCTACGTCCACAGCTATGTCTGCGTCCATGTTTACCAGCGGCGTATATAACAATTTCTGGAGGGGGGGGGGGCGAGATTTGAAAAATTTCCGACAAGAGTTAGCCTAAATCGGGTAACCTGAACAAACGGCAAACGCATTTTTAGTCGTCATTTAGAGTTGAGAATTAGTAACAGCAGTCTAGCCTCGGCTGTAGTACGCGGACACAGCAGCGTCAACCAACTAGCATTAACTGGCTTCTTTTCAGAACACAAAATGTTACCAACGATTTTATTGGCTATTTTGATTACACGATTTCCCTATGTTTGTACTACTGCATTTGCAATTGACTGTGCACTGTGCGTTAACGAACGCGTTGTTTCAAAATTAAAACGTTGAAGTTTATTAGATGAAACTTTGACGTTGCTATGGGCGGACTTCACGTTGCTAGGAGCCTGTCAACACGAACTGCGAGGAATGAATTTTCTCACGCTAATATTCTATGACAGTAATATTCTATTGAAAACCTCATTAGTATATTCTATATAGAGAATACTGATAAATTTCGTGTAAACACGCCATGAATGCAAATCAATGGCCACAAACAACCAAGATCAAACAACGAATGCATCAACAAAATGTTAACTGTAGATGAAATTTACTCATACACACACATATACATATAAACATATACATATACGTATACGTATACGTATATGTATATGTTTATGAAACAGGCTGTAGTGACCTTTTGAGGTAAGCGATATAATCCCATTTGCTCTTTCTTTGCGTTATTGAGCCCTCTTTGCATTTCGTAAACCTAAACGTTCACGTATATATATATATATATATATATATACATATCCTTTACCGGTTAAGAACTTCTTTTTGAAAATAGTTTTGCAGCCCCCCAAAAATCGTTGCAACCAAAAATTTGTTGATTACTCATCGACTCCAGCCCGTAAAAATATGGCGGTCGTGTTTATGATACGAGTAAAAGAAGACGATTAAAATTCTTTCGTTAAGAAACCCCTAAATGGCGGATATGACCTCAATTGAAAACTTTCAGTAATCCTTATTTCAAGTAAAATTAACCGCAATATTTGCACAAACAGAAAAAACACAATATCATTTCCTCTCATAGAAGATACATTGCCTTTCAAAACAAACGTTTAGTTGAAGATGTCTACATTTAATATCCTACCTTGAAGCTTTTCTCAACTTTCTGAATGAGTTGGTCATCTTTTAAATTCTCAATTTTTTTAATGGTGGATGTTACATTGATGTTTAGCTGAGTAAGATCAGCTTGAAGACTGTCAATCGTCAATCTAAGATAAATATCAAAATATTCACTAAAGATTTACCGAGCGGAAATCTTAAACGCAAAATGAAGATGAGAGCCCAGCTCAAAAGTCGGAGATGTAATGTCATCACACTCAGGAATTAGAAACACACCAATAAAGTTTAATAGAAGTTCACTGACGTTTTGTTGCCCACGCGCAACATTTTCAAAGTAATTAACAGATCCAAATATTATGTTAAATATACTTACAAAAGATATCAGATTAAGGCTTAAGCCAATAAGAATAAGGAAGATGAAAGATGAGACTAGACAAGAGGAAGGAGAGAATTAAAATTAAAAACAAGCGGATCGGAAGTGATGTTTTCGTTAAGAGAAGGTTTATATTTATAATATGTTTCTAACCAGGTGCGTTCTTTTGACGAACGCACCTGGTTAGACAATTGCCCACCCGAGTTCAAACCTCTTCATTTCCAACGATATGTGGATGATTGTTTTATTTCTTTCAAATCCTAAGACCACGTTCAAGTTTTTCTTAATTACTTAAATTCAAAAATCAGTGGCGTAACAAGAGGGGGGCTATCGGTGCAGATGCCTTGGGCGCCACTTTTTGGAGGGGCGGCATTTTCGGCCACCAGTGTCCTGAAAACGTTGACCTACATATTAAGTCATTCTCGTGTTGTTTATAGATGAACGTAAAACCAACTGATCACTATTTATTTGAAGATATTCCATTTTTCGATAGAATATTCTTTGTGTATGCCTGCTTTTTGAGTATTCTTTTGTTCTCTCTTTTCCTTTTTGTAGGAAGGGGGCGGCAATTACGCCACTGCCTCAAATAGACCTTAGTGTCGTATAAAAACTTAGTAAATATCTCTCGTCCTTCTTCCAGTTCAAAGACCTTATTCCCAAGTTTCTGAAATCGCATGTGGTTTATCAGTTTAAGTGGCAATGCTGAGGAGTGTTGTATATTTGGGCAAACACGCCGTCACTTACACACGCGTATTTCAGAACAAATGGGAATTTTGTCCTTGACTGGCAAGAAAGTTTCACATCCTTTACGTTCTAGCATTCTCACACATTCAACCGAAACTAGCCACTCCATCTCCTTTCATGACTTCTCTATTTCTTCTTCTTGCAATTCACCCCTTGAATTACATATCAGAGAAAGTCTCCTCGTCGATAAACATAAAACTTCTATCACTTCCGTTCTGCTTGCCTTATCTTAATTCTCTCCTTGCTCTACTTGTCTAGTCTCATCTTTCACCTTCCTTATTCTTATTGGCTTAAGTCTTAATCTGATACCTTTTGTAAATATATTTAACAAAATATTTGCGATAGAATCACCAGGTGGGAATCGTAAACGTGTAACAAACATCAGAGCCCTGCACAGAATACGAAGGATAGGCATTTTAAATAGAGAAGTGACAAGTAAATTTCAAAATTGTTTAATGGATCTAACGTTTCGTCGCAAAGCTTGCAACATCTTCAGAGATAAATAACTAACACAGTGACGCTAATTATATAGTCACAGGCAAATGCTAACACATGCGACAACCAATAGAATGAAAGAATAAAAAAATATTTCACAAACTGACGATAGGTCGACAGACCGTAAAAAGTTAGAGTGAAAGCAATAAAGATGAATCAAAACAGAAAAAGTGGAACTGAGCCCATGTTGGCATTTAAAGAAGGTTTTAGTTTGGAGATGCCAACATGGGCTTAGTTCCACTTTTTCTGTTTTGATTCATCTTTATTGCTTTTGTCGGAAACCACGTGGTAATCAGATGCTATAGTTGATTGTTATTGTTAATTGGAGCCGGAAAAAGAGAGACATAAAAACACGTGAAGGAGAGACGAGGAGGGGGAGTAAAATGAAGAGAGTCGAATAAAAGTATTGAAAAAAATCTGTGACCTTTGTGAAAGTTAGGTTTTCTATCCTGTGTTCCCCACATTACTGGCACCTCCGACGGGATTCAACCGTGAGTACAACATATTTTATTG
This sequence comes from Heliopora coerulea, assembly GCA_030142905.1. Classification (NCBI taxonomy): domain Eukaryota; kingdom Metazoa; phylum Cnidaria; class Anthozoa; order Scleralcyonacea; family Helioporidae; genus Heliopora; species Heliopora coerulea. Next base: position 5,962,230 of record JASJOG010000003.1, on the reverse strand, counting down.
AGTGACTAGAACGTTCGCGTAACTAAACCGTGATGTCAATGAAAAAACAGTTTGCTGAGCTTGAAGGCAAACTGAAGACTTTGCGCCTACGCTTAAAACAGACAGATGGGGTCGTAGCTAAACGAGAGAAAGAGGCTGTAGAAAGACATCGAACGTCTGTCCGAAACCTTGCTAGTTCGATTGATGAGTAAAAGAGCTCGATCGAAGAAGCTAAATTTGCTCAGGGCGAATCAGACGACAACGTAGAGTCTTGGTCGAACGAAATTTAAAAAGAGCTGTCGCACGCTGACAAATCTTGCGAAGTGCTAACAAATTGCGCCAAAGAGATTGACGAAGAAGCGAACGTAATCGCAGAAAAAAAGAAACAAGCGCTGGCATTAGATTTCGAGAAAAAACTTTGCGTACAGAAATTCGAAGCCGAGTTGACACAAAAGGAACTTAGTGCCAAATTGCCTACTAAAACTAAACTGCCCGAGATATCGATTACTAAATTCAACGGTAACCCTTTGCACTGGGTTCGTTTTGAAGGGCAATTTAAAGCAATGATCGACGATCAAAACGTATCAACGATCACAAAGTTTTCGCACTTAAAGGAGCTTGTTGAACCATGCATACGAAAAGCTCTCGACTGTCTTCCGTTTACCAACGAAGGTTACGACCGAGCCCTACAATATCTCAGCGACAAGTATGGCAACCCTAGTGAAGTGGCGGGTCATTACACAATTAACTTGCTGGAACTGCCGTCTATTACTGAACGTGACGTGCCAAAAATACACAAGTTTTACGAGAGGTTGTTATTCAACGTGGAGAGTCTTCGAACATTGGGGAAACTCGACGCCATAGAGGGCGCTGCCTTCTACGTGATTGTCCGGAAATTGGATTTTCTAAAAGCTGAATTGGTCGCCCATATGACCGACGATTGGCGAGATTGGTCATTTTCGAAGCTTTTAGAGGCCTTAAGAAAGTGGACGGAGACGAATACTCTCGTAAAAGCCGACAGACGCGAAAATAAACCTCGTAATCCGTTATCTAGACCACCCGGACGTGCCTTTCATTCGCGCGAAAAAAATGTGTGTGCCTATTGTGAGAGCAGTGAACACAAGACCTCCTACTGTGTCAACGTCACATCGCCAGATGAAAGAAAAAAGGTCCTAGCCAAAAAACGGTTGTGTTTCAATTGCGTTTCTGGTCAACACATCCCCAGCTCGTGTAAGAGCAAGTCTTCCTGCCAAAAATGCAAGAAAAGACATCACACGTCTATTTGCCCGCAAAAACAGACTGAAGAGCCTGGTATGACTTCCGACGTTGACAATACGGCTGTCGTACACCCCGTTGTGGTTGTCAGAGTTGGTGGGTACAAGTTTCTAGCACTATTAGACAGTGGCGCAAGTCATTCCTATGTTTCGTCAACATTAATCGAACTTACTCGAGCGCGCGAGGTAAACAAGGACACTAAACGAATAGCGACATTGCTGGGGACAACAACTACCAAATTCTCTCAATATGATGTTCATATTGAGGCCATCAATGGAAATTTCGCATTAGAAGCCCGTGTAACCAAGATCAACAAGCGTGAACTGCTGTCGTTGGACAACCCGCGCAATGACGAAAAAATTAAGAGTTTTCAGCATTTGCGAGACATCAAGCTAGACGATTTGACGGTCAAGAAAAAGCTGCCTGTACATGTCATATTGGGTGCTAACGAATATGCGACGATCCGACCATTGACGCAACCACGCATAGGACGACAAGGCGAACCGGTAGCTGAGTTTACTCGATTTGGTTGGGCAATAATGGGCCTTGGCGTGGAAGGAGAAGTCACTCCTAGTTTTCTGGCAATCAACTCCAACACTGATTGTGAACAGTTGTGTGCTCTAGATGTACTTGGATTGGCCGACTCTCCAACTGGTGATCAAGAGGTAGTACATCAAGAATTTCGCGAACAGTTGACCGAAATGCTAATGAAGGAGGGTACGAAACCGGGTTACCATGGAAAGGTAACCACCTACCACTCCCGAACAATCGTGTTGGCAGTCTTCGACGTCTTAGAACCCAAGTCAAGAAGTTAAGAGCTGCAGGCAAATTAGAAGAGTACGACCAAATTATTCGCGACCAGTTAGAACAAGGTATCGTTGAAAGGACTCCATCCGAAGCAGTTGGCAAAGAATATTACTTGCCTCATCGTGCCGTAATTAGAGAAAGTGCAGAGAGTACAAAGATGCGTGTTGTCTATGATTGCTCTGCTCGTGCTGAGAAAGGAGCTCCGTCGCTGAACGATTGTCTCGAGGCTGGTCCACCGCTTCAGAACAAGCTATGGGATGTGTTGGTCCGTAGCAGATTCCGCTCAGTAATGGTGGCTGGGCACATGAAAAAGGCATTCTTACAAGTGCGAATAGGAGCAGAAGATCGTGATTCACTTCGGTTTCACTGGTTGTGCAGTTCCGATTCAGATGAAGTGGAAACCTTTCGTTTCACCAGAGCATTGTTTGGACTGGTCTCATCTCCGTTTCTGTTAGGTGGAGTGATTCAAGAACACCTAAACAAGTGGAGCGACAAACTACCAGAGAGAGTGAAAGAGCTATCTCGCGACCTCTACGTGGATGATTTGTTGTCTGTGCTGCGACAGTCCATGCGGCGAAAGAAATGAAGAGTGAAGCTGTGGAAATCTTTGCTGACGCATCTTTCGAACTACACAAGTGGCATTCCAACGCACCAGAATTAGAAGACAACCAGCCACATGAGAAAACTAGTGAAGCAGAGAATACCTACGCTAAGCAACAGTTCGATTCTACACCTAGGGAAGAATGCAAGCTTCTTGGCCTGGCTTGGGACAAGTCGAAAGATACATTAGGCGTAGCATTCCCTCAAGAGAATACAGAGACGACGAAAAGAGGCATTTTGGCTAAGCTAGCAAGTATTTATGATCCTCTGGGTTTGGTGTCGCGCTTGACGCTTCAAGCAAAATTGATTTATCGCGACGTTTGCGACCGCAAACTAGCTTGGGACAGTCAGTTGCCTGACGACATAGCCATTCGTTGGAAAAAGTGGACAGATGCATTATCTCCCATCGCTACAACTCATCGCAGTCTGGCTACACATCGAGAGTTAATCGAAGCACTAGAGCTCCATGCCTTTGGTGATGCTAGTGGTCATGGAGTAGCGACAGCCGTGTATGCCGTGGTTCGACAACCTTCCGGAATTACCCAAGGAATTGTAGCTGCCAAGTCACGAATAGCTAAACGTGGTCTCACGATTCCCCGCCTAGAGTTGGTTAGTGCTCATACGGCAGCGAATGCCGTAGATAACGTCTGTAAAGCCCTGGAGGGTTTCCCAATCGCGGGAGTTCATTGCTGGAGTGATAGCACAGTCGCCCTACATTGGATCTCTGGTGGGGGAGAATATCGATAGTTCTTGAACAACCGTGTCCGAAAGATTGGAGAACACAAGATAGATAGTTGGAGACACGTACCCTCAGCCGAAAATCCAGCTGACTTGGGAAGTCGAGGCGGAAATGTCGTTGACTCGAAATTGTGGTGGAACGGACCACAATGGCTATCCCAGCATGTATCGTAGCCTCCAAATCCCGAGACCAAGATAAGCGCGGAGTCCCAAGCAGAAGCTAAGGTACATCGTGAAGTTATTGCAGCAGTAACGATGGAGGAACAAGACGAGTTTGACGAGCTTCTTGATCGATGCGATTTAAAGAGGACCTTACGAGTATGCGCATGGGTAAACCGATTCCTCACCAACTGCCGTCGTGTGTCTCCACAAATTACCGGACCACTTACCACTGTCGAACAAGAATCACAAACTAACTGGTGGATTCGCCGGGTCCAAGAACGAGCCAAAACCTCGCCTAAATTCGAGAGCGATAACCTTCAACGCAATTTGCAACCTAACTCGACTGGCATACTGGAGTGTCGTGGGCGTATTCAAGGTGTCTATCCAGTTTATTTGCCAGATGATTGCCCATTTACCAGAAAGCTTGTGCAAAGAGAACATTACCGTACCCTTCATGGAGGCGTCGGTCTCACCATGGCAAGTGTTCGAGAGGTATTCTGGATTCCACGACTGCGACAACTCACAAAGAACGTAGTAAAGTCTTGCTGGGGATGCAAGCGCTTCCAAGTAAGAGCAGTACATGAACCACCGCCTGGACCTTTACCAAAGGAAAGAACAGAAGGTTCGACAGCTTTCGAAGTGGTTGGTGTGGACTTTGCAGGTCCCATCAAAATAAAGAAGTCTCAAAGGTTAGAGGGAAAAGCATATTTGGTCTTGTTTGCGTGTAGCCTTACCCGAGCTCTACATCTAGAGATCCTTCCTAGTTTGGACACCGTCACCTTTCTGGGAAGCTTGAAAAGATTGATTGCTCGCAGAGGTCGACCAACGAAGATCTTCTCAGACAACGGCAGACCATTTGTAGGAGCTGCGAGATGGATCAAGAGAGTCAGACATGATGAGCAACTACAAGGCTTCCTCGCAGATGAACACATCAAATGGCAATTCAACCTGAGCCGTGCACCATGGTGGGGCTGACAATTCGAGAGACTAGTAGGCCTCTTCAAGCGCGCCCTTTATAAGACAATTGGAGGAGGAATGTTAACGTTGTCCGAACTTGCCGAATTTGTCCTTGAAATCGAGACACAACTGAACCATCGTCCGTTGTCTTATGTCGAAGACGACATTCAACTTCCACTCTTGACCCCAGCCAGTTTCTTGTTCCAACGCACCAATCGTATACCGGAGCTTGAACCTTGGCGAGAGGAAAACGTGGATCCCCGTAAGAGAGCACGGTACCTACGTTCATGTAAGGACATGTTGTGGAAACGCTGGACCAACGAGTACCTCAATGCCTTACGAGAACGCCACAACTGTAACGCAACAAACAAGGAGTCTTCCCTGAAAGTCGGGGATGTCGTCATCGTTAAAAGTGAAGAGAAGAACAGAGGGAAGTGGCCTCTAGGCATCATAGAAAGTTTAATCACAGGCCGAGACGGTGTGATTCGTGGTGCAACATTACTGGTTGGAAAAGGCCGTTTGGAAAGAGCCATTCAGCAGTTGTACCCTTTAGAACTGTCATGAGACATACCGGTTGAACAAGCATCAGGAGAAACGCAGTTGAACCCAGAAGTACCTCCCTTTCGTCCGAGACGAGGAGCAGCATCCGCTGCTAATCTACGTAGGCAGGGTATTTCTGAACACGAACATTCGTGAAACTAGATGACAAACAATTTTAGATAAATAGTAGTGATATAAACATTTAATTTCAATTTCCTTTTATGACGTTTTAACGAACTTACCATAGTGTTTCCTTTTTGCATGTGCCTCCCTACAGAAGTCACATGGGGGAGTGTGTCGGAAACCATGTGGTAATCACATGCTATAGTTGATTGTTATTGTTAATTGGAGCCGGAAAAAGAGAGACATAAAAACACGTGAAGGAGAGACAAGGAGGGGGAGTAAAATGAAGAGAGTCGAATAAAAGTATTGAAAAAAATCTGTGACCTTTGTGAAAGTGTGGGTTTTCTATTCTGTGTTCCCCACAGCTTTCACTCTAACTTTTTACGGTCTGTCGACCTATCGTCAGTTTGTATAATATCTATTTTTATTCTTTCATTCTATTGGTTATCGCATATGTTAGCATTTGCCTGTCATTATATAATTAGTGTCACTGTGTTTGTTATTTATCTCTGAAGATGTTGCAAGCTTTGCGACGAAACGTTAGATCCATTAAACAATTTTGAAATTTACTTGTCACTTCTCTATTTAAAATGCCTATCCTTCGTATTATATGCTGTGCTCTGATATTTGTTACACGTTTAACATAATGTATGGATCTGTTAATTACTTTGAAAATGTTGCGCGTCGGCAACAAAACATCGGTGAACTTCAATTAAACTTTATTCGTGTGTTTCTAAATCCTGAGTGCGATGACATTACATCTCCGAATTTTGAGCCGGGCTCTCATCTTCATTTTGCGTCTAATATCAAAATAATTCTACAAAAAGGATGTCCATATAATAGCAGTATGTATCTAAGCTCTTAGACTCCCAAATTGTTGGTAAAAATCTTTACGCACTTGCTTGCTTGCGTTATGTGTTTCATTTCGTTGGGAAATCTCAAAATCTTTTCCTTTTTGACTTTCGCAACCTGGAACGAAATGAGTAGATAACATAAACCTAAATATTTACCAGACGAAGCACATTAACGTGAGGACTTTGAGAGGTACCAAGGTCCAAGTGACAGGGGACAGAACATTTCCTTCCATTTAGACCGATTTATAGATCGAATTGATCGATGGCTACCACTTTAATATTCCTTTGTAATAACTCAAATTAGTAAAACAATACCAGGACATCGGCTTGCCGCAAAATTCTATAATATATTATACAACTATTGATCCCACTTCAGAGGAAAGATCAAGATCACATCTGTAAAAAATGGGGGACATATTCATTATCTTTTACCTAAACCCCCGATTTTCTACTTGCAGGAGTTGTGTTGCAGGTTCGGGCAGCCTTTATGAAGACTAAGTAACGTGAAACGATTAAATTAAAAGCAGATCATGCTATGCAACAATGACATCTGATGTACCCTTTTTCTACAAGTTTACGTACCTGCACAATAAAATGCATGAGGTTCATCCCTGGACATTTTGCTTTTATTTCGACAATTTTCAACAAAGAGCTTATCTTAAAACCATCTGCATTACCATTATGTTTTCCCTGAGAGAAAAAATATGTTACTTCCGCCGCCTCTCTAGTTACTTATGCATTATCACATCTATTTTTGTAATCGTTTAAGAGATCTAAGATCACCATCCTGTATTCATTTCGCTCTTATGATGTTACGCGTAAAGTGACGAAACGTTAGTTACATCAAAGAATTCTTATTATGCCTGTCTTAAAAATTATCTGCTGGGCAATAATTTTCATTGAGAGATTCCCTGACAAATTGATATTACAGTTAACTCCCTCTAAGACGGACACCTTCAGGACCGCTCTTACTGTCCGTCTTGGAGAGGTGTCCGTCTTAAAGAGAGATGACTTAATCGGACACCGACCATCAGGATTAAAGCGATTAAGCATCGTTCACTGAGCGCTTATCCTTCTGCCATGATAGAAAGATACTGACGTTTCGAGCGAAAGTCCTTCAATGTATGTCAAGTACTTAAACACACGACTAAGAATTTGTTGAATTTTTTGAAAAGAAGTCGTCTTTCGCTATTGTGACATATTCAAATTTTGTTACCCCAATCTATTAATCAAGCCATTATCTGTCCTCTCTGGAAGGTATTTTGAACCTTTATCTACTTGAGAAGTGTCCGTTGCTCGTCTTAGGGAGGTGTCCGTCTTAGAGATAGTTTGGTTATAGTGAAATAATGTATAAACGACCGGGACCAAACGTGATGTCCGTCTTACAGAGCTGTCCGTCTCAGAGAGGTGTCCGTTAAGAGAGAGTTCACTGTAATATTATTATAAAGTTACCACAAATTTTACCAGTAATGTTACCATGAATGTTACCACAATATTACCGCTAATTTTAGCTCTAATCTTATCTCTAATGTTACGATAATGTTTCAATTAATGTTCTATCCTCTAACGTAACCATAATATTACCATTAACGATACCACAGTTACCATTAATGTGGTAACATTATTAGCGCTTCTTTCTCCATTAATGTCACCACTAATTTAACCACTAATGTTAACACTAAAGTTGCAACTGTCACCGTTAATGTAACCACTGATGTTACCACTAACGTCTGAACTAATGTTACCTCTAATGTTAGTGCTAAATGTTATCAGAGTTACCACTAATGTTACTACTAATGTCAGCGGTAATGTTGGCTCCATTGGTAACCCTGATTTTAACCCTTCTTCTAAATCAAGAGCTAACGTAATGTTTCAACTCTGACAAGGATTCGATTTTGGTTCCATGCAGCTGTCCGATTAAGGTTACGTTGGTTACATGCGAGTGGGCAGATAAGTGTTGTCCACTTTGACTTTACCAAGCATTACCTACCTACCCACTTGACCACTTACCCACCTACCCATCAACCCACCCACCTAGCCATGCACCTTCCCACCACCTCCCCACCCAACTACTTGCCTACCCAGCCACTGCCTACCCACCTACCAACCTACCTATTTAATTCATTCTTCTAACTTTAGTTTATTCGATAAAATCTTACATGATTCAAAAAGTTTCCAATGGTGAGAATTGCTTGAAGTACAAGTGGCAGAGAATCACTATGAAGAATATCTGTCAAACAAAAGGACAGCAAACAACAGAATCAGATTCAAATTATTTCCCTTTCTCATTCCTCAGTACGGGCAACCGTTCTTTTGAAGCTAGCTTGCGTGGCTCCTCTGCTATGAGCAAAACCTTTTCTTTAAGCTATTTAAGTATGGTGATTCCTAGAAAGTAGACCTTAAAATAAAGTTTCCTGGGGAGATTGAGAACGAACCAATTGATAAGGAATTGAACCTAAGTAAATACTTCAAAATATATACCACCCTTATCTAACCCTAATCCTAACCCTAAACATAAAAGACCAGCAAAACGCTCTTTAGTCAATCCTTTCTTCAGCTCAAATGCTTTTACATCCATCGTTCCTTGGCCTCTCGTAGAAGCCTTATTTTAAAGTATACTTTCTAGCATTCACCATTTTAACTATGACCAACAGGCCTTCAAATTGGGAAGTGAGTACTTTGGACGAATCCGCCGTACTTGCAAGTGATGCCAGAACACGCAAACTTGATCAAAAGGTTGAGGGTTCAATCTCCGTCTGCAGTTCAGGAATCATTTTTCTGGCGATATGAGCTTGACGAACGTCCACATATCGTCCCTGATATCACCAATCTCCAACATGCGCATTGTGTCTCACACATACATCTCACTCGATAACATTATCATAACGTGGACGCCGTTTAGGCAGCACATACATCGATCCTGCGTCTTAGCTCATCATACGAGTCTCTGTAGATTAATGGTCAGGGCGTCTGATAAGGTTTTCAGAAGGCTGCGGATTGGATTCGCGTCCGAGACTCAAAAATCTTTGTTCTGAGAATATGAACTTGACGAAGTACTTCATGATGTCTATGATTCATTGTCTTGTCTGACATCAAGGGAGGATAGGCTCTACAGCCAAGGACACAGGGCAAAGAAAACGTGAAAATGGATTGGTTGAGCCATGAGCTACGACGGTGTGGTATATTAGATACATAAATTAGGACAGGAGGATCATGGGACAGAAAAGGGAGTAAAAAGAAGGAAAATAAGAGAGAAGTAAATAAAACTTATCAACGAGAATATCACAGACGGCTCACTCAAAAATTGCAGAGACGGTGCATCTGTAACTAATGAGCGCGATAGAAACGTATAGGTATGTGAACATAAAAATTTAAAGATTATGAATTAAAAAACGAAAACTTGTTTCCAAGCTTTAGCATTGTCGTTTCAAAAATCAAAGGGTAGAAGAAATTCATTCAAGGTGGTACTTACTGATGAAAATTGATTTTCGTGGGACTCTCAATCCATGGGGAGGCTTTTAACCGAGGAAATGTGGTTTCACGGAAAGAAATTGGCAACCTAATCAATTTGTCTGATTTCTCACATTAACAGATTCCATTGGTGAGCAACAAAATCTATCCTCTCTTGATTAAAATAATAATACTGATTATTCCAGCAGGCTTATCAAGTGCTAACTAAGCTGAAAAAGAATGAGACCAGGTTTAAGTTTCGAGGTGTAAACCGAAAAGATCATACCATGCGGACAAAGAACCCATGCTGAATGTAAAAGGCAGGAAAATAGCAGCTTTTCATTCCAGTTACTTTTGTCTTGTTCCAAATAAACTAGTTTGGACGGAGTTTCAACTAGGTATGAAGTCAGAGACAAGATAGTAGCTGAGAAGCCAAGATGTAGCTAAGGCCGCAGTACTGAACATTCCTACTGTGATTTCAAAGACTTTGTGATGTTACGTTTAGTTATCTAAGGTGATGTTAAGGTCTTAAGTTTGAAAAACGTTTGACTACAGTTCCTGATAATAATATAAAACATAAATCGTCGAAAATTCTGGTTTACGAAACTTAATAATCTGACCTCAGCTTTTCTTATAGTCATTTAATTTTATTATAACTGGAACATGAAGTATAAAAAATTAACTGTAAGCCAGAAGTCGTCTTAAAGAAATGACAACAGTTAAAGTGAGAAATTGCCGGAGAATTGAGTGCCTCGACTCCAACTCAGACTCTCGTACCTGGAGAGTCTGCATGTGAGGTCTGGGACTGAGAATGCGATCAGCAAAAAGAACCAAAAAATAACTCAGCTGGCCTATCTTATGGTTTTCCCACTTTATTTCTCGCACATCGGTTTTAAAGTAAGATTTTGTCTAAACAGGTTCATTAACTCTTTCCCGGCGGGAGCTCGATCTCACTTAGACAAGTGAAATCCTCTGGCGTTAGCCAGAGTAAAATAGTAGAAGTCTTGTCGCACTGGAAAAAGAATTTAATAAGTTAAAAAGTTTATCCACGGGATTGTTACCCGTCATTTCTGCGTCTTTTCTGATATTTATCTACATAACTGCTCTGCAAAAAATGTCAAAGAAGCATAGAAACGCCAAGGACTTAAAACACATACGTTCATCCGGTTGTTTAAGAAAACCCCAAGATGTTCAGTTATTTAGCCTTTAGACTCTAGCCTTAGTCCTTAGTTTATGATGACCTTGAGAAAACATCCTTAAAATTCAAATGGAGGAACCCTAGCTGTTCCTTTACCTTTCCAACGGTGATCCTAAGACTACTTAAAACCCAAAGCAAATTTTTTTTCGAAACAAATTCGCCATATTAACTGGCGTAAGTTTAAAATATTGAAAATGGAAACATCGAGCTACAAACCTAGTGAAGAATATTTGGGAAAAAAAGTCGTGAATACTCTTGTGAAGATTTCATTGAATATGTTTAGAAACAGGGTTGACATGAAAATAAAATAAATAAAACAACTTCATCCCGTGAAACATTCTTTTATAACTCTGACAATATTGCATTCGTGAAGCAGACCTTTACCTTGAATAATACTGTAAGCTCGTAGCGGTATAATAAGAGTTTGATGTTTGTTGTTATGTGCACTCACACCCTCCTCTGTCTGACTAAGAAAAGGTATAGATTAATAAACAGAACTAAGAACGCAAGCACTGAGCTGGAATTAATTTACACCAAGTATGTTCAGAATGATGTAAAAACCTCTGTGATGAACGCACTCAGTTAAAAGATTATTAATATTATTATTAACGCCCGGTTACATATTGATTTCGATCCTTAGCATTACTAACCTTTCGTAGCATCGCATAATTCTTCTACGTCTTGTTCTAGGTCTTTTAATTTGGTTGGAAGCTCGATTTGCATCAACATTGAATCAATCCGCAAACTGCAGCAAGGGACAGAGATGAGAAGAAGAAGAAATTTTTCTGCGACTCCAAGATCAGCCTCGTCTTTCTTATGTTCTTCGAGTAAATGGATCTAAAAGATTTTTAAGACTTATAGTTTTAAAAAATTTGTTATTATACAATAATTTTTAGGTGGTCTTACATTCATTTTTACCCATTCTTACTCAGTCTTACTCATTTCTGGTAACCATGGCAACTGACCAATTAAACAGATGTTCTTGATTGTTATAATTTGACATTCTATTAAACCAAGAAACTCACTTGCCTAAACATTTAAACACACCAAAATAACTTTTTAAGAGTGTTAGACCATTTTAAAAACAAATTTCTGATTAAGCATTGTCCTGTTTCTAGCAGCTCTCCTAAAATGAACAAGATATAAATGATCATCTATCATTTTCTCAAAATATCAAAAAACTTAAAAATAAAGCTCAACCACATAAACTACACATATTGACCGATTCGTGGTAGGGACAGAAGTGCTAAATACCATGGACTGTGAGCACACTAAGATGAACTTTTTTACCAGACCCTCGTATATAACAGAGAAAGCAAACAATGAAACAGAAGTAGTACAAAGTAATAGGTAAATATATATTTTATCGATGGAGTCTTAAATTTAAGTGCAACGAGCTACATAATTTAATTTAACAAAGTATACGGCTTCTTTTATTCACTAAGAATTCTTTTCCATACAGATTACTTACGGTAGATTCATCTGGAAAGATTTTTTGAAATCCCTTTAAGTTATCCACATTAAAGTTAACCAATTCGCAATTTTCCAAATCTTGTATTATTTTTGTTGGCGATGTCCTGATAAGTAAATTAACGGATAGAGTTGTATTTTTCATAAAGTATTATACTGATATAGGTGTAAAAACAATTAAAACTCACTTTTTAAACCCTTTAAGGAAGATATTAATCTTGAGACTTTCTTTTGGGTCAAGCAATGACAGCTAAAAACTCAAGACAAGCAATAATGTGGGTAACAAAGCTGAGTAGTAAAGCAAAAAGCTATGACCGCTAGCCTAAGCGAAAAGTCCGAATCTCAGGCAAAGTCATAAACATTTTTCTCTGTTCATTCAGTGTGGGTTCGCAAGTCCAAATAGCGTTCTTAAAATAAATAATACCGATAAATTTTGGGTACATCATTACTGAGGTTTTTGAAATAGTTTCATTTGTTGTGATTTTTCTTTGTGGTTGCTTATTCTGGTGGTACTTTAAAAAGCATTAAAAAATATTAAATAGAGTTTCTCACCTGCTCTGGTTGTGTGTTTAATTTTTCTTTTTTCATTGGGTTTTGGCTCATCTCAGATAACGATCTGTTAGAAAAGAGATCTTCCTCCAGAGTGAAATCAACGTCCAGTGGATCCAAACTACTCACATCTGTCCAGATGGAATTCTTATTTCGTAAAATCACATGTCTTGGAATTTTTTGCCACTGAAGACTTTTCATTTTCGCGAAAGGCTTTTTTGTGGGGATGCTATTGTTCACAAATTGATTGGCAAAGCCTCCAGGTGGAGGAGGAGGAATGCCACCACCTATAGGTGGAGGAGGAGGAATGCCACCACCGATAGGTGGAGGAGGAGGAATGCCACCACCGATAGGTGGAGGAAGAGGAATGCCACCACCGATAGGTGGAGGAGGAGGAATACCACCACCGATAGGTGGAGGAGGAGGAATACCACCACCGATAGGTGGAGGAGGACGTATGCCTCCACCAACCGGCGGAGGAGGTGGAATGTTCCCTCCAAGGGGTGGAGGAGGTGGTATGCCGCCACTTTTAGATGCAGCAAGTGAATTGTTACCTACTGATAAAGGAGGAGGTGAGGGCGTTAAAATAGAATCACCAGGTAGAGGAGGAAGAGGAGGAGGATTTGGAATACTACCATCAACGGGCACAGGATGTGCACTGGAGCCCCCACTTGGGGGACTGAACGCTGGCGGTTGAATGCAATCACTTGGTGAAGCAGTGAATGGTGACGGTGGATTACTACTACGAATTGACGAAGATGTTGTGGTGTCACCAGCGAGCAAAGGAAGCGAATGCGGCACAACATAGGCGTAAGTTTCGTTTACAAGCTGTCCATTCCTAGTTGTATCATCTCTGTTTTCTGTTTGTGTGGAAACTTCTACTCCATTGGCATTAATAGAGCTACTTCGGATATTCTCGTTCATCATTTCAAATCCTTTGAGTTCTTTCCGTTCGGTCGCCAAACTTATTCTTTGGATATATTTCATGATGTAGTACCATTTTAATGCGCCCAAGTCGCTCTTGTTCTCGACAAGATACAAAGATTGAAGAATGGTCAAGAAAAGTGGCGCAGATTTTGTTTGATTCACCTAACAACAAAAATACAACAATACATATGTAGTGTGCCAAATACTCAGGTTGAATCATCATGGCTTGCTGATACTGATACAACTAAAAGATTAGTGCAATCAATGCTGGAAAGCAGCAGTTTACAAAGAAATCGAAATAAAAAATCATTAGCTATCAATCATAAGGGAATGCTTCAGCCTCCCTTTGCTTTTGGGAATGCTGGAAACAGCAACAACTACTGCTTTCTTAGTCACCCGAAGGTTTCTTGTTACTAAATACCCCACCAACAAATGTTTAGGAAATTTCATACCAAACTGTCCACCAAAAGGATGGAAAACTTCATTGGAAAAAAATAACAACAACGAAAGAGTGGACAACCTTCCTTTTTCTAAATGACAGCTTTCTGCTTATTTTATACTTACTTGTCGACACAATACCCGGTAGACGCCATCCAAATTAAACAAATCAAATTCTTCAGGGATGTCTAAAAGCTCCTTATCGCATCTGTATTGATCATCGTACACTTCTATTTGCATGAAAAGCTCTTCATCTTCAATCTCACTATAAATATGAATTATACGATGTTAAAAATCATCAGAAATCAGTCATTTAAACAGGCACTGAATAAATTTTGAAACACTTTATCCATAAAAATAACTGAAGTAGATTAATCGAGGGCGACAATCGCTTCCTAAAAGTGGGGGGACGGAGCTGGCCAAGTGATGTGGAGGCATTCCCACCAAAAGGTGGTTTTTTTTTGTCTTTTTTTAAATCTAATGTTTATGAAATGCCTTTTCCGGCATTTTGAGATTATTTCTTTGGAACGACATTTGTACCTTGTTTTTCAATCGAAACGAAGCCATGCATTTCCGCCAAACAGCAATAAAGACGTTATAATATGACTAAACGAAGTATTTTTGATTGTTTACAAAATAGCGTCCAAAGAAGAACGATCGGAC